>PVHT020000009.1:16939485-17010010 GCA_004024745.2 Catagonus wagneri | reverse complement strand
AAATGAACATCTCAACAGAAAAGAAAATCACGAACTTGGGGAACAGACTTGTGGTTGCCAAGGGGGTGGGGGAGGGGTGGGGGAGGGGTGGGAGGGAGTGGGGATAACTACTGCTTTAATGATGGAATAGCAAGGAGCTCCAACTGTAATGCACGGGGAACTATATCTAATTACATGTGACAAATCCATATATGTACATATAATCGGGTCACCACATGGTGCAGTTGGAAAATCTGACAGAAATCTGTAAACCAGCTATAATGCAAAAAATAAAAAAATAAATAAAAATACAAAAACGAATGTCTTTTTGAACACTGACTCTGAGTGCCACCAAATGTTCTATAGATGCCTGAGGCAGCTATAGAATTGAGCCTGGCTTGCACCTGTCAGCCTATATATAGGTCCTCCCTATCAAGTTCTTTAAGAGCAGCGCAAGGACTGCTATTTAAGCATGGTCTGAAAAAAAGGGGGAACCCGAAGGGTGAAGAGATGTTTCCTGGGCGAACAAACCAAGACATTTTCTGTAAAATTAACCACATGATCAAAGAAACAAAAGTGTGAAATAGCATGTAGTCTATATGTTTGGCTATTTTGGTGTCACACAAACTTTGATGTGTGAGAATCAAGAGCTAGTATAAATATAAGAGCAAATGCTAAAGCACAGCTCATAGGCTAGATGTTTCTATTATGAGAAACCCAACTAGTACATGTACAGGTGATCTGTGAACTTGAAAGATATTCTACAAATTTTAATAGTTAAAAATATTCAGGATATCACTAGATCAGCTGTCACTTATGAAGTGTATAGAGAAGTTAGATGTCTGATCATTTCTCTGAATTCACATTTTTAGAAATATTCACAATTTGTATATTATATATTATAATATATATATTTCCTCCCAATGCCCCAAGTTGTATGTGTGTATATATCAGATGTGTGTATGTATATGCAAATATATTGTAATCTATCTCAGTATCTATTTCTAAGCATAGTGAATTACCTGGTCAGTGTGCCACGTGACCCATAATAGCCTTGGGGCAATAACTGTCTGTGCCTTTTATGATAACATCCTCAAGCTTCCCACCCCATCCCCATCCCCGTGTACATGCGCTATATAATCTCCTTCCTCAAGAGTAGGGACAGGACCTGTGAATTTGACAGCACAGTCACTCCCATGAGTATGTTATCCTATATAAAAACTCCATCACAGCAAACTGTAGAAAGATTGTCCTGCTGGCCTTGAAAATGTAATAAGTCAATATGCTATGAGAAGGCCATGCAGCCAGTACCTGAGGGTGGCCTCTAGGAGCTGAAAATGACCATGGCCAACAGCCAAGTCACTCAAGAAAATGGGGACATCAGTCCTAAAACCACAAGTAACTGAATTCTGCCAACAACCTGAATGAGCTTGGAAAAGGACCCAAAGCACCAGATGAGAATGAATTCCAGCTGACACCTTGATTTCAGACCTGTGAGATTCTAGAGCAGAGAATCTATTTAAAGCATACCTGGACTTCCGATGTATAGAAACTGGGAGATAATAAACGTGTATTGTTTTGAGCCACAAGAGTTTTGGCTATTTGCTACATAGCAACACCTTCCCACATTGCCAAGACCATCTCAACCATCTCTTGGCTGATCCCTTCATCTCTAGATCCTTAGCTATCAGACTGGTCTCAGGCATCACACATCAAATGTTAAAAAGCATTTGCTTCTTAGTCTTTCCCTTTGCCTCTCAACTTTTAAAAAATCTTTCCCAAAGTTCAAAAGGCTCTAAACTATTTACATCATCCCATTAGCCCCCATACAGTAGCCAACATATTGAGACAGGAGACAGAACTAAATAAATATGTCTGTTGAAATGAACAGTGAATAATCTTTATAGGCAAAAACGTTCGAATTGTCTTAATAAACATTTTGTGGTTGATTCTCTAGCACCCATTTCCCTCTTCAAATAAAAGCCCTCCAATATTCCTTTCAAGAATTCATCCCGGAGGTCCCGTCATGGCGCAGTGGAAACGAATCTGACCAGGAACCATGAGGTTGTGGGTTCAATCCCTGGCATCACTCAGTGGGTTAACAATCTGGCGTTGCCATGAGCTGTGGTGTAGGTCGCACACGTGACTTGGATCTGGCGTTGCTGTGGCTGTGGCGTCGGCTGGCAGCAACAGCTCCGATTAGACCGCTAGTCTGGGAACCTCTATATGCTGCAGGTTCAGTCCTAAAAAAGACAAAAAAAAAAAAAATTCCATCCCTTCCCCATGCAACAGCTATGTGGTTTGATGGAATTGATGCCTTCTTTGATGACAAGGATAGTCCCTAATTAGTTTAAGCCAATCAGAACATATTATCCTATTGATCACAAAATTTGATTGACTCAGAGATGGGCATGTTAAATGGATCGATGGATATGAGGCAATACCGGGGACCTGGAAGACCTGGGAGACCTGGGGACATGGGGACCTGGGAGAAGAAGTCTCCTTGCTCTTTATGAGTGTTTCCCAAAGGGGATCTCCTCGTCTGGATGATGAGGTGAGGACTTGGTTCTGAAACTGCTGAAGTGATTGTCGCCACTACAAGGAGGTGACAAGATGAGGTCAAAGGTGGCATACAAAGAGGGCAGAGCCAAGAAGGACCCAGAGAAATGAAGATGGGCTCTGATGACATCCTGCCCTCTGGATCACACATTGCCTGAACCACATTGGAACCTGCAGTCATGGGAGGCAAATATATACACTCTAGGCCTTAACTTAATCTGAGCTGGGTTTTCTGATACTTGAGGATGAAAACCTTTCCATCAAATACAAATGTGTTCCAAGAAAAATGAACTGAAAAGCTGTTAGAATGTAGTCAGATGTCTAAGTACTAAATAAGCATAATAAAACCAATAGCTTTTATTGGCACTGGCAAAAAAAAAAAATCACCTCAAAATATGATGGGTCCACCAAAAGATACACACAAAAATGTTCATAACCACTTTTTTCATGATAGCCTGAAACTGAGAACAATCCAAATGTCCATGAACAGGAGAATGAATAACTTATGGTTTATGCATAAAATGGAACGCTACACAGCAATACTACAAACACGTGGGTGAATCTCACAGGTATTACATCGAACCAAAGAAATATGATGCAAGGAATTCCCTATGTGGTGCAACGGGATTGGCGGCATCCTGGGATCCAATCCCCGGCCTGGGCACAGCGGGTTAAGGATCCAGCATTGCTTCAGCTTAGGTTGCAACTGCAGCTCGGACCCGATCCCTGACCCAGGAACTCCATATGCTGTGGGGCAGTGAAAACAAGAAAGAAAAATAAAAGAAATGTGATGCAAAAAGGTTTTTTTTAATATTCTGTGTGATTTTATTTATATAATTTTATATACATATATATAACATATATATATATATATACATTATATATTACAGAGATCTCTTTTTCTAAAATCTGATTCACTGTCTTCAGTAACAGCAGGGAAACTGAGTTTGGGTAGAATCGCGGTTCTAGCCTCCTTCAAATCCATGCTCTGCTTTGCCTTGAACCCCTTATGAGATGCTGCGTATGCCCTGAGTGACTTTGTGATGAAAACACTTCTTTTGACTTCAGAACACTTCTCAAACCACCGAGTGCAAACACGGTTCTGACCCTGTGTCAGCCTTCAGTCAGCTGCTCCTGTCTTCAGCAAAGCCACATTTTCTCCAAAAGCAACCCAAGTACTATTTTACTTTTGCCCCTAAGGAAGTGCTGGCTCTTTAGAACCCTTTGTCCATGTCAAAAGCAGGTCTTTGCCCCTTTGTCAGGAACAAATGGGCAGTCCTCTGGCCTCATCTTCTTTGACTTCTCAGAAGTAATTGACAGGCTTATTCACTCACTGCTCCTTAAAAGTCTTCCTCCTGAGTCTATGGTCCTCTTCCTGCTCACTAAGCAGCCCTCCTCAGTTTCCTCTTCAGGCTCCTCTCCCTCTGCTTGACCTCTTGGTGTCAGACTCTCTCAGCCTAGGTCATGGGCAGTCTTCCTTCCTAAGAGTCCCCACTGAGTGTTCTTAGTCCCATCACTTTCAAGTCTGTCTTTATTCTTATAACTCTCAAACTTATACCTCCAATTCAGACCCCACACAACTCAAATTACCTTACTGGACATTTGCCCTTGTATATAGACACACTTAAATTTACCAAGCTCCTGGGTTCTCTGACCCACCTTCCCCAACCACCTTACCCTCAACGTTTTCTTCCCCGTGTAATCTCCGTCTCAGAAAACAGCAGCATTATCCATGCCGCTGTTCATGTCAGGTCATATGTAGGAATCTCCAATTAACCCTTCCTTCCCTTCAGTCTCCAAGTCTATTCCATCACCAGTTCCTGCTTCCTCAAAGATTTCTCTCAAATAAACCCACTTGTCCAGTTACACTGTCGTCGCCCTAACCCAAGGCGTCATCTTCTCTCCATGAACTTTTGCTCCATGACTAGCTTCCTTGTTTCCATTTGTGCCTGCCTAAACCCACAGAAAAGAGAACATCAAACACCTGTGATATCAAATATATCGTGTACATGTCAAGGTATATCATGGTATATCTAGGCATATATCATGTATGTGTATATGAACATCATATACAAATGATATCAAGGGAACATCATATACCAGCAAACATTCAGAAACCACCCAGGAGGCTGGGCCTGGAAGAGTTCCAAAAAGGTGGTTTTGAGTGACTAGAGAACAGAGCAGGTGAAGTGAGGGGTAAACAAAGGCTCTGAATGCCACTTCTAAGCATCTTGAATATGAACCTGAGGGCAGTGAGGAGCTGAATGAGGATTATATACCAGAGAATGGCTTTCCAGGTGTGTATTACAGGTGGAAGAGAAGCCTCTGCCACAGTGAAGGTATGCTGGAGAGATAAAGAAAGCAGGGAAAATCCAAGCCTGTAGTTACTGGAATCAACAAGCTACCGGGCATGTCAGGAAGTGTGTGGTGCTGTTCCCATGGACTAGAGCCAGTAACAGTTCCCTTCTATAAAAAGAGATATAGTAACAGTCACTTTTTTTTAGCACTGTAAAGGGGAAAGCATATGAAATGTTAGCCAATCATTATTAACTGTACCTTGGAGGAATCAGCTTGCATAAGCAAAGAAAGAGGAGAGAAAATAAATTTGCAAAGAAAGGCTCTATTTTCTGCAGTTGAAAAAAAAATAGAGCAAAATGGAGGCTGAGCTCCTTGATTAATAATAGAAATGGGAGTAAAAAGTGGAGAGTAAGGAGGAAACATTCTTTCCGCTCTCGTTATTATTAAAAGTGGGATTGTACAGATACTTGGAAGAATGAACCTCCAGGTTTTCAAATATCATTGCGGACTTGCGTAAAGAAACAAACCTGCTTTCCTTTTGTGTTAGCACATCAATCCCCACTGTCCTGTTGGCTGGCGGCTGACATGAAGGACATAATTCAACATAATTGGAGTTGTGCAAACGGGGTAAATTATTCACCCCAAAAGGACCCCTTGTCTGGATATATGCCCCCTTCACTTGCAAAGCCACGTAATACATGCTGGTTCAGATGGCACAAAGTGCAGATCATAAAAATTTAAAAGACTGCTTCCCGGGATTAGCAATAATGAAGAGGTTCCCACATGGAGGGGCCCCAGGATTGGCAGGGACAATAAATAAAAGTGCGGAAGTGCTGACAAGGAGCATTGTTGTATTTTTATGAGCTGGACTTGCACAGGCCAAAAATAGATCTAAGCTATCCCCATCAGCTCATTCCTGCAGCAAAGAGAGAATTTCGGAGCAGGACAATAAATGGTTAGTGCACAGACTCTGTGCTACAGGTCCTGCTGAGGTGTACTGTTTATTCTCACGAACCCCCTTACAACATTCTCTCCAATCCTCATATTTCTCCTTTAAAACCATTATTATTCTCATTTTCTCTGGTGAGGAAATTTAGTTTCAGAGAGTTCAATCAGTCGCCTATGATCAAATGACTGGTAAGTAGTCGAGCTGGTCTCCAAACCCTAGAACATCGTACTCTTTTCTATCACATTTTTTTTGTTTGTTTTTTGTTTTTGTTTTTGCTTTTGTTTTGTTTTTTAAGGTGCCCTCTGTGTGCCTGGCACTGTTCCAAAAGCTTTATAGCCTATACCTCAGCAAATCTTCTCAATAACTCTCAGGGAGGAGTGATTATTCCCTTTTTTTTTTTTTTTTTTTTTTGGCCACACTCATGCCATGTAGAAGTTTCCAGGCTGGGGATCAAACCCTTGCCACAGCAATGAGCCAGGCCACGGCAGTGTCAACGCCAGATCCTTAACCCACTGCACCACAAGGGAACTCCTGCGATCATCCCCATTTTGCAGATGAAGAACTTGAGTCTCAGGGAGCAGAAATGAAGTCACAACCTCACATAACCACCAGAAGGCAGAGATGAGGCTTAAACCTGGACTACCGGGTCAGATCCTAGTGCCACTAAGGAAATAAGATCATCGTTCAAAAATCTTAACACTCAAACTGTGATCCTATGGCACCTGATAAATACTACTGAATGAATAAGCAAATGAACACATCCTACGTCTAATAAGACAAGATGAAGTCACCCCAGTGGGGCCTCAGTACACAGTTAGGAGCCCTCTCCTATTTCCCCTCCTCTCTCGTCAACTCAAACTCCATCTCTTCGGGTTTGAGTCTTTCCTTGGGTCCTTGAAGTTTGGTACTGGGTCTAGAATACACGGTAAAATGTCAGTGCTCAAAGGACGCTGGTGGCAGTTGCTGTCGAGTCCCACCAGTTCACAGATGGGGACATGGAAGCCCAGAAAGGGGAAGGGACTTGCTGCAGGTCGTGCAGCAATGTGGTGTCAGAAGCAGAACTCTAGTATGGACCTATCGACTCCTAGTTCAGGGCTCTTTCTGTGGGATCAAGTCCCTTTTCCTTGCTGGACCGAGGAGTTCTCAGGGCAGAATGGAAATTTCCCCGGTATGGCCTCAAGTGGACCAGCTGCCCAATAAGTCAATGACTCTCCAACTCTGTAGCAAGGCACAGAACTGGGCAAGGTGAGGGACTCAACAGAGTCCTCTACAGGGACTTCCAGCTCCTGTTGGGAGCAGAGGCTAGCTTCCTGGGCTGGAGGCGCCGCAGCGAGGTCCCCGGCTCTGCCATCTGGCCCTATTCTCTGCCTTGCAGAGGCCCAGCCCAGCTCACCGCTCTACACTTCCTGTGGCCTGAGGCCAGCCCCCGTGCGCTCTACGGAAAACAATCCTGATTCTAGGACTGAATTGATGACGGTAACAACAGCCCAACGACAACCTCGCATTAGGCATTTTGCTCTGTGCCTCGCACTCTGATAAGCATCTGTCATGCATTTTCTCATTTCACCCTTAAAACAGTTCTTAGAGGAAGGTATCACTGTCCTCACTTTAACAGTGAGAAAACAGAGGGAGAGCGTGGTTAGCCCAGGGTCCCACAAGAAGTAGGGGTGGGATGAGGATTCGAATTCAAACTGCATCGCTATTACGCATGTGTGTCTATACAGGCCTCCCTCTCCTTGCGAGGGCACAGGCCCCCTTCGCAGTGGTCTCTGTGTATGTGAACATGAGCAAGTAAGTCACTTCAGCTCTCTGAGACTGCTGTACCATCTGTGGCATGGAGGTGATTTTTTAAAAATAAAAAAATCAAATACATGCTCACAGTTAAAAAAAAAAAAGATATGGAAATTATAGAAAAAAAAAGTCATTCAAATGGGCCCCACCCATCCATACTTCCTAAACATTTAACGGTTTCATGGGTGTTTTTTCAAGACTGTTTTATGAATTATAAGGACAAAACCTACACGTCTCCACAAATGGAATCACCCCATACCATGCTCTTCAAAGTCATTTTAACAGAGCAGTGTGTTTGCTGTTTTTTCCAATTAGCACAAGCAAATCTGCCTCATCTTCATAATAATCACTTCCTATTCCATACCCATTTACAGGGTTTATTTAACCATTCCAGTCTCATGGAACACTGGAACATTCCAGTTGTTCCATATGTGTGTGTGTGTGTGTGTGTGTGTGTGCGCGTGTTATGCCTTTGCATACTTGAAAAAAATATACCACTAGGAGGATAAATGCCAGTCAGTAGCAAGCATACCAGTCAAATGGGATACACAGTTAAAATTTTATAAACAATGTCCAAATACCCTCTAAAAGGCATAGCATCAAATTACATAACCAACTGGAGTGTAATGAGAGGGTCTGCTTTCCCCCAGTGTTAGCAACACCAGGCACTGGCAAATTGTTTTTGCCAATCAGATAGACAGAAAGTTATGTTTTATTCAAAATTACTTTTTGAAATTATAAAGAATTTTAATATGTTTATTGGTCATTTTCTATTTACTGAAATAGATATCTATTTACTTGAAACAGTCAGAACCTTTGCCTCAATCCTGGATGATTTATAAGCTATCTCTTGAGGGTCTCTGAAGAGCAGAGCAAGGGGGCTCCAGGAACCTGGAGTCTGCAGAGATGTGTGTTCTCTGCTCCCCAGGGAAAGACTGATGGTTCTCTGATCCTGTGTACAACGGAGACGAAGAAACCCTCTGGTGAAGTCACAAGAAAGATCAAGAAAGCATGCACGACTCAGTGACAGAAGCAGCATCTACTTTGTCCAATATCCTTCTGGGTCCACCCCATCAGACCCCTGCACTCCCACCCTTGAAACCACATCCTCCTCGGCACCTTTCACTTTTATAGTCGTCCTCCAAAAATGTCACCTTCAAGAGGCATATTCTGAATAGCCAGTGAAGGGAACGAAACTATCGGTGAGCACCATCTGTGTGCCATTAGATGATTTTCACACTTTTTCCTCAAAGTAAACCCATTAGGTAGATATTATGCTCATTTTACAGAAGAAAAAAAAAAAAGCCCAGAGATGGCAAGCAGCTTGCTTAAAGCCACACAGTAAGTAAACAGCTTACCCAAGATCTGAACTCAAGCATCTAGGACTACAAAGAGCATGTGGTCTACCACATAAAATGTGAAGTATGCCAAACATCGATAATTGATCTCTCAATATCTGTATTCTTTTCCTCCCACAAGCATGTGAGCCAACCTTCTCCAGGACGTGTAAAGGCTTAGTAATCAGTAGAAAAGAAAGGAATGTTTGCCCAGAGCCTGGCAGCTGGCTTGCCAAATACACAATTCATCTGGGGCTTTGCCAAAGTGGGGTCGTGCGTGTCTGCGGCTTGCTTTCTGCAGGCCTGCCATCCTTAGCTGGCATTTCCCAGCACCCTTGCTTGCAGATCTTGGCTGCACTGTTTTCCTTTGGTGTGTTCTAGAACAGCATATCACTTCTCTGAGCCTACTTCTGCATAGAGAAAATGGTGACAGCCTCAAGAGGGGTTGTGGGGACCTCTGGGCTATTGTGATCACTTAGATAAACCAAAGGTATATCCTGAAACTTGGTACCTGCAGATGGATGTTCCACTTCTCAAGCAAGAGCTTGCTCCAATGGCCTGGAGAGAGCCACCAAACTTAGATTCAAGTGTATTTCCCTGTTCATCAAATGAAGAAATTAAGCCCAGCTTTACGCTAGGCAAGACAGGGAGCCTCATTCAGCCAGCATCTCCTAATGCCCGCCATATGCCAGGACTAAGACCACAAAGATAAGACCGAGCCAGGACTCTCAGGTCTCAGTGCCCACCCAGCACCAAGTCTACATAAATCCATATACTGCCCCATTTCTGCTTCCACCACCCTAGTGCCCTGCCTCCATTCTTTTCTCCCACCACTCATGGCAGGGGTGGGGGGTGCCTCAGGAAACCCAGTAACCTCTGCTTTGGGGAGACTTCTCTGGTGCAGCCCCATGTGGAAGACAGATTGGAAGAAAAGAGGAAGGAGAGACCAGGAGACAAAGCATGAGTCCCCTGTCCCTAGGGTGGCCCACAGCAGCCAGAGGAAATAAAATAAAATTTCTTGCTAAAACAGAAATCTGATTTGTGATCCTCCTTCTTTAAACCACTTCAAAAAATAGAGCAGGCCCTGCATGACCCGGTGCCCACCACACCTCATCTCCAGGTCTCTCCCTGCACTCAGCGTGCCCAGCCAACCTGAACTCCTGATTGTTCCTCCAAATCCCTCAATGCCTGTCCACATGCTGGGCCCTCTGCCCCCTACCTTCCCTACCCATCCATCCTCCAGGTCTCAGACAGGGTTCCTTCCTCAGAAAGACCTCCCCTGACCATCCTGCCATCTTAATTAAGTCCCCTGAAGTCTTATCCTCTCTTACAATAGAGCAGCTTATTCTTTCCTTAATAGCCCTTCTTGCAACTTGCATCTCTCTGCTTCTATTCGTGTGCTGGCTTGTTTGAAGTCCATCTTTCCCATGGTACTGGAAGCTCCGTGAAAGCATTGGCCATGCCTGATGTTTCACGGCTGTATATATGCAGCCTGGCATAGTGCCTGGCACATAGAAGGTTCCCAGCAAACATGCTGGATGAATGAATGAGTGAGCACCTCTCAGCGTAGTAAGTAGAGCTGTACCCATGATTATAGTGGTCAGGGAAGCTGTCCAGGAGAGCTGCATCTGAACTGGGTTTAGAAAGATGAGAATTGGCTTATCAGACCAGCAGAGGGGCAAGAAGGGCATTCTGGGCAGAAGGAATGGCATGGGCAAGGAGGAAGGGACACAAAACATCCTAGAGAGTGTGGAAAATTCCAGGGCTAGGTTTCTCAGCCTCAGCACTGTTGACATTTTGGGCAGGATAATTCTTGGGGTGGGGGAGGGGAATTTGTGAACTGTAGGTGATTTAGCAGAACCCTGGTCAACAGCATCCCCCACTTCCAATTAGCACAACCAAAAAGGCTCCAGACATTGCCAAATGTCCCTCGTGTCTATGAAGCGTGGGCAAGTCACTCATTTGACCTTGAGCCTCACTTTACTCATCTGTGAAATGAGTGCACTAACACCCACCTCACAGGAATATTGGGAAGATTAATTGAAACGGCAGAAGCTATGAACGCCCTGCAAGGCCCATTCCTAACCTAGAGCCAGAACGTCAGACATGCTCATCCTTTCTACTTGGCCTCCAAAAGCTTTTCCCCAGAAACTCGCATTCCATACTAAAGAGTACTTAGTGAACAGATCTGAGGGTGACTGTCCGTATCATACACCAAGCACACTCTGGGTCTTACCTTTTCAAGAAGAAAACCCGTGATGTAACACAGGGGTCAAATATACTTCTTTCCAATAACATTTTTGGTGCAAACCCTCACCATCTGGCTGGACCTAATCAGAGAGCTAACAACTGTGTGACATCTAGTCTTCTCTACAGCCTGGTGAGGGGGAGTCCCCATATTATCATCCCCTCTCATCCATGAGAAGACTGAGGCGGAGGCCAATTGAGAACCTCACTCAAGTCCTCAGCCAAGGTAGGCTTGTGGAAGACATGTCAGTGAAGCCCTCTAGAGACCTGGCTTCAGAGTTCGTGCTGGCAGCCACGACACTGTTCTCAGAATTGGACTTCTTGACTGGAATTCACTGCTAACACATCTGTTCTAAGGTCGGCGGGAAAAACCTTGTTTACTCTTGTAAATATTATAAAATCTAAATCCTAGCACAGAAAACTGCTGATGAAATTTCCCACTCAGAGAAGGGAAGACAGAGGCCTAAGGGAGGAGAGACAATTTACAGGACTCGAGCTGTGGTTGGTGACTGAACTCATGCTAGAGCTCAAGTCCAGGGACTCCCCCGGTTAGCTGACTCCCTATTGCTGAGGTGGAAGGTTCTAGAACAGCCTGGGCTCTGGGATCCCCAGACACTGCCAAGAGGCTTATCAACTCTGGGTTTTGGATAGTGACTTTATCACTCCAGGCCTGAGTTTCATCACCTTTAAAAATTGGATGAAAGTAGCAACATCTTTATTGGGTCCTATTAACTATTGAAAGGATGAAAGAAAGTGTGTGTGTGTGTGTGTGTGTGTGTGTGTGTGTACGTGTGCTCGCTTATGGCTTACAAGAGCATCTAGCATTTAGGAAGCACTTAAAAATGATAACTATTATTCCTGTATGTTATTTTTGTGCCAGGCACTTTACATACGAGGCCATATCTAACTTTGCTCTACTTTGTGAAGTGGGTGTGACCCTCCTCACTTCACAGAGGAGGGTGCTGAGGTCCACCTGGTACGAAGACTTTGTCACGAACATCAAAGGGAGTCTGTGATGTGCCCCGTGGAGACCTTCCCCTGCAGGGATTTGCATCTTTCATGACGCAACGGTTTCCCTTCCCACACGTGCAGGTTCACACTTTTTGGCACCTCTGGACTGGATGTTCCGTGGTTATTGGGTGTCTCTCCTCTCTCAAGGAGAGAAGAAAGCCCTTGGAGACGAGAGGATGGGGTGGGGAGTAAGGGGAGACAGAGGCCATAATATCTCTGGATGTCCTGCAGATATGTGTTTAGCTGTGCACAGAGTACAGGGAGAGGCGTCTTAACTTCCACACCTCACAAGGATGTACAGACCTTCAAGGCTGAAGGGTAAATATTTTTTCTGAAACTTCACTATACCTTTAGAGAATATTCCCCCTAATTTCCCTTACATCTGGAATCAAATTCCAGCATTCCACTTACTCCTTCTGTGGGCTTGGATAACTAAACAAATTTCTCTGACCCGTCACCTTGCCTGCAAATGTGAATGTGTATAACCCCTGGGTAGTGTGCATCTGGCACGGTGTTTCTCAACTTTGGCTGCACACAGGAGTCACCTGGGAAGATTTAATTAATACTGACACCTAGGTCTCACCGCAAGAGATTCTGGTATAATTGTTCTGGGGTGTGGCCTTGATATCAGGATTTTCAAAACTCCCCTGGTGATTTGAATATGCAGTCAACAACTGAGAACTTCTGGTATGTAGGTAGCCAATACCCAATTAATACTGTTCCTTCATATTTGTTTAGCACTAACTGCCTGTTCAAATTTTATTTCCAAAGGATCTTATCAGTTTCTCAGTACGGCTCAAGGATTCTTTATTCCTGCCACTCCTATGCACATTTTCATATCGACAACCTCTGCACTTTCAAAACAGATGACTCCACCCTCAGCCAATCAGCCAGGCCCTTTACCTAGCTTTGGGTCCTCTTCTGTTCATTGGATAGAGCCAATTGGTTAAGACACACAATGCCCTCTTGGAGATGCCAATGAGAAAAATCAAACAGATGGAATGATCCATTGTTCACTCTTTAGCCAGGGAACTCCATCATTTGCCTCCAAATCTACCTCTTATAGTGTGCAAAAGCTTACATTATAAAATCCTAAGTTCTCTCAGATGGATCTTAAACAATAAGGTTTCTCCCACCTGTGCTCACAGGGTAACTCCCCACTTTTGTTTAAATGCCCACCTCTATTCTTCGTGGACTACTCCCACAGCAGGAGATGTGCCATCAGCCAGTCATTCGTTTCCAGCCACACCTCCCCCAAAGACACTCCAGTCCAGTCACGCTATTTCCCAAAAGCTCTCCACGCTTTGCCCGTTGCTTTAAATGCCTTAAAGCTCTCCACGCTTTGCCCTTTGCTTTAAATGCCTTAAATGCCTTTTCCTCCAATGGTCCAGCTGGGAGGTTTTTACTCACCTTTAAAAGCCAAGTTCAGATATTCTCCTCTGCAATTTACCTAACCTGCCTCCCAGTCCCCCTCTACCTCAACGAAATTAAGCTCTTTCCAACCCTGTGCTCTCACAATCTTTGTAACGCTCAGGCAGATCATTTATCATAATGCTTTATATTAATACAAGTGTTATAACAGCTAGGGATTTTGTAATGTGTCTTTTTGAAACCAACTTCTAGCACAGGGCAAGGCCTTTGCAGGTGCAAACTAAATGCTTGTTGGACTGCATCCAATTCTCTGTCCTCAGATCTGTACCAGCCGATTTTTGAAACACCTTCCCAAAGCAATCAAGACAATTTTCTCTTTCATCACCTAGGATCTTATTAGTATTCATCTACTATAATAAAAAAAATTAAAGGAAAGGTTAATTTTCTTGTTCATGTATGTATGTGTGAACAAAAAAATAAATAAATAAACACTTAACATAAATCTTAAATAACACGAGATGTCATGTTTTTGGAAGGGATAACTACATTTTACAAGAAAAGGAACATATTTGGCTGATGAGGGAACGAAAGGATTTAGGGGAGGTGGAATTTTTGCTGCTTTATTTCCTTAGATGGGGGGAGCACGGGGGGTGGCTAATGAGGAAAGGAGCACCTGCTTTACCTTTTCTGGAGCAGGCAGCTGTAAGTGATTAACCTCCAAGGGAGTGATGAGAGGGACGGTCTGGAAGCCATCCTCAATGGAAGGCGGCTTGGTTCCCTTCTCATTGGGGTTACTGTTCAGCTTCACCATCCTTCCGCCTTTCTTCCCAGACCTAAGGCAAGCAGTGGGATTCTAGTTACAGTGGGAAGTGAGGCAGGAAAAGAGAGGGCTGACGACAGAGAAAATAGCGCTGTCCTCAAGAGCTCCACTCCAGCGGTTTCGGTGTACAGATCGGTCATTGGTCTTCGGCTAGATTTCCTGACATGATTCCCATTACCCAGTAAAACTTCTTTAATCATCAAAATATGCCACCTGCCCACAGCACTTAATGGCCCTCAAATTTGAGAAACTCAAGGAAAATCCGAGGCTTACACAAAATATACAATCTTTAAAAAAAATACCCAAGACACTAGAGATAACATAGTCATAAAATCTCAGTGAAAAGCTCATTCTAAGTGCAAAAATAAATCCCATTATTCCGGGTCACCCTGCAGTATGATAAATTTCACCTTACCATCTCGGTTGCAATTTTTGTGTTGTTTTTTTCCCCTCCCAGTAATCCCCCTAAAAGACAATAAATACATTTAATGCTTCTATGTGTACTCTACCCTTTCACACGATATGTAGGTTGCATAGGAGATACAATTTTCTAAAACAAAAAAGGGCTAGCCTGAATCTGATCCTGTTATTCAGCCGTGGAATGCCTCCATTTCCTCAATAGCGAAGGGCCATTTTTTTTTTTTTTTTTGGTTCCAGGGAAAGTTAGCATCCCCCATATTGCAAGACTGCCAACTAAATAAACAAATCACATTTATTTCCCTCCCGTTCCCTTGAAAGTCAAATGGTGCGCCCACCCCACCCCCAAAAGCCCAGCACAACTGAATTTCTCTTGTCAGTCCTGCTGATGGAACGTTATTAGACAAAATAGGGTTGTTGTGAGGGTGAAAGGGACGGTAAAGGGTTGGAGGATATCGAGGAGTGGTTATAGCAAAAACAAATGCCTACTTACTGTGCTGCACTCTTGGGGGGTCAGAGCAGATTCAAGCCAATTTGAAGAGGAGGAGGACGGCCAGGAGTCCTCCCTCCTCGGCCCGAGCTTGTGGTGCTGAAAGGACAGCGCCTTGCAGTGCGTCTGGATCGGGAGCTTCTGAGAGCGAGGCGCAAGCGAGCGGGCTCCTGGCAGCTGTCTGCCTGTTTGCTCGCTCGCTCGCACCCCCTCCCACCGGGGAATGGGCTCCCGTACCATCTGTCATCTGGCACCACCTGCTGTTTCTCATGTATGGCCACAACCGCAGCAGGGGGCAAAACGGTTTCAAGAAAGTGGGAGGGATTCATTTAAAAGAAAAGAAAAGAAAAGAGTTAATACGCATCATGTTACAAGCAATCCTTGAGCCTTTAGAACAACTGGAGAAGGGCACATTCGTTAGGAGAAGGAACCACCTCCTAAGATCTTCCAGGACAATTTTATGAAACACAAAATTGTTTCAGACCTACACTGTGCTCTGATCTGTGTAAGGAGACAAGGGGAGCTCTGATTTATTGAGTATCTCCCATGCAGGGGGCACTTTTCCAGGCTTTTTCGGACTATTTCCCTCATTTACAAATTGTGATTTCTAACAGTACCTACATAATGGGGTTAGTGTGAGGTGTGCATGTGATAACTTGGGGAAAGAATTTAGCTCAGAGCAGGGTGCATGGCAAGCGATACATAAACATAAGCTCCTGTTCTCACAATGTTACTGTGCTCGTGCAGATCAGCTAAGGTCACAAAGCTGGAATAGCACCAGGAACTGGGATTTGAGCCCTGATTCACTGCTGTCATGTTTGTATGGGAGTCCACAGCATTACGGGGTTTCCAGGTTGGTGTCTGGACTTAGAGAGGGCAAAGTCCTAGGGTCAGCTCTACAAAGTTCTGGCTATGGGAATCTTGGACATTTTGCATTCGCTCTCCAAGCCTCCATTCCTTCACCTCTGATGTGGAAATAACAACATCTCCCTCGCAGAGCGGTTGTGAGTACAAGAGATTGTACTAAAGGAAACCCCTTTTAGCTCAGGGACGGAGTTTTAAATTGCTGAATTATTTCATCCCCGGGGATTGCTTTTACATGCCCTTTAGATCCTCTGAGGTCAAGACTGCTGCCACCGGTTTCTCCTAGCTGTGGTCCAAAGCACTGCTGGCCAGTCACTCCCAGCTGTGGTGTTGTTTATTATGTACTTCATGAGGTCTTGGCATTAATAATAGCATCCCCTTTCACTTTCAAAGTTATCCTAGGAGTTCCTGTTGTGGCTTAGCAGAAGTGAATCTGAATACTATCCATGAGGATGCAGGTTTGATTCCTGGCCCCACTCAGAGGGTTAAGGATCCAGCATTGCTGCAGGCTGTGGTATAGTACATAGACAGGACTATGGCTGTGGTGTGGGTCAGCAGCTGTACCTCCAATTCAGCCCCTATCCTGGGAAATTCCCAGCTTGCATGATAAATTATCTGGTCACCTTGGTTGATGTTCACATACTGAGCATTCACTCTACTAGCTAAAAGGCCAGGAGAAAACATATATATTACTGTGCTATTTAGAAATGGTGTTTGTGTGTGTTTGTATGTGTATGTGTGTAGAGAAAGAAAGAGAGAGATGTTTCTGAGACAAGACAGGCTACACTACAGTGGAGTTGCCCAGGAACACTCTTACTAGAAGTATGCACATATATGAGAGGGAGGTATTCCAATAAATGCTAGTCCCACACTCCCCTGCTTTCCCAAAGACCTGGATGATTTTCAGGTGCAGGCCTTGTCTGAGGACAACTAAATGTAGACAGATAAAGGACGCAATTGTGAACACTTGTATTGTATCCTATTGCCATCTCCAAAGGAAGAGGGAAGTCCCTTCAAACAGTTTATATTGGATTAACAAGCAGAAAGTACACCTTTAACAACTCTAAGCCACGGATCCTGAGAGTTTACTAAAGTCCAGGAGAAGGGCAAGTCTCATGGCAATAGAAAATCCAGGCTTCCTTATATGTGAGGCCAGGAGGGGGGGTGCCGAAAGAAACAGGGCTGGAGTGATGTAGAGAAGCCCCTTGCTGGAGAATGATATTGAGAGGTGCTTAATATAATAGACTATTATTCTCCTGTAGAGCTCTGGACAAGATGCTTGACAACTGAAAATAGAAAGCATGACATTTTGTGATGAGGTTTTCCACATATGTAAGCGTAGATGCAATACATAAGACAACTGCAGCATGATCGGTGAAGGATAAAAGGACCAATCTGGTGGTAATGTTTTTATGTTCTACTTGAAGTGGTAAAGTAGTGATTCCAACTAAGCTGTGAAAACTTAATTGTGTTTATTGTCATTCCTAGCATAATCAAAAATATACAGAGATAAAGCTAAAAATGTGATATATAAATTTAAATGGAGTACTAAAAAAAGTTCGAACAGCTCAAAGAAGGCAGGAACTGGAAAACAGAGAAACAAGAACCAAAAAGAAGGAAAAAGCAGAAAACAAATAATGAAATAGAATGGTGAAATTCAAACATATAAACAATTAAGCACAAATGGTCTAAACAAACCAAAAAGAAAGCAGAATTTGTCAAAATAAAGGGAAAACGTGAACAAAGTACATGATGTCAATAAGAAACTCAATCCAGGAGTTCCCGTCGTGGCTCAGTGGTTGATGAATCCGACTAGGAACCATGAAGCTGAGGGTTCGATCCCTGGCCTTGCTCAGTGGGTGGGGGATCCGGCATTGCCGTGAGCTGTGGTGTAGGTTACGAACGTGGCTCGGGTCCCGCATTGCTGTGGCTGTGGCGTAGGCCAGCGGCTGTGGCTTCCATTGGACCCCTAGCCTGGGAGCCTCCATGTGTCATGAGTGTGGCCCTAGAAAAGGCAAAAAGACAAAAAAAAAACAAAACTCAGTTCAAAGAAAATGATACAGATAGCATAAAACACTAGGTCAGGCTTTTGGCTTTCAGCTCAGAGGACGCCAAAGTGCAACTTTTCTCTGTCCTCCCACATCTAGGTTCATCTGACACAAGATGCCTCTGTCATGCCACCCAAGTTTGACCCCAATGAGATCAAAGTCATAGGCCTGAGGTACACCAGGGATTATTTGACAACCAAAAAAAAAAAAAAGTAACAAAATGGAAGATACATCATGATAACACTAAACAAAGGAAAGAAGGAGTAGTTGTATTCTTATCAACAAAGTAGACTTCAGAGCAAAGAAAATTACAATAAAGGAATATGATATATCCCTCTATCTACATAAAAATGTTACCTGACTAAGAAGACATAACAATCCTAAATGTGTCAGAACCTAATAATAACACTTCAAAAATATATGAACCAAAAATTGACAGAACTGAAAAAGAGAAATAGAAAAGTCCACAATTAAAGTTAGAGTCTCAGACATCCTATCTCATTAATTGAAAGGACAAATTTTAAAAATCAACAAGACTATAGAACAGGGTTTCTCAATTTCAAAAATATTTTCAACTGAATAATTATTTTTTGGAAGGGATGGAGGATGCCCTGTGCACTGTAGGATATTTAGCAGCATTTCTGGTCTTTACTACTAGATGCCAGCAGCATCTCCCCCCAAGACTATCAAAAATATCTCCAGAGATTGACACTTGTCCCCTGGGATAGAGGAGCAAAACCACTCCCAGCTGAGAACCACCATTATAGAAGAACTGCACAGCCTCATCAACCAACTGGATCTAACTGACATTTATAGAAAAATCCACCCAGTAACAGAAGAATATGAATTAGTTTAAATGAATTTGAAACACTTACTAGGATATACTATACCCTGAGTTACCAAAATAGACTATATCCTGAGTTATAAAACAAACCCGAACAGTTTTTTTAATTGGAAGTTTTATAAAGAATGTTCTCTGACCGTAATAGAATTAGACTTGAAATCAATGACAGAATGATAACAGGCAAGTCTCCAAACCCTTGGAAATTAAACAACATACTTTTAAACAACCCATGTTTCAAAGAGAATGTCTCAAGGGAAATTTAAAAATATTTTGAACTGAACAAAAATCAAAATATGAGATATCAAAAATTTTGGAGTGCAGCTAAAACAGTGCTTAGAGAATTTATAGCATTAAATGTGTATAAGAGAAGAAATGTGTCATATCAATAATCTAAGCCATCACTCAGAAAAATAAGAGCAAAAAAAAAACCCCAAAGCAAGCAGAAGGAAAGGGATAATAAAGAGCAAAAAATCAATAAAACTGAAAACAAAACAAAACAAAAATAATAGATCAAATCAATGAGACCACAAGCTGGTTCTTTGAAAAGATCAATAAATCATATAAACCTCTAGAAAGACTAACAAAGGAAAGAGAATACACAAATCACCAGTATCATGAAAGAAAGAGAATAACACTACAGAGCATGCACACATTAAAAGGATAATAAGGAACTAATGCAAACAACTCAATGAAACTCTATATGAGTTTTGTGAATTTGCTTTTTCTTTTTCTTTTTTCCTTTTTTTTGGTCTTTTTAGGGCTGCGCCTGTGGCATATGGAGGTTCCCAGGCTAGGGGTCGAATAGGAGTGGTAGCCGCTGGCGGAAGCCGAAGCCACAGGAACACCAGATCCGAGCCTCATCTTTGACCTACACCACAGCTTGCAGCAACGCCAGATCCTTAACCCACTGAGCAAGGCCAGGGATTGAACCTGCATCCTCATGGATACTAGTCAGATTCATTTCCACTGAGCCACGATGGGAACTCCATCATGAACTAGTTTAAATGGACCAATTCCTCAAAAACCACAAATTACCCAAACTCACCCAAGATTTTTATTAACTATTAAAGAAATTGCATTTGTAGTTTAAAATCTTCCAGCCCTAAATGGTTTCACAGGTGAATGCAACCAAATATTTTTAAGGGGATAACACTAATTCTATATTATCTCTTCCAGAAAATAGAAGAGGGGGGGAAACAAATCCTAACTAATCCTATGAATCCTGCATTACCTTGATAACAAACCAGATGAAGACAATACATGATAAGAAAATTACAAGTCAATATATCTCATTAAAGTGCAAAAATCTTCAATAAAATATTAGAAAATCAAATCCATCGGTAGACAAAAATAATGATACACCATGAACAAGTGGGTTTTTACCATGTGGAGGCAACTGAAAAAGAAAATGAATTTGGTAAAATTTAACATTCATTCATAAAAAACTTTCATAAAATTGTGAATAGAAAAGAAGTTTCCCAACCTGATAAAGGGTATAAGAAAGAGAGAAAGGCAGGAAGGAAGGAAGGCAGGAGGGACGGAGGGGAGAAAGAAGAAGGAAAAAGAAAGAGAGGGAGGGAGAGGAAGGGAGAAAGAAAGGAAGGGAGAAAGAAATAAAAGAAAGAAAGAAAGGAAGGAAGGAAGGAAGGAAGGAAGGAAAAAGAAAAGAAAAACTAATGTAATAATGGTGAAAGGCTGAATGCCATTTCTCAAGATCTTTAACAGGCAAGAATGTCCACTTTCACCACTCCTAGTCAACATCATACCTGGAAGTACAAACCAGAGCAATAAGACAAGAAAAATAAGAGGTGAATATATTGGAAAGGAAGAAAAAGTTACCTTTATTTATAGACGATATGATTATTTACATAAAAAAATCCCAAGAAATCTATTTTTCAAATTCCTAGTGCTCAATTTAAATTTAAATTTCTAGTCTAGGAAAGTTTTGGATACATGGATATGCACAAATTATTATGTATGCTGGCAATGAACAATTAGAAACCAAAATGTTTTTAGGATAACCTTTACAATAGGATCCCCAAATGAAATAGTTTGGTATAAGTCTAGCAAATATGTACCAAATCTGTATGCTGAAAACTATGAAATGCTGGTTTTGTGCATCTATCATTAGATTATCATAGAGTAGTTTTATTGCCATAAAAATTCTCTGTATTCCATCTATTCATCCCTCTCCCCAATCCTTGGCAACCACTGATCTTTTTACTCTGTCCATAGTTTTGCCTTTTTCAGAATGTCCAGCAGTATATAATCTCTTCAGATCGGCTTCTTTCACTTAGTAGTATGCCTTTAAGTTTCCTTCATGTCTTTTCATGGCTTGATAGCTCATCTCTTTTTAGTGCTGAATAATATTCCATTGTCTGGTTTATTCACCCATTTACCTACTGAAGGACATCTTGGTTGCTTTCAAGTTTTAGCAATTATGAATAAAGCTGCTATAAAAAATCTGTTTGCAGGTTTTTGTGTAGACATAAGTTTTCAGTTCCTTTGGGTAAATAGCAAGGAGTTCAATTGCTGAATCAAATGATAAAAGTATGTTTAGTTTTGTAAGAAACTGCCGAACTTCTTCTAAAGTGGCTGTACCATTTTGCACATGACAGCATCAAATGTTAATGAGAATGTGGTGCTGTCATATATGCTTATTTGCCATCCATAAATCTTTGTGAAGGTGTATGTGAAAGTCTTTGGTCCATTTTGTAATTGGGTTGTTTCCTTATTGTTTAATTTTAAGAATTATTTATGTATTTTGTTTAGCAGACCTTTATTAGATAAGAATTTTGCAAATATTTACTCCTAGTCTATGGCTTATTTCTTCATTCTCTTGACAGTGTCTTTTGCAGGGCAGAAATTTTAATTTTGATGTAGTACAGCTTATTTCTTCTTTCTTCTATGAGCCACTCCCCAGTGTTTTAATTTAAAATGTTGCCATCAAACTCAAGGTCACCTATATTTTCCCCTGTGTTATCTTCTACAAATTTTAGAGTTTGGCACTTCACATTTGGGTCTGTGATTCATTCTGAGTTAATTTTTGTGAAGGGTGTAAGGTCTGTGTTTAGGTGTTTTGTTGCTGCTGCTGTTATTGTCGTTGTCATTTGTTTTTTGTTTTTTTGTCTAGGGATGTCCAGTTCAGAAAAAACTGTCTTTTCTCCATTGTATAGCCTTTGCTCCTTTATCAAAGACCAGTTGACAAGCTTTATGTAGGCCTATTTCTGGATTCTCTGTTCTATTCCATTATTCTATTTGTCTGCTCTTTTACCAATACTACACTGTCTTTACTACTGCAGCTTTAAAGTAAGTCTTAAAGTCAGGTAGTTTTAGTCCTACAGCTTTGTTCTTCTCCTTCTATATTGTGTTGGCTTTTCTGGGTCTTTTGTCTCTCCACATAAACTTTAGCATCAGTTTGCTGATACCCACAAAATATCTTTTGTTTGGGATTTTTATTAAGATTTCATTGAACCTATACTGAGTTGAGAAGAACTCACATCTTGATAAATTGATTTATTATATCCATGAACACCGAATATCTCTCCATTTGTTTAGTTCTTTTTTTTTCTTTCATCAGATTTTTGTCGTTTTCCTCATATAGACCTTGCACATGTTTTGTTACATTTATGCATTTCATTTTTGGGTGATACAGTAAATGGTATTGTGTTTTTAATTTCAAATTCTACTTGTTCATTGCTGGTATATAGGAAAGCAATTGACTTTTGCATATTAAACTTGTTTCCTGCAACATAGCTGTAATTGCTTATTAATTCCAGGAATTTTCTTGTTGATTTTTTTGTATTTCTTTTTATCTAGACTATCAGATCATCTACAAACAAATTTTTTTTAACTTTTTCTGTTTTGGAAGGTTATTAATTATTGATTCAATTCCTTTAACAAATATAAGCCAATTTGATTATCTATTTTTTCTGAGTTTCAATAGATTGCATCTCTCAAGAAACTGGTCTAGGAGGTTCCTGCTGTAGTGCAATGAGATCAGTGGAATCTTGGAAGCACTGGGTTGCAGATTTGATTCCTGGTGCAGCATAGTGGGTTAAGGATCCAGTGTTGCCACACCTTTTGCAACTATGGCTTGGATCTGATTCCTTGGCCTAGAAACTGCATGTGCTATGGAGTGGCAAAGAAAGAAAGAGCGAGAGAGAGGAAGGAAGGAAAGAAGGAAGGAAGAAAGGAACTGGTGCATTTCATTTAGGTTATTAAATATGCGGCATAGAGTTGTTCATATTATTCTTTTATTATCCATTTATACCTGTGGGATGGGCAGTGATATACCTTCTTTTATTTCTGATATTAGTAATCTGTTTCTTCCCCTTTTTTCTTTGTTATCTAGGTGAGAGGCTTATTAATTTTACTGATCTTTTTGAAGAATCATCTTTTGGCTTCATCAATTTTCTCTGTTGATTTCCTGTTACTTTATTTCTTCAGATATTTATTGGCCCCACTTTCTCCTCTTTTCTGGTTGGCAAATTACATGTGTTTCAGACCTCGTTCAACATCTCTTTTAGCCTTTTCTGCATTGTCTGTTTTTATTGTTCCTCTCCATAGTTTAATATAAATATTTTTCTATTTGATCTGTCTTCCACTTCACTAATCTGCTCATCTGTGTAAACTTTATCGGTTTTATTTTCTGTTTAATTTATCCAATTTACTATTAAACTTTATCTATTGAGTTCTTGATTTTCGTTATTAAATTTTTTTTTCTAAATAGTCTTTATAGTTCTTTTTACCAGTTTCAGGTATTTGGTGACACTGCACCTTCTCATTTTTTGATAATACTTACACACACACACACACACATCGCTTTTTAGGGCTGCACCTGCAGCACATGGAAGTTCCTAGGCTAGGGGTCAAAACAGAGCTGCAACTGCCAGCCTATGCCACAGCCACAGCAAGCTGCATCTGCAACCTACAACACAGCTCACAGCGATGCTGGATCCTTGACCCACTGAGTGAGGCCGGGGCTGGACCCACATCCTCATGGACACTATGTCGGGTTCTTAACCCACTGAGCCAGAACAGGAACTCCATATACTCACATATATTTTAAAATCCATGTTTGATAACTTTACTGCCTCTATCTCACGTAAATCTCAGTTTATTATCTTTTTTCCCTCTCCTGGCTTTTAGTAATTAGACTCTGGCATGCCTATTAATTTTTTATTGAATATCTTACACTATGTATGAAGAAAAACACAGGCTCTAAATATTGTTGTCTTCCAACAAATATAGTTTACCTTTATTCTGACAGGCAGTTAAATGGAGGGGGGGGGCAATTCAGCTACGATTGACATAATTAGAGGCCAAGTTTTGGTTCCTGGTAAGGTCTGGTTTATTTTGGGTTTGAACAGTCTCTTGGGGTTTCAAACAGAAGCTAGGGCATTCCCAAGACTTCTTCTAAAGCACACATTGAATTTCAATTGTTGTCTCTCTGTGGCACCAGCAGGCTTCAAATATTCTATTTAAGTTTCTTAGCATCTTCACATCCACTTTACATTTGGGCCATAAGTCCTAAGTACAGATTAGGAATCAGCAAACATTTTGAGGAAAAAAATGGTAGGGAAGATTGGGCTCACTTCTCAGGAGTTCCCTTTCCTCTAGAAACACATCTCTTTAAGCTCCATATAGCTTGTTAGCAATGAACTCCAATGTTTGACTCTCAGCCCTGAGACTGCTGAAAGCTCTGGGCTGCTGCTTTCTTCTCAGCTTCTAGGTCTTCCATTAAGAACTGGTAGTGTGGGAGTTCCCATCGTGCTGCAGTGGAAACGAGAATCCAACCAGGAACCATGAGGTTTCGGGTTCGATCCCTGGCCTCGCTCAGTGGTTTAACGATTTGGTGTTGCCATAAGCTGTGGTGTAGATCACAGATGCGGCTCGGATCTGGCATTGCTGGAGCTGTAGTGTAGGCCAGCTGCTGTAGCTCCCATTAGACCCCTAGCCTGGGAACCTCCATATGCCATGGCAGTGGCCCTAAAAAGCAAAAAAAACAAAAAAAAAAAAACAAAAAAATAAAAAAATAAATTGGTAGCGGGAAGGAGGAAAGCAATAGAGTACTTGAGGCTTGCCCCAGTCCATTACTAACTTCTCTCCAGAACCTTAGCTCTTCAAGTCCTTGCTTCATTTGCCCCTCTCCTTCAAACAGCTATTTTGTTTTTGTATTGTTTTTAATTAACAGATTTATTTTTTAGCATGGTTTTAGGGTTACAGAAGAAATGAGGTGAAAGTACAGAGTTCCCATTGTGGTGCAGAGTGTTAAGAACCCAATATAGTGTCCATGAGGATATGGGTTCGATCCCTGGCCTCACTCAGTGAGTTAAATGTCCCACGTTGCTACAAGTTGCAGCATAGGTCTCAGATGCAGCTTGGATCTGGTGTTGCCATGGCCGTAGTATAGGTCTAAAGCTGCAGCTCCAATTTGACCCCTAGACTGGGACCTTCCATCTGCCATAAGTACAGCCAGAAAAAAAAAGCAAGTACAGAGTTCCCATATACATTTTCTCTTGCCACAACCACCCCCACAGCAAAACACATACACAATTTCTCCTATTAACAACATCTGACATCAGCATGATATATTTTTACAATTGACGAGCCAATATTGATACATTATTTTAACTAAATTTCATTGTTTACATTAGGGTTTACTTTGTGTTGTACATTCTAGGAGTTTCGACAAATGCATAATTACCCACCATTACATTTGTGATATAGCCATTATTACAGCATCATGGAAAAGAGTTCCACTGCCCTAAAATTCCTTGTGTTCCACCTATCCCTCCCTCCCTCCATCCCTCCAAATCCTCTACAACCACCGACTATAAATTTTCCTTTTTCAAAATGTCATATAGTTGGAATATTATAATACATTGCCATTTCACATTGGCTCCTTTCACTTAGCAATATGAACTTGAACTTCCTCCTATCTTTTCATGGCTTGATTGATCTTTTTTTCTTAACCACTAAAAAATATACCACCGTCTGGATGTTCCACAGTTTATTTATCCAGTCACCTATTAAAAGACATCTTGGTTGCTTCCAAGTTTTGGCAATCATGAATAAAGCTACTTTAAACATGTGTGTGCAGGTTTTTACATAAACATAGTCTTTGATTAATTTGGGCATTAAATACCAAGGAGAGGGCTACTGATTAGTAGGGAAGAGTATGCTTCATTTTGAAAGAAATTGCCAAACTGTCTTCCAAAGTGTTTGAACTTTTTTTCATTCCCAAAAGCAGTGAATGAGAGTTCTTGTTGCTCCATATTCTCACCAGCATTTGGTGCTGTCAGTGTTTGGGATTTTATCCAATCTAATAGATATGTATTTGCATCTCATTGCTGCTTCAAACAGCTTTTTTTTTTAACCAAAATTTTATTTGTTCTCAGCAGAAACATTGCTAAGATAAGATTTTCTCTCATACAAAAGAACAGTGTGAGACATCTTCTCTCAGGTTCTAAGTTCAAAACTCCCAAGGAAGTAGCCTGACAGGCCCAAGTAGAGTCCAGGGCCCATTTCTGAAGAGGGAAATGAGATTTGAAGATGACAACCCCTATTCAAACCACGTAGTTGAAGTGGACAAAACTAGTTCTTGGAGGAAAGGAAGGAAGTATTATCGAAAAGTGAGAAGGAGTATTGAGCACTCCAAACAACAAATGCCTACGTACCACAATCCCATGTTGAACAGTTTATCAACCTAACTTTTAATTTAATAATGCACACTTGAGGCAGCATGTTGACAATGACCTGGAGGAAACAAATAGTTATTCTTTTGAACATTACCTGATAATTCTAGGTGGCTGAAATTTTTTACATTATTTATAAAGAATTTTCTTTTTCTTTTTTTTTCTTTGGGGGGGGGCTGCATTTGGAACTTCCCAGGCTTAGGGTTTGGGTCGGTGCTGGCCTACACTACAGTCACAGCGACACCAGATCCAAGCCACATCTGCGACCTATGCCACAGTTTACAGCAACGCCGGATTCTTAACCCACTGATAGAGGCCAGGAATGGAGACTGCACCCCTGTGGACACTAGTCAGTTCTGTTACCACTGAGACACAACCGGAACTCCTATAATTTTAAATCACCCTTTTTTGGTATATCACATGGCTCGTTTTTACTTATAAATTTTAAAACTGCTATTTATTTTTTAATGAGTTAATGACCATTTTCCCTCACAATTGTTAAGAACAGTGTGAGAATTAAGGACACAGTCTTAGGAGCCAGACTGTCTGGGATCAAATCCCAGCTCTATCACTTGTTAGATTTCTGGTTTGGAGTAAAAGTTACTTAACCTCTCTGTGCCTGAATATCTTCATTGTAAATTGAGGATACTGGTAATATTTCATACAATAATTTTAAGGATTAGATGAGTTCATATATATAAATTGCTTAGAACAACACCTATAAATGAAAAACAAGTATTTATTCTTATTATTCAATTATTAGATAAGTATTTTTGGCCATGCCCAGATCATGAGAAAGTTCATAGGCCAGGGACTGAACACATACCACAGCAGTGACCCGAGCCACAGCAGTGACAATGCTGGATCCTCAACCCACTGTGCCACCAGGGAACTCCTACATAAGTATTTTTATAACTAGTTCTCAGAGGTGTTTTTAGTTTTATAATATATTAACTTATTTTTAAAATTATTTTCTTATTCTTCACTCCCTTATTTTTACCCCATTTTTCTCTTTTGAAGTTCCTGGGACAAATATTGACTTTTATTGATTTGCTTTCTTCATATTTTGACAATGAAAGAAATCAATACCATTACTTTACTGTATCTCTGATTAATGCTGCTTTTCACTATGTTCCCTCAAATATTGTATAACTGAGGATTTGCTTCTCTGACTCAAGAGTTATTCAGTAAAATAGTTTTATTTCACTTTTATTTCTAAATGATTGGTTTTCATTGTTGCTAATTTATAGCTCTTGAAACAAGTCTCTGGTTTTATTGCATGTAGTCCAAGAGTGTTTTCTGTATATTTTCTGCTTTCAGGAATGTACTAAATTTTATTTGTAGCCTAACATATGAACTATACATACTGTTAGGACTCTCTGAGCATAAGGAAATAAGTCATACTCTATACAAATACAGACTTTTACACATAACTACTAAATCCAGTCTGTTCCATAAGTTATTTAACTCTTCTATGCCTTCACTGATTTTTTTACTTGCTTGATCTGTCAAGAATTGGGAGAGGAGTGTTGCTATTTTCCATTAATGTTGTGATATTTCTCCTTGCATTAAAGCTACATTATTTGGCACATAGTTTCATGATGTCACATCTTCTTAGGAGTTTTGCGTATAGATATAAAATGATTAGTCCTATTCAGTGTTTCATGATTTGAATTCCTCTCTATGTAAAATATAATAGCAAGCCCCTCCTTCTATAGTTTGTATTTGCTCATCCTAGCCTTTTATAAAAACTGGACTTTATTTCTTCACCAGGTCACTTTAAGTAACCTTTTTAATATGAGAATTTAACTCCTTATAATTAGCTCTTACCATGACATACATTGTCTTATACTTGTTATAATTTACATGGCTCCTTGCCATTTCCTTCATTGTCTTCCTACAATAACCTTTTTTCTACAGTAACCCTACATGAACTTTTTCCCCTAGTAATTTAGAAGACACAAATAATGTTCTAAAATTATGTCTTAAGATATTTTTAAGATGTCAAAAACAGATTTGAATATACATTCATCCGTCTTAAAAATGAAACAAATTATTTTGATCCTCGTTACATGTTATATGAGATAATTAGCTCACATATATTTCATTTCCTTTCCTGCCTCTCATTTCTCCCATATTTATCAGATGTTCAAGCCAAATTTTGAAGTTCCCATGGTGGCTCAGCGGTGACGAACCCAACTAGTATCCATGAGGATGTGGGTTCAATCCCTGGCCCTGCTCAGTGGGTTAAGGATCCAGGGTTGCTGTGAGCTGTGGTGTAGGTCACATAGGTTACAAAGGCTGCTCAGATACTGCATTGCTGTGGCACAGGCTGGCAGCTATAGCTCCCATTTGACCCTTAGCCTGGGAACTTCCATATGCCACAGGTACAAACCTAAAAAAAAAAAAAAAAAACAAGTCAATTTTTTATTTTCGCTAATGCACATTTTCCCATTTTATTTCAATTTCCTTAATCAGAATTAGAAGCGGGAAAAAAGTGAATACAATGTCAGTCTTTTTCCACAGGACACAATGATGTTTTATCTGAAAATAATTATTTTACATATATAAGTTTCAGCAGACCTGTAATGCTTCTGTGATTGGTTTCCACTATATTTTAGCATTTAAGGCTTTGTTTTGTTTCCATGTATAAATATACCTCCAGTGGAAGAGATGATAGAAGCACTTCATATGTCTCATTATAAATCTCGTTAAATTGTCAGTTTAAGAATGTGATTCAAAATTTAATGTTATGATAGGAATATAAGCTTTATAGAAATCTGTCCTAAGAATCTCCTAGAGGCAAGCATAAAAGGAAGCCATGCACATATTATCGCTAGGAGCTCTATATTTAAATTTCAAATAACAGCAGTCAGAAAGCTATGAGAAGCTTTCTCTTTCTTCTTAAAAAGGGAAGGGGGCATTGACTACTTTTGATTTAAAGGAAAAAGGACAGTAGAGAGGCAGAAAGGCAAATGCAGAAAGATCAGTCCACATTTCTCCTCTGATTGGCTAGAAATAGATGAAGAAAGAGACAATCTAAATAAGAGAGGCAAGCCCTGGGGTGAAAATTGACATCATCTTAGTACAGGCAGGATGACTTATAAAGAACCATTCCAATTAAGGAGATCCACTCAGAGAGAAATAGGTTGATAAGAATAAAGGTTTTTTGAGGAAGTTTTTTGAAATTTGCCTAGAAATGTATGTCTTTTTTTTTTTTTTTTTTGGTCTTTTTGCCTTTATCTAGAGCCGCACCCTCGGCATATGGAGGTTCCCAGGCTAGGGGTCTAACAGGAGCTGTAGCCGCTGGCCTTTGCCACAGCCACAGGAACGTGGGATCCGAGCCGCATTTGCAACCTACACCACAGCTCACGGCAACGCCGGATCCTTAACCCACTGGTCAAGGCCAGGGATCGAACCCGCAACCTCACAGCTCTTAGTCAGATTCGTTAATCACTGAGCCACTAAGGGAACTCCTAGAAATGTATGTCTTTAAAAGGCATCCCAGGGGACTCTTTTCCTGTTAAATGATCAATCCACTCATCTGTCTCTTCTAACAAAAAGCTTCCCAGTCTGTGTTGTAAAATAAGTCCAAAGTGAGTAGAAAGTTTTGTTGTGGGACAGGTTCCTCCAAAAGCCAATTTTGAGAGCTTTGAAAGCAGAAAGTTAATTCAGGAATGCTCTTGCGATAAAGAAGGGAAGGGGAGAAAGCACAACTGGTTAGAGCTAGAACTTGGAAGGGTGGTACAGTCTCAACAAAGCCCTCAGCCAATCGCAAGTACTTATAAAGCTGGGATGACCCTTCACAGTTGCCCTGAGCTGAGATGCGGGTAAGTGCCCTTCCCTGAGAGGGCAAGACCTCATACAAAGTGGAGCTCTATAGCCAAGGGCAATTCTTGGAGAGGGCTAATAGCTAAGGCAATTAGGGACAAAAGACTTTCCATCCTGCTGGGGGATCTATCTGGGAGCACAGCACCCACCACAGGCTCTGTCTAGGCTGTCCTTATATCATACTCTCACTTGACAATCACACCCTGAGACTTCAAATACCACTCATATATTGGTAACTAATAAATTTGTATATCCAGCAGATAGATTTCTTCTAGACTCCAGACTCCTACATACAACTGCTTCCTTGACATCTTCCTTTGGATGGTGCACAGGCACCTGAATGTCAACGTGTCCAAAACTGAATTCCTGGTCTCTTCCTCAAAACTGCTCTTAACACTGTTGGTGGGAATGTAAATTCATGTAACTACTATAGAAAACAGTATGGAGATTCCTCTAAAAAAAAACCACCTAAAAATAGAATTTTTGTTTGATCCATTTGATCCAGCAACCCCACTCTTGGGCATCTATCCAGAGAAAACCATGACTCGAAAAGATGCATGTACTCCAATGCTCATTGCAGCACTCTATACAACAGCCAAGACACGGAAGCAATCTAAATGCCCATCGACAGAGGAGTGGATAAAGAAGATGTGGTACATATACACAATGAATATCAGTCATGAAAAGAAGTGAAATAATGGCTTTTGCAATAACATGGATGGACCTAGAAATTATCATGTTAAGTGCAGTTAGTCAGCCACAAACATCATATGCTATTACTTACACATGGAACCTAAAAAAAAAAAGGATACAGTTATCTTTGCATAACGGATACTGACTCACAAACTTTGAAAAACTTATGGTTACCAAAGGAGGTAGTGGGGGGAGGGAGGGATTGAGGGTTGGGGATAGAAATGCTGTAAAACTGAGTTGTGATGATCATTGTACAACTACAAATATAACAAAATTCACTGAGTTAAAAGCCAATAAAATAAAATAGCTACCTAGATGGTAGACTTTAGCCCAATCATATCAATAATTGTATTTATTCTAAATAGTCTAAACACCCAAATTTATGAAACTGGATTAGAAAAACAACTACAGGCTTTCTACAAGAAATACACTTTAAATATAACTTGGACACATTAAAAGTAACAGTGTCGAAAAAGATATTCCATGAAGTGCTAATCAAAAGAAGGCTGACATAGTTGTTAATATCAAAGTGGACTTCAAAATAAGAAACATTACCAGCAATAAATAACGACATTACCTAATGATCAAGTTGTCAATTGATCTTTATCACAGGTCATTATAGTTCTAAATGTGTATGCACCTAATAACATTATATGAGAATAGTATTACCCTGATACCAAAACCAGACAAGACATTCATTCCAATAAGAGAAAACTACAGACCAACATCCAACATGATATAAAGGCAAACTTCCTCAACAGAAAAATAGCAAATCAATTACAATAGCATATAGAAAAGGATATTACATTATACACAGGCAGAATTTACCTCAAAAATGCCAGGTTTGTTCAACATTTGAAAATAAATCAGTGGAACTCACCTTCTTATAGCTGTACACATTTCTCTAAAGCTCCCACTCTGTCCTTAAACCTGGAAAGCACTTGTCTAGTCCCCATGTCTATAATTTTCCCATTTCAAAAATGCTATATAAATGGAATAATAAATATATAACTTTGGGATTTTTGTTTTATTTAGCATAATTCTCCGGAGATTCATACAGATTATTATGTCAATAGTTTCGTCTGGTTTTGTTTTGTTTGTGTTGCTGAGTAGTATTCCACAGTTTGTTTATTCATCCATTGAAGGATATTTGGGTTATTTTCAGTTTTGGGCTATTACAAATAAAGATGTTATAATTATTCATGTACAATTTTTTTTCTAATTTGATGAAATAAAACTTACTCACTTTGAACTTTTTTGCTTCATCCTCAATCATGAAGACTTTCTTCTATATTTTCTTCTAAACATTTTATGGTTTTATACTTTACATTTACACCTATGATTCATTTTGAGCTATTCTTTTATATACGAAGTGAGGTTTAGGTAGAGGTTCACATTTTTGCACATGGATATCCAATTGTTTCAGCACCATTTATTGAAGAGAGTACCTTTTCTTCGCTGATCTACCATTGCACATTTCCTTTGTACGATATCAATCAAGACTTATGCTTCTAGGAAAATGAAATAGATAATCTCCCCCTACATTGAGGTGCCTCAATATCCTCAATGGGATGATGTCAGAAAATGCCAAATAGAGAGCCAGGACTTTCAATCCTATTGGCAAGTGATGAGCCTCCTCTTTCCCTCCACACTCCCCTGCCCCCACTTCCATCATCGACTCAGTGTCAGTTGATATCATATGAGGAGCAGGAAGGCAGAAAAAAGAAAATAGAGAAACAAACAGAAAACAAAAAATAAAATTGAAAATTTAAACCCTAATGTATCAAGAAATACATTAAATGTAAATACTATAAATATATCAATTAAAAAACAGAGATTGTCACAGTGTATTAAAAAACATAACCCAACAATGTATTGTATACAAGCAATACTTCAAATATAATGAAAAATCAGGTTGAAAGTCAAAGGATGGGGAAAGATGCATTTAAAAGAAAGCAAGAATAATTATATTAATAGCATATAAAATAGACTCAATCAATAGCAAATAAAATTACTAGAGACAGAGACATTACATTATGAAAAAGGGTCAGTCTACCAGGAACACGTAGCAATACTAAATATGTATGCACCAAACAATAGATCTACAAAAATGTGAGGTAAAAATTGATAGAACTTAGGAGTTAAGGATCCAGCATTGCCACAACTATGGCTTAGGTTGCAGCTGTGGCTCATTCGATCTCTGGCCTAGGAACTTCCATATGCCATAAGTGCGACCAAAAAAGAAAAACAAAAACAAGAACTATAGAACTTACATAATATATAGGCAAATTCACAATTAAATCAAAACTGAAAACAACATATCAAAACCTGGGGAACATAGCTAAACCAGTGCTGAGAGGAAAATTTATGGCACTAAATGCATACATTAAAAAGAGGAAAGGTTTCAAGTCAGTAAACTAAGCTTCCACTTTGAACCTACAAAAGAGTAAAATAAGCCCAAAACAGGCATAAAGAAGAAAATAATAACTGAAATTAAAGACATTAAAAACAGAAAAACAATCAAGTTCCTGAGTGGCCAATAATGAACGGTGGCTAACATGAACTGCCCGTCATTTCTGTCTACTTATTTGTTCAGTGTCTATTGAGCAGTGAATACTTTCTTTCTTTCTTTTTTTGTCTTTCGCCTTATCTAGGGCCACACCCGCGGCATATGGAGGTTCCCAGGCTAGGGGTCTAATAGGAGCTGTAGCCGCCGGCCTTCGCCAGAGCCACAGCAACGCGGGATCCGAGCCACGTCTGCAACCTACACCACAGCTCACAGCAACGCCGGATCCTTAACCCACTGAGCAAGGCCAGGGATCGAACCCACAACCTCATGGTTCCTAGTCGGATTCGTTAACCACTGAGCCACGACGGGAACTCCAGCAGTGAATACTTTCTGATGAGTCTTAGCATGTGACACAAAAATCCTCACATTCTGTGCCCCTTCCCATATATAAGCCTCTACCCCAGAACTTTTTGTCTCCAATCTTCCAGTCTTTCCTACCAAGACCCAAATCAGGTGGCCAGGCTTTTGCCTACAGGCCAGGAATCCATAGTGATTCTCATCATGTGTCACTTCTATCATACAGTGGATGATCAGGTGTGCTGCTTTCAACTCTGCCCTTTTCTCTTTCCAGTATCTTTCAGGGCCACTCTGGAACATGGCTGCTGTGCTGCCACCATATATATATATTGACTTACATCCATGATAAAATCAATTCATCCAAAAATCAAAGCTCAGATTTTCCCCACTCTTTCAACTTGTTGTATGAGACTGCCTATATGGCCATAGGTGCAAACAGGGGTAGGAGAGCTAATATAAGCGATGTAGGTGACATACTTCCTCATGCAGCTTGCTTGTGTTCTCCAGTCCTTAGTCTTCCTTTCCAGATGTGCTATTTCCATTTTCTGATAGTCTTTTGCAGGTACTCCATTTTTTTGACTAGTTAGAGCCAACAGAATTATATTCATAAGGTGAAGTTTTAGATTCAGTCACTTGGTACTTTATGACCAAGCAATATGTCTCTACCAGAGCCCCAAAACATGTTGTGCCCGCTTCTCAAAAAGGAAGTTATTTTATTCTATAGATATAAGATTTATATACTGTGATTTATAATTCTATTATGGGCCCTGTGTTAAGCTTTTCATAAGCTTCATGCTGCATCTTTTCCCACTACTGATATTTTCAACACTGTAGGGTCTTACAAATATTATGACCAATTCAAGCAGCAAGACTGTTTACACCACAGCCTGAATCTACTGCAGAGCTCTTTCCTGCACTAGGTCCCACTCAAAGCCAGGAACTTTCTATGTCACCTAATATATTGACCAGGTCAATAATCCTAGATGAGGAATGCATTTCGTCTAGAATCAATGCATGTGTTTCAATTTCTGTGCTAAGAGATTCAGGATGCATGTTTTTGTTCATTTTGAAGGGGGAATCCTGGCATTGGGCCCTACCACTGGACCCTAAAAGCATCACTGAAGTTTTCTTCATTGGAATCCTAAAATATTCGCTAAAAATTCAAGCAGGTCCTTGAAACATTGTAGAGTTTTCTCACACCCTCTGGAGCACACGTGAGCTATCAGGGCTTTCAGAGTACTAGCTAGCTCTTATTTGACTTTCTGATCAGGATTATTAACATAGTGGATTGCTGTGATGCTCTGTGGAATGATCAAGCATCCGCAGAGTGGAATGGTCATATCTCTTCAGACTATCACGATGAAAGGAAGTAGATTTAACAGAGCTTTAAGGCAAAACTAAACGAATACTGTCTGCCCTGCATGAATGCAACTGTTTCTGACCTTTTCGTGCTGGAATGGAAAGAATGTATTTGCCACCTCAGTGATTATATATCATGTTTTTGTTCTACCAAAACAAAACTTATCTAGTGCAGCAGCTGCAAACAGGGCTACTATGTGGTTAAGTCTATGGTAGTCTGCAGTCATTCTCCAGAGTCCTACTAGTTTCTTCAAGGATAAGACTGGTAAATTTAACAGAGGTATGATAGGAATCACCACCCTGGAATCACTTAGATCTTTTTTTTTTTGTCTTTTTGCCTTAGCTAGGGCCACACCCGCGGCATATGGAGGTTCCCAGGCTAGGGGTCTAGTAGGAGCTGTAGCCGCCGGCCTTCACCACAGCCACAGCAACTTAGGATCCGAGCCGCGTCTGCGACCTACACCACAGCTCACGGCAACACCGGATCCTTAATCCACTGAGCAAGGCCAGGGATCGAACCCCCAACCTCATGGTTCCTAGTCGGACTCGTTAACCACTGAGCCACGACGGGAACTCCCTGGAATCCCTTAGCTCTTTAATGGTGGCACCTAACTCTGCCCCTCTCCCGTCCCATAGAATGCGATCCTATTTTTGTAACTTACTATCTTGACGGAGAAAGGAGGAGGGTTTCAGACATGTCCACTTGCCCTTCCCCACTATGAGAAACCTGACCCCAAAGGACAAGTATCCGATGTGGAGAGTACTCCAGCTACCAAGTATATCAACTATACGCCTGGGAACTCTGGAAATGACCACTGAGTAGTCTGCAGATCCAGTGGGCTTATTATGAGCCAGATTTTAACCAGGATTCCATCTATCACCTGGTCCTAAGATACCCCCATTCTAATTGGAATGTCTTGAGGATGCTTTGGGGCTCCAGAACCTGTGCAGGTAAACTCAGAACATGTGTCCAGGAACCTAGAAAAAATTTAGGAGCCTGAAAATTCGCCCAATGCACCCTAAAGAAGTTGCATGACCTTCCCTGTTAGGGGACCTTTGGACACTACATGGTAGGCAGGCCCATGCACCCAAGCAATGTGTCCCTCAGCTGGAAACAGGTCCTAAGAAGAACATGTTACCACAAACCCTAGCTGTTTTAGTTAAATCTCTATGAAGGGATGAATAAAGTGGCGGTTGTATACATTAACAAAAGGGAAAAGTTGGCAATTTTAAATGTATGCAATTATACTAACATGCTAATTTAAATTTTATATAAAATATTGATTTGAATGGGTAAAGAATAAGTATTAATTCTGAAAATAACACTTGCATGCATATTATAACAATATTTAACTACAATTTTTATTAATTTGCAAAGCAATACTAATTTATAAAGAATATAGTTTTTCTATTCAATTATTGAAGTCCCAATTCCAACAGACACAACAAAATTAACCTATAATGATTCAATTTAAAGTTCCATCTTTAAACTCTTCATAATCTTCTTTGGTAAACAGATCCAAAGATAGGTTAATCCTAAGTAAAACATGACAAAGTTGAGTCTTTAATATAAAATGTTGCAATCAGTAACCACTAAAAAGATTTAACATGTCTAAAACTGCAAAGCAACAGTTAGCCATTCCCTGCATTTACCATTTTGATAACTTTTACTTTCTCTAGTTGATCATAAAAAATTTCTGATGGACTCAGTGTATAGCTCAGATTTTTCCTCTCTACCCCAACTCTTACCAACACCCGTGGTGACTTTGACAGCCCCAATTATAAGAACTGTGTCAAAAAAAAAACAAAAAAGAAAAAGAAAACTATTATCCACAGGCCTTTACCTCCAGGCCACTTCAGTCACTCACAAGCAAGGTCATTGTTTGGACCTTGGGACTGTCATCCCTTGGAACTTCTGCTCTACTTCTAAGTGCTGAAATTCTTCACATGTTCCCAGCTAATATATTTCTATACTCCTACCTTTTGTACCCCATACTCTCACTAAACGAGGTCCTTTCAAGTGCCAGTCCCTTGATGTCCTAAGCTTCATTTGTATCCCCCCTCAGACCACAATCATTTCTCTCATACTCCTAATCAAGCCCATAAACTTCCTGTTCCAGGGACTGAGACTTCCTCTGCATCCTAGTCACTGCTCGACATCCTCTTCTCAGTCCTCTCCTCTCCCTCCATCCTCACATTAAGGCTTTCATCTACATCTGCTGCTAGACCTACATGACTTGTATGCAGAATAGCTATCACACTGGCTCTGATACAACACTTAAAACCGTTCAGTTTTCACCTGAGTACTTATCACCTAAAATTCTACATGCCAGAGTTCCCATCGTGGCGCAATGGAAATGAATCCGACTAGGAACCACGAGGTTGCGGGTTCAATCCCTGGCATCGCTCAGTGCGTTAAGGATCCGGTGTTGCCGTGAGCTGTGGTGTAGGCTGCAGACAAGGCTCGGATCTGGTGTTGCTGTGACTGTGGCATAGATGGCAGCAACAGCTCCTGTTAGACCCCTAGCCTGGGAACCTCCACATGCCGCAGGTGCAGCCCTAAAAAGCAAAAAAACAAAAAAAAGGAAAAAAAAGAAAAATATTCTACTTGCCAAAATAAAACTCAGTTGCTTCAAAAAACCAGTTCTGAAGTTCCCATCATGGCTCAGTGGAAACGAATCTGACTAGCATCCACGAGGACGCAGGTTGGACCCCTGGCCTCGCTCAGTGGGTTAAGGATCCGGCACTGCCGTGAGCTGTGGTGTAGGTCACAGATGCAGTTCAGATCCTGCATCGCTGTGGCTGCGGTGTAAGCCGGCGGCTGAAGCTCCAATTTGACCCCTAGACTGGGAACCTCCATATGCCACAGGTGCAGCCCTAAAAAAGTAAAAAAATAATAAATAAATAAGTAAAAACACAAAACCAGTTCTTTCTCTTGGCTTCTTTATTTCTTACCTATTTGTTCTCAAACTTTAGTATCATCTCTTCTACTTCCCTACATCTAGTCATTTTTCTCCTCTCCACTCTCGTTAAGTGCATTTCACTTTTCCTTCGGACTGCTATTACAATCCCCAGATCTTCTTTTTCACATCCTGTCTTGGCTATATTCCAAACCTTTTCACAAAATGACATCAGATTCTTTCTAAAATGCAGATCAACCCACTGCTTTAAAATGCTCTCTACTGTTTATGTACAAGATATTTGCGTAGTTTCTTATTATCTTCCCATAAAAATACTTATTGATTACAAAATACATAGTGGAGAAACAGACATCTTAACTACAGATCAAAGTTAGCATTATTAATAAAGGATAAATGAAGAGCCTATGATTCCAGATGTGATATTCTGAGAAGGAAGTAACATTACTTATTTAAAGTTCTGGCCAAAAATGTAAAATATTAATCAAATCATGAGAAGGTATTAGCAAGTCAAGAGGGATAGTCTGAAAAATAATTGGTCTGCATTCTTCAAAAATGTCAATATCATAAAAGACCAAGAAAGGCTGAAGACAGATTAAAGAAGACTAAAGAGATATGACAATTAAATGTAATACATGACCCTGGACCAGACCTGATATCAGGAGAAAAAAATCCCATTAAGGGCATTATTGACATAAGATAAAACTGGTTAATAGGCTGTATATTACTATAAAAGTTTTCTATCAAAGTTAAATTTCCTGAATTTGATAACCATAGTGTGGCTATTAAAAAAGATAGCCTTGTTCTTAGGATTTACACACCAAAGTATTAAGGGGCAATCTTTTCAACACATACACACATAGAAAGAAAGAGCAGGAGTAGGAGAATGATAAAGCAAATGTGGCAATATGTAAAAATCAGTGAACCTAGGTAAAGGGTATCCTGGAGGTCTTTGTATTATTCTTGCCATTTTTTTGTACATTTAAAACCACTTGGGATAAAGGGCTAAGAAAATGTTCCATGTTTCTTCTTTGCCTGCTGAACTGAGTACAAATTCTTGTCCAAGCATTTATGTGAGATCATTTGAAATATGGTCTCAGTATATTGTATACCTTTCTTCACCATGGCTACCTTAAACAAGCTTTATTCAAACTGTACATTCTTAAACATTTTCTTGGGCTCTATTAATTGCTCACATTCATGTCTAAAGCATACTCCCTTCCCCCATGTTCCCACTTATAAAAGTCTGCTTTCTCTTTTCCAAGGCCCATTTTACTTAACTTTTCCACTACTTTTCAAACCCCACCAAAACTGGGTGTAACCTATCCTCAGGAACTGAATAAGCCCAGATGATTAGTAAGTCAGGGCACAATTAAAAAAGAGACAAAAAAAAAAAAAAAGAGGGTAGGGGAATTACATGTGCTCAGTTTAAAACACGTGGCATTTAAAATTAACTGGAGAACAGCCTAAAGAAATTCAGAGGTACATGACCAGAGGTCAGAAGTCGAATAGAGATTTAAGGCTCATACACCCAGAAAGAGTAACTGAAGCTATAAAATGGGTAAGCTATCTAAGAATAAATATGTAAAGAGAGAGTAGGACCAGCAGTTCCTCCTAACGCAGTATTTTTCATGAGATGGCAGTAAAAGGAACAAAGAGGGAGTTCCCACTGTGGCTCAGTGGTAACAAACCCAATAAGTATCCATGAGGACGTGGGTTCAATCCCTGGCCTCCCTCAGTGGGTTAGGATCCAACCTTGGCTGGTATCCCATGTGGCTATGGCTGTGGCTGTGGCTGGCAGCTATAGCTCTGATTCAACCCCTAGCCTGGGAACCTCCATATGCCATGGAAGTCCTAAAAAGACAAAAAAAAAAAAGGACAAATGAAAATATGGGCAGAAAAGTAGTAGTAAAATAACATTAAATGTGACAGCATGTTCAAAAAAGAAAAGAGAACTACGCCAAGACAGGAATAAAAAAGAAAAACCAAAAACAAACAAAAAACCATGGACCATGGAGAGAGTAGTTTCAATTCATAGTATTGTGAAGATGAGCCCCAAATGAAGTTCACCAAATTTCAACAAATACTTAGTGAGTGACTTCTATGTACAAAACACTGGATTTAAGGAAGGCTGGAAATGGCAACGGGCACTGGAATTGGCAACCTTTAGTATACACTAAAGGTTGGAGAAGGGAGGATGCAAGGGGAAAGAGAAAGTCTATACCTTTTAATTGTTGTCTAAGTGGATTCTTACCAGAAGATGAAAAGAAGATTCATCTTGTATAATTTGAATCTAGGAACAACACAAAATATAAGAAAAATTCAAGCTGGTCTCTGGCCCTGGTTTCCCCACTAGTAAGTTATAAAACATTTTTTCAATATAAATAAATACAATTATTAGCTTTTATAATCTGGTTTTAAATTGTAATAAAAATAATTAATTACAAGGATACCTTTTGTTTATAAAACGCTATTTCTGAAAAACACAGCATATCATTTTAAGTTGCTAAATATTCCTTACAAGATCATTTGATATTTAGTAGAAGACCTATTGCTGACCCACCAGAGAACCTGACAAGTTTAAGGTTATGACTAGGGCCCTATTAGATTTAATCTAGTATGTTTATTAAAGTAATTGGATTTGGATTAGCACTCAGAACAAAGTCCAAGTTTTTTGCACATTTCTCTGCCTATTCAAACATCCTCGTCACCTAAGAAACCACAAACTGCTTTTTTTCTCCTAATTCACTCTCCTGCATCGTTTTCCTTCTTAATTGGATAAAAAAAGTAAAACAGGGTACAAACATCAGTTTCTAGTCCATTATTGCAAATAATTTGTGCTATTATTGATGCGATATTACAGTAATGAGATTCCAGTGTTACACTGCTTACAACATGATCTTCTGTTCTAATTATTATCTTATAAAAAAATAGTCCTCACAAAATCAAAGTCTGCAGATTTACTGTCAAAATAAAAGCTGTCATTGAGTGACTTACTAAGAATGTATAGAATATTCATCACAGTAACTTATGTGCTAAGATATGAATGTAAAGAAAAGAAAATGACATGATTTATTAATTCATGTGGCATTACTAGCCATGAAATTTTACCACACTTAATCATTTGAGAATCCAGAAGTTCCAATCACTTTTTTTTTTTTTGTCTTCTTGCCTTTACGTAGAGCCGCACCCACGGCATATGGAGGTTCCCAGGCTAGGGGTCTAATAGGAGCTGTAGCCGCCGGCCTTCGCCACAGCCACAGCAACGCGGGATCTGAGCCACGTCTGCAACCTTCACTACAGCTCACGGCAACACCGATCCTTAACCCACTGAGCAAGGCCAGGGATCACATCCACAACCTCATGGTTCTTAGTCGGATTCGTTAACCACTGAGCCACGAAGGGAACTCCCCAATCACTTTAATAAATCTGCTGGATTATATCTAATTTTCTTCTGGCCACAATATTAACTCAATATTGATGCAGTTTCAGAACATGATTTTATTTATTAGTTGTTTTCCAGGAACAAAATAATGACGTCAAGGCCATAACTCAAGTGCAGATTTTGTTAAATTCATAAAATCGGACTGAACCATCATGAAGTGGAAGCAACTATATGAAGCAACACAGAATATATACTTGTATAACTCAGTTAAAATGTCTTTCTTCATCATTAATGAGTTTGCAATCTGTATTAAAAAGTTGGCATTAAAATTCAGATTTAACAGACAAGCATATTCCCTTTGCTCAGTAAATTCTGGTCAACACTCACCTCCTGCACTCCTCCACTCATACCTACACCTGCGGGGTCCAGTCTACACTCAGAGCTTTACAAGGCTTTGTACTTTTAATTATGATGAACAGTGATAATATGGCAGCCTTGTTTCTATAGTTCTATACATTGAATGTCACAATTAGGAAAACTACTGGTCTAATGTGATCCAAGGGCAACTAAACTATTCGAGAAGCTGGTCTTCCTCAATACAATAAAAACTGTGTTAACTTACTTTCCCTAGATAATTGCTGGCATTTCAGCCTGAGTCTGTATTTTTCATTTTCTTCAAGCATTTTAGAAATAACTTTGTATACTCCATTCCATACAGAAACCTTAAAAAGATAAGCACAGTTAAGGAACATTGAGCAGAGAATCAGGAATGCATTTAGATGTAGGCAATTGGGAATGATTCAACTGTAATGTGCGCCAATTTGATATTATCATTATAAAGCAGTATTACACTTAGAGATCTAAACCTTAAACATAATTGTTTTCCTATGATTACTGATTTCTCTGATATCTTTTTCCAACTCCCTAGCATTTTCTCTCTGTAGTATTTAAAATAACTGTCCTGGATGAATACTCCTTTCCAAAGCAATATCTATTAAGTCCCATTACTTCAACATACTCAATTTTGTTTTGAAAGGTAATAAAAATAGTGAATTTCTCTTTGTATGTCTAAATCACTGGAAAATGATTTAATTTTTTTTTTTTTTTCTTTTCATGGCAGCATCAAGTTCCTGGGCAAGGGGTCAAATCAGAGCTGCAGCTGCAGGCCTGCACCACGGCCACAGCAACGCGGGGCCTGAGCTACATCTGCAACCTACACCACAGGTCATGGCAACACCAGATCCTTAACCCACTGAGCAGGGCCAGAGATCGAATCTGCAGCCTCATGGATCCTAGTCAGATTGTTTCCACTGAGCCATGATGGGAACTCCAAGGAAAAATATTTCATGGAATAGTGGGAAGATTAAATGTTCACTGAAAATACACTTGCTGCAAGGGTTAGTCATTTTGGATGTTATTTTATATTATGCATGGATTAGAAATCAAATAAATTCAAAGCTCAGAAACAACATAATTTTGTGGGTCATTATCAAGTAGCAATTTCTTTAAACTGAAGTGTAAAATATACGGTGGAGGAAAAAGATTAGCAGAGCAACTGATCCTGAATAGGTTCCAGACCTTTAGTTACCATGGCATCCGGACAACAAGAGATGAAAATGGTTCAGCATAAAGGTTCGTGCTTCTCAGCTTTCCCGTTAGGAAGTTCACGTGCATCCCTTGTTTTTAAAAGAGCAATGTAACACCAGCATAGGTACCTTATTCTTTTCCATGACATCCATGGTTTTCTTATGTTATACTGTCTATCAAACCTTGTTATATCCTATGGAACATATGTTTTCACGCTTTGAAAAAGCTACCAGTGGGTTACATTTTGATTAAGATGTGTTTTATGTCTTCAAACCCTGGAAGGACTCTTCTTTAGGTTAATAAATATTTCCAAACCCAGTTTCATTTCTGCTAAATTAATTGTTTTCTCATTTCAGTAAATTAAATGTTTTTAAAATGGCACTATTTTTACTGTCTTGACACATTTGTATTTATACAGGTTAATCTAAAATTCAAAATATTCATTTCCCTTTACAATAATATACCTTTTTCTTTTTCTTCATTATTTTGGAAGCTTCATTCAAAGGTATGGGGAAGTCAAACTTTTTAGCTAAATTCTTCTGGGTTAAACCTAATTAAAAAAAAAAAAGAATGTCAAGGTAAAATACCAAGGTCAGTACATACTTTAAAAGATTCATTATCCTGAGAACAGACAATCATAAATGTCTCTTGAGCTCTCTCTGGGGATTTTTATAATCGATATATTTCTGATCACTAGATAATAGCAGTTCACCAATTAGTTAATACTATACCAGAAAATGTAGTTATTAGCTATAGTATAGGTAATTCTACCTTGGGATGCCAAGGAAACTTCCCTTTTCTGATTTGAAAAGTAAGTCCCCAGAAGGTCAGCAACAGAGTAAACAAATACCAGAAACTGCATCTTGTCCCAGGCTACCTCTAGAATCTCCTTTCTTCTCTGTTCAATTTAAGGTACACATTGTGCTTCCAACTGCACAGAACACCTTGTGGTTCCCCAAATATGTGGGTTCTTACCCCTCCCAGCTTTTGCATATGCTATTCTGTTCTGCACTGTGTGCATGCATGCCCGTACACACACACACGCACACACACACACACAACCTGTCAGGCAAATTTCTACCTGCTCTTCGAGACTCAGCTCACATGCCACCTCCTCTCTACAGCCTTCCCTCAAACATCCGCAGCCCCACAAACAGCACTGACCCAGGAACACTTTGACCACAGCACTTAACACACTTTTACAGTATGTGTCTATACAGTGTTACTGCCCAGAGGGGTAGTGTCCATGTGGGCCTTATTCATCTTTCTATCCACACTACCAGACACATAGTAGATGCCAATAAAAGCTTGCCAGAGTGACAAGCTTCCTGACTCTTACTAAACCATGCTGCCTTCCCAAATATAAACTGTTGGAAGAACACCTAAGAGCTTGTCAAAATCATTAAACGATGAGCATGTGTCCCCTTTATATTTGTTCTCCTTTTGTCTGAAACATCCCTAAGCTTTGCCCAACTCGTTCCTGGCCTGCCCTATACTTGCCTTTCTTCCACTCATCCAATTTTTATTTTTCCCAGGGAGGAGGACGGTCTTCTCTGACAGCACAAAGCACTCTGTTCTCACTTACCATATCATCTCTCACATTTTCACTTGAGAAGTGTTTTATTCTTTATCAGAGGTCCAGTATCTGACACTGGAGAAATTAGATACATAGTAAATACTCCATTTGTCGAGTGAATTAATTAGAGTATGTTCTAAAACGGCATTCCCAAGTTGTGAGAGGCATGCCATGATTCTGAGTGGGGCACAGACACAGCCCTAAAGAACATTAACTCACATGCTGAGAAACCCATTCCCTTCCTAATTCTTTTTCAGTCTTCTCAAGGAGAAAGTCTGAGCTTGAAACCAGTCTGCTGTTAAGACTTTCCTAAAACTTGCTAATCTCTAAACTTGATGACTGCAGACAACCACCAGCAGACATCCTATTTGGCTAAAATTTAATAATATTGTTTTGCCTTTATTAGATTGTTTTTAATTAATTTCTATTTATGAAAAAATTATACATATTTTCCACTGAGGTAATGATGTAAAATGCTCTGAAATGAAATTTAGTTGGGAGGAAAAAAAATGCACCTCTTTGCTCAGCGGTTAACAAACCCGACTAGCATCCATGAGGACTCAGGTTCGATCCCTGGCTTCACTCAGTGGGTTAAGGAATCTGGCGTGGCTGTGGCGTGGCTGTGGCCAGCAGCTGTAGTTCCAATTAAGACCCCTGGCCTGGGAACCCCCATATGTCTCGAGTGCAGCCCTAAAAAGCAAAAAAAAAAAAAAAAAAAAAAATCATCAAGAGGCTAGGTGTAAGAAGAGAATCACAAAAGCTCACAGGTTGTCTGATTTCATTTATATGAAATACCCAGAATAGGCAAATCTATGGTAGCACAAAATAGTTTAATGTTTGTTTAGGACTGGCCTTGCAGGTAGGAGAGGATAATGAGGAGGAATGTTAAGTGACTGCTGATGGGTACAGGGTTTGTTTGGGGAAGGGGTAATAAAAATGTTCTAAATTGATTGTGATGACGGTAGCACAACACTGTAAAAACCACTGAATCGCACAACTTTAAATGGGTAATTGTCAGATCCCAGGCTGGCTCCACCTGACCTTGTGCACTTTGGCGCCCTCTCGCGGCACAGCCCCGAAGCGCAGGACCGGACCCGTCGCTCCGGCACCGCCCGGAACAAACAGGAAGGCCGCGCACCGCGCAGCCCCACCCGGGGGCCCGCCCACTGTGGACCGCGACCGGGCGGCGGCGGGGCCAGTGCGGCCGCCGAGCCCCACTCGACTCCACGAGCCTCAAGCCCCAGGCGGCTAGGCGGCGTGGGAGGCGGACCGAGTGCCGATGGGGCGGCCACGGGCTGAGAAGCCCACCGCCCTGAGACAAGCAGTCCTGGCAGGACGGCTCCCCAGGAGGACGGAAAGGCCAGGGGACCCCACCCAAGTCCCTGACCAACCCTTCGTGGCACCTCCACGGGCCGTGGGCCGGGATCCGCTCCGCACGCTCGACGCCGACGCCAGGCAGGAGGCCTCGGGAGCCCTGGGCCGGGAGCCGGCGGGCGGCTCCGTGCCGCCCGCGGTCCCCGCCGCCACGGCCTGCGCCCCCTCCTGGCTGCGGCCAGCCCCGAGCGCGGGGCTCCACGGGCCCAGAGCCCGGCGGCCGCCCAGCCGAAGGACGCTGCCGCACTGGTGCGAGCCAAAACGGGTTACGTAGACGAAGCGCAACCGCTCCCGGTCCCGGTCCCGCTCCCGGCCTTTCGCCGCCATCGATGCAGCCGTCGGGCAACCGCCACTCGGTGCCCTCAGAGGCCAGCAGAGGGCGACGAGGGGTCTGAGGGGCAGACGGCGAGGGGAGCTGAGGAGAGACCTGGGGGCGGGACCACCGTGTGTGACCACGGGTGGCCGAGCTGACGGAACGGACCACTGTGCCGGGATGGGGGGGCGAGGGCGGGGTTAGAGCCGAGGGGCCGAACCACCGTGCCGGGCAGGGGGGGCTCGGTGCAGGGGCCAGACCACTCCGCACTGTAAAGGGGATGAGCTGTGGAACAGGACTCTGTGGGCAGGTGGCTTGGGGAAGGATAAATGGCGAAGGAAGAAGTAGAGGGAGAGAGGCTAGAGAGCCCTGGCACTCTGTGAACGGTGGAAGGAAGGCGATCAGAGGGCAGAGGGTGGGAGGCATAAAGGGTCCGCACGCCCGGAGCAGCATGGCTTGCAGGCAAGACCCCTGTCCAGAGCCTGTCTGCTCCTGGGCCCGTTCCTCTTGCTGCCGCCGCCCAGGCCGACCCTCCTGGCTCTGGGGCCTCCCGGCTCTCTGCGGGACCTCAGCTTCTGGCTCAGAACCCCTGGCCCTCCGCAGACCCCGGGGCCCTCCCTTCCTGTGTACGGGGAAACCCCAGCAATGCCTTTGGTGCCCGCCAGGCAGGCGGTGGCCCACGTCTGCTCGGTCCTTCCTGATGCAGGCTGGGAGTGGTCCTTCTCCACGGGGGCGGCGGGGTAGGGGTGGTGGTGGTGGTGGTCGTGGTGTGTGTGTGTGACGACCCTGATCTCCCAGCTTTGACTTCCTCCATGGCCTTGAGTGAGCTTTCATCCAGGAGGCCCTGCCAGCAGCCCAGGGAACTGCTTGAACCCTGCTCTTCTTGCCCGGGCCCCGCCTACAGGCCTCCTCCCGCTTGGCACCCCAGCTCCCTGCCCGGGCCCTTCTTCCCCAAAGCATGGCGCTGCCCCTCCGAGGCTGCAGTGACGTGGCCACCCTGAGGATCCACTGTTGACAGAGGAGGGTCGCAGGCGTCCTTACGGGTCTAACCCTCTCCCTCGAGACCCCGGGTGGGCGGCAGGGACCATGTCCGTTTGGCTCTCGGTGTGGCTCCCTGCTGGGCTCGTGCCCCGTCTTCCCCGCACCTGACAACGGCTCGGCCCAGACGACATGGGGTCCGTGTTTCCGGTCGCCATCCTCTGCCCGGTGCACCTGCAGCGCAGCCCAACGCCGGGGGCCGGCCCCTGCTTTACTCCCTGGCACCACCGAGGAGGGCCTGGCGCGTGCTGACCGACGACTGGGCGGGCAGGCCAGTTGTTGGTCCCAGTCCCTCTAGGACAGGAGGCCCCCGCACAGGGAGGAAGTGGAGGCCCATGAGCCGGCCAGCCACTGAGGCAAGGGCCAGGATAGCGAGGTCCCAGGGCAAAGGGATCCCAGCGTGCGGCCTTAAGGGGTCTTGCTCCAGACTGTGCCCAGGAACACCTGAAGGAAGGACGCTGCGGTTCGGCCGTCCCTCCCGTGCCCGCCAGCACGAAGCCTGAGCTCCAGCCCAAGCCCCTTAGGTCACGCCGCTGCTCGGGCAGAGGGCGCTGCTCGGGCAGAGGGCGGCGCTCGCATTTGCCAGCAGCCCAGCAGGTGGCACTCGCATCAGTCACCTGCACCCGTGAAGTCAGCAGCATCACTCCTTTTGATCGCCTTTGGGCAATCCGTTGCACGGGCCTCCCGTGTGGTTCCTAGTATTACTCAGCCTTGTTTCGACAGTGGCTGTGGTTCGATCCCTGGCTGGTGAACCTCCATATGCCGCAGGTGTGGCCCTGAAAGACAGAAAAGTTTTATTTTTCTGTTTATAACAGGTTGATGTAGTTGTCTACACTGCTCTGGCTATGTTAGTTACAAGACAGGAAATTATTCTGAAAACCCATACTAAACTACTGTTGTCATAGGTCACATGTATTATGATGAAGGCAGTCTCTGAACTGTATTTCTGTATGTTATTCTTCCTTTTCCAATGCAGCATTGAAGTTAGGGCAGGATATCAGAATTATGAGTTATGGTTCTGATGTTAATGTTATGGCCCTAAGACAATGTCAGGTCAAATAACATGCCCAAACCACCACCTCAGTTTCCCCAGACATAACAGACATAGGAAGCTGTTCTCGTTGTGGGTTAGTGGCTTAAGAACCCAACATAGTGTCCATGAGGATGAAGGTTCAATTCCCGGCCTTGCTCATTGGGTTAAGGATTCAGTGTTGCTGCAAGCTGCGGTGGGGGTCACAGATGCAACTCGGATCTGGTGTTCCCTTGGCTGTGGTGTAGGCCCCAGCTACAGCTTTGATTCGACCCCTATCCCAGGAACTTCTACATGCCATAGAAGAAAACATGTTTTTAAAAAAGTTAAATTAGGAAGCTGTTTCCTATTCTCTCACAGGAATGTTTTGAGAATGAATGGAAAAAGAAAGTGGAGTGCTTTCAGGTGCATAAAACCGAGATGGTGATTTTTTCCCCTTTTTTAGCTAAGCTATCTATTTATTTTATTTTATTTTACTTTATTTTATGTCTTTTTGCCTTTTCTAGGGCCGCACCTGTGGCATATGGAGGTTCCTGGGCTAGGGGTCTAATCAGAGTTGTAGCTGCCAGCCTACGCCACAGCCACAGCAATGAGGGACCTAAGCTTCGTCTGTGACCTGCACCGCAGCTCATGGCAACTCTGGATCCTTAACCCACTGAGTAAGGCCAGGATCAAACTCAAATCCTCACGGACACTAGTCGCGTTCATAACCTGCTGAGCCACAACGGGAACTCTCCAGGGTGCTATCATCTTGGTCTGGTGCAGGCCCTCTTCCTGGTCTCAGATTTTTTATTCTATCCTTTCCTGGGTCCCTTTTAAAAGAACGCTAATCTCATCGTGAGGAATCTGACCTCATAACCTAATACCTCCCAAAGGGCCCATCTTAAATAATATCATCTTTGGGCATTAACTTTTCAATATATGAATTGTGGGGCAACACAAACATGCAGGAAGGTGTTTGAATTTTATTCTGAGTCAGAGGAAGCACTGAGGATTTTGAACAAAAACAATGGTACTTGACCTGCATTTAAAAAAAAAAAGTCTTTTCTTTGGCGCTCTGGGCCCCTTGGATTCTAACCATGCAAACATTCAGGTCTGAAACAGGCAGACTGGTTCAGCTGGGCTGTGCAGAGGAGTATAATTATCCCCTAAACCTTTAATACTCAGGCTTCCTCTAGAACTGGGCTGTTACATATTAAATGACATAGTTAGGTGAGCACGTGAAATGAGGCTAGTTTGAACTGAGCTGTGCTGTTGATTGTGAAATACACACTGGAATCCCAAGATTTAGTACCAACAATTCAAATATAAAATATCTCTATAAATCCATTGTCTTGATTACACGTTGAAATGACAGTGTATTGAATACACTGGGTTAAACAAAATATGGCCATCTTAACTCTCGCTGTTTTTTTTTTTAACGTGTCCACTGTTAGATTTAGATGACCTGCGTGGCTGGGATTCTGTTTCTACTGCGCAGCGTCTGGGCTGGGCCCTGTGCTCCTCACTGCAAACTTTTCATCCAGGAGTTTTCCCTGCGCCCTCTGCTGGAAGAGCAGCCTCAGAAAAGCCCAGGCTCTATCCTGGACCCAGTGGCTTTCCCGTGAATTCCCTGAGCCTCCGACCTCCAACTCCAGCCGGTGAGGTGAGGGTCAGGCAGTGAGACCTGCGGGCTAACCAACCAGCAAGCCTGACTCCACCGACACCGACCCCCCGGGCCGCAGGGGCGCAGGGTGAGCCGACCGCAAGCTGCTCGCCGGGATCACTCCTCTTCCTAGCGCCCCAAACCCCCTTCCCGCGGGATGGTCGCCTTCCCAACATCAAGTCTCACAGCACAATTACCAAGGCCAGTAACCGGCAGTACAGGGGCCAACTATCACCCACCACCCACCTCGCGGCCACACCCACCTTGGCTGACTGACTGAACAGCGGCTTCAGGGCAATCCAATCGACACCGAGATCACCCTGATCCAACCACCTCACGCGGGTCTAAACGACAATCAACTCAGTCCCAACCAATCACCACCGGCCTCCGTCCATCCAATCACCACCCACCTCAGGCCGACTGGGCGGGGCCGGATTAGTCAGCTGTTCCTCTCGCAAGCCTGGGACTCCCGGCGGCGGGGGCGTGGCTAAAGGTCGAGAGGTGGGACTTCCTGTCCGCCCGGGCCTACCCTCGATCCAGTCCGGAAGTCACTCAGTCTGGCTTTTCCTTGGCGCTGAGGTTTCTTTTTCCCTGTGGTGGTGTTGGGGTGCTGGTCGCTAGATTTCTGCCTCCGTCGCCTGTTAGTTTCTGGCCAGCGATGGCTACCTACACCTGCAACACCTGCCGGGTGGTGCTGGTCGACGCGGAGGCTCAGCGGGCCCACTACAAGACGGACTGGCACCGCTACAACCTGAGGCGTAAAGTGGCCGGCATGGCCCCGGTCAGCGCCGAGGGCTTCCAGGAGCGGGTGCGGGCGCAGCGGGCCCTGGCGGAGCCCGAGAGCAAGGGCGCGGCCACCTACTGCACCGTATGCAGTAAGAAGTTTGCCTCGTTCAAGGCCTACGAAAACCATCTCAAGTCCCGGCGGCACGTGGAGCTGGAGAAGCAGGCGGTGAGCCGGAAAGTGGCGATAATGAATGAGAAGAACTTGGAGAAAGGGCTGGGCGTGGACGGTGTGGACAAGGATGCGGTGAACGCGGCCATCCAGGAGGTCATCAAGGCGCAGCCGTCCACGTCTCCCAAGAAGGCGGCCCCGGCGCTCGAGGCGGAGTCCCGGAGTCCGGTGGCGGTGGCTGCCGGAGGGCGTGGAGCTCACCAGCGGGACCCGGCCGAGAAGCCTCCGCGGCTGCAGTGGTTTGAACAGCAGGCGAGGAAGTTGGCGAAGCAGCAGGGGGAGGAGGAGAGTGAGGAGGAGCTGGAGGATGAAGATGGTAAGTGCCTGTCTTGCGGGGCGGGGCGGGTGAGGCTTTTGATCCTCCTTAAAGTTTCCAGATTGATGTTTGCGTTCGAGGAGGGAAGGTGTCAGTTTTTGCGTGAGGGTGAAGGGTGAGGGTGGTTTTCATGCTCTTCTTGCTGAAGTGACTTGTGTGGCAGCCTCCCCGCAGGGCATCTTGTGTATTTAGTTCACTGTTGTAGGTTCGGGTACTAAGACCTTAACTGGGCGGTGGGGGTTAGTTGCTGTTTGTAGGAATGGTTGCCGTCTCTATTTGGAATGAGGTTTTTTTAACAGACACCTGAGGCCGTGCCACTGCCACAGCATCTGCGGTAGAATGTGTTTTTTGTATTGTATTTCTAGTTATGCTGGCTTTGCACTTGACTTAGCTGATGAAAGGATGAACTGAGAGGTTCTGAATCAGCTAGCTAACCTGAAATGTGAGGCTGGAGCCAGCAGCCTAGCCTCCTTGACTCTGAGCTTTTTTTTTCTTTCTTTCCCTTGGCATCCAGCATGCCCTCAACACCAATGGCATGGGTCCATATCTACATAGGGAAAGAGCAGAAGCCTCTTTCAGGGAGTTTACTGTGCCCTGGAAAAGAAAGACTAGATCCAGACATTCCTTGGCAGTGCAGAGTAAATTGTAATAAATGAATAGCTAAGTCTGAGGTGTTCGTCTAACTTGGTTGTTCCAACGTCTGGCTTGAAGGCTGGGAGGATATTGATTCTGATGAGGAGCTGGAGTGTGAGGATGGTGAAGCCCTGGACCTGGAGGAGGAGCAGGATGCAGAGGAGCAGGAGGCTGGAGCAAGCCCCCCGGTCGGTGCCATCCCCATAACGGACTGCTTATTCTGTCCCCATCATTCAAGCTCCCTGGTGAAGAACGTGGCTCATATGACAAAAGTCCACAGCTTCTTTCTTCCTGATGTAGAGTATCTGTCAGATCTTAAGGGACTGATTAAGTATTTGGGTAAGTATAAGTATTTTTCTTTTTTAATGAGGAAATACCACGTTATTGGTTGGGGGGGCAGGTCTTAAGGGAACCTGACTTCTGTGCATCTCATCAGTCTTGGATTGAACGACCTGCTGATTTTGTGAGAATCAAAAACTTGATGCATTGTTTTCTGGATTGTGGAGACAGTTGTGAGATTGTGAGATTCATCTGGCTGCAGGAAGCTGCTTTCATGTATGCATTTTTTTCTTCTCAACTGACTTTTCCAGGAGAGAAAGTTGGTGTTGGGAAGATTTGCTTGTGGTGCAATGAGAAAGGGAAATCCTTCTACTCCACGGAAGCCGTGCAGGCTCACATGAGTGACAGGAGCCACTGTAAGCTCTTCACAGACGGGGATGCTTTTTTGGAATTTGCGGACTTCTATGATTTTAGGTGAGTCTGGTTTGTAACATGGCGGGGGCTGGGGTGAGGTACTCACAGCACTTTTGGAGCGGTCGAGGTGGGCCCCTGCTTGTCGTGCTCTCCACTGTAGCATCGTTAACACTTCTCAGAAGGTTTCCGTGGGAGGTGGTCATTACCCGTGACTTTGTAGATTTTGTAGAAACGGAGTATGTCTGAGTTAAACCCACCCATCTGATAAAGAGGAGATCTCAGGCCACAGGAAATTGTATCTGATTTGAAAACTTGCTTTTTTTGTGGTGGTGGTGGTCTCAGCGGTGAGCAGCTCCGTTTTGCCAGTTGCCTGAGGAGCGGAGACAGGGAAATTAGGTTTCCTAATTTCCGTGAGAACCCTTGAATCACAAGCTGTCTCCTAGGGGAGCGAGGTGGTGGCTGCAGGAGGTCTGTCCCAGGGACTTCCTGGTGAAATCATCCCTGAGACGTTTCTCCTTTAAGTAGAATCTTGGCCGTCTCATACATCATTCAGTAAATCCATTTATACACTCCCCACCAGCTTGTTCCGAGTGTTCGATGCCTGTGACAGGTGCACTCTGCCTCTTTTTTTTTTTTTTTTTTTTTTGGTTTACAGCGGATTTCATTTTATTTCTGAAAATGTTGTAAACATGTAATTAGTAAAAGATTTTGTAAGACATTGTCTTATATTTGTATGTCTGTAAATATGCATAAGTTCTAAGAATGAATGTGTCAATATCATGTATGTAATTTTAAATTGCCTGTATGCCACCTTCCACATGACATTAAAATAAGAGCCAACACTTCAATAGTATGAAATAACGGCTGACTTGAAAATGTCAGAGTCCACCTGACAAAACAGGAGTTCAGAAAAGTCCTAGGCATTTAAGATGTCCTTTTGCATTTTCCTCGCGATTTCTCATTTCTCACTTGTCCTGAGGGAGAGTTTGTCATTGTAGTCACTTTGGTGGCTGCATAGCGGCATCCATTGTGCTTGAAACTTGCATTTCCCTGAGGGGGACTAATGCAGTTGAGAATGTTTTATATACTTTAACTATTTGGGTATCTCTTGTGAAGTATCTGATCAAGTCTTTTGTCTGTTCCTATGGGCTTATCTGCATTACTATTCACATTTCAGTGTCTATTTTTCCAATTATTTTCTATATGTACTTCTTAATTGCCCTAGGAATATAGAGATTCTTCTAAAACTATAATGTCTGACTTGCTAATTCTTAGATGTACTCATGTTGCTCTTTTGGTTAATTAACTGAGCTAAAAATTTAGTTCTTCAATCGCACTGCTTGTATTTCACGGCCTGTACTTCAAAGCACCTGTGACTAGGAGCTACCATAGTGGACTCACTGATTGAAAATTGCGTCATCAGAGTGTTCTGTTGGCCAGCACTGTTCTAGAACTTGTGTCTGTAATGGTTAGATTGAGGAGGGCTGCAGCTCCAGCTTTGCATTCCCCTCTTCCTCTCTGTCTGCCAGCGCTCCTGGAGAGAAGCAAATACTTAGGGGAAAGAGTTCGGCTATAAGTTACATGCTCACTGTTTTTTAGAACAATTTCAATTCTCAGCAAGACTGAGCAGAAGGTAAGCGATTTCCCCCCGACACCCCCTGACCCGCACGCGCACAGCCTGCCTCATTATCGGCATCCGCCAGTGGTAAGCTGCTGCAGTGGGTGAACCAAGTTGACCCCTCAGTTATCACTCAAAGTTCCTAGTTTCATGTTCACGCTTGGTGTTGTCCATTCCAAGAATTTGGACGAGCGTACATGTAGCGGCCTGTATCCACCACTGGAGCAGAGGACAGAGTAGTTTCGCTGACCTACGAACCCTCAGTATTTGCCTGTTCCAGCCCTCGCCCTAGCAAATACTGGTGTTTACTGTCTCCCTGTTTTTGCCATTTTCAGTGTGTTGTGTGGTTAGAACCATACAGTATGTAGTCTTTTCAGACTGCTTCTTTGGCTCAGTAATATGCTTTTAAAGTTCCTCCATGTCTTTTCATGGCGTACTCGCTCCTTTCTCTCTGGCATAATCCAAAAATACTCCTTTGTCTGGCGGTATCACAGTTTGTTTATTTGCCTAGTGGAGGACATCTTGGTTGCTTCTAAATTTTAGGAATTTGGATAAATCCTCTGTAAACATCCATGTGCTGGTTTTTGTATGGACAGAGGGTCTGGACTCTTTAGGGTAAATACCAAGCATCATGATTGCTGGGTCTTATCGTTAGGTTATGTTTATATTTGCAAGACACTGCCAAACTCATCCGAGGCGGCTGTAGTCTCCTGCATTCCCACTGGTAGGGAATGCGAGTTCCTGTTGCCCAGCATCCTGGCCAGCACTGGGTGTTATTGTTCTGGGTTTTGGCCATTCAGATAGGTGTACCGTGATATCACAGTGCTTTAATTTGCATTTTCCCAATGATATATGTTTTGGAGCATCTTTTCTTTGTGCTTATTTGTCATCTGTATATCTTCTTAGGAGTCTGTTAAGGTCATTGGCCTATTTTTTTTTTTTTTTTTTCTTTTTACTGCTGCACCTGGGGTGTATGGAAGTTCCCAGGCCAGGGAGTCAAATTGGAGCTGCAGCTGCCGGCCTACACCACAGCCACGTCTGTGAGCTACAGCTCAGCTTGTGGCAGTGCTGGATCCTTAACCTGCTGAGTGAGGCCAGGGATGGAACCTGCATCCTCACGACGCTGTGTCAGGTTCTTAATCCACTGAGCCTCACTGGGAACTCGCATTGGCCCATGTTTTAATCGGGTTTTTAATTTTTTTTATTGTTCAGTTTTGAGTTCTTTTTATGTTTTGGATAACAGTCCTTTATCAGATGTATCTATTGCAAATATTTTTTCCAAGTCTGTATCACATATTTTCATTCTCTTAACTTTGTTTTTCACATAGCAGAAGCTTTTAATTTTAGTGAAGTTCAGCTTATTAGTTATTTCTTTCATGGACTGTGCCTTTTGTTGTGTTGTGCGTAAAAAGTCATCACCATACTAAGTCATCCAGGTTTTTTTCTATATTATTTTCTAAGGTTTTTTATAGTTTTTGTATTTTATGTTTAGGTCTGGGATCTATTTTGAACTCATGAGCCATTGGTGTACTTTATTACAGAGAAAACGCTAACAAATTTTTTTCTTTCCAGAAGCCTTCAGTTGCCATCCCCACAACTATTAATCTCTCTATGCTCAACCCCTGTAGTTACCTAGTAGGTTTGTGGTATTTTAGTTAAATGCGAGGCCTTGGTGTATGTATTAATGCCGTGTCATGGTTTCAGGAGCAGCTACCCGGACCACGAGGAAGGAGGGGACCCTGACGAGACTGAGGCACTGCCCTCAGAAAAGGCCTTGGGATACGATGACGACACCATGGAGCTGATCCTCCCTTCCGGTAAGTGCATTTCCCCCACGTACAGAGCTTCTTGCTGATCGGAGAGGCCTGTTCCCATCGCTCTCCTGCCGCACTGAGGGGAGAGAGCCCGCCACCCGAAGTGCGTGTTCGTGTTCCGCTGGTCGAGGTCAGCCCCGAAGCTTACCGGAGCTTTGTCTTGGCTGTTTGGTTAAATTGGATCAGTGCCTTGCTCACTTCTGGTGTGGTTCGTAATGCTTTGGTCAGTCATTTCTTTTCTTTTCAGTATGTAAACCTTTTCTGTTCATCATCTGGCTTGGGGCCCATCTAGGTTTTTCTTGTTAGACTTGACTTTGCTCTCATTCTTTGAACTGGTTCCTGTTTCTGTGTGTTGCTTGGACTTGCACGTGGTAGTCTGGGTGCGTGGATCTGATCGACACTGCCCAGGTTTCTTGTCTGTGTTCTGCTTGTAGGAGGGAGGCTTGGAGTTTGAATTGTACCTTCTCTTGGGGAACCAGATTTATAATTGTGGGAATTTATCCCACATATGAAAAGGAGAAGGAAAGCCCTAAATAGGAGAAGCATCTAATGTTGTTTACAGTGTTATGTTAGCTGATTGGAGGGGGAGCAGCTACAGAAGACACATTTGAAAAGGACTAGTAATGGAATAAGATAGATAATAAGATCCTAAAAATACCTTGTATTTGCTGAGCACTTAAAATGTGTAGGCTGTTACTTTATCTTTACAAGAAGTCTGTCACTTAGATTCTATTATCTGCATTTGACATGAGCCAACTGACACTTACACAGCTTAAGTAATTTTCCCAGGATCATGGACCTGGTCCATGAAGCCCATTTCCCACTTCCCTCTGCTGCCTGGGAGATTTGCAGTAATGGTGGGGGCAGGAGCAGCCTTGCTGCTGGTGGAGATATCTGCCGTGAAGAAGCCACCTTGTGCTGCTGCTCCACGTGGAACATCACTGCTTAGTACAGACAACTCTGCTTAACCCGGAGCAACAACCTTGTAAGGCTAAGGGCAGCCTTAGACAATGACAGGTGGAGGAAAGTTCAAGCAGAACCTGTCTTGAGGACATAAGCCTTCTTCAGTGATAAGAAAGCTCTAATACAGTAGAATGTTGTGGCCTGTATGATACACAATAGCAGAACAGGCTAAATCTGTCACAGATAGATCCAGGCTGATCTTCCTCTGCTGAGAATACTAATGCAGAACAACCTCTGGAATTAATTTCATGACTTGTTTTCTAAGACTGTTTAGCCCCTTGTCTCATTAACCTCCCCTTCCTTAACTGGGTGCCAGGATCACAGTAGGCTTTGCGAGTGGATGGGAAGGTCCCTGTAAAGCAGTGTCTGGCATGCAGTAGGATCACTAGAAACGTGGGCTCCACTTTACAGCAACTTTTGCACCTTTTATTGCAAAAATCTGCTCAGCAGTGAGCATATCTTAGAAAGAAATATAGTCCATTTGAGAGTACTTTTCGTCTGGACTTAAAATTTCTGAGGCTTGGAGACTCCTTAGCTATTGAGAAAACATATCTGCCCAGAGTGATCGCAGGGTTTCCCAAGGCTCGCCAGGGCCCAAGCTGGGTGTCCTCTCACGATCCTGTCTTCCTCCACAGTCCGGGTGGCCACTAGCTGTACTTCCTAAATGGCTTTGGAATATTTTTTCTTTTATTTCCCTTTATTCATTTGTCTGTGTCACCATGGAAGCTTCCTGTCCAGCCATCTCCAATCTGGTTTCCACTTGACCGCCAGCACGTTCTTCCTAAAACAGACGCTAGGCTCTCTTCTTTTCCCACTGGAATTCTCAAGGGGCAGCCCTTGCCTTCAGGGTCACTTTGTCCCCCGGGTGTCTCGTGCGCCTCCTTTTCCTGTCCACGTGCAGTTTGCCTCCTCTGGGCCTGTGCACGGGCGTGGCCTGTCCCCCTCCTCGAAGACGCACGTTGGGCTCACCCCTCCCGGAAGCCTTTCTGAGCTCAACGCCTGCCCTGGGCGAGCAGAGTCCCCTCGGCCTCTGTGACGCTCACACAGCTGTGCTGACAGGACTGGCATCCTTTGTACTTGCTGGCTGGCGTACCTGTCTTCCCGCATTCCTGTGAGGACAAAGCTGGCTTCTTTCATCTTGGGACACTGTCTCAGACGCACAGCAGACACGCGAATGTCTGTCGGCTGGCTGACTGCGAGCTCGGAGCTGACTTTCCAAAGGAGAGCAATCCGCATTCCGGGCAGCCGCAGGGGAGGAAGAGGGGCACAGAGAGAGCTGCTCTGGGCTGTGACACGGCCTCGGGCTGAGAATCGAATTTGCCTGCGGTCCCGGCAGTAGCTTCTCTTCCTGTTCATCATGTATCTAGTCTAAGAGGAAAGCAGTGTGAGATTAACTTGAAGATCCAATTTCTCAGATTTTTAAAGCAGGGATTTTCTTGGCAGGTGCACGGGCGCAGTCACGCTGTTATAAAACATTGGATGATAACCTCCGGCCTGCTCTTGAGGTGGACTGGGAGGCAGTGAGGAACTGGTCTGGTCTTAGCGTTCTGGGCAATATTGTACTGGTAGACAGACAGACTCTGGAGAGAAGGAACCAGCCGCCAGGTGCTGCCTTGCCCCAGGTTCTTAACAAGGCCATGCACACCATGCACATTTTCTTCTTCATTGCCTTTATTTTTTATTTTATTCTCTTCTGTTTTTTGTTTTTTTTTTTTGCTTTTTAGGGCTGCACCCACGGCATATGGAGGTTCCCAGGCTAGGGGTCGAATCGGCGCTGCAGCCGCCGGCCTTCGCCACAGCCACAGCAATGCGGGATCCGAGCTGCGTCTGCAACCTACACCACAGCTCACGGCAACGCCGGATCCTTAACCCACTGAGCGAGGCCAGGGATCGACCCTGCATCCTCATGGATGCTAGTCAGATTTGTTAACTGCTGAGCCGTGACGGGAGTGCTAGCATTTTCTGCTAAGAGTGTGCATTTTCCTGGGAAAATGCCATGTTGTACAGTCACTTGTGTCCACACAGATTTTTTTTTTTTAATTTAATTTTCACTCAGATTTTTGTTGACTCTGTGTGCTTTAAGTGCATTTTTTTTTTTTTTTTTCTGGAGAAAGGCTGTAGTTTCTGCAAAGCATCTGTGACCTGGAGAAGATTAAGAGCCAGAATGGAAATATCTAAATATACATCATTTGCTGCCTTCCTGGGTCTTCTTCACGGATGACCAACTGCTGAGCTCTTATAACAGAATTTGTTTAAATACCAACAAAATATAGTAGCTTTCCTGGTGAATCAGAAACTACCCATATTCAGCAGTTTCTCCCAGCTAGTTAGATATACTTCTACCATCTCATTTTAAAAGCCAGCCCTCCTTTAGTCAGTCTTGGTTGTCTTGAGACCTGGTGGTTTGTTATCTGTTGGTTTGCTCCCGTGTCTCAGTACTGCTTTGGGGTTTGTTATGAAGCAAGAAGTAGGAGATCTCTGAATAGGCAGTGTAGGTATACTCTTGTAGTGTTACTGCAGCAGCTGTTCAAGTCACCTTGTTCTGTGGAGCAAATTGACCAGTCAGAAACCTCTTTGAGCATGCTCAGTTTATGACTTGGTCAGCGTGGAAGTTAGCATGAAGCTAATTTGAGAAGGATTCTAAAGCGGAGAGCTTAGTGATATTTAATCAACAACACTCAGTTGAGTTTGCTTTATAAACTGATAGTTGTGATTCCTTAACTAGTTGCTTCAGGTCAAGTAGGTGCTCTCAAGGCAGTGACATAGAACATCCAGCAGAGGGCGCTGTGAGCATTTATTTCCAAGACTGGTCTGGCTCAGTTCCTTCCTGCTTTGCTCTTGAGTTTCTGTGGAACAAGCTGGTGTGAAGACACATCCAAGTTAGTTTCTGGCTAGATACATGAATCTAGTTAGTTGCTGGGTCCACGAGAGTTATATAATTAATCTTCGCAGGAAAATTATAGTTGAAAGATACTTTCTTTTTCACTGTCTAGTGTCATTGAGTGTCAGGCTATTAAGTTGGAGTAGACTGCTTTTTTTTGTTTTTTTTTTTTTTGGCTTTTTGGCTTTTTGGCTTTTCTAGGGCTGCACTCGTGGCATATGGAGGTTCCCAGGCTAGGGGTCTAATCGGAGCTGTAGCCACTGGCCTGTACCACAGCCACAGCCACAGCAACGCGGGATCTGAGCTGCGTCTGCAACCTACACCACAGCTCATGGCAATGCCAGATTCTTAACCCACTGAGCAAGTCCAGGGATTGAACCCGCAACCTCATGGTTCTTAGTTGGATTCGTTAACCATTGCGCCATGACGGGAACTCCCAACTTTTTTTTTTTTTTTAATCGAAGGATAATTGATTTACAATGTTGTGTTAGTTTCAGGTGTACAGTAAAGTGATTCAGTTATACATACATATATTCTTTTTCATATTCTTTTCCATTATAGGTTATCACAGTTCCCTGTGCTCTACAGTAGGTCCTTGTTGTTTATCTTTTTTATAGGCAGTGGTGTGTATCTGTTAATCCCAAACTCCTAATTTATCCCTCTCCCACCTCCTTTCCCCTTTGGTAACCTTAAGTTTGTTTTCTTTGTGTCTGTTTCTGTTTTGTAAATAGATTGATTTGTGTCATAGTTTAGATTAGGAGTGCACAGCCTCCGAAGCAGTTGTTACTGTGATGACAGACAGATGGACGGATTGTGGCTCCACCCTGACTCAGACATAACCTGTCTGTGGCCGATGGACAGGGAGGCAGTGTTCTCTAACTGTTCTTCTTGAGGAGGGTCTCAGCGCCTCCCACTTGGTGCTTAATGTCCGGCGCTCACTGTCATTGCCACAGAACAGGAGTGGCTCTAAATGCTACGTGTTTGCAGTTCTGTCAGGTGTAAAGGACCTTGGCATCAATTGATGAAAACCTTTCAAGCATGTTTTAAAAGCCAGCCTTCCATAATATGCATTTCTCAATGCTACTTACAAATGTAAATACGTCGATATTATGAAGTCCTAATGACCAGAATTATCATTCAGTGATTTCGAGGAAACCATCATTGCAACCTGACCTACATTAGAAGTAGAAAGGCAGGGTCAGCAGTGCGGGGCTTTCCTGCTGGAGCCCCTTTTAAGCCGCTGTGTCTCACTCATCTCCTGTGGTCGGGGAGCTTTCTTAACTCTTGTGCTGCCAGAACAGGCAGGTCCAGGCAAACATCTTTTCATCCATATTCGTATCCAAAGACCACATCAGCTTTGAATTTAAGTTTCTTTTTATCATCTCTTGAATCTGGTCACCAAAGCAATCAACTGAAAGCAGTTACTTGGCCATATCTGTGTGGAGAGTAAACCTTTTCCCTGGTAGCTTGCCAGGTATAAGGACTTAAAATGAAATAACCCGGAAGAACTTTTTTCTTCTAAGTTAAAAACCTAGGTCCTGAAAGTGAATATAGCCATCAACGATAGTGACAGTTGACAGTCTTTCTACTCAAAAGAGTCTGAAAGAACTGACTTTATACATGTAAGTGTAAAATTTCCATGGAAGCCGTACGCATGGTCCCACCTGGCCATAATTCCTTTATTCATTTTCAGTGGAAATAGCTGTCCCATGCCTTGTGTATATGCTGCTGTTCAATTTCTATGTGTTTATGTCTGGCTGGGAATGTATTTGATTGCTTATGTCCTAGGTAATGATCTTCTGAGAGTATAGCCTGGATTGCGTAAGCTCTCAGGTGATGCTGGTGGCCTAGGACCGCCTTTTGAGAGCCACCACTCTGCTGGAGCCTGGAGCACGTCATCCCTGAAGCCTGCCCCCTTCACTCTCACCAGCTGTGGAGCTGGGATCCAGAGTCAGGACACATTTCCTACAGAGGAGCAGATAGTCCAGAGAATTCATTTCTGAAAGCACGATTGGTGGCATGTTATGTCAGATCCTTCTCAATGAGTAAAAGCTGGAGAGAGAATTCAGCTTAGCCACGTTTTAAAATTATGGTTTCCCAGGCAACTTCCATCATTTACAAAGCAGTAGTGCACGGTTTCTCACCCTCAGCACGATGGCCATTTTTGTGGCCAGATAATCCTCCAGTCATTGCTACGTGTCCTCTGAGGATAAAATCACCCCCCCCCTTTTTTGGTCTTTTTTAGGGCTGCACCCGCGGCATATGGCGGTTCCCAGGCTAGGGGTCGAATCGGAGCTGTAGCCGCAAGCCTACACCATAGCTACAGCAACTCTAGATCCGAGCCGCGTCTGCAACCTACACCACAGCTCATGGCAACACCGGATCCTTAACCCACTGAGCAAGGCCAGGGATCTAACCCACAACCTCGTGGTTCCTAGTCGAATTCTTTTCCACTGCGCCACAACAGGAACTCCAAAATCACCCTTTTTTGAGAACCACTGCAGTAGGGAATTGAGGCAGAGGAAAAATGGACCGGTTTCTCCTCTGGACCCGACAGTGGATTGTAAGCCCAAACACCAGGACCACGCTCAGTACTAACCTTTTCTCTATTAAAAAAAAAAAAAGTTAAAATTCCATACTTCCTCAGGCCCTGGTACCTGTAGGGGCAGCTGTGTGAATTTCTAAGTACAGATGCTGAATTTGTCACCTGGCAGTGACTTGCCATGATCTGGTTTTCAGTGTCTCTGCTCTTCGGTTTTCTTTCTTTCCTTGTTGAACACGTGGCTTGGTGGAACACGGTTCCTTCTGGCATAGCCGGTTTCCAGCTAGATGAAAGTGACCAGTGGGATTCAGAAAGCGCTTGCTTTCTAGCTCTGCCTTGAAAAACGATCAAACTCACTATTGTTCTTCTGAAAAACAGGTGCCAGAGTGGGTCATCGCTCCTTGATGAGATACTACAAACAGCGGTTCGGCTTGTCCAGAGCCGTGGCGGTGGCCGGGAATCAGAAGGCTGTGGGCCGGGTGCTCCAGCGGTACAGAGCGCTGGGCTGGGCGAGCAGCACAGGTGGGTCCAGGCCGACAGCACGACCAGCCCGGGAACCTGCCCTCGACGCAGGGCCTTTGGGTGCCGTGGATACTGTTCACTTTGTCCTCATGGACCCTCTAGGGGAGCTGCCCTCCTGGGCTCCTGGGGGCTCCCGTGACCACTTGGGGTGTTACGGCGATAAGCCCAGAGTTCCATGACTTGAAGCCTTCATATCCCTGACCCAGTAACTTGCTAATAACTGCATATATACCCCTAAATTTTCTTAAGATAGTAGTTGCGTAAAGAATTGTGTAGTCGTCGTCAAAGGATGAAATTCTCCTGAATATTTCACAGGGAATGAAATAGTATCTTATGGCAATGGCCTGAGCTGTGGAGTCAGACATGACTCACCTGATTTTCTTGTTGGTTCTTATAACATGAGTGTAATTTAGTCAACTGAAGCCTCTGATTTCTCAACTTACAAAATGGAGGTGATAAGAATAGGACCTGCTTGCAGAGCTGTGCAGGTTGACTGTCATAAAGCGAATGTGACATAGTGCGTGCAGACAGTAAAGCCAGCCATCGGTCCTCTTTGTAACTTTCTGTGGAGAACGCAGTAAGACTTAGAAGACTAGGGCAGGCCGCTGAGATTGTTTAAGCTTTGAAACGTAATCAGTGTGAAATTATTTAAATCTATTCCAAGCTTTCTGCTGAGTGAAGCTTGTTCTCCCTGGATCTTCGAAGGGAACATCAGTGCCCTGGGAGACGGTGGGAAGGGTGACAGGAGAGCTGGCCTCTGATGGCCCGGAAGCCCTGACGCAGACATCCACTGCAGATGCCTCTGTGTTCCGTGCACGCGGTTCCTTCGCTAGGGCGCCCTGTGGGCTGTGGGGCCACTTCCGTCTCGCACACACTGCCTTCCTCGTGGTTTTGTCAGGAATTCTTGTCTGACTGGGCTTCTCGTCAGCCCTTCGCTGCCCCTTTGGTCAACGGGGACTTCAGATTTGGGGCCTACAGACCTTTGCAGATGGCGAAGCTAAGGAGGCCCGTCCCACAGGGATGCGTGCAGAGAGAAGCTCCTTCCGGTGTGCGATTCCGGGCGCACGCGAGCCCCCGCCCCGAGGTCCGCTGGATCGGCACCCCAGATGATAACTCTTGTCTGAACGGAACCAGTAACTCTTGTTTACCCCAAACCAGGTTTGATTCTCTGCGAGTCGGGTTTTCTCAGATCCCAGGTCACAAGCCCTTTGCCTCCTTTCTTGTCCCCTTTGCAACCCCAGGAGCCGCTGTCGTGCGCCAGCGGGACATGCAGTATGTCCAGAGGATGAAGTCGAAGTGGCTGCTGAAGATGGGCGTGAAGAGCAACGCCACCAGGCAGATGCACTTCAGGCCCCAAGTGATGTTCTGAGTGGGCCGGGGGCCGGGGCCGGGGCCGGGGCTGGGGCTGGGGCCGGGGCCGGGGCCGGGGCGCCGGCCGTGCGCTGCGCAAGCGGCCTCCTCGCCCGCGGACGGCGGAAGCGGGACTGGACGGCAGCCCGTCTTGCTGCTGCTGCCCTGCGCTTGCCCTGTCCTGACCTGATAATAAAGTCAGAATCGGATTGGCTCTCGCGTCGTCTGTGGGCAGGGTGGACAGGTCCCATTTTCAGAATAAGCACTGTGTGTCCTGGGCGCAGGCCCTGCCCTGCTCCTGACGGTTGCTTTGTCGTCTCAGCCTGTGTCTGATTCAGGGCGGTGAGGACAGTGTGGGCGGCCCAAGAGCAGCCGGGCCGCTGCTCCAGACCTGGTTTGAACTTTCAGAAGAACGCCTTACCGCGGCGTGACGCGGGACCTGGGTAAGACAGCTTGGCAGCTCCTGGAGGAGCGGAGTTGAATGTCCCCTCTGTGTCTGCATTCTGCGTTCAGTCTTTCGTAGGACACACGTCATGCAGGTGGTGCAAACTCTCTGGGCCCTAATGGAAAAACAAGAGTGAAAGGGGCAAATAGCACCTTGATATTATAAAAATAGCTTTGACTTTGCAAACCCCCTGAAAAGTTCTTGGTGACGCCAAGGGCCCCCTGGACACGCACTGAGAACCTCTGCCCTCCACTTGCTTGCCTCCCCGTACTTGGAGATGTCCCTCCTTCAGAAAGAGTATTCCCTTAAAAAATTTTTCATTATAGTTGATTTACGACGTTGTGCCAATTTCTGCTGTATAGGAAAGTGACCCAGTTATATATATATATTCTTTTTCTCACACTATCTTCCATCATGTTCCACACCAAGAGACTGGATATTGTGAACCTGGGAAACGGACTGTGGGCCTTATGAGATGTGACTCTGTCAGCACCAAGCCGGGGAGCATGTCCGTGCAGTTTCTTTCAGTTCTCTCCACTCCACGAGCAAAAATCAGGCCTCTTGGGATCCAGAAATCTCTTTGCTACTTTGGCCTTTCAACTAGATTTACAGGATCTCAGGGTTGGCACAGTGGCCTCTGACTCTCTGACCACGTCTATTGCCTGCAATTTAAAGTCCAAATATTTATTCTGTTTGGGTGGGGAGAAGGAGTTGTGGATTATGTAGACATACAGTGTAGACATGTGGATTATGTGTGTGTGTGTGTGTTTCAAGATGAACCCAAGAGCAGCCACAGATGACTTAATAAATGCACGCAAAGTTTATAGTTCATTTGTTGAAAATCAGCCTCAGCTAGGAGTTCAATTTCCTGAAGGACAAAGATAAAGTGAGATTATCTATTTTGGATACCAATAAAACATTTACCTGCTAGGTTTCTGGGGATAGAAATTAAACACATGGCCACATTAAAAATACTGTAAACAAGGGCCCAAACTGATTATTTCAGGTTCATAACCTCTAACTTACAGAATTTCATGCAGAAATCAACCCTGCAGCTGTTTGAAGATAAAAGTTCTGGCTATGAATTAATGTTACACAACATAAAAGTATTACAGGTTCTTGGAAGAAAGCTTCTGAAGAATTCATCAGAATTTGAAATTGTACAAGAATAGAATAGACTTAGGGATCTTGAGAAAATATTTCAGCTATTGGTTTCTGTGGGATTTTGTAATACTTTGCAGCTTCACAGAAAAAAATAATTTAAAATGATTTTTCAACCTCTACCTACACTGTCATTTTAAGTTTAGAGAGAAATTAATTATTATATTTATCATATCTCTATTATTTAGAGAGAAATAAATTATGTGTTTGGACATCTGTAATACCAAGACAGTGGGCCCTTTTATTTCACTGATTCTAAATATATACATACATTTTAAAATTATAGTGGACCTCTTTAAGTTTGCCATTTTCATGAATTCAGTGAGCTGGGAGGACTGGATTTTTCACCTTTTATCTTCCTTCCTTCCTCTGTTTATTCCCTCCCTCCTGCCTTCCTTCACTCTTCCCTTCCTTCTTTCTTTTTGTTATTTTCCCCCTCCAAAGTAGATTTTAATGCTTCTATGGAGAGTAAACCACGATATTTTATTGCCTTTATTATCTAGAATTCTTTTAGGAACCACAATTACAAGCACAACATTTAGCTGAACCAGGGCTTCTCCCAAGATCCCTCGTTACCAGGGTGTGACAGTAAACCTAGGCTCGTGGATGCCCAGCTAACTTTGTTACCATGGATACATGAGCCCAACAGCCCGAACTCAGCCATGTGCTGTAGTGGATGCTGCGGTATGCTGCCTAATCTCCCCTTCAGGACTGAGGCAGGCGTTCACCCAGGGGCCAGGAGAGCTGGCCTTTGACGTCTCACTGATGAGCCCCTCTCTGGCAATAGCCCTCAGCCCAAGGAAGCTGTCCTGCCCAAGGCCACAGCCAATCTGCCTGCATCCAGTGGCTGGTCCCCAGATCAGGGCGGCTCTCCCAGCTCCAGAGCTCTCCACGGGAGTGCTAAGGCCTTTATAGCAACAGCATCATAGGTCAACTTCTCCCAATGTGCATTCCTTTTTCCCTTACTCCCTTATAGGTACAGATCCCTAAATACTCCCCAATTAAAAGTCTCGCCTATGAGTCTCCATCTCAGAGTTGGTTTCTCAGGGAAGCAAAGCCAAAACCACGGGTGCCGGGATGGTCCAAGGAAGGAGGCTTGTAAGTGGGATCTGGAGCTGGGTCACCAGCTGGCTGGCAGTCCCTGAGGGCACCGTCTCTGGGGGTGGGTGGGGTACAGCACCCCCCCCCCGGCCCCCGCATGCTGTAGCCCCGCACCTGTCACAATGTTCACTGGGGTGAGACAGCTGGGAGGGCATGCGCAGGTGGGAGCAGGATACGGGCATCTGAGAGGCTCGAGGGAAGTGGTGGTCATAAGTACAGTGGGGCTGGATGGTTGTTGCTGAGCCCTATTAAATGAATGAGAGCAAGGCGGTGGAGTGATTAATCACCAATTTAAGGCTAAATGTGAAAGCCAGAGGCTATGGAAGTTTATAAAGAGAAGCTCCTCTCCTGCAGCTAGAGGCAGAGACAAATGCTGGCATTCAACCTTGGACTTAATTAGAAGGCCAGCGGAGCTCCAGAGAAGGTTGAATTTTCAACCCCAGCAAGTCTGCTCTGCCAAGGTCAGGGCGGTAATTGGGAATAAATGAGATGCTGAGACTTGGGATGGGAGACATCCGTGTCTGTGCCCTATTAAAATATCTCCGATTGCCAAATGCCCTTGAACCTTCTGGGTCTGCTCCTCCCTGTGAAAACCTGGCGCTTGGAGTTCCTGACGCGTCTCAGCAGTTAATGAAGCTGACTAGCATCCGTGAGGATGCAGGTTCGATCCCTGGCCTTGCTCAGTGGGTTAGGGATCTGGCGTTGCCATGAGCTGTGGTGTCTCGGATCTGGCATTGCTGTGGCTGTGGTGTAGGCCAGCAGCTACAGTTTTGGTTCGACCCCGCAGCCTGGGAACCTCCATATGCCATGGGTGCAGTCCTAAAAAGCAAAACTGACTTGTTTCACTTTGCATGATAATTTCTAGGTCCATCCATGTTGCTATAAATGCTGTTATTTCATTTCTTTTAATGGCTGAGTAATATTCCACGGTGTATAAGTACCACATCTTCCCTATCCATTCCTCTGTCGATGGGCATTTAGGTTGTTTCCATGACCTGGCTATTGCAAATAGTGCTGCAATGAACACTGGAGTACATGTGTCTTTTCGAGTCATGGATTTCTCTGGATAGATGCCCAGGAGTGGGATTGCTGGATCAAATGGTAATTCTATTTTGAGTTTTCTGAGGAATCTCCATACTGTTTTCCACAGCGGTTGCACCAATTTGCATTCCCACCAACAGTGTCATAGGGTTCCTTTTCTCCACACCCTCTCCAGCACTTATTGTTTGTAGTGTTTTCGATGATGGCCATTCTGGCTGGTGTAAGGTGGTACCTCATAGTGGTCTTGATTTGCATTTCTCTAATAACGAGTGTAGTGAAACACAGCCATGCTCATTCAACTACATGTGGTCTGTGCCTGCTTTCAAGCAGCAGTAAGAGACTTGAATAGCTGCAACAGAGCCTAAAGCATTTACTGCCGCCTTTTTATAGGGAAACTTTGCTGACCTCTGAACTAGGGTCAAGTTAAAGTATAACCCAGCAGGGGAAGGGCTGGTCCTCTAAGGGAGGAAAAGGAAGATACACCAAAGAAGATGAAGCTCACAGATACTAGCAGGAATGGAAGTATATTTATGGGGTTGGATTCAGAAGGGCCAGGATGAATGACGATGGGATCTAGGAGAATGGATAATGGAGAGTTTAACCACATGAAAGAATTCCCCTCAAACAGAGGGACTGATACGCTCCGGGTTGATGGACTCTCTTCGTTGCCTCTTTGGTTCATGGCGTGAGCTAGCACCGTGGGGGAAGGCCACGTGGAGGGCGCTGAATGGGCTCTGGCGTTGCTGTGGCTGCGGCGCAGGCTGGCAGCTATAGCTCCGATTCGAACCCTAGCCTGGGAATTCTCTGTGCCGCAGGTACGGCCCTAAACAACAAACAAACGAACAAATGAAATGGCTTTGCCTTTCCAGCCTAAAGGGACCCAGCCAGCACTGCCCTCCATAAGTTTATAGATGACTTGATAAAAAGGCCTGGGACCCTACCTAATGTGACTCTGGACTCAGAATCTGGGTCTTAACCGCACCAAACCGCGACAGCTGGGAGCCTCCTGCCTAACAGAGCCTTTGGAAACCGCAGCTACGGCGACAGCCTGGTGCCGATGCCCTTTGAGGAGGGGGTGGCATTAAATCAATGCCCGTTATTTAGTGCTGTGCTCCCAATAGGTGGAACTGATGGGTCCGAGAAAAGAAGGATTGGAGGGAGGCCTGGCCCACTTACCGTTACGCTCAGTGAGCTGTTGGGGAATTTGTGATCCCTGTCACTGCACGTTTTGTCTCTCGGGCCCTGCTTTTCAGAGAGAGAGTGCTTCCATCAGGGGACACGGCGAGCATTCCATTAAACTGGAAGCCACGTCCACCCACGTGATTCTCTAGACTGTTTCCCGGTACCCCCTTGGCAAACTGCGAGGGTAAATGAGCAAGCAGGGTAGCTAGGGGGTGAATCTGGCCATCTGCCGCCACAGCCACGTCCCCAAGGTGGCCTGGGGCCCAGAGCCCTCAGGGATGAGAATCTGGGTCACTCCGCCCAGGGAAGCCACCCTGACTGGCAGTGGTGCTGTCTAGGCGGGTGGCGGGTCTCAAAGCGACAGTGGAAGGGCGAGACGATGGTCCCAGCTGCAGTGGCAGCGGCTGTCACCCATCCCCAAAACTCCCCTCCTGGACGTTTCCCCAGAAAAAGAGCCATCAGTCTCTGACTGTATCAGAAGACGGATGTCCGTCACACGGAGCTCGTCTCGGACGGGCCGAAATGAGCTTATGAAGGAACTGGGCTTGGAGGGCTCAGGGGGTGAACTGGAATGGATCTAGCGATCACCCCTCTGGACCAAAGCCCTCACTGCCAAGGAAGTCGGGAGAGCTGGCTCTGACTCCTGCAAAAGCACGTATCAGTGAGCCCCGCTTGCGCCTGGCCAAAGAGCCCTTCCTCCTTCAAGGTGACGGCCAATTTCCAGTGGCGTCCGCGGATGGGCCCTTGGGTCCATCAGGGCCTCAGAAGGGTCATTTCCGCCTCAGGTCTCCCCGGGACGAGGCTTCTTTGGCTGCCGCCTCCCCACTCTGCCTCTCCTGGAGCGCCCATCCTGCCCGCAGCAGCCCTCCCAGGGGTGTTTCTGGAAGCCCCACCTGTGCTCTTTCATCTCAGAAGCTGGTTCCCAGGAGCCTAAGTCTGGGCTGCGGTTTAGGCATCTTACAAACGCG
>PVHT020000009.1:16897629-16938485 GCA_004024745.2 Catagonus wagneri | reverse complement strand
ATATGCTTTTAAGCAGTAAGACCTAAAAAATATAACCACCTGAGTGTTCCCATTGTGGCTCAGTGGGTTAAGAACGTAACATAATGTTCATGAGGATGCAGGTTTGATCCCTTGCCTCGTTCACTGGGTTAAAATTCTGATGATGTCGCAGTCTGCAGTGTAGGTAGCAGACGTGGCTTGGATCTGGCGTTGCTGTGGCTTTGGTGTAGGCGGGCAGCTGCAGCTCTGATTTGACCCTTAGCCTGGGAACCTCCATATGCCATAAAAAGAAAAACTAAACAAAACACCTGAGTATTATTATACCCCCCAAATAACAACATCTTAATTATTCTAATACCCAATTTATATTTAAATGTCCCCAGTTGTCTCAAATTTTGCTTTTACGGTTGGTCTATTCAGATAAGAATTTGTAAAGTTTGTAAACTGCATGGGTGCCATTCTCTTTTAATTATTTCACCATGTCCCTCACTCCCCCATCGCTCCCCGTCACTGTACTTGTTGGAAAAATCAGACTTTTCATCCTTTATAGAATTGTACCCCTATTCTAAAATCGCATGATTGTTTGTCTGCGATTTTTTTTTTTGTCTTTTTGCCTTTATGTAGAGCCGCACCCGTGGCATATGGAGGTTCCCCAGGCTAGAGGTCTAACAGGAGCTGCAGCCGCCGGCCTTCGCCACAGCCACAGCCACAGCAACACGGGATCCGAGCCGCGTCTGCAACCTACACCACAGCTCACGGCAACGCCGGATCCTTAACCCACTGAGCAAGGCCAGGGATCGAACCCGCAACCTCATGGTTCTTAGTCGGATTTGTTAACCACTGAGCCAAGGGAACTCCAATTTTAACTCGTTCCTCTGTTCTTTGTATTTCCTCTAAACTGCTACTTAGACCCAAGAGTTGCGACTGAACACAGAGTTCAGACGTTTTTTGGGTCATGCTATTTCTTAGGCTGCATACACCCTGTGGAATGTATCCAGAGCTTATGAAATCTGTTGCCCCACTTTCCATAACGTCACTCGTCGGTCCAGGTGTGGTCAGGGTGCTCTGCAAGCTTCTGAAGACATTTCACCTATAACTTTAGGGTTCACTGACAACCTTAATGACAGTGTCTCATTAAGGACTGAAATACAATTATTATTACTATATAATTACCGTTATTGCTATCCTCCCTCTGCATTAGTTAGCCGTAATTCTTCTATAAAGAATAATTTGTCCTCTTCAATTTTTTGGCTCCCCTGAAATAGTGTTTGCATAAGAAAGGCCGGCCAATTCTTTTTCACTTTTTAGCACTGCACCCTTGGCATATGGAAGTTCCCAGGCTAGGGGTCTAACAGGAGCTGCAGCTGCCGGCCTACACCACAAGCACAGCAATGTGGGATCTGAGCCGCGTCCGTGACCTATACCACAGCTCACAGCAATAGCAGATCCCTAACCCACTGAGCAAAGCCAGGGATTGAACCTGCATCCTCACGGATACTAGTCAGGTTCATAATCCACTGAGTCATAAAGGGAACTCCGGGGGGCCAGTTCTTTATAATTGTTATTTTTGGCTTTTGTCTTTTTAGGGCAGCAGCCATGGCATATGGAGGTTCCCAGGCTAGGGGTCGAATCGGAGCTACAGCTGCTGGCCTATGCCACAGCCCCAACCACAGCAACACAGGATCTGAGCCACATCTGTGACCTACACCACAGCTCACAGCAATGCCAGATCCTTAACCCACTGAGCAAGGCCAGGGATCGAACTGACAACCTAATGGTTCCTAGTCGGTTTTGTTACCGCTGAGCCACGACGGGAACTCCTAAGGTTCTTTTATATATTTATCAATTTTCAGAGTGGTGAGTTAGTGCCCTTATAACATCCAATGGCAACTAGTAAATTCTTAAAAAAATATCATCAGGAATTCATGAATTTTTTACATGTGTAATAATTGAGAGTGATTCTTATTCTTTTTGATAGTCATACGGTGACATTTTGGCTAAAGGGACCTCTTTTGACATGATCTGTTTAGTTTTGGATCGTTTCTTGATTTTCTGCTTTTCAAGATGTTCCGGTTTCATCTTGTACATTTCACATTCCGTGTAGATTCTCAAAAGGTGATTTACTGGGTCAAAAGGAATAACTATCTTTAAGGGGGTTCGACAGAGTAGAAAGTGGCTTTAAAGGTGGGTAGATCAGGTTAGAATTCAAGCTCTACTGCTTACTAGCTCTGGGGACCCAGAGAAGGCTTTGCCTCCCAACAAGAGGATAATAAGAGCTCTTATAAGGAAGAGGAAGTTATAATAACATATGGAATTATTTTATTATAGAGTTAAGTGGAAAAAGCAGGATTCACAAGTGTATAAGAAATGTGTAGAGAAACCATAGTGATCAAATAGGCTAATGTGAATAGCGGAGGATTTTTTTTTGCTTGTTTGTTTGTTTTTAGGGCCGCACCTGTGGCATATGGAAGTTCCTGAGCTAGGGGTCGAATCACACCTGCGACCTACACCACAGCTCACGGCAAGGCTGGATCCTTCAATTTACCGAGCAAGGCCAGGGATTGAACCCACATCCTCATGGATACTTGTTGGGTTCTTAAGCCATGGGGCCACCACGGGAACTCCAATAGTGGCATCTTTTGATGGTGAAAATATATTCTCTTCTTTATGCTTCAAACTATACTTTTTCACATAGCCTAGAATGGAAAGAAATAAGATAAGCTAATTAAAAGAAAAATAAGGGTATACAGTAAATCCTACAGCGTTGAGGAAAATTCATCTGGGATGTGATTTTTTGCATACTCTTTTTTGTATCTCTCACAACCAATTCAATCCACTTGTTCTTTAATAGAATTTAATGCCAATTCTGTAATAAAGAAAAGAACTGATGTACCTACAGTCTGCCACCTGCTTCTTTCTCTATGTCCTGCCGTATTGATTTCAACGGACCAGGTCAAAGCTGAGCTTTCAAGGATGATGACCTCTGAAGCCCTCGTGCTCTCTGTTCTCCTTGCTCCCAGGGGACAGGCTCTAGGTTCTGGGTGGACAGCTGACGGCAGAGCAGTGAAAACAGGAGGTAAAAGAGAATCTCTATTTGACAGGCTTATAAATCAGTTTTCCGATGGGACAGAATGGTTGCTGTTGATGCAGCTTGGGGATGGCCTTATTGATCAAAACACTAAACCAATTGGCTCTTTATTCACCTGAGGATTCAGATTGATTCAGTTTGACCTGTCCAGGATGACTTCATCCGTAATCCTTTAAAACTATGGCAAAGGATAAAAACTTACCTGGAAGATCGCTGCCGAGGCTTCTACTCTAGGATTCAATCTGCTTTTCAGAAATGAGATTCTGCTCTTGGAGTCAGGATTGTAATTTCTTCCTCTAAAATGAGTGATGATGTTCTAGAGATTTGGCGTTTAAGAAAGGGTATTAGGTAACGTTTTTCTTTTATAATTTTTCTCGATTTAAATGGATTTTATTTCAAGAGAGAATTTTTGGTTTTGTTTTTGAATCAACGTCGGCTAAGTCTGACCCTGGGGAAACTTGACGGGGCCGTGGTCTGCTCCACTGATTCTGAACAGTGAATTGCCTTTGACAGGTCTTCATGTGGCCTTATGAGAAGAAATGTGTCGACTAGGGAAAAAAAAAAAATACAACCTGAACGTTGAGAATTAAGTTGTATTTGGGGTGAAATTAGGACTTAAGCCCAGGAGACAGCCCAGGGGCGCTGAGAAACCTCTCCAACGAGACGACGGGGAGAAGCCAGGATAGATGAGTTTTTGCAACATAGGGGAGGTGAAAGGAACATAGATGTACTGATAGCAGGACTTACAGAAAATTCACAGAAAACCATTTCTATGGGAAGATATAAAGTTCTGGGCTTACAGGAATCCATCCTGTGACACGCTTTCCTGAGTTCCCTCAGGGCTCATTGGCCCACCCTTGGGAGTGGCAGTTCGTTCTCACAGACGTCTTTTGTTTTGTGCATTAACTGCACCCCAGGAGGCAGGATTTCAGAGCGGCTCTGAAACACTGCCCCAAAGGGAGAGGGAGAATAACAAGACGGAAGTCACAGGTGAAGGGGGAGGCACAGGCTGCCGTGCACACATTTTACAGGGGTTTCCTGCTGGTCTCATGAAGATGGCTACTGGTCAGAGACATCAGTCATCGCGGACGGATTTTAGTGTTTTTCTAGATGTGAGGAGATCCAAGAATTGGGCTTATAAAATCTTCTCTCAAAAATCCCTATCCGAGGACCTGTTCTTGCAGTTTTCCCAGCGCACGGAGTGCCTCAGTCCTGGTCTCCATCCTGAGCTCCGCTCGGGGGTGCTGTGGGTCGGCAGCTGCAGTGGCTCATGTTTTTTTTTACTTCATGCAGAGGCTGAGGGCAAGTGCCCAGCTTCAGTTCGCATACGTGTATGTATATAGGATGGGGCCACTGCAAAAACTGGCACAACACTGTAAAACCACTCTACGCTAATGAAAATAAAATTAAAAAAAAAGAAAACGCACGTAAAATGAAGTATCCCGGTAACTGATAATAACTGCGGAGAACTGTTTTTTCTCTTTTCCTTTATGTTTCCCCTCATCAATATGCTGAACTGGGTGCTGATCTGCAAATGAGCCAAAAGCGAGTATTTAGTATCTGGACCATTGTCACTAAAAGTATTACTTCTGTAAATAGCACATCTTTACTTTTTTACTTTTTGTCTTTTTAGGGCTGTACCCGCAGCATGTGGAGGTTCCCAGGCTAGGGGTTGAATCAGATCTACAACTGCCGGCCTTTGCCACAGCCACAGCAACGCTGGATCCGAGCCGAGTCTGCAACCTACACCACAGCTCACGGCAACGCTAGATCCTTAACCCACTGAGCGAGGCCAGGGATCGAACCCGCAATCTCATGGTTCCTAGTTGGATTCGTTTCCGCTGTGCCATGACAGGGGCTCTTCTCATTATTTTTAAAGAGCTAGTCCATGCAATTGTGGGAGGCCGGCGAGTCTGACATCCTCAGGGCAGGCTGGCAGGCTGGAGACCTAGGGCAGGTGGTGGCGCAGACTCACCGCAAGTCTGAAGGCGGTCCTGAAGCAGAATTCCCTCTTCCTTTGTAGGGGAAATCTCAGCCTTTTTCTCTTAAGGCTTTCAGCTGATTGAACGAGGCTCTCCCACTTCACTCTTAGGGCACAAATCCGAGGTGTGAAATGGGTACCATGACACTGAGTACCCTGCTCACCGACCTTGTGCCGCCTTAGCCCCTTCCCCAGGGACAGCAACTGTTACCAGCGGTTGATTTCCTTGTAGAGATTTCTATGCAGAAATCATCACCAGCAACTCTTGCAGCAGCTACAGCAAGATTCCCAGCCACATCTGCCACCTACGCCACAGCTTGTGGCAACGTTGGATCCTTAACCCACTGAGTGAGGCCAAGGATCGAACCTGAATCCTCATGGACACTATGTCGGGTTCTTAAGCCCCTGAGCCACAGCGGGAGCTCCAGTATAGATATTTTAATACAGTATGCCAATGATAACGCCTGGCTTTTTGTCTAGTTAACAAAATAACCTGGAGACTGTGCCACTCGAGTTTGAAGCTACCTTTATTTTTTATCACTGGATACTACTCCATTGTACAAATATATGATCATTTATTTAATCAGTTCCCCATCTACCTTGTTCCCAGTCCTATGCTAGTACAGACACTATGTCCATAAATAGCCTTGTTCACACATTCCACAACCCTAAGCCCTGACATTCTTTAGGGTAAGTTCCTAGGAGTAGAAAAGCTAATTCTAAGGGTATGTGCATTTGAAATTCTGACCTATTAGCAAATTGTCCTCCACAAAGACCATGACAGTTGACATACCCACAACTAGTTATTTCCCACTCCAACTTACAGACACATAAACATAACCTCCCAGGCATTATTTTCCAGGGCGGTGATAGATTTTGGCTGATCCGTGCTCACCTTTTTCCTCAGGCCACTGCCGACTCATAGCTAGCCTTGGGAGGTGGCGGCCTGGTGTAGCCAGAGGAAAGGGAACAAAGCATAGAGAACTTTCCCAGGGAGAACAGTGACCCCAGAGCTTCACATTGTGACTCTGGCTTTGATCAAAGCACAGAAATGTATGTCTCCTCCCTCTGACTTGCCCAAGGTCACTCAGCTCCTAGGTCTCAGGAACAGAAGCGGAACGCACATTCAAGTTCTGGTTCAGCTTTTGAGTTCCTGGCATCGCCGATGTGGGACCACGCCCAAATGAGCTAATTCATCGACGCCGTTTATGAGCTAACGCACGTTCATCCTTTAAGAGCTGGTCCATGTGTATTACTGAGGATGGTGCCTGGGACACTCAACAAATGTTTGTGGTCATCTTCCTTCTGTTCCTAAGGTGGTGGGTGTGGATGTGGAAAGGGTCGGGGGCACCAGAGGGGTCTGGACAGGGAGGGACTGGGGCTGGAGCACCACGAACCTGCAGCTGGGATGACCTCGCCAGTCCTTCCAGCTGTGTAATTCCAACAGCTCCAGCTTGGGGGCAGCGCTGGCATGGTGGAGGCAGAGGAGTGCCTTTCTTAATTGAGCTGAGGCTAATGAGAGCTGTATTCCTTTGAATCTGCCCACTGGATGCAAACAAACATTAATTACCGTTGGGCTGGAAAGGCCAGAACAATTTACCAAATGAGAGGACATCTTCCCTCATCAGTCCTACCGGCACGCTTTCGAACAGCCTGAGTCCATCACTGGCTGTGGTGTTAAATACAGAGCAAAGGCCCCAGGAGCCGCGTCCACAGGTGAAGCAATTAAACGTGGGCTGGCCCCACAGCCACGCTCCAGCAGCTGCCTCTGTTGGAGCTTTCAAGGCTCAGCAACTTGCAGGATGACTGAGGAATAATGATGATCTGGTTCTCTTTGTGGACACAAAGAAGCCTGCAGTGGGGGAACTGGTGTCTCCTAATTGAGGCAAGAGTCAGATGGCTTTGTCACTTGGGTCCCTGGGGAAGGGTGGGGTGGCTCTCCCTTGGTGACTCTTGCTGACTCCCTCTGCTGTAAGTGTCTGCTTGGTCTGTTACACGGTGTGTTGGTGGCCACAGTTAGACATGCCACACACCTGATGGGAAACCTGGGCTGCAAAGTGGCTGCAGTGACCTGGCTGCTGCTTTTTCTCTTTTATTTTTTATTTTTTTGTCTTTTTAGGGCCGCACAGTGGCATATGGAGGTTCCCAGGCTAGGAGTCCAATGGGAGCTGTAGCCGCCGCCCTATGCCACAGCCACGTGGGAATCCTAGCCACATCTGAGACCTACACCACAGCTCACGGCAACGCCAGATCCTTAACCCACTGAGCAAGGCCAGGGATCGAACCTGCATCCTCATGGCTGCTAGTGAGATTCATTTCCCCTGAGCTACGAAGGGAAATCCTGCTTCTTCTCTGTAATAGTAAATGCAACCAAGGAGTTGCTATTGTGGATCAGTGGTTAACGAACACGACTAGGATCCATGAGGATGCCAGTACGATCACTGGCCTTGCTCAGTGGGTTAAGGATCTGGCATTGCCGTGACCTGTGTATAATACGGCCAACAGCTATAGCTCCGCTTTGACCCCTAACCTGGGAACTTCTATAGCCTTGGGCGTGGCACTAAACACACACACACACACACAAAAGTAAATGCAACCTACCATTTCACATTTCCCAGCTCTGAGCTCACCAGTTGCCCGTTTCCCTGCTCTGGTCTGGGAGCCTCGGGGGTGTTTCTACGTCTCTGGGAGGTCAGTGAGGTTGATGGTTATTCCGTGGATATTTCTGAGATGCTGTAGTAGGCTCGGTTTATAGCACCAGCTTAAGTTTCTCCATATAATGCCCGTAATTGAGGCACTGAGGACGCTGTTTAAGGCCATGAAGGACAGGATAAGATCTAGGCGTGGAGGAGGGGGAAAGGAGGTGCTGCGGTTGGGGTTGGGAGTCTTTTTCCTCTTGATCTCGGGGTTACAGCAGTGAGTGACGGCTTGAACCGCGATCTCAGTTCTCCGCTCAGGAATTGAACTTGGGCACCCTGGAATGTAGGGAATCCTGGCCGCTAGACCAGCTAGAGGCTAAAAGCAGAACTGCCCTGATTTTTCTTGCTCCCCCCCTCCCCCACTGAAAGCAAGAAGGTTTCAGGGCGGCAAAGACTTTAAAAATGGGTACAAAGCTTATTGTCAGGGTCATAATACGACACGTGGGAGAGCGCAGAGGAGGAGTTTATTTAAGGCAGAAGCAAAGTAATACATACCCTAAAGAGGACTGTGGGTGTGGGCGTGCCCCTGAGCGAGGAGCCCCGGAGAGGTGACATATGTCCCTTCGATAGGACACTTCTTCTGGGTCTTTGTTTTCCTTTGGAGAGTTATCCTTTTTTTTTTTTTTTCGTCTTTTTGCCTTTTCTAGGGCTACACTCACAGCACATGGAGGTTCCCAGGCTAGGGGTCTAATCGGAGCTGTAGCCACCGGCCTCCGCCACAGCCACAGCAACACGGGATCCGAGCCGCATCTGCAACCTACACCACAGCTCACAGCAACGCCGCATCCTTAACCCAGAGAGAGGCCAGGGATCGAACCTGCAACCTCATGGTTCCTAGTCAGATTTGTTAATCACTGAGCCACGATGGGAACCCCCATTTAATTCAAATATTAATTTTTTGGGGTTACTTTACCAAATCGGGAAAGGGGTGTCTTGTCCTCACATAGTGACCTTTAGTCATTAGTCAAGGCAACCCACTGATACACTGATGTCAGGGTACAGATTAGGTCGCCTGTCCTTCTGAATCATCCGTCTGAAGGGGATGTGATTCCTTTTTTTATTTTTTGTCTTTTTTAGGGCTGCATCCACTGCATAGAGAAGTTCCCAGGCTAGGGGTCGACTCGGAGCTGTATCCTACACCACAGCTCACAGTAATGCTGGATCCTTAACCCACTGATCGAGGCCAGGGATCGAACTTACGTCTTCATGGATACCAGTCTGGTTCGTTTCTGATGAGCCACAATGGGAATTTTGCAGATGTGATTCTGATGTGAAACCATGGTGAGAAATATTACAGGTTTTCCAACCATCTGAAAAATAAGTTGATGATCCAGCAGTCTCTCAGACCTCCACTTCCCACCAGCTTGATCTCACTAGTGTCTAGAACCAAGGGAAGAATGACTGGGCAAGAAATGGAGAAGGGGAGTTCCCACCGTGGCACAGGGGAAACGAATCCGACTAGTATCCGTGAAGATGCGGGTTTGATCCCTGGCCTTGCTCAGGGGGTTAAGACTGTGGAGTTGCCCTGAGCTGTGGTGTAGGTCGCAGACGCGGCTCGGATCCGGCAGTGCTGTGGCTGTGGCTGTGGCCGGCAGCTATTAAACCCTTAGCCTGGGAACTTCCATATGCTGCAGGGGCAACCCTAAAAAAAAAGAAATTGAGAAGGCATGATTTCATCTCGAAAGTTCTGCACCCTGCCTCGGAAGGGGCAGTTGTAAAAAGTCTGCATTCGCTTGACCTGCTCTAAGCATGTAGTTTATTCAAGAACACATTTAGACACTTGAAAATCCTTTCCTTTATCCCCGTCTTGAATGGATGGCCATTTTCCTCTCTTTTCTACTCAGTCCAAATAGTGAAATTGGCAGAACACATTTGCATGAAATCTAGTTAGTTTACAGGAGGGATGTACCAGCTGCTGCCTTCAAGAAGTTTCTGTGACATGTGCACTGAAAACCTTACTAGTGTTCTTTCTTTTCTCTCTCTCTTTTTTCTTTTTTGGCCATATTTGTAGCATATGGAAGTTTCCAGACCAGGGATCAAACTGGAGCTGCTGCAACAGATCCTTAACCCACTGTGCCACAGTGGGAACTCCTTCTTCCTTTTTGATCATTTTATTATCAAAGTATGTTTTCCCTTAAATTAATAATAAAAATATTTTGAGTATGTGCCAGATGCTGTACTAGGGATTTTACACATTTCCATTGCAATATTTGTTTGTACATTATAATTTTATCCTTAAAAACATTCTGCTATGTATCACTTACCGTGTTTTAAGGAAGATGGAACAGAACTTCAAAGTTGGAGTAAGAAAGTTGTATTAAGTGCCGAAACTGATATTCAATTTCAGTTTGAATCCACAGATTCTGTTCATTTGCTGGCACTGATCACTGTTGCCTCATGCACTTGGCTTCGTCCTGGTCCGATCTCAAAACCAATCAATCCTCAGTCCTACGATTTAGTCACATTAGGGGAACATATGTGCTGACTCTTTAAGGAGAAGAGCTAGTAATATCTCAGCGTCTATATTTTATTACATGTACCATCATAACCAGGTATTGTACCCATGGGAGGGCTAGGGCAACAAAAAGATACGTTTCCTGGGGAGTTCCTGTCATGGCTCTGTGGAAAAAAATCTGACTAGGAGCCACGAGGTTGTGGGTTTGATCCCTGGCCTCGCTCAGTGGGTGAAGGATCCAGCATTGCCATGAGCTACGGTGTAGTTTGCAGACACGGTTCAGATCTGGTGTTGCTGTGGCTGTGATGAAGGCTGGTGGCTACAGCTCCTGTTAGACCCCTAGCCTGGGAACCTCCATACGCCACGGGTGCGGCCCTACGAAAAAAAAAGCCAAAAAAAAAAGATAAGTTTCCTGATTTTGAAGACAAAGGTTAAACTGTTGGTAGATTGGCAATACATATTTTTAAAATCAAAGCATTTCCTCTGCATTTCCGAATGTAGGCATGGCAAGGAGGGCAGGGTTCCAAGAATGAAGTGTTCAGTCCTGTTGGGTTGGTATCGCAGCAACACCCTGAAGAAGAACTCGATTCCGGGGTGCTCTATGTCAGCAATGGTCAAGCAAGAACCCGCTGCTGCTCTGGAATATTCATTCTCTTCCTGGCCACTTTCCGTTGATAGAGTGAAAGTTAAAAGCATCAAAAGTCCTGCAAAAGCTTTTATGAAAATGAACGTATCAAACAAATGGATCTTCTAAAAAATCTGACTTGATGCACGCTAATAATATTAGCTTCAATTATATTTAGCTTTTTTCAAATAAAGCCCTGGAAAACAGATGAGAGGACGCCTTCCATTTCCGCTCTCCCCACCTCGACCAGGAATGAGTCACAGCTCAGTCCGTGGCCCAACCAGCAAGGGATCAGCGAAGGAGCCAGAGGAAGGCGGCGTCTCCCCTCTTTTCCTCTCTAAGTGCTCACACAAAGGTCTCCCAAGAGAGGCCGAGATGGGTCAAGATGCGGAATTCTCTCTCTCTGGCAAATTTCATTCTTTTAGACTTACTGTCTTCCTCTCCCGGTTGCCCTTCTCAGCGATTAAGTGAAAAAATAACTGTTGTCACCATTAGGAGGCTGAGGTAATTCTGCGGCGCATACTAATTCACCCGGGTCTGTCTGTGGTGTGTTTTCAGATGCCAAGCCCAGCTCACTTCGTCTCCGGATCCCTAGAAAACGCTATTTATAACATGAGTTATCACCCCGTTGGAGACACTTTCTGTAAGTGATAATGAACCTTGCTGTGTTTATCCAAGAGGCTCTGTCTCAGTAAATCACAGCCTTGTACCCTTCGTGTTACCCGGCCAGGCTTCCATACCTGCAGTTGGGTGCGAGAAGGAAAGAAGGGTTTGCAGATGTCTGATAATTAACCACAGAGGCTTCTTAGTTGTTTTTTTATGCCGAGAATGAACCACTTGTCAGAGGAAATTATGTTGATACCTTCCACGCAGTTACATTGATGACAAATTAACACTTCCCATCACTGCATGCGTTAATCTGCAGTGATGCCAGTCGCTGTCCTGCTGTTCAGTGACATTCCTCCAGGTAATAACATTTTCCATCATGGGACAAAAACAATAGGGAGGCCTCACTTACCCTTCTGGAAGCTGACACCTTTCTTCCCCTATTTTCCATTTTTATTCCCATCCTGGATTGCTGGTTGCAGTGTCTCATAGGAGTTCATGACATAACTATTGAGTACAACATAATGACTCTTCATTGATTAAATGCAGTTTACCTGCCTTGGGGGGTGTAGCCCAGGAGGAATGTACAGAGAAATTGTAACCCCTGGAGTTCCCTTCGTGGCTCAGTGGTTAACGAATCCAAATAGGAACCATGAGGTTGCAGGTTCGATCCCTGGCCTTGCTCAGTGGGTTAAGGATCTGGTGTTGCCATGATATGTGGTGTAGGTCACAGATGCGGCTCGGATCCCGCGTTGCTGTGGCTATGGCGAAGGCCGGCGGCTACAGCTCCCGCTAGACCCCTAGCCTGGGAACCTCCATATGCCACGGGTGCGGCCCTAGATAAGGCAAAGCAAAAAGACAAAAAAAAGAAAAGAAACTGTAATCTCGATGAATGGTAGGTCTGCAGCCACCTTTCTTGGAAGGCAAAAGGCAGGACGGGGAACAACAGTTGAGGTCCTGCACACAGGGCTCACTTATTCATTTTTTAAAATGATCAAACAGGGAGGTCCCGTTGTGGCGCAGCAGAAACGAATCCGACTAGCCGACTGGCATCCATGAGGATGCAGGTTTGATCGTTGACCTCGGAGCTCAGTGAGCTGTGGTGCAGGTTGCAGATGTGGCTCAGGTCCTGTGTTGCTCTAGCTGGGGGGTAGCAGCTACAGCTCTGATTCGCCCCCTAGCCTGGGACCTTCCATATGCCGAGGGGGTGAGGGTGTGGCCCTAAAAAGCCAAAGCGAACAAGCAATCAGCTCAAAGAAATGGTTTGATCAATCTGAAAAGTTCAACTTGGCTAATCTAATCAGTTGACTGCAAATCATCAAGCTTATTCTTTATGTATCTGTAAGCCCAAGACATTTTTTTTTTTGCCCCAGTGATATCTTTATCATCTTGGTTTTATGTATAAATCAAAATGACAGTTACTGTGACAATTGTAAACTTAATTAACAGCTTGGCAAAGAAACTATAGGCGTTCTTATAAATCTGCATAAAGCACTCTGCTAGTAATTATACGTATTCAAACTCAAATTTTACCATCCAGAATATTCCTAGTTAACAGTGAAACTCCAGCCTCTCACCCCCACCCACTGTGATTTCATAATTCAGGTGAAGAATTCAGTGGCTGTGATCCCAGGCAGGTGCCAAGCCTGCTGAGGGCGCAGCCGTTCATGGCTGCTTGCTTTTGTAACATCAATGCACATGTCAGCAAAAGAAAAAAGAAAACACCACCTTACTCCTATTAAGAAAATAATTTTGGGAGTTCTCATTGTGGCTCAGTGGATTAAAAACCCAACGTAGTGTTTGTGAGGATTCAGATTTGATCCCTGACCTCACTCAGTAGGTTAAGGATCTGCTGTTGTCTCAAGCCACAGCATAGGTCACAGATCTGGCTTGGATCCCTAGTTGCTGTGGCTGTGGTCTAGGCTGGCAGCTGCAGCTCCCATTCAATCCCTAGCTTGGGAACTTCCACTTGCCGCAGGTGTGGCCATTAAAAAAAAGGGGGGGGGGGTAAGAAGAAAAGTCTTGAATGCTTTCCTTTTTAAAGATTTTAAGGAAGTAATAGGACATATGCAAGTATTACAGCCCTGACCCATACCCACCATGCTGAGAAAAACAGTCTAAGCCCTAACCCCCAAGGTAGTTCTTGGCCAAACCAGGTTTCTAGAACGCAGAAGAGTAGTTTGCCATGGGAAAGAGAAGAGAACCAGGCAAATCTGGTAGAAGGTAGCTGGGGAATATCATCCAGCTTCTGTCTTCCCCTGACTAGGCTAGTTGTCTGGAATCCACGAGCTTTGAACTTAAACTTGATGCTGGGGGGAAAGACAATCTCTAGCAAGGGCATTGACCACACCTCGGAGAAAAATCCGTATACGCACATCTGTACTCTCAGAGTAGCATTTGAGACACAACTGTCCTCTTGCAAAGCTTAGAAACTTGCAATTATCGTAGCCCCATCACCAGTAGATGATATTTCTGTTTTTGACGTCCAGTGCATCCGCGGCCTGCTAATCTGCATTTCCCATTCGCTCTGCCTGCTGGTGCCTGGCACTCACAATTTAAATCTAGAACCTGTAGAGCAGATGGAATTCTCTAGCTGTAATTTAAAACCAGCTGACGTGTTCTGCACTCGAATATCTAAGAGGCCCTTAATGGGTGAATCAATGACTTAGCTGCATCTGCCTCAGAAACCCTGCACCTGTGTGGGTCAAGGATGGGCTGTGGCACCTGTATGCAGAGACCCTCACCTGCTAGTGACCCACAGGTCTTTGCTGAGACCCAAGGGCCCAGCTTTGGCTGGCAAAGATCGCACAAATTGTCATCACAGAGGACACTGGTCTGAACCATGTTTGGCTGAGATGCCCTTGACACCATGTGGGAGACCTTGTTCTTTTTGGTGGCCGCGGTCCCCTGTGCGTCCGTGAGTCCCTGCAAGGCCCTGTTCCTTTGCTGAGACCTATGGACCCTACCAGCGTCTGGCCCTGTGCGAGCAACCCCGCCGATCAAAAGCCTGTGGACGAAGCTGACACAAGCTGCAGTCACTTACAAACACTACATAGCCTAAGGCATAATGCTATTGCCCAAACTGGAGTATTTAAAATCCAACCAACAGTTGTGTTGTGTCCAGCCACCATTGTGGAGAAGTCCTCTACATGTCTCGGGGTCGAATACCTGCTCCTACACTCAAATTCAAAACTCTAAACCACTGTCAGGCTCAATGATTCTACTTACATTGTACTCCTTGCCTTTCCCCTAAGATTACCGACTTAGGGGCCAGATGCTACTCTTGAGGATCAGTCCCCCCAAGTACAGCCCGTCACGTCTTTGGTCAGCGGGCTGGGGCAACTTTCAAGAGATTTAAGGTGCATAAGGCAGAGGAGATCCGTATTCACTGAAGAGGAAGGATGGGAGGGAGGGGAAGGTTCGAGAAGAAGAGAGCCTGTCCAGATTCTCCTTCCAAAGGAAACCACCGGCTCCCCTTCTCCTGGGCAGGAAGGAATAAGGGGACAGAGAGAGGCCTGGAGCGTTCCGCTAATGGGATTCCCTTTTCTTGAAAGAAAACACTAGGAGAGGAGGGGGGTTCTTGCCTTGTAAACAACATCTTAACTCAGCATGGCTCGCTATTTATTCCTTTAATCTCTATGAGAGAGTTTTCTGGTTTTTTTTTTTTTCTTGTATTTTTAGGGCCACACCCATGGCATACGGAGGTTCCCAGGCTAAGAGTCAAATGGGAGCTGCAGCTGCCCGCCTACAGCACAGCCACAGCCACAGCCACGCCAGATCCAAGCTGCATCTGCGATCTACACCACAGCTCATGGCAACACTGGATCCTTAATCCACTGAACGAGGCCAGGGCTCGAACCTGCATCCTCCCGAATGCTAGTGGCGGTCTTAACCAGCTGAGCCATAACAGGAACTCCGACAGTTTTCTGGTCTTTAAGATGGGTATGGTGATGCCCACGTGGGATGAAGGTTATGTGGGTTAGAGACAATCCAGGTAAAGCTGGCGCAGGTGTACACAGCTGGTCCAGAGGGGAGACGGACATACACAGCTAGAGAGATTACAAAATGGAGTATGCGATGTTACTACGATAAAGGAAAAAGTCGAGTGCTCTAAACGCCCCGGTGAAGGAAAACGTAGCTGTAGCATGGACTCGGGTGGCTGGATGAGCTCACGGAGACTGGGGGTTGGTGGCTCTGGAGCTGAATTTGAAGATTTCCTAAGAGTCTTTCCAGCATTCGGTTCCTTTGCTGAGCACATCGCTTTGGGCTTCCGTGTCAGAGGCCCTCGACAGGTGGGAAGGGAAAAGGTAAATAACAACAATCCTGAACCTGCAGACCCAGTTGGAGAAACGTCACACGCCGGAGCACACATGCGTGGGCACACCCAGCACGGACGCAAGAGAAGCCCGAAGTGCATCTGCAAGCAAAGCGGAGCAGGGCGTGCGCACGTGGGCCGAGGGTGCAGGAGGCGGCGGGTCTGGATGCACACGCATCCGAAATGCCCTCCTAGAGGCCGGGCCTTTAACGCCAAGAGTGAATAAGAGGGAAGGGAGAGCGGGAGAAGCAATTGGAGGCGAGGCTTTAAAGACCTCCACGCAGAGAGGAGAGCAGTGAGCGTGCTCAGAATAACAGAGGCTCACTGGAGGAGCTGCTTCTTTTTTTGAGTATAGTTGATTCACAGAGTTATGTCACTTTCTGCTGTACAGCATAGGGACCCAGACATACATATATATATACACATACGTTCTTTTTCTCAAACTATCTTCCATCATATGCTCCCCCATATGGATATAGTACCTGTGCTGTGCAACAGGACCTCATGGCTTATTTATTCTTATTTATTTATTTTTATTGAAAACATTTTTTTTTCTTTTTAGGGCCGCATCTGCGGCATATGGAAGCTCCCAGTCTAGGGGTTGAATTGGAGCTGCAGCTGCCGGCCTGCACCACAGCCACAGCAACGCCAGATCCGAGCTTCATCTGCAACCTAACCCCTAACTCACAGTAACGCCGGATCTTTAACCCACTGAGTGAAGCCACTGAGTCGAACCCCAGTCCTTATAGAGACCAGGCGGGTTCTTAACCCAATAAACCATGACAGAAACTGCTGCTTATCCATTCTAAATGTAATAGTTGGCATCTATCAACCCCAAGCTCCCTGTCCATCCTCCCCCCTCCCCCCTCCCCCCCGGCAATCACAGGTCTGCTGGGGGTTTTGTCCTAGGGAATTAGGTTGAAGAATTCGCAGGGGGAGCAGAGGGCAGCAGGGAAACTTAGGAAGAAGACATTTCCTAGCTCTGGGTAGCCGTGTCCTCCCCATCAGGATGTTCCTTTTCCTCCCCAAGATCCTTTAAGATCTTTTTTTTTTTAAATCAAAATTGCTAAGTCCATTTAGAAAGTCCCCCAACGATGCAGGACCCATTCCACTTAAGGGTAGAAAGAGACCATTATGTGATGTTTCCATAATACGTCATTCACGTTTGAATATGGACATGTTCGAAGTAGGTAACCTGTAGCTGGAAAATCAATATTACTTTATAATCTACATTTATGCCTATTTCGTGAGTATTTCAATCCAGGTAGAGAATGTCATAGGGGGGAATGAATAATTTCCTGCCCTACTTAATGGATGGGAATATATTTAATGGCCTCCAACCTCTTGGCTTTAGAGTTCTTGTCTGAAAGAAGTAAAATTGCCTGGCCTCAACTCAGCAAACCGTGGACGGTGGCCTGTGCCATCACCATAAAGCTGGCGACCAGGGATATGTGCATGAAGTGGGGAAAGAATTCCAGCAAAATGAAAGAGACCGCCCCCTCCCCTTTCACCGGCTGGTCAGTGCTTCCCAGCAAAGAGTTTGCATCATTTAAGAGCGATGATACTTTATGGACCATCATAAATGGAAGTTCCACCAAATCAGGAAGCAATAAGTTAGTATCTTGAAAGTACGTACATAACAGGAAAAGGAAATGGAGAAGAGTTGCAGGATCAGTGGTCTGGGTAACGCCAGTGCTGAATGAATGAATGACATCTTCCTCTGCCTGGATGTGCCCCTAAAAGAGAACGCATGCCCTGTGTGCAGACAACAATTCTGTGGACCCACTGGCATTTGGGAGACAGGGAATGCGGAGTTGTTTCTGCCACTCTTTTTCTCAATTTCCTTATGCCACGAAGGTGGAAATTTACAGAGAATCGACTGGGACGTGGGTTACTTCCTGTGGCCTCAGAATAGAGCGAGGCCAAGGACCCCCGTCCCCAACCCAAGAGGCTGCTCCGGCAGAGTCTCCCACGGGACTGGAAATCAGCCAGACCACGGACCGCAGTCCGTCCCCCAGAGCAGTCTATGCCTGGAAGCGCCCAGCCCAGCCGTACCGGCACAGTCTGCTCTTGTAAGGATAGCACTGAAGCTGCCACCTTCTTTCCGTTCACTCTGCGAGAGGGAGTGAGTTTCTATTCAGAGTTCTCAGTGCCACCTGATTAGCTCGATAGGATTGTAGCGACCTCCCTGAGTGTTCTATTGCAGTCCAAAGTATCCAGAAAATGTGCATTCTTCTCTTTTTTATTAAATGGCGCCCAGCGACAAGTTCATCATAACCCCGACTTGATTGCAAATTGATGTATTTAATTAATTATCCTCTCTTTATCCCCACTGCCCCATTCTCCCTCCTGCACCCCCTCCTCCATCAAATGGCAATCATTCTGCCCTAAGACAGAAATCACGTTGACAGGAATGGGTGTCAGGGGCAGTGTCATTTCTGTATAAATTTTTTTTTCCTCTCACTGAGACTTTATACCATGAAGTGAATTGGCAATTAAAGTAATCACACGGTCCTGTAGCAACAGCATGTTCTAGTTATTTCTGTCATGCAGATGTGCAACCAGCCTTCCCAAGGAGATGACCAAGACAGCTGGTCTACCTCTTCCTGTGCTGGGGAATTCTTCCCAGGAGGTTTTGGATGGTGTAAGAGCCGAGGCAGACTAAGGGTTGGAGCTAAGCTTTCAGAAGCCTTCCTCTCACAAGACATCGGGCTGTGAAGGGATGTGGGGGCTCCTGTCAGGAGGAAAGGCTGTCCCGACCCTGCCTGGTGGCGGGTCTCCTTAATGCCAGGGGCGGCCCCGACTCTGACTCTAGGACGACTATCAACAAGTGAGATTGGGAAGGGCTTCCAGCAAGAGGGGTGGAGTGTGGCAAGGCAATGCCACTCATCGAACAGATCCCAGGCTTCCTGGGTGCCTCTGCTGGGAGCAGTAAACCACAGGTGCCTTTTCCCCTGCTGGGCAGCGGGCCAACATGACAGACGGGGAGGCGGCCCACAGCTGCCCAGAGGTCGTGTCTGGAGGGCTTTCCTGGGGAAGGACAGGCTTCGATGGACTAAACCGTGATTTAATCTGAATTCTTGTGCAGAGGTTGAAGGAAGCACAGCTAAAGTAACCTGTCACTAACCCAACATGTTAGTAAAGGGGCTGGAGGCATTCCAGTTGGGTGTTTTGACCTTGTTTGATTCCAGAAGGTAGGAAGCACTGCAATAAATGATTCTGATTTTTTTTTTAATTAGAGTTGATTTACAGTGCTGTGTCAATTTCTGCTATATAGCATGGTGACCCAGTGTGTGTGTGTGTGTATGTGTGTGTGTGTGTGTGTGTACACATATTCTATATACACATTATTCTTCTCATACTATCTTCTATCAAGGTCCATCACAAGTGACTAGATATGGTTCCCTGTGCTGTACAGCAGGACCTTATTGCTTATCCAGTCTAAATGTAATAGTTTGCATCTATTAACCCCAGACTCCCCGTCCATCCCACGCCTTCCCCCTCGGCAACCACAAGTCTGTTCTCTATGTTGGTGAGTCTGTTTCTGTTTTGTAGGTAGGTTCATTTGTGTCATATTTCAGATTCTAGATGTATTTGTTTTTCTCTTTCTGACTTATTTCACTCAGTGTGAGAATCTCTAGTTCCATTCATGTTGCTGCAAATGGCATTACTTTTTCTTTTTTATGTCTGAGTAGTATTCCATTGTGTATGTATATACCATGTCTTCTTAGTCCATTTATTTGTCAATAGACATTTAGGTTGTTTCCATATCTTGGCTATTGTGAATAGTGTCTCAATGAACATATGGGTGCACATATTTTTTTGAATGAAAGTTTTGTCTGGATATATGCCCAGGAGTGGGATTGCTGGTTCATGTCGAGTTCTATATTCAGTTTTCTGAGGAACCTCCATACTGTTCTCCATAGTGGTTGTACCAATTTACATTCCCACCAACAGTGAAGGAGGGTACCCTTTTCTCCACGTCCTCTCCGCATTTGTTATTTGTGAACTTATTAATGATGGCCATCCTGACTGGTATGAGGTGGTACTGCAATGTAGTTTTGATTTGCATTTCTCTAATAATTAGTGATGATGAACATTTTTTCATGTGCCTGCTGGCTAGTCGTATGTCTTCTTTGGAGAAATGTCTGTTTAGGTCTTCTGCCTATTTATTTATTTTTTTTAGTTTCTGGCTTTTTAGGGCCGTATCTGTGGCATATGGAGGTTCCCAGACCAGAGGTCTAATTGGAGCTGTAGCTGCCGACCTACGGACACCACAGCCACAGCAACGTGGGATCCAAGCCGCGTCTGCAACCTACACCACAGCTCACGGCAACGCCGGATCCTTAACCCACTGAGCAAGGCCAGGGATCGAACCCGCAACCTCATGGTTCCTAGTCGGATTCATTTCTGCCCTGCGCAAGCAAAGTTTTTATTAAAGGAAAGCAAAAAGCTCCCAGGGCTGCTGGGAGGGGAAGAAGTGTCCCCCCGCAGTATCCTATAGGGGTTTTTATCCCTTAAAGGTGGGGGGCACCAACGCGGGGTCCAGAAAGATGTGGTTTTCTCCCATTGGCCTTGCCCAGTTACCTCTGTCTGTCCTTGCCCAGTAGGGGTTTTAGGAGTGGAAATGTCCCATACGTTTGATGATTTCCTTGCCCTTCTCTTCCCTTAGGCCGTCACCATTCTTCTCATTCCTTTTCTATCAGTCGAGGAGTGGGTTAGAGATGAATGTCCATGTCGGGGAAGGCACATTTCCTATAGAAACAAAGCCTGTGGGGAAGGCACGCTTCCTATAATAAAACAAGGCCTGTGGGGAATTGCTCTCAGGAGCCCTTAAACCACAAATGTTCATCAATAGCCCTATCAAAGAACGCCATGAAACCCAGGCTTCTACACTGACTGCCTGAGCTCACGCCTCACCGGCACCCAGGTGCTGCGTGATGTCGGGACAAGGACTTACGTTCTCAGTGCCTCAGTTTCCTCATCCGTGAAATGGGTCAATAGGGGACCCACCCCAACAAGGCTGCTCCGAGCAGAAAAGGACACTGCGTGCCTAATGCTCTTAGAACCGGCCCAGCATCTCGTGAGCCCTTAGAAGGCCTCGCTGTTACAGCGCTGGTGTCAGCTGTGGCGAGCGCTCTAGAGAAAAGTGACCGTGAAGGGGCAGGGAGGCGGGGAGGCTGCGAGGACCAAAGGCCTTGTCGAGACGGAGTCGGGCACAAACAGACCAGAAACCAGCAAGAGGCGAATGAGGCTGGAGTCGGCAAAGGGGAGAAGGTGACAACCAAGGGCTGGTGGTGAAGACGCAGCAGGGAGGAGCCCATGGGTCCCCATAAAGGTAAGTGTATGCAAAGATCTCCCGACCTTAGCGGGGTGACTGCTTTCCTGGCCAAAGGGACTGCCTGGAGGAGACTACTGACAACAACTGAGAGGTTTTATATTCAGATTCCTGGGGGTATACTTAAACGTTTGTCGTCTCTCTGTTTGGCGTCCGTTCTTCTCATCCGCAAGGAATGGGACTGAATCCTTGAGTGTCCTGTCGAGTCTGCTCTTTTCCGATGGAAAAAAACAACAGTAACTGAACATCAATAAGGAGAGGAAAATGAAAGAAAAATTAGATCCGGATTTCTGCCACCTTAGCAAAGTAACCGCTTTGATTTTACCACATGTCAGACCGGGAGCTTTTAAATGACATGGGGATAATAACACCTCCCAGCGTGGCGGCTGGCAATGGAATAAATATTGTTTGAGAATGAATGGGGGGTAGATGTTGGCAACAAGCCCCCTTCTCTGTATTTGCATCCACAGAGGCTGGGGGCCCCCGTGGAGAGAGACAAGCATAAATGGGGTCACGGTGGGGGTTCAGGAAGAGAGAGGCGTGCCTGACAGACAAGGACGGTCCAGCGGCTGCCCAGGGGCTAGGAGGGAGGACAACCCACCCGAGGGGAAAAAAGTCACTGTAAGGTAAAAGGGAAACCCTCATCATACAGAAGAGCAAATGGACACTGCGAGGGTGCCCCCAAAAGCCTACTCTTTACACGCCTGTTGGAGGCTGTCTCCACCCAGATGTCACTGAGAAGGGGTTGTGGGGAACCAAGCTGAAGGACAGGGGCCCGCAGCAAAGGGAGGGAAGGCAGCCTCTGGGGTGTGGTGTCCACGTGGCTTTGATTCCCCCCAGGCCACTAGAAGCCACATCAGCAGACTGGGAGAGGCCCGCTCGTGCTGACCCACCCCTCCCCGCAGACTCCCGGAACTCCTTGGGTGCAGGGGGTGGACTCTGCAAGGTATTGGCAGCCTGTGCAAGCCAGGGAGGCTTGTCTGCTTGAGACTTGGGAATTTAGACTGAGCAGCTATTAGAAATAATCTACACAATATGTGCCTGGTACACAAAGATGCTCAATGCCGTCCAATACTCTGCTATACATACATATACATAATGTATTAAAATATGTATATATTTAGAGTATTTTAAATATGTGTGTGTGTATATATTATTTTTTAATTACTTAATGAAGTTTATTGCATTCATAAGTGTACAGCAATCATCACAACCAAATTTTATAGCATCTCCATCCCAAACCCTCAGTGAATCTCCCCACTCCCCAACCTGTCTCATTTGGAAACCATAAGTTTTTCAAAGTCTGTGAGTCAGTATCTGTTCTGCAAAGAAGTTCATTGTGTCCTTTTCTTTAGATTCCACATGTAAGTGATAGCATTTGATGTTGGTATCTCATTGTCTGACTGACTTCACTTAGCATGATAATTTCAAGGTCCATCCATGTTGCTGCAAATGCCGTTCTTTCTTTCCTTTTAATGACTGAGTAGTATTCCATTGTGTATATGTACCATATCTTCTTTATCCACTCTTCTGATGATGGACATTTAGGTTGTTTCCATGTCTTGGCTATTGTATAGAGTGCTGCAATGAACATTGGAGTACATGTGTCTTTTCGAGTCATGGTTTTCTCTGGATAGATGCCCAGGAGCGGTATTATTATTTCTTGGGCCACATTCGCAGTATGCAGATGTTCCTTGGCCAGGGATTGAACCCAAGCCCCAGCTGTAACCAGAGCCAAGCAAGTGACAATGCCTGATCATTAATCTGCTGAACCACAAGGGAACTCCTGCTTCTTATATTTTAAATTAAACAAAAGTTGGTGCCATTGCCAAGGTACTCATTGGATATGAAGGACAATCCACAGCAGCAAATATCTATTGTGCACTACCTGAACTCCCCTAGGGGGCAGGGATTGCCATTTAATTAGATTGATGTGTAATTTGTAGGGACAATGAATCGTGTTCCCTTGTGAATATAATGGAAGGCTAGGATGGTCACAAAACAGAACTATGGACAGACAGCAAACATTCAACCAACAGGGAGAGACCATACGATCATATATCACATGACAAAGATAAGCGTCACAGGATGATATGATTACAGGGCCAGGATAGACTTCAGGCAGGAGGTGCCATTTGCACCATGACTCAAAAGACATGAGTCAGATTTATGTGGGTGGGAAGAGAAGGAAGCACATAGCAAATGAAGCAGCAGTGAGCAGACCCAGTGGAAGGTGTAAACCCCCTCGGGAGATTGCCATGGTCCAGGGGAATGGACGTTGGGTGAAACGAAGGGGAGGAAATCCTCGGAGGTCCCACTGCAGTGAAGCGATGGGTTTGAGCTTAACTGAGTGGTGACAATGAAGTCATCAAATTAAGCCATGAACCTTTTTTTTTGGTTTTGTTTTGTTTTGTTTTTTAAGGGGCAGACAGTGGCATATGGAAGTTCCCAGGCTAGGAGTCAAATAGGAGCTGCAGCCGTTGGCCTACGCCACAGCCACAGCAATGCCAGATCTGAGCGGCGTCTGCAACCTACACCACAGCTTGTGGCAGCGCCATCTATTTAAACCACTGAGTGAGGCCAGGGATCAACCTGTATCCTCGTGGATGCTAATCAGATTCATTTCTGCTGAGCCACAAGGAGAACTCCTAAGCCATGAACAGTTTTTGAGAAGAAGTCAGATAAAGGGAGATCGACCCCAGGGAAAAAAAAACAAAACAAACAATCCATCAAGCAGAAATACACATCTTGCATAGACTAGGGTAGGGAGGCTTAAAAGGCAGGAAAAGTAACTTAGGGGCTTCTCATGAGTCTGGGAAGCTAGCTAAGATTTGTGTGGCACCCACTCTGTGCCAAGTGCCTTTACAGGAGTGTGGGACTTTATCCCTGTGGACAGGTTAAGTGATTTATTTGGGTTCACACAGCAGGCAAAGGGCATGGCAGGGCTCGTAGGTGGTGACAGCTTCCCACCTAGAGGCTGTGAGAACGTCCACTCTGTGCCACTCTCGGTAGAAGAAAGGAGGGTGGAATTCAGGGGCAACAGAGCAGACGGCAGGTGGAGAAAGAAAGGAGAAAGCGCTTGATGGCCAAACTTCAGGACTTAGCCAACAATAGTCTAAAGGAAGATGGGGGCGGAGTCCAAGAGAACACCAAGGTGTTGGTTATGGGTGATTGGAAAACAGAGAATCAATAATAAAAAAAAACAGAGACATCGGGGTCAAAAAAAATCTGATATGGGGGGAAAGCTATTGAATGTAGAGTTTACGGGCTGGGTTTTTAACCAGGGGCCAGGGGGATTCACTGAGTTGCTGAAAGATTTTTGAATTCTGGGCCCCGTGGAGCTGGGATACTGGGAGTTTGCAAAATGGGCAGAGGGTTCCGACATACAGGCAGGAGAGGCCCTGTCCAGCCAGGAAGAAAACACAGGTGCTGATGCACCCAAGAAATTTAAGAGCTGGAGAGAAATACCTAGAAGTTGGTTGCACAGAGATGAGAACTGAAGTCGGGAGACAGAACACGAATGTTTAGGGAGAGTGAATGAGAAATAAGAGGGAGTTCCCCTTGAGACTCAGTGGGTTATGAATCCACCTTGTATCCATTGGATGTGCGTTCGATCCCTGGCCTCTCTCAGTGGGATAAGGATCTGGTGTTGCCATGAGCTGTGGTGTAGGTCACAGACGCAGCTCCCATTTGACCCCTAGCCTGGGAGAACTTTCATATGCCTGGGGTGCGACCCTAGAAAGACACAAAGAAAAAAAAATGGAAGGAAAAGAGGTGCTTGTCATTGTCTCCAAGGAAACTGGAGCAAACAGTATTTTGCACATCAAATTGTCAGGAAATTAAATGGCTCAAGGCCTGTGCTATGTTCGTGAAAGTAATGAAGGAAGAAATGCAGGACCGAGATTTGAAAAATCTGGATTTAACTCGCTGTGGACACTGACCAGCAGTGTCATCTTACTCACTCATTCATTTGGCTTCCCAGGAATGCCTGCAGTCCCAGGAAACTGAAACGGTTGTTTGATCAGCCAGGAGATGTGATGGCAGCTGGAAGACTGCGTATTGATTGCTTTTAAGTGTGAAAAGATTTGAACACTGATTTGTTTTCTTTATGGTGATGAGTGACTAGAGGACCCCCATTCTTTCTTGTATATTTTCATCATGCAGTGGGATGTGGAGATCCATATTTTCTAGTGACAAATTTGCAATCAGACCTTTTAAGCGTGGATTTGGAGAGCACCATGACAAGAGAGCAGGTTATCTTTATATGCTAGATTTAGTAAAACACTCTTTAAGAAGACTGATAAAACTCATTGATGGCCAATACACTCTTAAACCATTATTACTTATTACTCTTTTCACCAATGGATGTTACTCACGGTTTATTTACTGAGGCTTCATACACGCCAATGAAAAAGTCCTCCTCTCTCTTGGCTCCTAGGAACCCATTTCAATTCCAAACCAGAAAGTAGTTAAAATTAAACACTGTTTTCTTCTTTTTTCTCACGTGTAGAGTTATGCTCTCAGAAGAGTCTGGCTTGACTTTCCCCGTGGGGGAAAACATCCAAGGGAAACAATATATCCTGGAGCATGATGGAGGTGACAATGAGGAGTAAGAACACTTAAGTGAGGAGTGAAGGAAGTCCCTCCTCAATTTCAGAAGAGAAGCCCTTTGGGTTTCATCTCTGTGCATCTAAACCGCGGTCACACATCAGAAGGACTTGGTGCCTGAGCCCCATCCCAAGACTCTGGTGTAAATGGTCTGGGGAGGGGGGCTGACTGAGAAACAGTCCAGCAGTACTCCCTGAGCGGCGTCTAATGAGAAGCCAAGATGGAAAACCTCTGCTCTTGCAACGATGAACCCGAGTAGATTCCCAAGTGTGCCATCTTATCCCACGTCTCTGTCTCTGCCTGGGCTACTTCCTTTTGTTTGCTGAAGCTCAGCTTCCCCTTGGAAGTCTTCCCTGACCCCCTTGGCCTCTCCTTTGCCCTTATAGCAAAGGATCCACTTTCTACTGAATGGATCTATACATGTGTCGATATCCAAATGGTGCCTATTTAGCCACGTAAAGGGGAATGGCAGTATCGGCCTCCCCTTTCTGCTTCAGGAGACTCCCTCACCATGTCCTTCAGCGAAGCCCCAGGCACAGACACTCACCAGGCTGGACTTGGGACTTTCACTCTTGGGATACTAACAAAAAGTCCTAGTGGGAGTTGAGAATTCACTCACTGTCCAGTGGCGGTGGCAGTGGCAGTGACACCTCAGCAGCGTCTAGTGGTATGCTCTCACGATTAGTGGCCCAACCTGACTGATTCATAACGTGACTGTGGCAGTGGTAGCCTTTCTTGGTTTCAGTGAAAACGCCCAGCTATTCTGGTGATTCTTTGAGTTACACAGTAACCTCTTTTGAAAATACATTTTTTTTTTTTGGTTTAAAATAGCCAGAGTGGTTTCTGTTGCTGGCAACCAAGAAGACTGACCAACACCTACCTTGCTAGAACTAGCACTTTCTCAGGAGTATGGACCCTGTCTTTTCCATCCGTTATTGCTCCAGCGCCTCCAGCATGATATGCTCACAATAAATGTTAAACCCAAATGAACAAAGTTCAGTCTCATCTTCATAACCCTCTAAGAAACCACTGGTGGGAAATTATATAAATCTGATACAGTATTTTCCAAAGATGCATAATGCATCTTCCACATTGCAATATGCCATTCAGTCAGACAGGATAAATTCATTTGACTGTCAGCATAATTTTTGTAGAAGGAGTTACCTTTTTAAAAATTAAAAAAAAATAAGAAAAATTTATCTTATGGAAGTGTAGTTGACTTGGAAGCCACTGAAGAAAAAGATCTTTGAAATGTGAGGTCCTGTACACCGAGGCCAAGTCAAGGGTGGCCAAGCCACTCTTCCTTGGTGAGGTGTACTGAGCTAGATGAATGCTAGCAGAACCAAACTTACGTCCTCTCTCTCTTCCCCTTTACTTCCCTCTCTTGCTCTTTCCATCCACTTCTCCCTTTCCCTGCTCTTCTTCTGCCACCCGCTCTGATGGATCTCGGGCTTCACAGCAGCCACTGTGGAGTGCCAGACTTCTGGCTCCCTGCAGGCCCCACACCCTGCCAGACCACATCTTCATTACAGGATGTGCTGAGGCTAGACATCCACCATCAATATCAAGTCTTCTTTTATGCCCATGAGACCCACAGTGACGTCATCTCAATGAAAATCTCTTGGACCAGGAACATAGGCAGGGAAAGTAAATGTGTGACAGTCACTCCCTGCTCTTGATTACATTCCTATTTCCACCAGGCAGTGCCCACGTCTGTTTCTCCCTTTTTCCGTCCCTCTCTACTGTCTTTCAGCTCCATTTCAGATTGGGGAAATATCAGCTGGTTGGTAGCACAAAAGAACAAGGAGAAGGGGTCAGGAGGGATGGGGATGAAAATGGAAGGTGGCAAGAAGGAAATAAAGGCAAAGCATATCCACTGGGTTAAACTTTTTGGCCTTAAGGGAAAGACCCAAAATCTGCCAGATGCAACTAAAGAATAAAGGAGAAATGGAAGAATCTTCTCTCAGAGAATTCACTGATGAGCAGCCAAACCGTGATTTCCATGTTCCACTTGATTTTCTCCTTATCTAACAGTTTTGACCAAGGGCTACCAATGACTTGGATACACTATTATGCGAGTAGCTGGGGGCACTTTATCCTTCTGTTCTAAGCATTGATTTTCACCTAATGCTGGGTAACGATTTCTCAAAACCTCATTCAGAGAAGGAGCTGGATTCATTTCTAAATCTATATTATCTGTAGTCCACTTGGCCCCAAGATTCTGTTCCACTTTTTCGTTCCAAAACCTTGGGCATCTACTTAAGCAGAAACCTGAAAAGGCTCTTCCGGAATTCCTAAATCTTGATGGAAACATGACAAACTATCAAGACCTGACAGATCCATAACATCTTTTGATTCAACCCTTCTCTTCACAGGCACAGAAACAAGACACAGACACTTTGAGCACTCAGCTCTTTGGCAGAAGAGCCCAGAATAGAGACTTTTTCTACTGAGTCATGATAAGAGTGGGGAGGAGGAGAAAGGCAAAGAGGAAGAGAAGATGATTAGGTTGGGGGAAGCTCATGTTAATAATTCATCCTGTATGTGTGTTGTTCAGAATTTGAGAATGCTTTTCGATAAATTATTCATGGTGGAAGAAGATACAGAAAACTTCCGATGCTATAGTACATCTGATCTGAACTTTTTGAGAAGAACCATTTCCTAGGGCCAGCGTGGTATAATGTTATTTGTCCATCAAAGGTCTCTGAATAAATTTAATGAGCATCTTCCACAGACATTCTGAAATACCTTAGAGGATAAAGGCGGCAGCTACCTCAAGGGACTCATGTATCCACTTGTATAATACGCCTGCAGAAATGTCTGCCTTTTGAAGGTAGGTGGTCACCCCTCTTGGACAGGCGTCCTAGGTGGATGTGAAACACTGGGTTTCATTTATATGTAGAATCTCAAACATGGCACAGATGAACCTGTCTACAAAGCAGAAACAGACTCACAGACATAGAGAACAGACATGTGGTTGTCGAGGGGAGGGAGTGGGATGGACTGCGAGTTTGGGGTTAATAGATGCAAACCATTACATTTAGAGTGAAGAAGGAATGAGGTCCACGGGGAACTCTATCCAGTCTCTTGGGATAGATTGTGATAGACGATCATACGAGAAAAAGAACTTATATATGTATAACTGAGTCACTTTGCTGTGCAGCAGAAATTGACACAGCACCGCAAATCAACTATATTCTAATAAAAATAAAAGAAAGTTTAAAGAAAAAGAGGCTGTGCCTCCCAGGATGAGAGGGACATGACACAAAACCAGATAGGAAACCCTTACCGGTGATGATCTGAGTTATCCTCCTCTTCCATATCATCAGTAGGTGTTTCTAAAAGGCTTGGTGAAAGCTAGTGACCACCTTCAGGGCGCAGGAGATAAATCAGCCAGCACAGAAAGCAAGGTTATCTGAAATGCTAGACATGTACTTCACCTTCTTTTTGTTCTAAGGCCCTTAATCTTGCAAGACTGTAGACTATATTTGGGACTAAAAAGGTCAACCTCAAGGTCCATCAGATTAAAATTGCATCTGCAGCCCCTCTGTTACTTGGGTAAGGTTAGGAGTTTATCACAGGGCTACGTGTTAGGAAGATGGATGAAAATCTTGAAAATAAGTTATGTCTTTTTCAAAATACCTATATATATATATATATATATATATATATATATATTTTTTTTTTTTTTTTTTTTTTTTGGTAAAAGAGTAACAGTGATTTAACTGGCTAGCTGGTTGGCTTAGCAGGTTAAGAATGTGACTAGAATCCATGAGGTTCCGGGTTTGATCTCTGGCCTCATTCAGTGGGTTAAGGATCCCGTGTTGCCGTGAACTGTGGTGTAGGGGGTAGACTAGGCTCAGATCCCGTGTTGCTCTGGCTGTGGTGTAGGCCGGCAGCAGCAGCTCAGATCTGACCTCTAGCCTGGGAACCTCCATATGCTGTGAGTGCGGCTCTAAAAAGAAAAAAGAAATGAATGGACAGGCAAAAATCTATGTAGGTGATATCACTAAGCTAGCAGAGCTTTTTTTTTCTTTAAAATGGAAAATAAGCGGTGGGGCGGTAACATTTCGGAAACTTGAGCTACAGTTGTATTTTATTTGCAGTTTGCATAACAAATGAAAGTGCAGATTAGGCTCCTTTGCTCTGGCCTGGGTGACCACCCATTCCACGGCCCCCCTCCCCCATTTCCCCAACATAATCAATGAATTTGCGAATATGGAGCTGGACTCCGGCCAGGTAGATCTGAAAATACCATCTCACATTGCCTGAATCTATAAGGAGGAAACTATTCAGACGATTGATGCTCCTCAGGACAGAGCATTAAATCGATCCTTTGGCAAGGAAGACCTGTGTAACTTCACACAGCAATTCCCATAAATACTCACTTCAACCGGAGCAAGACTCACCTCTTTCTCAAAGCTAGACAGTGAATTCTGTATACATTTTGGTACAGCCTGTATGTTTAATATGTGTGTATCCTTTTTTTTTTTTTGGTCTTCCATTATTTTTTGTCTTTTTAGGGCCGCACCCACGGAGGTTCCCAGGCTAGGGGTCTAACAGGAGCTGTAGCTGCCAGCCTTCGCCACAGCCACAGCAATGTGGGATCCGAGCCGCGTCTGCGACCTACACCACAGCTCACAGCAACGGATCCTCAACCCAAGGAGCGAGGCCAGGGATCAAACTCACATCCTCATGGATAGTAGTTGGGTTTGCTAACCTCTGAGCCACGACAAGAACTTCCCATATGTGTGTATGTTGTCATGCTTAAACCGACCTTGACATAAATTACACCTACCTGGGTACTTTGTCACGCATGCAATGTGCTTGATGAAACACTTGGGTCATAAGACTTGGTTTTCGAGGCCTTCTCTTTCAAGTAACATATCCTCTAGACTGAGGTTTCTTTTCTGTTTTTGCTTCCCTAAGTGGGATTCTCTCCTCAACAGAAAGCTTTATGGCGTTCCCTTCTGGGACACGATCATGTTTTAATGATTTAAACTTGCAGAAGGTATATTTCACATGAGGCTTTCTTATTATGAACCAAAACATTGGTAAAAGTTGCCTCCCAGGATGGCATTTCTTGCATTCACCTGTTCATTCATTCAATAAATATTAATTGATGGAAATGCTATAAAATTGGGTGGTGATGATTGTTGTACAACTATAAATGTAATGATATTCATCGAGTAATTAAAAAAATTCATTAAGTGCCTGCTTTGTGTCAGATCCGGTGTTCTGGACACTGGGTGTTCACAGATAGCCCAAACAGACATGGTCCCAGTTGAAGAGAAAGAAGAATAAGAGGTGAGTGAGGCATCGGGTAAGAGTGCTGTTTTACACAGGGCTGTCGGAGCAGACCTCTCTGGGGACAGAACAGCTGAGAAGAGACCAGAGGGATCAGGTAAGACATGAGAAAGCAGGGAGGGGAGAGGGCTTGAGGCAGACAGAAAATGTGCAAAGACCTTGGAGAGAGACACGGTGGGTGTTTCTTCATAAAATGTGCCAGGTCTCTTCTTACTTTTGAGAATCTGTTTCATTCTATTTTATTTTATTTTTTTTTGTCTTTTGTCCTTTTTTTAGTCCCTACCCATGGCACATGGAGGTTCCCAGGCTAGGGGTCCAATAGGAGCTACAGCTGCCAGCCTTCGCCACAGCCACAGCAACACCAGATCCGAGCTGCATCTGCAAACTGCACCACAGCTCACGGCAACACCGGATCCTCAACCCACTGAGCGAGGGTTAGGGATCGAACCCACAACCTCATGGTTCCTAGTAGGATTTGTTTCCACTGCGCCACAATAGGAACTCTGAGAAGGTCTTCTTTTAAAAATAACTGTGCCAGAGTTCCCTTCATGGCTCATCAGTTAACGAACCCGACTAGTGTCCATGAGGATGCAGGTTCGATCCCTGGCCTCACTCAGTGGATTAAGGACCCAGTGTTGCCTTGAACTGTGGTGCAGCTCAGATTCTGCATTGCTGTGGCTGTGGCTGTGGTGTAGGCTGGCAGCTGTAGCTCTGACTGAACCCCTAGACGAGGAATTTCCATGTGCCGCAGGAGTGGCCATAAAATGCAAAACAAAAACAAACAACAACAACAACAACAACAAAACGAAAAACAAAAAACACCACCACCACCACCACCACCAAAAAAGATATGAGCTATTAAAGGCTATGTGACCACACGATGAGGTATTTGAAATTGTTTAGTGGGGAAAATCATTAAACTACCACTTTCCTCCAGTCACTGTCAAGCATAGAAAGATCTGGCTGTGAAAGTCTTCAGTGAGTTTTGAGAAAGACAGTCCTCTCCCCGACTCTGGCCCCAGCAACATGTGTGAGGGTTGTTCATTTCACTCCGTGGATATGTTTGAGAACTAAATTGATGAGAACATCAATTCTGCTAAAAGCAATATTTAAAGGCAGGAAAAAAAGAGACTTTAACAATCCATCTGTGTATTAAAACAAGCTTCCTGGAACCTACGCGTGAATATTACCACGTTAAATAAGTGGCTTTGAAAAAAAATGTTTACTTCATTTATCAGAGAAGGTTTCGATTACATGGCCATGTGGCATGCCACTCATTCATTCATCCATTCATTCATTCATCAGTTTTGCACCTTCTCAGTGCCAGGCACCGTTCCAGGCATTGATAATCCAGGAGTGAACAAAACGGCAGAGGTCTATGTTCTCTGCTGGGGGAAAGGGAGACACGGGTGAAAAATATATATAAAAGTGAATCAACTGCAGCATGAAATAAATACTGTTAAGGCAACAGCAAAGAAAGCAGGGGGAAGAGAGCCAAGGGTCAGGAAACCATCCAGGGACCAGAGAAAACAGAAGGGTTAGGGACAGAGCTCAGATAGGACGTACTGTCCAAAAGGAACTGAAAATCTGAGCATCACAACTCCAGTCTGGAGGCCAAAGAATGATAAGCTTGGAGGGGGACATGCTGGGACTGCTCTGTGAAGACGGCTACAACCTGGGAGTCGGCTGAAATGACGTGTGGCCGAGCAGGAACAGCAAGTCCATGTGGAGATTAAGGATGTGCCAAAAAAAGATAGTGCCTTATAAATGAGCCGAAGATGGCCTCTGTATATTAACCCCTAGATCGTTCATTTCTTTACCACTGTGAAAACTTCTTAACTCAAAACTCTGTGCCAAACTCCATTTATTGCATACCCAGTTGTTTCAAATATAGCCCCAATAAGTTGATTTTTTTTTTTTTTTTTTGCCATTTAGAGCCTGCCTTGTTTGCATAACCAGTGAAACTGCCCAACATTTCGCAGAGATAGAGAAGATAAACTCGGGGGCTGTAAAGACTCCAGGTCGGTGTTTCTGCCCTTTGGAGGCTTTCTGACCTGGAGATTCCCTGCTGGCCTCTGCGTGGAGTCACTTGGATGACATCCTCCGTCTCCTGAGAGTTCCCTTGCCCTTCTCTTCTGGATGGCGGTCCCTCCTCTGTAGCCTCTGGATAGTTTCATGCTGTGAGGGACCTGGTCCCCAAGAGTCAACTTGTCAAAGTGGTACCCAAATAAAGATCTTGTGCTCTACCGCCACCTCGTGGTCATATTTTTTCTCCTTGATGAGCCTGGTTGTTGTTACCATTTTCTATGCGTGGGAAAGACAGTCACAGCAGGTCTGCTCCTGGGGTCCATCAAATCAAGGCAAACAGAGGTCTTTGAACCAGAGAAATAAAGGGGCTTGTTCACATTCACACAACATATTTGTAGAAGGGTTGAAGACTCCCCATTTCTGAAAATCATTTTCCACTTTTAATTATTTGTATAAGCTTGGTCATTATATAAAAATCTGCAATCCAGGCATATTTTAGAAATAGATCTTAAAGCTTTCTGATCTTGTGTACTAAATCTCTCCTATATCACTGAGTGCTTTAATTTTTGCCATCGCTGGAAAAGGTTGTCACTATTCCTGTTACCAGCCTCAGATAAGCAACAGTGAAATATGTGAATGCACCTGAGGTCAACTGTTTATTTACTGTAAACTTTGGGTCATTCTTGTGTTTTGTGCGATATAACCTTTCACACGTCTAACCTAATGGCCTGAGAATTGTTAACTCTTCTGGGAACAAGAGGTGACCTGTCTACACAAAGCATTCCAAATGCAAAACAACATCAACAGAATGGTGTTTTCTGGATAGTGTCTTTGAGAAAGAGAACTGACAATTAAGCCCAAATACAGGACACACAGTTGCCCCTTTTACAAATGGGGCATGCCCTTCAGAGCCTCATAAATACGCTCTAGCCATTCTGAGAGTCTCACTTGTGTAGAATAATACAAAGTCAGATGGAGAGCAGGGGCAGACGAAAATATCCTGTAGAGTGGAGGAGAAGCAGGAAAGTCAAGTAATTAACTCTTCAGCCAGCTGCCTATTTACTCTTTATGTTATTGAGTTGAGGACTAGAAGCTGAATTTTCCAAGTTCAGCCTTTGGTTTAATGCCGTAATTCTGAAGAATGGCACCATACCCCAACAAATCTTGAGGCTCTTCTGTCTAACCCTACAGTGATGGGAACCTAGAGCCAGACAAAGAAGAGATAGCAGGAATCTTTCAGAAAAAGCAGTTGCCTTGTTCCCTTGGTTGTGGATTGCTGCAATGGTGTGCAATGATTCTTATTTTAAAATATGTAGTTTTAGTGGTTCCCTTCGTGGCTCAGTGGTTAACGAATCCGACTAGGAACCATGAGGTTGCGGGTTCGATCCCTGGCCTCGCTCAGTAGGTTAAGGACCCGGCGTTGCCGTGAGCTGTGGTGTAGGCTGCAGATGCAGCTCGGATCCCACGTTGCTGTGGCTGTGGCTGTGGCCGGCGGCTACAGCTCCTGTTAGACCCCTAGCCTGGGAACCTCCATATGCTGCAGGTGCGGCTCTAGATAAAGGCAAAAGACAAAAAAAATAATAATAATAATTTTATTGGAGCATAGTTGATTTACGATGTTGTGTTAGTTTCATGTATACAGCAAAATGAATCAGTTATACATATGAAGATATCCATTCTTTTCTCCAATGTAGGTTATTATCACCTGATTTTTTTTTTTTTTTTTGTCTTTTTAGGGCCATGGCATATAGAGGTTCCCAGATCCGAGCTGTGTCTGCGACCTGCATCACAGATCAAGGCAATGCCGGATCCTTGATCCTTAATTAACCCACTGAGCGAGGCCGGGGATCACACCCATATCCTCATGGATACTAGTCACATTCGTTTGTGCTGAGCCATGATGGGAACTTTGGTTATTACAAACTGCTGAGTAGACTTTCCTGTGTTACGTAGTATGTTCTCATAAATCATCTACGTTATACAGTCGTGTGTATGTGTTATTCCCACCCTCCCAATTGTCCCCTCCCTGTGGTGACCATAAGATTAGTTTCGAAATCTGTAAGTTTATTTCTGTTTTTTAAATAAGGTCTTCTGTATCATTTCTATTAGATTTCACATATAGTTGATATCATGTGATATTTGTCTTTCTCTGTCTTCATTTAGGAGGATAATCTCTAGTGTCACCGCCCTAAAAATCCTCTGTGCTCCATCTATTCTCTCCTCCCGTGCTCTTCAGACTGGCTTTTTCACTTAGTAATATGCATTTAAGTTTCCTCCATGTGTTTTCCTGACTTGATAGCTCATTTATTTTTAGCACCGAATTATTCCAATATCTGGATGTACAAGTTTTATCATCCTTTCCCCAACTGAAGGACACTTTAGTTGCTTCCAAGTTTGTCAATTAGAAGTAAAGCTGCGACAAACATCTGGGTGCAGGTTTTTGTGTGGAGGAAATTTTCATCTCCTTTGGGAAAATGCCAAGCATCATGATTGCTAGATCGTGTGATAAGAATATGTTTAGTTTTGCAAGAAACCTCCAAGCTGTCTCCCAAACTGGCTGTGCCATTTCGCATTCCCACTAGCAGTGTATGAGGGTTCGTTTTTTTTTTTTTTTTTGTCTTTTTGCCTTTATGTAGAGCCGCACCCGTGGCATATGGAGGTTCCCATGCTAGGAGTCTAACAGGAGCTGTAGCCGCCAGCCACAGCCATAGCCACAGCAACGTGGGATCCGAGCTGCGTCTGCAACCTACACCACAGCTCACAGCAACGCCGGATCCTTAACCCACTGAGCAAGGCCAGGGAGCGAACCTGCAACCTCATGGCTCTTAGTCGGATTTGTTAACCACTGAGCCACGGAGGGAACTCCTGAGGGTTCTGCTTTTCCACATCTCCCAACAGTTGGTGTTGTCAGTGTTCTAGATTTTGGCCAATCTAATAGGTGTATCGTGGTGTCTCTCATTGTTTTAACTGCTTAGTTTTTAAAAATTCTACTTAAAATTGTCTTTGAAGGCAGCTATTTGCTTGATTTGCTTTTAAAACTGCTTCTCATCTCCTTCTACTTAATATACTCTTCAATTCTGTCCTTCGGTTGACTTCTTAAAGATTTTCTTTCCAACTTCCTCCAGACGCTGAGTCTACATTTACAATTTTCGAATTGTTTTGGTGGGATTCTGTGTTCAATGCCACCTCCATTTGCAAATCTTTGTTTTGTTGTTGTTGTTGTTGTTTGTTTGTTTTACCCCTCCTTTTTTCAGATTGATTCCACTTTATTTTTTTCCTTTTTCAGCCACCTCTGAGGCATATGGAAGTTCCCAAGACAGGGGTCGTATCAAATCGAAGCCTCATCTGTGACCTACACCACAGTCACGGCAACATTGGATCCTTAACCCCCTGTGCTGGGCTGGGGATTGAACTGGCAAAACCGCAGAGACCAGTCGGATCATTAACCCGTTGTGCCCCAGCAGGAACTCCTAAAAATGATTTTTTTTTTCTTTTTAGGTCTGCACCTGCAGCATATAGAAGTTCCCAGGCTAGGGGTCAAACCAGAGCTGCAGTTGCCGGCCTGCACCACAGCCACAGCAAAGCGGGATTGGAGCCACACCTGCAAACTACACCACAGCTTGCAGCAGCACCGGATCCTTAACCCACTGAGAGAGGCCAGGATCGAAGCTGAATCCTCATGACACTGTGTTGGGTTTTCAGCCTGCTGAGCCACAGGGGGAGCTCCCAATCCCTCCTGGTTTTATTTTGCTAGTCCCTAGCATCCTTCTCTTTTGGATAGGAAGGACACTGATTCTGGTCCCACCTGGTTACTTTCTCCTGGCAGTTGTTTAATAAAAGAATCATAAGGGAGCTTTGTAACCTTCCGAGGCTTGCTTGGAAAGGAGAGCCAGTTTTTACTGAGTCAAGGTCATGAATCTTGAGAGATATTTTGTAAGAGACCTTGGTGTTCGCACTTAACCATAACCGAGAAACAAGCTGTATCAGCTGAATCCATTAATGAGATGGGAGGCCACCGTTTTCCTTCAACTTCCTGAAGCTGCAACCTACCAAAGGTGGAAACAAAAGCTGATCTTATAATGAAAATAATAAATAATGTGGAGAAAAAAACTAATTCCACTGGCAGTCTGACTGGACATTTTCACACTTTGTTAAAATAGCAGAACTCTAAATACAGGCGATGATTGCCCCAAAAATGGTGGAAGCAGGCCAACACAACTTCAAGCATCCTGAGCTAATGCAACTTACGATGCACCATTATAATACAAAGCGTAAAGTGACCCTGAGTAAATGCCCGTTGTTAATTAATGGACACCTTACCAGCATAAGGGAAAAACAGCACTGCTGCGGAAGAGACAAACAAGGTCAATGTAAAAAAAAGAGGCAATATTGTGTTTTAAATACCGTGACAGACAGTTCAGTTGGTGAACCCAACTGAACCAGTTTTAACAACAGAAAGTGAAAACATAGTTTGGAGACATTTGCTGTGACATAAGATAAGTGGGTGTATTTTTTTTTTTTAATGCTGGTGTAACAAATGACTGCAAACTTAGTGGCTTAAAACAACACCCATTTATGAATTCACGGTTTGTTAATTCACAGAAGTCTGAGTGAGCTTGGCTGAGATCCCTGGTGGCTCTGCAGCCTCGGGGGGGGGGGGAAAGAATCCACATCCAAGTTCATTCAGGTGTTGGCAGAATGAATTTCTTTAGAGGTGCAGGGACGTGCTGTGGACTGAATCGTGTGTCCCCCTAAATGTATATGTTGATGCCCTGACACCTCAGTGTAAATGTACTTGGAGATAGGGCCTTGGGAAGTCAATTAGGTACAGATGAAATCACGAGAGTGGGGTCTAACCGTGGTATTCATGACTTTCTAAGAAGAGGAGGAGAAAGAACCTGTCCTCTTTGCGAAGCACTAGAACTGGCTCTCAGGGATTTCCTTTCTAACAGGTAGTTCTGGTGGTTTCCCCCCAAGGGTGGGCCTTGTGAAGAACGGAATACTCTGGATTATTTATTTATTTTTGGCTGCACCTGCATAATATCGAATCCCTGGGCCGGAGATGGAACCCGCACCACAGCAGTGATCCAAGCCGCTGCAGTGACAATGCCGGATCCTTAACCCACTGCATCGCAAGAGAACTTTGGAATATTTTCAACTGGTCATCTGCCAGAAGCACAAGGGGATTCTTCTCTTTTTACCTGGAGGTAAAACTCACACAAATCTGCCCTCCGGACGCTATCCCCCTGGAGGTTTTAAGTCTTCGGCTTGCCCAAACTGAGCGTCGAGCAATTCATCAATTACAGTTCAGGTTTCCGTCCCCCAGCCTATGTCCCAGGAGTGGTTTCTGCTCCTGGGTTTCTGTTCCAGTAAGGTCCAGAAGGTCTTTGTGTCTGCCTATCTGTCTCTCCAATTTGGGGGTGGTGGTGGTGGCGCAGTGGTTAGCCCTGTGACCTCGTTTCCTGACAGATCTAACAAGAGTTGTTGATTTTTCAGTTGTTCAGTTTTTACTCTTTGTTGGGACAGAGTGGTGACTTTTAAGCTCCTTACATGCTGAACCAGAAACCCAAAGTCTTTCGAGTCTATTTTTAGATAATTGGGTAAGGATATTTTAATATTTCTGGTTTCCTCTATACTATTATCTATTCTACGATTTAAAAAGCTTACTGTTCTTAGTGTATAGGTTTTATAGAAATGCCAAAGGGATCCATGTCACCCAGAAATGCTTAAGAACCTCCGATCTAGAAACAGAGAAAGAGGAGTTCCCTGGTGGCTCAGTAAGTTAAGAACCCAGCCTTGCCTCTGCCGTGGCCTGGTTTGATCTCTTTGGTCTGGGAACTCCTGGATGCTGTGGGCATGGCCAAAAAATAAATAAGTAATAAAAATAGGGAGTGAAAAAGAGTCGACTCTCAAGACCTGATTTGTAAGCCATCCAATAGCTTCTGAATGGAGAAGAGAACAAAACACTGGATTTTTCTGCAGAAGCCACTGTGATTATAATGCAGACTCTCACTTTGATATCGTCTCAGATCCAGTGTGTTGTTTCAAGCGGTTTTAGAAAACCCATTGCCACATAGGCCTTTGTTTATATTCCTGGCCAGCCTTTCTCTCTCAACAGCTGCTCCCAGCTGATGAAGAAATGTGTGTCTTCGTGCTGACATGACCTGGAGGGAGGCACGCGGTGGAGAACGCCAGACAGGCAGGCTCACCCTCTGGAAGCGAAGGATTCCCTCTATTTCCCACGATGCCCCCTGCTCCTACAGGCAAACTAAGGGCAGGATACAGGGGTATCGCTCTGTCCGGGCTGCTGGCAATTTCCCAAGGATGATTCCAGAAAGGCTGGAACAAATTAAGCATCCAGCGGAGAAGAATGTGCCCTGAGCCCATTTTTCAAAGTGAAAATTGAAGCTGTATTTCTGGAGGCTTTAGACATGGATCACTGAAAGGCAATTTAGTTTAAAGGGGAAAAAAGTAATCAAAGCGCACGGTCGGTTCCTTGCTTCAGCTCCTGTGTTTCTAAAAAAGACTAATGCAAGTATCCAATCTAAGGGAGTGGCTTAGCGCCCACTCATCTCCAGCTCTATAAGTTGTGTAACAGAGAGGCTTGTTGGTCCCTTTGTCAAAAGGAAGCCACTTGAGAATTCCACGATTTCTTTATTCAAATTATTTTCTCATTAAAATAGTTGAGAAATTTTTTTTAAAGGACAGTATAAATAAATTTAATGATCTTTCAGCTCTTCCTTCCCATTTAGCAAAGAGAAATTATTCATCTAAGAGTTCATGGCCAACGGAGTCAAAAATTTCCAGATAGTTCTCAGATCTTCTAGTGAGTTCTCAGTCTATAATAAAAAGAATGTTCCAAAAATGGACCTGCCTATGCTAAAGAGGGAGAAGAAAAAACCTCGGGCATGGATTAGGTGTGTGCATGATTTAAAAAGTTGTGCTTGGGAGGTCTCTTGTGGTGCAGCAGGTTAAGGATCCAGCATTGTCGTTGCAGTGGCTCAGGTCGCTGCTGTGGTGCAAGTTCGATCCCTGGCCTGGGAATTTCCACATGCACTGGATATGGCCAAAAAACTGTGTTTGGGTTTCAAGTTCATGTTTCAGGTGTGTGACTCAAACAGATTTGTTGAGGCAGTTGTTAGAAACAAAGAGTACCAGTTTGGTTAATAACTTTCCTTCCCAAGGCAAAAACTGTGGCAGACAAAGAAGAGAAAGAGATGTTTTGGGGGCTTGAGGGGGGGGTCACTAGTTTTGATTTCTTCTTACCTGCAGATGAGTATTCTAGCTAGTGTTATCCATTCAGGGGAAAGATCATTTAAAATTAGTGATTTATGGAGGATGCTTATTTTCAAAATGTTTGGAACAGGAGGAAGATTATATACAAGATGGAACATATACAATAAATCTGGCAGATTGTTTTCAAAAATGGAGCCAACATAAAGTGACAATATTGCCTCCACTGTGGACATGACACAAATTTCACACTGATTTCATTAGGACTTTTTTTTCACCTGCTGTTCACATGCCAGAATGTTCAAGGAGACTGCCATCATGAATCAGAAGAATTACCTTTTTGATTTGTCTAAACTCTAACTGAAGTTGAGCTTTCACCTTAACATGAATATAGATTTCATTACACTGTCAAAAAAAATTCATGGCACAAAAAATGTTAAAACTTCTGGCATAATAGTATCTTTGCCAATAATGTGAAAATAAGAATTTCTCTGTGTATATGCATAACCGAATCACTTTGTTGTACACGAGAAATGATCACAACATTATAAATCAACTCTACATCAATAAAACATTAAAAATGAAAAAAAAAGA
>PVHT020000009.1:16844337-16896629 GCA_004024745.2 Catagonus wagneri | reverse complement strand
AGGGGTCTAATCGGAGCTGTGGCCACTGGCCTGCGCCGCAGCCACAGCAACGCAGGATCCGAGCCGCGTCTGCGACCTACACCACAGCTCACGGCAACGCCGGATCGTTAACCCACTGAGCAAGGGCAGGGATCGAACCCGCAACCTCACGGTTCCTAGTCGGATTCGTTAACCACTGCGCCACGACGGGAACTCCCTATAACTGTTATTTCTGATTTAATTCTGTTTGTTTCGTTGAGTATCTACTAGGAAGCAGGTGTTACGCAAGGCTCAGGGGACTACAGTGATTGCAAAAACTTCCAGGACTTTGAAGGAATCTGTCAGGTAATGGCAACTATGATATAAAAAATGATGTGATACATTTTTAAGCAGAAAGATAAAAAGCCATTATTCAATAACTTACTTGGGTTCCACATGCATTGGCAGAGAGGTTAGGTCCTCATTATATTCATATACGCCTTCCATCCATTCCTTTGTGGACCCAGATTTTGAGCATCCACCTTGCACAAGGCATGAAGCCAAACCTGGGGGTGTAGCAATTTAATAAACAGTTGGAGACACCCAAACCCACTCACCCCCACAAAACTAACATACTCTTCCTGGTGACTTCATGCAATTCTAATTAGGTAAGGCATGTCCACTTTCTTGACTTCCTCCTCCAATTCTCCAGGTCACTTGAACTTATGGACAGAAGACTGTAGAAGCTTGTAATATATTCATTCTTTTGGACCACAAATAAAAGATTGTTCTCCAACAATGGTGGTCCAGAAGTCTCTTCTGTGTCTTCAACACATGCTGTTTTAGAATATCGAGACTTTGTTAGGGGAGTTCTCTTGTGGTGCAACACTGGTCGTTGCTGCTGTGGCTTGGGTCACTGCTGGGACGCAGGTTCAGTCCTTGTCTTAGGAAATTACACATGCTACAGGTATGGCCAGAAAAAAAAAGAAAAAGACTTTACTGGGTTTGGATAAAGTTGACTCATTTGGTTTGTGCTCCTTATTTGCGAAGAGATAATTAATGGGAAGATATTGGACATTTCACTTGAAATGCTGAGTCTCCTAATTTGTGGCTAAAAACAGCTTCTTTCATTGGATTTTCAAAAAAGATTGTAAAAACTGGCTTTTTAAAGGGCCAGTTCAACTCTAACAATATTTTAAGAATCATCAGCTGAGATAATAGAAAACTAAGATCAAAGAGCACTTAAGGCTTACATAAACTAAGAAAATTGTCATGCTATGCTTGTTGACAAGTGGAATATATTTTTTTTTTTCAAAAATGCCCCAAGCCCTGGAACTCACACTTTTTCTTATACAAAGAGATGGAACCAGTGAGAGTAGGGCTCTCATTGCCATAGAGAATCAGTGCTGGGCTGATAATTAGGCTAGTAACTCCGTTCCAGCCATGTGATCTCGGGCAAGTTAATCTTGCCCAAACCCCAGCTTCCTCATCTGCAAAATAGACATAATGATAATAACATTTACTTCACAGGATTGTTAAAGGGATCAAACGGTATAATTCAGGTAAAATACTTAGCTAAATACCTTGCACATAGTGACACCAAACATGTTTATCACTTTTATTTTGGTCACGGGGTTGTCAGGCACTCCAAAAACCATTCTTCTGCGCATCATCGTACAGAAACTCAAGGAAATGGACTAGGAAAATCATGACAGTCTCTATCAGTTCTGTGGCCTGTGGATGTGACAAAAATAACAGGCAGATGATTGTTTGGCCTACCTAATACCAAACAACCTGTTTGACTTTTCTTTTTAAAACAGAATTGACTCAAGCGCCCAATTGTTTTGTCTTTGTGGAGACGGAGCTTGGGAGTCTATTGATGAAAGCATCTTTCATGCTTAGGGGCTGACACAGCTGTAGTTCACCGATTTGAAATAACTTAATGAGGTATTGATTTTGTTGCTTAACATGCTCTGAAATAACTACCAAAACTCTGAAGCTCACATCATAAGGGACCGGGGAGAAGGAAAGGTGAGCTGCTAATGAATGTGCTAGAGGAGGTCCCGTCAATTTATTATTTGAATTGGATGCTTTAGACTTAGGGAAATGAATTATTTAATTGGAGAGGAAAAACCCCAGTTCTTTTGGCTCATCCGGAATTCGGAACTGGGGCTGAATCACTTGTACTTCAGGAAACATAAAAGTTAAAAGAAAACCCAGCTGCGAGATGAGTGCTAAGTTATTTTTCCAGCCAGCTTTGAGCTGTTCGAACTGGAAGAAATGGAGAAAAACTTAGAGTGGGAATAGGACCGCAGGGAGAGGAAATAAAGGAACTGTTCCTTTTGCAAGTTACCTAAATACTCCCTAGGGGTTCGTAATGAGCTGCATCATTGCGCTTTGGCTCTGGAGCTGGATGGAGCCCTGCGGTAAGCTAGTGAGATGGAGGGAATTTGATCGAGGGTACTGCGCAGGCCAGGATACCGGAAACCTCTTCCCAGTGGTCCATCTGGCTAGATTCTGATTCCAGGCATTTGAGGGCTAGCTCCAAAACACCCAAGTTTTGCAAAGTACTTTCTAGAATCACCAGGCCGAGCCCTAGGCTCATCAGATACACTTGCATGAACCAGGCACTCTCCCCTAAGCCACGCCCCCACTCTCTTCCCAGTTGCCCCAAGCTCCTTTCATTAAGAAAACCCAACAGGGATTATTTGTCTGCAGGAAATAAATCCGGGGTTCCCCGCAAACACAGAGTGCTTGCTTTACAGAGCAGATGAGAACCAGCAAGGACGGCACCGTGGGCCACAAGAGGAAAGGGTCCTGAAGCCAGGCAGAGGAGGCTAGCTGGGCAGAAGGAAGGATTTCCAATGATTTGCCTCGACAGTGGCCTCCGGGCTTAAGAAAGTCACGGGGAAAGAAAACAGGCAGCCTCCTACCACGGGGGAGGGTTCCCCTTAGGGCCCTTCCCCAATTTCAGTGGGACTTGCCTTCTTGATTTCGAGCAGGTTCTTTTAATGCAGCGGTTCTCCCCTTGGGGTGAGGGCGGTTTTACCTCTTGGGGGTTTTAGGTGATAAATGGGAGACATTCTGGTTGTCCTGTCAGTGGGGAGATGCTTCTAGCATCTAGGGGTTAAGGCCAGGGCTGCTGTTACTTCCGATAAAATTCACAGGACTGCCTCCTTGCCCCCTCCCATCGACAGACATGGATCCAGCCCCACGTCCAGCGTGATGAGGTTGAGAAACACTGGAAGGAAGGACAGAAGGAAGAACTAATAAGAAATTAGAAAGAGCTTAAGCTGAGTAAAGTAGGAAAAGCCGTGACAAAGTGATTTAATGCTCTTGCAAGTGTGTGGACTTGCCTGACAGACATGTCTGGACCGTGTGCCTTAGAATCGCTTTAGCTCCTGGCCCAGAGCTCCGGGTTGTTACTGATTTTCATACAATGATATGTTTACATAAAATATGTAGTGGGTGTTGCATAAAATAACAGTGGACCTTTTCTTTTTTTTTTTTAATGTGTCTCTTCCATTGCCAGATAATGATCATTAATTGAGCTTCTGTCGGGCCCTGGAACTGTGCTCCATATGTTTTTCTCAAGCGATTCGCATTTGGTTTCTTTTTGTTTCAAAACAGCCACCTACATCATCAGCTAGCCTCCTGAGGATGCTTTCGTTATTCCGGAAACAGAAGGAAATTCTTTTGAGTCCCTTGCTTTTCTACACGTAGAGTAAGTTGGCCCTGAGGAAACCCAGTTTTGGGATGGAAAGATTTTCAGGGATTCTGCACAAGGAAGAATGGGCCTTGTACCTGCACTTGAGCTATTAACAATTCTAAGGAATTTAAAGGGATTTGCATGTTACCACCTAAAACAACAAGGTCTGTTTCCTGGAGTATAAGATGAGAAGTCGGCTCTGGTAAGCTTGAAAGTTACTTTGTACCTAAGAGTCTGGGATTCTGTCCTTCTCTGCCAACCAGTTAGAAGTGAGTCTGTTGGGGCATGCCCTTATCTGGTTAGGCGGCAGGATTTGTAACAATTTATTTCAGAGTCTTCGGGAAGCTGGTAGAATTGGATGCCAAACTTTGTGAGCATATGCAGTTTCCTAGGGTGACGTTGCATATCTACGTGGTAATCTCGATAGTCTCTGCTTTTAAAACATTTAAGATCTACTACGGTAGGAAGCGATGCTAATAATTTCAGGATGACAAGCTTCTCCTCTCTCTGGCTATTAATAGAGGAGACTCTATCCTGTAACCCTACACCTCGCCACGGACCCTGGGGAGCTACAAGGAAATGTGTGCCATTAGTTGTGGAGGTACAGGGAAAACAGCATACATGGGTCAGCACCCTGACTGCCAAGATTCAGCCCGGTGGTCGCAGATGAAGAAGAGTTGTTATGAAACCTCATTAATCAGAGCTACATGTGGCATTTTGGAAGCCCAATAAATGACACTCATCTTTCTCTCCAGATTTTGGAGCCCGGAGAAAGACAGGCTAGAGAATCCAGACAGATGGGGAGTGAAAAGAGAGTTGGCTTTATTGTTGATTGAGTTGGTGGGGAAACATGGCTTTAAATGTGGGCCAAACAGACTTAGTAGTACTCCTGCTGAATTTGAAAAACACTTCCTCCAGCTGTCCCTGGCTCCGCTCAGATAACAGGTGAGCTCCTTTCCTTGACCTGAACAGGAGGTCTGATCTGCAGAAGAGCACATCTGTCTAAAGGGACCGAACCTGGCACTGCCCAGCTCTGTCTCCTGACCGTGCCAGCCGGGTGCATCCCGCCCCCGCAGGAGCAGTGACTGGAGGGTGGAGAGCATTTTGCCCAGTCCCTTGCACTGCTGGAGTATCTGCTGCATATTATCTTCTCTCTTCAGAATATGAGTTAGCGCTATTTCCCACCCCAACTGAAGTGCATCTCTGCATCAACTGCAGACGGACACATACAATATTGGTGGGGAGCTAGCCTGGGTGACTTGTTTCCAAAACTGAAAATAAGAGCCCTTCAAGGCTCTGCCAAGCAGAATTGATCAGAGGTTTTGGAGATCCTGCCCACAGTAAGGTGGATCTCTTTGGCCAGCATTTCTTAAGGCCAACTGATGGGACTGAACGTGGTTAAACAGAGCTCGGATGTGCTGGGAGGAGGTATTTCGAAGCGAGGAGTATGGGAGTGGACGTCTGAGAAGGGATCCCCAGGGAACGCTGTGAAATGAAGGTGCGTCCTGCTGTGGGAGGGAGTTTTTCTTCAGTCTTCCTTAACTTTTGACTCCACAAAAAGTTCTCTGATTTCCTAGCAAACATTTTTTCCTTCCTTTTTTTTTTTTTTTTGCTTTTTAGGGCTAACCCATGGCATATGGAAGTTGCCAGGATAGAGGGTCAATCAGAGTTACCTTGGCTGTCCTACACCACAGCCACACCAACACCAGATCTGAGCCGTGTTTTCGACCTACATCACAGCTCATGGCAACACTGGATCCTCAACCCATTGACTGAGGCCAGGGATCCAGTCATCACCCTTGTGGATATTAGTTGGGTTTGTAACCCGATGAGCCACAATGGGAACTCCCCATTTTTTAAACTTTTAATGCTTTCCGGCTGTTACTCTTCTCAAATAATAGCAGTAGTTATCTTTGGGGAAGGTGGAAGAACCAGCCTTCTTGGGAGGGAAATTCAGCAGGGTTTCTCAGGGTGCTTTAATTAGGGCTTTTATTTGTACGGTGACCCAATGTCCCAATTTGTCTGGTGGGTCTCAGTTTATATCTGATGTCCTGGGATAGCAATTACATGCAATTTCATTCACCCTCAAGAGTGTCCTGGTTTGGATAATAAATTATATGGTCACTCAACTTTTTAATTTAGTGTTTAGTTTTTTTTTTCTTTTTTTTAGGGCCGTACCCAAGGCATATGGAGGTTCCCAGGCTACGGGTTGAATCGGAGCTGCAGCTGCCAGCCTAAGCCACAGTCACAGCAACATGGGATCTGAGCTGTGTCTGCAACCTTCACCAGAGCTCACAGCAACGCCAGATCCTTAACCCACTGAGCGAGGCCAGGAATCGAACCCCAAACCTCATGGTTCCTAGTCAGATTCGTTTCTGCTGTGCCACAATGGGAATTCTATTTTTTTTCCCCGTGCTCATTACTGGTCTTAAAACAAACTCCTGTGGGGCTTTGTCTCCCAGTTTCTCTCAGCTGACATGGACATGGATATCCTCGTTGCATTTGACCTTCCAGCCAGATCTTTCTTGTATGTTGTGAAACCCAGCCAGTCTTTTCCCCGTTTACTGATGGCTGTGTCCCACAGAAAAGAAGAAAGAGCCTAGATAAATCCAGATGGATTGCCTGGCTCTTTTTCTTTCTGTAGAACTCTCTGTCGGGGGTGGGGGTGGAGTGGGACTGGCAGCATCTGGCTTTGCACTGGTTGTTCCAGGACTTGGGCCTCTTGTATGTTGTTGCTGCTTGTTAAAGTGGGAAAATATTTCTAAACTGGTCGATAAGTAGCCACCATTTCAAAGGCTCCCTTTAAGTTGTCCTGTCCCCAGTTGCCCTGAATCTCATCCCCAGGTACCCTGGATGTCTCCAGACCCAGTAAGTAAGGGTCCTTACCTGCATAGCAAGGGGCTGCTGGGACCTTGCTCCAGCCCCTTCTGATTAGCTGGTGCCTATTGGTGGCTGAATACTCTTCTTGGCTGTTTTCTTGTATCACCTCTTTGAGATGCTTAAATGCGATTTTTTTTTCTTTCTATGGCCACCCCTGTGGCATATGGAAGCTCTCAGACTAGGGGTTGAATCGGAGCTGCAGGGGAGGCCTACGCCGCAGCCACAGCAACTCTGGATCTGAGCTGCACCTGCAGCAGCTTGTGCAAAGCTGGATCCCTAACCCGCTGAGCAAGACCAGGGATCAAACCCACCTCCTCACCTCTCATCAGGACAACATCGGATCCTTAACTCCTGCTGAGCCACAGCAGGAACTCCTGGTTTAACTTCTCACAATTAAAAAAAAAGGAATTGAACTGATACTTTGGAACTGAGCAAGGGAGTGTGTGTTTGTGTGTGTGTGTGTGTGTGCACGCTCCCTCAAGCTCATGTGTGCATGCATGCATAGCAATAGCTCTGACTTATTTTCAATCTCTCAGGGTGTCTACAACTGACGTTGCTATCCAACAATTTGGGAAACTCTCGTGTTTTCATAGAAGGCACCCTTTGGAGGTCTTCTTTTCAAACAGCACATGGGACTTCCTTCTAGTACCTGGCAGATGGCCATCAGTTTTTGGATAATTTTGGTAACGGAGAGCTCACTATCCATCTTTTCCTCTGAAATAAATTGCACGGGATAATCTACTTTTATTTCTCAGCAATGTTCTTAATCACGAACAACCATATCTGATGGTCAGCAACACGCTTAGTCTTTCTCCTTAAAAATGTTTCTCTGGGTGACCTTCTCTCAGCCATTCTCACCGTGGAAGCTTCGTCACATCTAAAAAATGTCACAAACCTAAAGAGACCAACCATGTGGTCCTGGGTCCCATCTTTCGGCTGAGAAATATGCTTTGTACATATTTAAATAATCAGTCGTTAGAGAATCAATCGTTTCTATCAGAGGAATAAATGAATGAATGAATGAACAAATGAAGGACCCCAGGCAGAAATTTTTTTTTTTTTTTTTTGCTTTTAAAGAAAATCCCTCAAGGATGGACACTTTATGACTTCTGATTGGCCTATATCAGTGTTTTGTCATAGCAGAGATCAAGAGCTTCCCCCTGCGCCCAGCTGAAATCTCTTTACTTTTCATTTAAGCGGATTTCTTCTTCCCCAGCGTTCGGAGCGGATGTCCTTCTCCTGGCTCTGTTCCCCTGTCACCGCTCATATTGACAGAGCAGCAGCAGGAAGAAAGGTCGGACGCACGTTATAGGAGGCTGGGGTTGTAGAGAATTCTGTTTATTGCCAAATTTATCTTCCCACACAGTAATGGAAAGCATTTTCCTTTATCTCTCTAGATATCTGATTATATTAAGAAGTTAAAAAAAAATGCTATGCACTTTGCTACAGCAAGTGAAGCCAACTCTTTTTGTCTATCAGGTCATATTCCCATGCTGGTTATTTAGGGTGATGAAAAAGTCTGTAAACAAGTACGGGGGGAAAAAATGGAGTTCCCGTCGTGGCGCTGTGGAAATATATCTGACTAGGAACCGTGAGGTTGCGGGTTCAATCCCTGGCCTTGCTCGGTGAGTTAAGGATCCAGCGTTGCCATGAGCTGTGATGTAGGTCACAGACTCGGCTCAGATCCTGCATTGCTGTGGCTGTGGTGTAGGCCAGCAGCTGTAGCTCCGATTTGACCCCTAGCCTGGGAACCTCCATATGCCATGGGTGTGACCCAAAAAGCCAAAAAAAAGGGGGGGGAGCAGTTTTTTTTTCTTTCAAATTTTCTAGAAAAACTATCTGTTACAATCTGAAAGTGAGAACTATGTATTTTGTCTTTTGAGCTTGATCTTCTAACTCTCAGTTAGACCAAGCAAGATATCCTCACTGATGTTCCGGGAACATAATAAAGGAAGAATAAAGCAGAAGTTTTATCATGAGAGTCCTAGTTCTAGGACTTCTAGTTCTGGCTACGTACAGAAAAGTATCAGTGGAGTCTTTCACGGCAAAACTCATGATTTTATCTGACTTTCGGTTTCCATGGTTTGGAAAGGATGCCAAGTCTGAAAGAAACTTTAGAGAGACTAGCTTATCCCTCTGTTTTGCAGAAGAGAAAACTGTTGCTCGTGCCTGGATCATAAACAAAGGATGGAGCATTGAGGAGCAGTGCTGATCAATATTCAACAACGGTATTGACCTCTTTGAACAACTCTAGATCAGAGCTGTCTCCTGCCGCCCCACAGCCATAGCCTCCATCGGTTAGAAATGGGTACAAAGGAGAGATACAATGCATCCGACGTTCCTGGCTTGATGGAGGAATCCTAGGACCTCTAACTCTTTAAAAAAAAATTTTTTTTAAACCTTTTCAGGGCTGCACCCTGGGCATATGGAGGTTCCCAGGCTAAGAGTTGAATCAGAGCTGTAGCTGCTAGCCTATACCGCAGCCACAGCAACACAGGATCCAAGCCACGTCTGTGACCTACACCACAGCGCACAGCCAGATCCTTAACCCACTGAGCAAAGCCAGGGATCAAACCTGCTTCCTCATGGATGCCAGTCAGATTCGTTTCCCCTGAGCCGTGATGGGAACTCCTTAAAATTAATTCTATGACCTTGGTACAACTTCTTGATCTCTGAGCATGCCTGCTTGCTAGGAGGGAGTGCTCTGTGCAGAGAACAGATGTAGATCATTCTCATGATATAAAATAGTAAATATCATCACCATTCTGATTTTTAGATATTTTGCAGGAGTTTGATTATTATGAGTTTTTTTTTTTTTGTAAAGCTTTTTGTGGACTTGTATTTTCTACATAGATTCTTTTTCTTTTTTTTTATAATCTGTAAACAAGAGAAATTTATTGCTTTCGATCTGGAAGCTGGGAGTCCAAGATCAAGTCACCAGCATGCTTCCATTCTGGCGAAGGCACCCTTCCTAAGGACCTTCTAGCACCTTCCAGCTGTGCCCTCGCATAGTAGAAGGACCATGGACTCTTTTTAAACAAACATGTATTGAGTGCCTACTGTTCATTTATTTATCCAACAAGATTTTTTTTTCCATATCTGTTATTATCCGAGCTGCTCTAGGTGATTGAGATGTAGTTGAAATAAAAGAAATTCTTGTCCTCCTGGAGTGTGTTCTCGTTGTGGACACAGGTGGCCAAGATAGACCGTGTGTCTGCCTCGCTGAGCTTGGAACTTGGTGGGAAATAAACTTTGAAAAGTTGATTGTTGCAATTAGTATGATCAAGATTTGTCACAGATCTAAGAGGTCAAGCGAGCAGAAAACCAAGTCCTGGGGTCGAGGAGACTCCTGGAGAAAGAGAGAGGCCCTTAAGATGATATTTAAAGGTGGGTGGGCGTTGAGTGAACTGAGGGCTTGGGAGAGAGAATGCTTCATCAAAGGGAAAAACATTGGTGAGTTTTGGAATTGAGGGAAAGAAGTGCACATTTGGGAAACCGGGGCAAGCTTTGTATGCTGGGGAAGAGATTGACTGATTGATTGATTTTGCTTTTTAGGGCCGCACTCACGGCATATGGAGGTTCCCAGGCTAGGCGTGGAATTGGAGCTGCAGCTGCCGACCTACACCACAGCCACAGCAACGCGGGATCCAAGCTGTGTCTGCGACCTACACCGCAGCTCACGGCAACGCCAGATCTTTAACCCACTGAGTGAGGCCAGGGATCAATCCTGCATCCTCATGGATCCTAGTCAGGTTCGCTACTGCTGAGCCACAGCGGAACTCCTGGAAAGAGTTTTGAAATGAGGCTCCAGGGTTGAGGGTTTTGCAAACCATTTTCAGGAGACTGTCCTATATAAGAGGGGCAGTAGGGAACCACTGAGAGTTTTAAGGCGTCTTTGCCTTTATTCTAAGGCTCATTCTTGCAGCTCTATGGCTAAGTGACGGGAAGGAATCTGAACTAGATGAAAGAGCTGCAAGACAATTGACATAATGCAGGCAGGGGGTGGCGGTGGTAGAAGAGACAGAGTGAAAGTGATGAATTTGAGTAACATTTAGAGAGGGCGATGATTAGACTTGAAGGAGAAGAACAGTGTCAGTGAGTGATGACATATGTATGAGAAGGACAATTCAAGGGTGACTTCCAGGACTGTGGATTCTGGATTCAGTCAGCTGTAAATCTAAAGGCCAGACCCTGCACCTGTGTGGTTCCCCACCCCTCTATCTCTCCTCTTTTATTCAAGGGCCTGCTTGTGTATTCAGGTAGTCAGCTGGCCGAGCATCTCTTGCAGGTCTTCACGCCAAGGAGGGTCCACATCTCACAGGTAGGACTTGTTAACGAAGCCTACATGGTTTTTAAGGTGAGCGGACCACCTTCGGAATTCTATTCAACAGCGAATATCGCTGAACTGAACATCTAAGAAGGTTGATTACGTCAGAGGTATCCACGGCTCCTTCTCTCCGACCAACTGATCATTAACTCGCTCCACTGTTCTACTCAAAGAGCAGGCTTGAAATTCTGTTTTCTTTTCTGAATTGTCTGTTGTTGTTGGAGGTTGAATTGCACATCACCCACGGCTTTCATATGGTGAAAACGCAATATATCTGCTCCCCTGCTGAGTCAGAAGGGGACCATTTAGATTAATATTTTATTATTTTAAAATGCCTCCAAGACGCTATCTGATTCATTCTCAGAACAATTTTGTGAGACAGGAAGGAAGCAGGTAAATATGCATTTCACATAGTTTTTACTTAATGGCAAATTTAGTGCTGTTTGGTCAAAGATGAGACATGAAGAAATTATTCATGTGGGCTCTAATTTAAGCTCGTCATTCTTGGTGACATTTATGATTGGCTTCTGGCGGGAATTTTGTTTGTTGTATTAATATGAGGTCTATTCTGCTCACTGTATTTGAAGGTGACACCCCCTCTCCCTCCATTAGTTGCACATGTGCTTTGAGATGTTTTGCAAATGGAAAGGACAGATTGTCGTTAAACCGTTGGCACTTTCTCTTGACATTGTGATGATTGACACACATTTCTGATGCCTGGCTTGGAACAGGTATTACAGCCATCACCACAAGCAGAGAGAAACAAATTGCCTGCCTGGGGATTTGAACTTCTGCCACTGGCCTCATTGATACGGTGTGCTAACCAACTAGGGCAGACCAGGGTATGCAATCATAGAACAGCCTGAATCGAGCGTGGTCTAGGGTCCTGCGCTTTCACCTTTGAACGTAGACATTAGCCTGGACACGTCCCCATGGAAGAGTGTGGCCTCTCTCTAGCATATACTGCCAAAATGTCTTGTAGTTTTCTTTCACAGAAATTTATTTTTCAAATTTAGTCATGGTAGCAACATTAGTGAGTATTGAAATAAAATGTAGTGTTTCTATAATATTAGGTATTCATTTTGGAATTATATAAATATTCATCTGTGACAACTGCTTTCAATAATAGTAAGGGCATGCTTGAACCACATCTGGATGTGTGTTTATTCACATGTGCGAGGGGATAACATTTTAGGATTAGGTCACAAATGTCAGAAAGCTACTCAAAGTAGGAGCTGCATAGCAAGGTTAGAAGGGGGGGGGAGATCCATAAAGGCGTTATTGCTATTTTTTAAAAAAGCAGATTCTTTGCGGTCAACATATTCTTGCTAACTGCTTTGAAAATGAAGTACTCAGTGACATTGTAATTAATGATTTAAAATCAGTGGAGGTTATATGGATTAATAAAAACATTTAAGGAAGTGAAGATGCTATGGAAATGAATGTTATATTCTAAACTGTGTTGGTTTGCGTGGCTGGCATAACAAAATACTGTAGAAGGTCGGCTTAAAGAACAGACATATATGTCTCACACTTTTGGAGCCTGGGGTGTCCAAGGTCAAAGTCGGACCTGTGGGTTTGGTTCCTAGAGAGAATCTGTTCCTTGCTGGCTGATAACTATTATCTCGCCGTGAGCTTATGTATATTCTTTTTCATATTCTCTATATACTATATATTCTTTTTACTATGATTTATCACAGCATATTGAATATAGCTGGCTGTGCTCCACAGTGGGACCTTGTTATCCACTCCGTATACACTCGTTTGCATCTGCTAACCCCAAACTCCCCATCTTTCCCTCCCCACTTCCCTCCCTCTTGGCAACACAAGTCTGTTCTCTACGTCCGTGAGTCTGTTTCTGTTTTGTAGACAGGTTCAGTTGTGCCGTATCTGAGATTCCACATACACGTGATATCATAAAGTATTTGTCTTTCTCTTTCTTACTTAGCATGATAAAATGCCTAGGTCCGTCTTCATGAATGTTTTCACCCTCTTAACTCTTTCCCCCAAAGAGCGTTCTCAACTTCTGTTTCTTCTTCCCTGGCTGAATTCCCCTCATAGTTTGATCTTTTAGGACTCAGCACAAACATCACTTCCCGCTCCCATCTTATGCTTCTCATTTAAGATTTAGCGTCCCCTTTCCCCTCTCCACAAGGCGACAGGTTGTTTCTGCTGATGCGTTTGTTTTCTCAACTGGACTGCAAACTCTGTGACGTTATAAGGAGCTCAGTGACCTTGCTCATTATGGGAGCCTAGCAGAGAATGAGGCATCCCAAAGGCACTGACTGCATCCTTGTTCCATGGAATCTCCATGGGAGCAGGGACTTTGGTCCTTCTGTTTAGTTCACTGAGATACTCCCAGGCACCTGTGGCAATGCCTGGCATGTAGCCAGTGCGTACACACACACACACACACACACATATAAAATGATTTCTTTTTTTAAGGGCAATTTTAAGAGTAGCTTTTAGGTTCAGGAAAATTATTACGAGGAAAGTACAAAGATTTCCCATATAACTTCTGCCCACACATTTGTATATCCCACCCCCATCAGAGTGGTACGATTTTTACAACTGGTGAACCTAATACTGATACATCATAATTGTCCAAAGCCCATAATTTGTATTAGGGTTCACTTTTGGTGTTGTACCTTCTGTGGATTTTGACAAAAGTGTAATGACATGTATCTGTCATCATAGTATCAGACAGAGTGTTTTCTCTGCTCAAAAACCCCTCTCTGCTCCACCGACTCATCTTACCCCAAACATCACCACTCCCTCCAACCTTTGGGAACCACTGATTTTTTTTTACTGTCTCCTTAGTTTTGCCTTTTCCAGAAGCTTATATGGTTGGAATCACACAGTATGCGGCCTTTTCAGACTAGCTCTTTCACTAGATAATATGCTCTTAAGGTCCTTCGATGTTTTTTTTTTCATGGCTTGATAGTTGATTTCTTTTTAGTACTAAATAATATTCAACCGACTGGATGTACAGTTTATGTATCCCTTCACCCGTTGAAAGACATCTTGGTAGTTTCCAAGTTTTGTCAATTATAAATAAAGCTGCGACAAACATCTGCATGCAGGTTACTGCGTGGATATAAGTTTTCAACCCCTTTGGGTGGATACCAATGAACACTGTTACTGGATCTTATGGTAAAGGGTATGTTTGTTTTGCAGGAAATCACAAACTGCCTTCCAACGTGGCCGTACCATTTTGCATTCCCATCAGCAAGGAATGAGAGTTGTTGTTTCTACATCTCCTTCTGACCATTGGGTGTGCTGTCAGTGGTCTGGATTTTGGACATTCTAATAGATCAATAAATCTAGTAGATCTGATAGGTCAATAAATATTGATGAACAAATCTCACCTACATAACAGGACTGGTATGACAATAATGAAGGATGTGAGAGCTTTGTTAAGTGCTATGAATGTGCATTATTCCCATCAGGAACGAGACTACAGTTGCCACCCTATCGTCGTCCTATTGTAAATATGGACACATCAAGGAGGGGACAGCTATATTCTCTGTTCTAACGACTATGACTCATCAGTGAAGCAGGAAGCCAGGCTTGTCAGTCATCATCAGTGAAGCAGGAAGCCAGGCTTGTCAGTCATCAGTTTTTTAAAATAATTTTTTTTCCTTTGTAATGGATTCACAGTATCTTGCTTCAGTGGGAAGGAAATAATTGATGACAATTATTTTAAAAAATGGATTGTCTTTAACTCTGCCTAATGAAAACTTAGCCGTATTTTTGCCTAGATAACAAAAGGCTCAAATTATCAAAAAGACTGCTGACTCTAATTAGGTTAAGGAAACTCCAACAGCTTCATGTTGAAATTTTTCTACCATACCTTTGAGTTCATAAGTATAAAAAGAGGAAAGGCTAACCACATGGTTTTTAATGCATCAAGAATTCAAGTAAAAGTTAAAAGTTTAAAATGTTTTCTGAGATTCAGTTTTCGAAGATCTATGTCTTTGAGCTATAAAATTAGGAAATAAAAATCTAAATGGTTTTCTCTAGAAGAGAATAAAATAGGCTTTAAATAAAGGTTGACCAAATTCTTAGGTGTTAAGATCCTTTTATTATTGGGTAACTGTTTAAAGGGAAGAACAATTTGTAATAGCTAGTAATAATTGCATCTTGGTTTTCAATTTACTGTTACTTTTATGTACATAAATATAATTTAATCCTTACGCTATTTCTTTTTAGCCAAGTATAATTACTCCGATTTTTAGAAAAGAGACTAAGGATCAGAGTGGTTAAGTGGTTTTCCAGCGTGTGCACAGGATGAGGTGCTGTGGAATACAAATTTAGCCCCTTCCTCTGAGTGTGTCTTGGACTGCAATTAATGGCTCAAAGCGTTGTCTAAATTATTGCTGTTTAAATATTATTTTGTTGTATCTGATATATTCCTGGAAACAAGTGGACTGTCAGGGAAGATTTCTTAAAGCGTAGTTTATACTCAATTATTTCCATTTTCTCCTATTTCCGCTATTTAGCTTCCACTTAACACTGTCATTAGTCTTATGATTGATCTTCAGATCAACAAATTTGATGGTGTCTTTGTCTTTCTCTCTAGTTTTTGGAATTACCAACTCATCTTCATTTGAAATACTTTCCCTTCTCACTGGCATCATCCAACCATACCTCTGTGGTTAATTTCAGAGCTTGTTCAGTGGTTCCGCAGGCATTTCCAGCTTTACATGTCTGAACCCAAACTCATTTTCCTTCTTGTGTTTGTGAACTCAGTGGTCAGTGCTACCACCACGCTGGGCGTGTGTGATGGTTAATTTTGTATGTCACTTTGGCTATGCTATCGTGTCCAGCCGTTGGGTCAAATGCTAGTCATGACATTGCTGGAAGGTATTTTGTAGATGTTACTGACATTTACAGAGCCTTGACTTTAAGTAAAGCAGATCATTCCTTATAAGGCAGAATGGGCCTCATTCAATCAGTTGAAGACCTTAAGAATAAAAACTGATATTTCTCAGAGAAGAAAGAATTCTTCCTCAAGATTGTAACACAGAAAGCGTGCATGAATTTTTAGCCTTCTGGTCTACCCCATGGATTTCTGATTCAACAAGGCAACATCCATTTTTACCAATTTCTAGCCTGCTGGCCTGGAAACATTTCGGACATGCCAGACGCTCACAATCACATGAGACAATTCCTTACAATGAATCAATTAATCAGTTTTGCTCTTTCTCTGCTATTGGTTTTGTTTTTTGGAGAACATTGACTAATACACTACCTAAGTCAGAAATCAAAATTTTTCCTAGATTTGTCTAGCTTATTGACTTCTTCACCCTCCCATCCAATTAAGGTACCCAGCCCTATACCTTCCCTCTTGCTAGTGTCTCCCAAATCTGCCTCTTCCTTCCAGCCCCTCCTCCCTCTTGCATGGAATACTGTGGTAGTTTCTCAAGGGACCTCCAAGCCTACAGTTTGATCTCCCCAGTCCACTCTGCTGGAACTCTCACTCTGTCACTTTAAAATCCCTTAGTGGCTGATTCGCTTCACTTTTAGAAAAACCTGAACTCAAGCATGTGTGCATGGCTCTTTTGGATTCAGTTTTTCACGCTTTCTGGACTCTCTTTTCCTCTACTTCCTCACATTCTCTTTTCGATCTATGCAGAAAGGTTTGCTGTTTCATTCCCCTAAGTTTCTCCACATCGTTACTTCTGAGTGTGCTTTCTTTCCTCTTCAGTTACACAACACCTACTTACCTTTCAACACTCAGCTTGGGGCCATCCTTTCTAGGATCCTAGTCTGTTCTCTCACAGTCCCTTGCTCATGCTGCTTTCAAACACTTATCCTTCTGACATGGATTGGCTGGTTTACTTGCTCTCTCCTACACTAGAAAGCGAAGAGCAGAGACTGTATTTTTACTGTTATGCATCAGATATTTTACGGTCACTTAAAAGGTATATAAGAAGAATGAATCAATACGCATATGAATAGGCTGTGGCTTAAGAGGTCTTTGTTATATAAAAGTTCTCCAAAAAGGTAACTTTAATACTGTAAGTTCATCTACGAGGCGAGGCACTAATAAGAACTGGAAACTCTAACTTTGCATATCGCCCTAGTACCACATAGGGTCAGAAGGTGCTACTGGCCTTCTAAGCCGAGTTGGGACTGAGGGAGAAAAGTGAAGAAGAAAGGGAACCAAATGTTAAAAGAAAACACCTGTCAACATTTGGGCACATTTGCTTCTAATCTTTTTTCCTATGTAGATACTGAATACAACTATACTGGTAAAATATGAAAATATTACACTTCCTGGTAAATTTTTAAAATATAATTTCAACCTTAATGGCAAGCTGGAAGGATAACACAATGCATTCCTCTTATACCCAGCCAAACCAGTTGCTAACATTTTGCCTCATTTGCTTTATTAATCTCTTTCTTTCCTCTCCTCGTCTCCTCCATCTCTATCTCTCTCTCTCCCCCTCTTGCTCTTTCTCTCTCCCTCTCTCCTTCTAGCTTTCTACAATTATTTTTTTTGAGCCATGAAGGATAAATCCTAGTATTTCGCTAACTCCAGAATTCTCCATGTGTGTCCACGACAAATAAGGTCATTCCAATGATCAAAATCAGGAACTTTTGGGAGTTCCCACGGTTGCTCAGCGGTAACTGACCTGACTAGTATCCATGAGGATGAGTATTCCATCCCTGGCCTTGCTCAGTGGGCTAAGGATCTGGCATTGCTGGGAGCTGGGTTGGGGATCTGGTGCTGCTGTGAGCTGTGGTGTAGGCTGGCAGCTGCAGCTCTGATTCAACCCCTAGCCTGGGAATCTCCATATGCTTTGGGTGTGGCCCTAAAAAGACCAAGAAAAAAAGAAAAAATCAGGAACTTTAACATTGGAAAACACTACTACTTAAGACCCAGCCCAAAGTTTTCCAGTTGTCCCAATAATGACATTTATAGCTATTTTTGTTTCTGCTCTGAATCCAGTCCAGAATCATGCATTGCATTTACCTGTCAGGTCTCTTTAACAAATTCCTCAGCTACCCTTTGTCCCTCATGAATGACCTTGACTTTTTGAGGAATCTAGCGAAGTTATTTTGTGGAATATTCCTTATTTGGGTTTTTCTTACATCTTCTTATGACTAAGCTCCGTGTGTTTAGTTTTGACAAGAACACCACAGGTGTGGTGTTGGTTCTTTCCCAGAACACTGTAATAAACAGCTTGAAACCTTATAGATAACACTCTTCTCTTCCTGATTCCTGCACCTCCACCACCGCCATCCCAGCTTGGAGATAAACACGACTGAGTCCAGTCCTTAGATAGATATCCACAGACGTGTGAGATAACAGGAAAATATATATATATGCCCCCCATTCCTGGCACTGAGCTCCTAAAACCCTTGTAAATGTCTAAGCATTAAGACCACGGGAGCATCTCTTGTTGTCATGAGGAGACTCTGGTGGGCCCCTGGATGTCTCCTGGAGCGGCCCGGGCGAGGCTGGTCACCAGAGAGACCAAGGCATAATTAGGAGCTTGGAGTGTTCAGCCCTGCACCCCCCTCCATACTCAAAGGAGGAAGGAGGGCCTGTGATTGGAGTTAATAACCGATCGTGCGGTTAGGATTTAGGGCAGGCCGACCCCAATGGCTTTTTGATTATCTTGAATTAAAATTATCTAAAAAAAAGATGGGGACACTTTGACCCTCCTCTCTGCCTCCCTGAAAGCAGGAGATAAATAAACCCCACGTGGCAGGAGCACGAGCTGCCTCTGTATGGAAGGACACCTTACTGCCAGGGACAGGGGACTCAGGGCCAAGAAACCTGTTTGTGTGTGTGTGTGTGTGTGTGTGTGTGTATAATAAATATGTAAATATATAATGTATATATTGTATATATTTGTATAATGTATATATTGTATATATTTGTATATTGTATATATTGTGTATTGCATATATGTATATATTGTACATATTTATATATTGTATAAATACATAATGTATATATTTAGATATATAAATATGATATATATATAAATATATTTATATTTTTTAGGCCCGCACCTGGCATATGGAGGTTCCCAGGCTAGGGGTCAAATCGGAACTACACCTGCTGACCTACGCCACAGCCACAGCTAACGCGGGATCCCAGCCGAGTGTGCGACCTACATCAGAGTTCACGACAAAGCCGAATCCTTAACCCACTGAGCGAGGCCAAGGATCAAACCCTCATCCTCATGGATACTAGTCAGAGTTCCTTCTGCTCGCCACAATGAGAACTCCCCAAAAGCTTGTATAAACACACCTTGTTAGTGCTTTAATTTACTCCCCCAAGCCCAGACTCTGCTTAGAATCTTCACTAATGAAGCACTCCAAACATTGTTTGTTTGTTTGTTTGTTTGTTTTGTCTTTTGTCTTTTTAGGGCCACACTCTTGGCATATGGAGATTCCCAGGCTAGGGGCTGAATCGGAGTTCCAGCTGCCACCTACAGCACAGCCACAGCAATGCGGGATCTGAGCCGCGTCTGCGACCTACACCACAGCTCACCGCAACATCAGATCCTTAACCCACTGAGCAAGGGCAGGGATTGAACCCGCAACCTCATGGTTCCCAGTCAGATTCACTTCTGCTGCATTACGACGGGAAATCCCCAAACGTAAGTTGCTTTTTCCTGTGGAATCCTTGTGAACTTATTGTGCCCTTTTTTTATGAAAGCTGCCTGCTTTGACCCCTTCTTAGGTCCTGTTTCTATTGAGACCTCCATGCACACAAATTTCAAATTTGTTTCTTTTTCTCTTCTTAATCTGCCTTGGATCAGTTTATTGTTAGTGCAGCCACATCAGGGCGATTAGAGGAGGACATTTTCCATTTCCTGACAGATGATGAGCCAGTGCGGGGAGACTGGCTGGGCCCCATCTTCCACCTTCAGGCTGCTAAACTTGAGGGGTCTTGGGCCTCCTGAAAAAGACCAACAGAAAGTAAGGTTTCTCACCATAGCCGCTTTCCAGACCTTCACCTGCAAGCTCTGGTGGAAGGCAAATGGGGCGTGTTCCCCCCAAGCCCCCCCCCCCCCCCCCGCAATTGAGATTAGCAGGAGAAAATATTTGTGGAGCTGGTTTCTTGCCATATAGCAATTCTGGTGTTTGCAAATGAGTATGCTCCCTTTTTATTGATTCTTTCCTTCCAGAGCTGTTGACTGTTTTTGTTAGTCTTTGTCTACTGTGTCATTCGTCATAAGGAGGAAGAACTCTAGGGCACAACGCCAGGTACAAGCCAGGAGCCTGCCTTTCGAGCCAGCTGGTCAGTTAATGATTCTCCCCAGATGGTCGTGTCTATAGACAAGCTTTGACCTGGGTCCTCAACGTAAAAAACCAAATGAGTTTTTTTTTTTTCATTTTTAAAAGTTTTATTGAAATAACAGTTGATGCACAATGTCGTGATAATTTCCGCTGTACAACAAAGTGATTCAGCTGTAAATGTACACACATGCATTCTCGATCAGATTCTTTCCCCACATAGGTGATCCCAGAATACTGGGCAGAGTTCCCTGCGCTACACAGCAGGTCCCCTTTGGCCAGTCTTTCCAAACACCTTAGCGTGCAAATGCCAGTCCCAAATCCCCAGTCCATTCCTCCCACCCCACCTGTCCCATTCGGTGATAACCATAAGTTTGTTTTCAAAGGCTGTGAGTCTGTTCCCATTCTGCAAGTAAGTTCATTCTTATCCTTTTTTTAGATTCCACGTAGAAGTAATATCTAAGATATGTGTCTTTCACTGTCTGAAAAAAAGAAAGAAAGAATTCTGTTTTCAGCAAGAGGAAAGGATCTGGAGATTATCATACTAAGTGAAGTAAGTCACCATCTGGAAGGTGCATTTACCAGGGTGCCTCTGGTGGCCAAAGGGACTGGCGTTCTGGAGAGACACCAAGTCACAAGCAGTACCTCTGTCTCGCTGTGTCAGGAGACACAACTTTGGGAGAATTTGTCTTAAGGTGCCCTGGTCCATAAGGGGCCTTTGTTATCTCAGCCTCTGTGGCCTCGTTAGTGATGGAAAAGTCCCGTTCCAGCAGGGCCTGCTTGGATTCAGACTAGTGGGTCTGTGATTAGGGGCAGGAAACCGGAGACACTGTTTTCACTGCACGGTTCTTGCTATTAACTTTTATTAATCTTAGCAAAATCTTAGGCTTTTACTTTCTTAGACTAACTCGGGGAGGAAGCTAACCTAATATGTGTGAAGGGCTTTTACTTTAATAAATATTTATTTCGTAATGGGTGCAGCTATAGGTATTTATTTGCTTGCTTGTTTATTTATTTATGTTTTATGTGGCCACGGTGCAATTTTATTCATTTTTTTGGGTTTAATTTTTTTAAAACATTTTAAAAAATATAGTTGATTTACAATGTTGTGCCCATTTCTTCTGTACAGCAAAGTGACCCAGTCATACATATTTATACTTTCTTTTTCTTATGTTATCTTCCATCATGTGCTATCACAAGTGACCGGATAGAGTTCCCTGTGCTCTGCGGTAGGATCTCATTGCTTATCCATTCTAAATGGAATAGTTTGCACCTACTAACCCCAATCTTTTAATTGAAGCATAATGATTCACAATATTATATTCATTTCAGATGTACAAACAAAACAGTTGTGGGTTATATTCCATTTAAAGTTATTATGAAATGGCTGCATTCCCTGTGTTGTACAATATGTTCTTGTGGCCTATTTATCTTATATACAGTAGTTTGTACCTCTTAATCCCATACATCTGTCTTGCTACCTACCCCCCACTGGTGACCACTACTCTGTTCTCTATGTCTGTCTGTGTTTTATTTTCATTTGTTTATTTTTTAGAATCCACATATGTGATGATAGGCAGTGTTTGTCTGACTTATTTCACTCCGCATAATACTGTCCAACTCCATTCCTGTTGATGCACATGGCAAAATTTCATTAATTTTTATGGTTAACACATATTCCATTGTGTATACATACATATTTTTTTAACCTGTTCATCTGCTGATGGATACCTGGGTGTGACTTGCCATAAATCTCAGAGAAGTTGCCATATCAGCTTGCGTTTAAACAAGGTTCAAACCTATGACTGTTTGAGCCCCTCAGGAAGTTCACCTGAACATCTGATGACGTCATAAGAGACATTTCAAATTGCGAAAGATGCTTCAACCCTGCCATCTAGAAATCTTCTTGACTGATTGCCCTGGGCTCAGAAACTGGTTTATAATCTGCTCCAGTCATTAACCTTTGTTCTTTCCTTCTGTTTCCATGGACATGCGTCTTATTCAGCACCTGATTGCCTGCATAATGTAGGCCTGACTTTGGGAGCCAACCCGTATCACTGCCTCCTGAAATGATTTTAAATGAACTGACCTATTGTCAAGACTAAGAGACTGGTTCAATGAGATGAAACAATCTACCAGCTCAACTTTTTTTTTTTTTTTTTGCTTTTTATGGCTGAACCAATGGCATATTGAAATTCCCAGGCTAGGGGTTGAATCGTGGCTGTAGCACTAGAATCAGAAAACTTCCAGGTTGGGGAGCTCATCCACGTGCTGGGGAGGTGACGCACCTGACCGCCACTGGGACCTAAGCTCCTTCGCTGGGGACCCTCCTAGACCTCACCCTGTATGTCTCTTCATCTGGCTGTTCATCTAAGTCTTTTCTCATATTCTTTGGTAAACTGGTAAATGCAAGTAAGTGTTTCCCTGAGTTCTGTGAGCTATCTGAGCAAATAGTCTCATCCAAGGGGGCAGGGGTCGTGGGAACCTCTGATCTGTAGCCAAGTCAGACAGAAGTTGTAGGTGACCTGGTGCTGGGGAAAAGTGGCTCTGGCTCGGATCGTCAGCGTCAGAAAGTGAGAAACATGAACACGGGGAGAGCTCAACAAGGCTCTTTACTTCTGCAAAAGGGCGCGAGTTCTCAAACAGAGCACGCAAAGAAGAAAAGACCCTCCCTGTCTATCCCTAATGCAGGTGGTACACCTGTCCCCTTCCCATTGGTCAGGGCAGGGCACACATTCTTCTCGGTTGGCCAATTTGAAACAAATTGTTACTGGGATGAGAGGGAAAGAGGGGAGGGGTTGGGGAGGGCGTCTCAGATGAAGCGGGAACAAAATGGAGTAACCAAGGCTTCCTTTGATAGAATAGACAAAAGTTAGTTAGTTCTCGCACTCAGGACCCACTGCTGGTGATTAGCCCCTGAGGAAGGGCACGGTTGCATGTGACTGAGCCCTTAGCCTGTGGGATTTGATGTGGCCTCCAGGCAAATAGTATCAGAAATGAGTTATATTGCAGGACACGTAGCTCAAGTCACAGAATTGCTTGGGGAGGGGGGTTAAAGTCCCCACAATTTGGTGCCCAGAAGTATCAGCAGTGACATATTTGGTATGGATAATAAAAGATGTACACGAGGGAGCCCTGGGTTTTTCCCTGCCCAGATGAAGACTACTGTTTTTTTTTTTTTTCTTTCCCCTAATCCAAGACCTATGTATGTATTAAGAGATCATCTATAGGACTATTGTATACTTTAATTTTTTTTAACTTTTTTGGGCCTCACCTGCAGCATATGGAAGTTCCCAGGCTAGAGGCTGAATTGGAGCTGCAGGTGCCGGCCTAGGCCACAGCCACAGCAATGCCAGATCTAAGCTGCGTGGGCGACCTACACCACGGCTCATGGCGATGCCAGATACTTAACCCACTGAGCGAGGCCAGGGATCTGTGAACTGAAGTTTGGCATCTGCCATCTGCCTCTACATGGATTAAATCCTGAGCCACTGCAGCTGCTGACCCACAGCAGCCCCTGAGCAGAGGGAGACCAGGAGTGAGTCACTCTGTGCTCTGGGAAAACATGAAGAACAGGTCTTCAGATAGTCAGATATCTTTAGGAGAAGATTTTAGGTGCCCAATTCTTGTGTCTCCTCATATCGAGAAAAACACTAAAATCCTTTATGGTGGTGTTAGCTCCTTGTGACTGGTAGTAACCTTCATGTGGCCAGGAACAAACTTTTGTAAAATGTGTGCTTGGCTGCGTGCCCCTCCCCCCTCACCTTTATCATACACACTGATATTATTTCTCCCTGCTTCTGTGGCGCAGTATCTCACAGTCATCTGCTGATGCAGCCGCCTCCAAGGGTGAGCCGGTCATCCTGCAGGTTGCAAAAACTCAGGATACTGGCCCCATAGCTGAGGTGCATATATAGCAAAGGAAGGATTTCAGTAAGCTCAGACCTCTTTTATTCCTGTTACCTGCCCTTTGTTGCAAAAACTCCCATCTATTCTAGCTCCCCCGCGGAGTGATTTCTCAGGGCCACCAGCCTCCCAGGCTTCAGCCCTAATTTTGCCCCGACTGAAACTGAACCCTCAACTTTCAGGTTGTGCATTTTTTTTTAAGCCAACAGATCGAACCCGCATCTTCACAGATACTAGTCAGGTTACCCAGTGAGCCACCGCCACAGGAACTCCCCATTTTATACTTTTAAAGTCATACAAGTAGCTAAACATCCAACCATTTGTAATATATCTGAAACTCATCTTCGATGATGAACATAGAGCTGTGTGATTCTTTTGACCATTTCTCAGATTCTTCAGGGTAATATGGGCCAAGGAATATTTTCAAGTGACTGAAATATAGACAAGCACATATCTATCTTTTTCGCACTGTATCCGCAGTCTAGGGCCTTTCCATCTCGGGTACTCAGTTAGTGTCTGCTGGAAGGACTGGAAGAGGGTACCAGCGATAAGGATGGAGTAGGCACAGGTAGTTATAGAAGTCCCAGTAAGGGACCATAGATAAAGAGGGAAACTTAGGGGACTTTGGGAGATCACTATAAGTTAGTAATTGCTCAATAAAGCTATCAGAATGAGGCAGGCTTGCTTGACCAGTGGAGGCTCGAGACCTTGGGTGGGAGATGGGATGAGGTCTGCATTCGGATTCAGACCAAGGAGTTTGAGGACCGCCCTTCTGCTGATGTGAACACACACCTTACTGGATACAAAGGAGGAGCTACTGATCCAAGAAAAGAAAGAGGAAGAAGCGGTCTTTTCTGGAACCTGCTCCTCTTGGATGAGAAAACCGTAGCCCACACGGTCCTCGGACCCTCGGGGCAGAACTTCCGTGCCTGCCCGCTTGCATCTCTCCCAAGTGTCCTATCTTAATAAATCTATTTCTTGCCTATCGCTCTGTCTCTCGCTGAATTCCTTCTGCGCGGAGGCATGAAGAACCTGAACCTCAGTGAGTCCAGACACTGGGTGAGTGATTCTAATTTGAAACCATGGGTTCAAGTCCCGATCTGGGTTTAGGCCGAGTTCGAGTCCCAGCGTGTGGGTTCAAGTTCCATTTCATGTTCTGGCTGGGTTCTGGCCATTAGTGCTTCCGTTTCACCAGGACCAGAGGAATCTTCCAGGCCAGCTTCAGGGCACCTTGCCATACCTGGCTCTATCAGCACCAAGATAGTTTACCGACCCCCCAGAACTGTGACACTAGTTCCTGGGTCAGACAATTCTGATACATGAAATCTCATCTTTCTTCAAGTTTTCCTAAAAAATGTGTTTTTGAATTGATGTTAAGAGAGCAGAACTGGTAATCAAGATTCATGTTAGCACTTGGTTGCACACACTTGCTTACCATCATAAAAGCACATGATTAGTGTTTGAGAACAGAAAGTCTCCATATGTGGCTGCTATTAAAACTACTTCGGCACAAAGCTCTTTCAGGATGTTTTAATGATCAGTGAATGACTTAATGAATGTTGAGCTGCAGGCTATTAACCCTGACTCTGGCCTCTATTAGCTATGAATTAAGGCAGAGAGACAGACCGCTAGGAAGGAATCAGAGTAAATACGGAGAGTAATTAAGCTTCAGTGCATTTCCCATTGTAGGAACTTGTGTAATTGCCAAAGAGAGCTGACCACTCTGAACCTGAAAAATGAACAAAATTTGGATTCTTTGATTCTAGGTTTTCATGCAGATGAAACGGTGTGCATTCTTCTTTCTCACTTTGGAGAGATTAAGTGGGAAAAAAAAGAGGATTCAGTGGTGTAAAAACTGATGCAAGAAGAAAGTAACTGCCATGTTTTGGACTATATAATATAAAATACACTTGTCTGGGGGAAATGGCTTCATATTCATGTTTTCACCCAAATAGATGTTTATAATTGGCCACGTGCAAACATAGAGGGTTTGAAGCACATTTCTTCTAATCAATAAGATATCAAGCTGGTAGTGTATTTTTCAGCTCTAATAGATCAAAGGCCATGTGTTTTTTTCCATATTTATGAATCATTGGGAATTTTATCAGTCAACATATGCACTCTTGTAAGATTTTACATTTGCTTTTAATTTGTGTCTTTTGAACAGGTGAAAGAAAATTCACGTCTAAAAGTTATGACTTAAAGGCAAACTTTCCTGTTGTACGAACCAAATTTATTTGGTTCCTAAATTTTGGTTGAAATAGATCTACTTTTTAAAAATTTGGTCTTGAAATTCTGGAGACTTTTAATCTCCTTTGTCATTAGAAAGAAAGGAAAGAAGGAAGGGGGGAGAAAATAGACTTAAAAAAATAGAATTAAATTCTTTTAAAGGGCGACGTAGAGGTCCCTTAGAACTGCAGATGTGAACACTCATGGGCGGGGTTGATTGCTGGTGATCGATCACAGCAAAGGAGGACTTGCCACCTGCTACTCAATGCATAGAACTAGGACAATAGCTGACTTTTGCACTTAAAGTCCAATATGCATCCCTCGTGACTGAACCATAAGGGATCAGAAGAGAGGCAGCGTTCTTTGACAGAAATGTTTAGAGACTCTACCACCTCTAGACTCCTACCAGGAATGTAAAGAATATGTATTGTCTGAGAATGGCTCTTGAAGAAGCAAATGTGATAAGGAATTGATGATATGTATCTATGTGATATGTGCATGTGCGCACACACACACACACACACACACACACAAATATTTTAAAACCTGGGATGGAGGCTGCGTTAATAATAATAATACCAACCTTTACAAAAACCGTGAAAATCTTTATTTTTCTTAAGGAAATTGTACCATCCACTGTGCTCAGCCCCACTCAGTCAGACAGAATAGAATCTCCCCCACCAAAGACGTCCGCATTTGAATCTCTGGAACCTGTGACTATGTTACCTTATAAGGAAGAAGGGATTTTGCAGATGAAATTAAGGTAAGAATCTGAAGGCAGTTTATCCTGGCTTATCCAGGTGGGTTGTGTGATCACGGGGTTCTTAAAAGATGAAAGAAGGATGCAGAAGAGAAAGGGGAGCTGTGACAATGGAAACAGGGGCCAGAGTCCATACACCGAAGAAGCTATGTTGGTGGTTTGATGATGGAGGGACGTGCCATAAGCCAAGGAATGCAGGCAGCTTCTAGAAGCTGGAAAAGGTGTGGACTCTTCCTTGGAGCCTCCAGGAGGAACATAGTCCTGCCAATCCTTTTTTTAGCCTGGTAGGACCCTCCAGAACTGTGACATAATAAATTTGTATTGTTTTTTTGTTTGTTTTGTTTTTGTTTTTTTTAATTTCTGAGTGATATTTATTTATTTGTTTGTTTGTTTACCCTTTTCAACCACCCTCATGGGATATGGAAGTTCCCAGGCTAGGGATCGATTCCAAGCTGGAGCTGCAACCTATGGCACAGCCGCAGCGCAGAACCAGCACCTCCCCAGAGACAAGCTGGATCATTAATCCACTACGCCACAGTGGGAACTCCTAGATTTGTATTGTTCTAAGCCACTGAGTTCATGGTAATTTGTTATAGCAGCAGTAGGAAATTAATACACTGGAGCATTTTATTTGCAGGCCAGCCTCTCTCAGGCCCTATTGCCTGAAGGGCTCACCGTGGATCTCATTTGTTCCAGGTGGTGCCACCGCAGGATGGGGAGCCTCTGTGAGTCTGACCAAATAATTTATGCATATACTTCACCCTTAAGGTGGGAAAGCACAGCTCCCCATTCTACAGCTGTGAGCTGCAAACAGTGACTCTATTCCAGTGCAGAGAGGCAGGGGGAAAAAAGAGTCAATTTACACCGGAGAAATTTGACAGATAGACACTACCTTAGTCAGGTGACCAAGGTCAACACCAACAGTCATAAATCATGTAGACGGTGAATACCCACGATATGATGTGATGAAAATGACAACTTGACTTTGAGGTCTTCCATCTGATAACCTATAACCCCAGTCTGATCATGAGAAAAACATCAAACAAATTCCAGTAAGCAGCATTCTACAAAATATCTGACCAGTACTCCTCAAGACTGTCAAGGTCTTCAGAAACAAGGAAAATATGGAGTTCCCTTTGTTGCTCAGTGGTTAATGAACCCAACTAGGATCCATGAGGTTGTAGGTTCAATCCCTGGCCTCGCTCAGTGGGTTGAGGATCCGGCGTTGCCGTGAGCTCTGGTGTAGGTCGCAGATGCGGCTCACATCCTACATTGCTATGCCTGTCGTGTGGGCCGGGCAGCTACAGCTCCAATTTGACCCCCAGCTGAATCAAGTACTGATTGTGTCTTCATTTAGTTTTTGATATTTCACCAACCATGACTTTTTTGTGTTCACTTGATTTTTAAAGGATATTGCCTAAAGACTTACTTTCTTGAGTGCTGAGTGTTTGCACCTCCTTGATTTTGTGCTCGAAGATGACAACCTCACTTGCCTCATCCTGGCCTCAGCTCTGAACTGTCACCTCTCACACCCCATCTTCTTCTTCCTCTTTCTCCTTGTCACAGTGGTGGCTTTGTATTCCCTGGAACATTCTAGACCTCTCCTCCATTGGGAATTTTGCACTGGCATCTCCTTTGCCTGAATGCTTTTACCTCAGAAAAAAACGCAGAGCTTGGTTCCTTGGTTCCCTCAGTTCCTTGTATAAACGGCACTTTCTCTGAAAGATCTATCCTGGCAACGGTACCTAAATGTAAGATCTCTTTTCCCTTTCCTGCAGCTTCTGGATTTCCTTTTCTGCTCTCTCTCTCTCTTTTAAAAATCTCCATGACTTCTCTGATTTCCTCTACTAGATTGTAAGGCTCCTAAAGGGAGAGTTTTTCCTCCTTCCTTCATTCCTTCCATCCTTCTTTCTTTCTTTCTCTCTCTCTTTCTTCCTTTCTCTTTCTTACCTTCTAAATTTTGGTCACTGCCTGGTGCATTGTGGTTGCTCAGCAACTATTTATTGAATGAATGAATGAACGGTTTAAGCACTCAAAGATCCAGTGAAAGTCTTGAAACGGTCACAGTCCTTTGATTCAGCTACATGTAAACTGTGAAGTGGTTATGAGGTAGAATAGACTCAGTCCGAAACACTAATTGAAGTGAAGGTGAGCGTCCGCAAAATGATATTGGTCCTAGTCATTAGTTTAATCTATTTACATAATCACTCAGTTTAAAGATATTTAAATAATTTAATGTATTAATTTAATATTTGTTTATATATAAAAAATTACATATCTACTTAAGCTATCTGTTTATCTGTCTATCCTTCCATCATCTGTGTGTCACCCCTCTACCTACATATGACCTGCCTTTGTCCTGACCTCCTGCAAGAAAACATGACCCTAGCAGGATGTTCTCAGAATGAGTTAGAAAAATCTGCCAAAATTATGTTATAAAATCCCAATATACAGAAAACTTGAAAAAGTATGGTTAATAAATAGCAAATGAGAAAAAAAATAGCGAATGAGGGAAATATTGACTTATTTTTATTGATATTAGTGTCTTTGATTTTGCAGAATTTACCCAGTGCAGGCAAAATGTTACACATGTTCATCAGGAACTTGAAAGTCTCTGAGTCTATTGACTCAAAAAAATAAAAAAGAAAGAGAGAGAGGTCCCCATTAACTCTGTTTTTTCCTCCAAAATGAAAATTTCAAACAATTAGGAAAGTGTAGGTTGTAATATAATGAACATTCAGGTTCCCACCAATCGTTTGTCAATTTGTGCTATTGTCCCGTATTTACTCAAATTTCCCCTCTCTTCCCTAAGAAGTAAAACTCAATAGATAATGGCAGGTTATATGTCTCTTCACTCCTACGGTCCATCCTCTCTCCAGTTAAGTACCCTCCTAAATTTCTTCTTTATCATTCCCATGAACATTTTAATACTTTCATTAATATGTATGTATCCATAAACAATTTATAGTTGCTTGGCATATTTTTTATAACTCCATATAAATTGCATCCTACTGTTTGTATTCATTTGAAACATTTCTTTCTGTTGTTAAAATTTATGTTTTTCAGATTCCCCCATGTTGATAGATGGGACTTTGGCTTCTGTAATACTATACTGTATTCACCATTACTTTATATTGTACTTCATTACAATATACTTCTTCACCATTATAAACACTGCAGCACACTATCATTCCTTAGCTACAGCTCCCCGTGTATACACCTGAGAATTCTCTAGGAGTGCTTCCTGGGAGAAGGTCTATGTTTCTTCAACTTTACTTCAAATTAACCAATTATTCTCCAAAGTAGTTATGCCAGCAAGGAACATTTTCCATTAGATTATGGCATATTTTGAATGAACCTGGGTGTTTGGGTTCAAAAATGGTATCACCAAATCCAATCACCCACCTCCAACTCCATTATTCTTTCTGAGTGACTTCTGATTCTATCCAGAAAGCTCATCCATATGCAGAGGCTCAAGTGCTATGACCACTGAGCAGTTTCTAAAGGATCTGACCTAGGCTCTGAGGACAATTTTGTGAAAGGAGCCCCCCAAAAGATTTTAAGCAATAGTATCATCATTGAAATAAGCATATCTTCCCCAGCTTACAACTCTCTAGAGCGATTTCCCATGTTAATGTGTAAATACACGGTTTGTTTAAAGATAAAGACATATTAGTAGAGAAAAGTGCAAAAAAAAAGTTTGAAACAGCATTTAAGAGAGAGAGGAATATACTGTAAAACCAATTTAGTCACCATCACCTGTGGATCCTTCTTTCTACCCAAAGGATCATAAATCCGAAAGGGGAAAAAAAGGATTCCTGCTGTTACAATTAGAGCCGGGTTTATTGGGCTCATGCTTGGGAGGCTTGTCAAAGCGAGGTGCTCACCATCCGGCTGGTCAGTCTGCATCGCCTCCAATAACCACCCCTCCAACCTCCTTTTCTTGCTCATCCATTGGTTTTTGAGGTGGTGCCAGTAAGGGGAAAATAAAGAAAACTCTGCACTGCTTTCTTCTGGCAACTTTTATTATATTGCTTTACTTCTAGCCAAAGTAAATCTTACCCCGCTCCTCTTTCTAGCTGCCTGGTTCCCATTTCTGCTGTTCTCTGAATATATCTTTTCCCTCTTTTCATTTTCCCGTTTGTCCGCAAAGTGAGAATTACCAAACATGGGATGGCGGATGAAGACTTGTTAGGTTGCTGAAATATGTCCTGGCTCATGGTTGGATGAGGCTAGAGGGAGGATACAGGCTTTTCCATCATCTCAAGGGCTGAAATATTCTTTATGTCACTCTTTTTAAATCCTTCAGCCTTATTTTTCCCCAAAGCCTTTTTGGGTTATGCAGTGATGCTCTCCTCCTGCCTCCGGGAGTACATTTTATTTCCTTGTGTGCCTTTCTGCCCTGGGGAGAGAACCTGGTTAGCTGAAAAGAAAATCTTCTAAGTAATTTGTCTATAACATTAAAGTTCTATTAGGGAACAATGTCATTTCGGTAAAAAAAAAGAAATAAAGCATCACTTCAATTCAAGAGAACATAGTCCAGCTGTCAGCTCACAACTGCTGCCATTCGCCAGTCTAGAAAGTGAGATTCAGGAGGTCATTTGGTAGAAAATGGCTTTGTCAATACCCAGCTTAATACCGCTGCTATCATTCTCCTAAAGTACAAAGGGACTTTGTAAAAATACTCAGTTGGAGGGAAGTTAACATTAAACATTTTTCAGAACTTTAATGGGATTCCTGAACTTGCCCTTCTGCAGGTAGTAAGGGGGCCTGACCCCAATACAACAGCTGCTGAGAAAAGCATAGGCCGTCTTTCTAGCTCCACAGACACTAATTGGGAGAAATGGGGTGAATTAAGGGAGTGATTTTCATGTGTCCACGTGGTTGAAACAATGTTACACGCCTTTTATGTCACTCACACAGGTGTATTAGAGTAGGAAAATGACCTTGACTCCTACAATGACTGTCTCTCCCTCCTAAAGCATCAAACGCTACCTCTCCACTGGTTTCATGTCATCCTTATAAAGAAAGGCTGCAAGGATCTCGAGTTAACAAAAATCCTCCCTTGATCTTAGAATCTCCTCTAGCAACTGCCTGACCTCTCTGCTCACCTTTTGTTTTTGTTTTGTTTTGTTTTTGCTTTTTAGGGCCACACCTATGGCATATGGAAATTCCCAGGCTAGGGGTCTAGTCAGAGCTGTAGCTGCTGGCCTATACCACAGCCACAGCAACACCAGATATGAGTCACATCTGCTACCTGCACCACAGCTCATGGCAACACTGGATACTTAACTCACTGAGTGAGGCCAGGGATTGAACCCATATCCCCATGGATACTAGTTGGTTCATAACTCTCTGAGACACATGGGCACTCCTTTTTGAATCCTGGATTACTGCTTGGATTCATAGCACTTTTGTCACCAGAAATTGCATTATGTACTTGTTTGCTTAATTGTTCACGTTCAGTAGCCTCCTCTAGAATTTTAGTTGAGTATATGGATGTAGCCTCTTTTGTTTACTGATATGTCCTTAGGACCTAGAATAAGACCTCAGTGCTTAAGCGTAAGAGGTACTCAGGAAGAATTTACTGAGTGAATGAATGAGTTTAAGACCTATATTCACACAATACTCCATTATATATCATCAATTAGCACGGTAGAGTATCACTTTATGTCAAATCATGTTTCACACAACAATAGTTCTTTAACACAAATGCTTTTGCTATAATAAGATTTGCAAGCAAAGTAGGCATTACCTGTTGCTTCGATCCAGTCTAAAAATCTGAATACCACTCATTAATGCTTTTAAATTTGAGAGTTGCCATGTTTTGCTACCACGAAGAACAACTGACCTGTGCTATTCCTTATTAAAGAATTAACTAAGGTTAAGTTTTTATCGTTATTTTTATTTTTAATTTTTAGGGCCTCACCCATGGCATATATGGAAGTTCCCAGGCTAGAGGTGGAATCGGAGCTATAGCCGCTGGCCTACACCACAGCCACAGCTATGATGGATCCGAGCTGCGTCTGTGACCTACACCACAGCTCATGGCAACGCCGGATCCTTAACCCACTGATCAAGGCCAGGGATCGAACCCGCATCTTCATGGATCCTAGTTGGGTTCATTAACCACTGAGCCACAAAGGGAACTCCCAGGTTAAACTTTTTTTTAAGTCTTGCGATTTGACCTCATCCAAAGGGGAAAAATTGCACCCAAATGGAAACAGTGATATCTAAACAGGAAAAAAATGTACCCAAGGGGAAAAATTGCATCAGAGAGGAAAAGCTGCTCAATGGCAAAGGAAGGGCAGACTGTGTGGCTGTTGCATTTAAGAGCTTGGCCTGGTTGGAAAGGAAGGGAGAGGCAGAGACCTGAATGGATAAGAGCAGAATCGCAACTAGTGGAGATTCTTTCATAAAAGCTGTCGGGTAAAAGATTATTAGGTAACAGGGAGCCATAGGTGTTCTTGAGGGAGAGCAGTGACATGATGAGCACGGCATTTAAGACCCATGCCCCCTGAAGGCAATGGGCAGGAAGGAGAAATGAACAGGGGAAAAATTTGGAGATTTCCGTTGGGACCTATATGCATCACGAAAAGGGGTTAAAATAATGGCAGTGGACCAAGCTACATGGCTGATATGAAATGCTGGACCTCTAGTTTATACTGCCCCCCACCCCATGAAAAAAAGAGAACTTCTTACATTTTACAAAGGAACCGATACATTGTTATTCCTTCCTAACTGCATTTAAGCAAACTGGTAGAGTGTCCAGGGTGGACAGGAGGAAAGTTAAGTCATTTATCATGCTTGAATTTATTCCGAGGCAGAAAAAAGCCAGCCCAGGAGAGAAGCACAGTAATAATGTGTCCTTCTCGTGAGTAGGATCGAAACTGTACTTTTGGCAAAGAATGGGAGAAACAGTCTCCTCGTTACAAGCTGAAACTCGCTTTCTAGCTTTCGTATTAGACAGACATATTTCTCCAAGAGTAATATGATTGCTGAAAATTTGCTTTAAAATAATCCAGGGGTGGGATGGCGGTGGTGATTACGGATGAAGCAAAATTGCTAGAACTGAAAATTTGTCATGCTTGTCTCTCTACTTCTGCATATGTTTGAAAGTTTCCAGACTAAAAAGTGTAGACAACAATAACCAAAGATATTCAGGACTTAGGCACATTTTCATGACACTCCCAAATAAATAAACAAAAATAACGAAAATCTTTAAAATTAAAAAAACAACACATAACCTTCCTCAAACTCCTCTTACCTCTGTGATCCTGTTCTGCTGAGTCCTCACTCACAGAGGCTGTCAGTCAACCTCTGAGCTGCCCAGGAACTTCAATGCTTTTTTTGTTTGTTTGTTTTTAATAATGATTTTCATTTTTTCCATTATAGCTGATTGACAGTGTTCTGTCAATTTTCTGCTGCACAGCAAGGTCACCCAGTCACACATACATGTGTACATGCTTTTTCTCACGCTATCATGCTCCATCACAAGTGACCAGACATAGTTCCCTGTGCTATGCGGCAGGATCCCACTGCTTATCCATTCCAAAGTCTATAGTTTGCATCTATTACCCCCAAATTCCCAGTCCATCCCACTCCCTCCCACTCCTTCTTGGCAACCACAAGTCTGTTCTCCAAGTCCACGATTTTTTTTTTTATGTGGAAAGGTTCATTTGTGCTGTATATTAGATTCCAGATATAAGTGAAATCATATGGCATTTGTCTTTCTCTTTCCGACTTACTTCACTTAGTATGAGCGTCTCTAGTTCCATCCACGTTGCTGCAAATGGCATTATTTTGTTCTGTTTTATAGCTGAGTGGAATTTCAGTGCTAATTGAGGAGAAATTAAGAGAAGAGGACCTTGGACCTTGCTCAGTGTCTAAACATCCTTCCTGCCCAGACACAGTTTGGGCTCAATCATGGTGTGGCCTCTGAATGGTCTCCTCTGGATCCTGAAAAGCCAGTGACTCAGATCCAAAATATCGGCATCTTAGACAAGACAGTGCTTTTCCTCTCACCTGAGGGTCCGGGCTTGTATCATGGGCTGCTCTTCAGGGTCTCCAGGAGAACCTTCTGTCTTGCTGATCAGTCATCACTATATTGCCCTTTAGTTATTCCAAGAGGGCTCATGGTCTAGCAAGGAAGGTGGGGTGGGAAAGGCAGAGAACACCCAATGCCTTCAAGACACTAACCCAGAAGCTGCCCATTATTGCCACGTGAACACCGTCGCCCAGAACCTGGTCATTTGACCACACCCACCTAGCTGTGTGAGAAGCAGAGAAATTCGTCCTTGTTCTCTGTGGTCACGGGATACTTAGCGGCTAAACATCAGGGAGTTATTATTACAGAAAATCGGGTCAACTGCTGTTGGGTGATGATGGGCAAACTTGGATAATCTACATTTGCTTAAAAAGAAAAAAATCCCCTTCCCAAATTCTAGAGTCACTATATTCTAATTGGTCGACTTTCCTGTGTGTGTGTGTGTGTGTGTGTGTGTGTGTGTGTGTGTGTGTGTCTGCATGCATATTTGTGTGTGTGAGAGAGAAACTATTCTCCCCTCAAAGAGGAGTTCAGACGTTTTGGGGCGCATGATGGGAATAAATCTGTAACCTCCCGGGGTCATGCCTTTAGAGAGGGTATCAATAACCTGAGTTCTCCTGCCTGCTGGGTTTGTACCGGGTGCAAATACACGAGGATGAGCTCCTACTCTGTGTCAGGAACATGGCATGATTTATTCCTGCCTAACCAGATATGTGGCAGAGCAAGGAGCTTCTTAATTTCCTCATTAGAATAAGTGATTATGACTGTAAACAGCTATGAGCATGATCACAGGATTCAGTAATACCTATGGATCATGCAAGCCTGATTTTAGGTCTACGGTCTCACCCTCCCTCTCCCCCTTGGCTTTGCCTCGGCTGCTGTGAAATGTCATCCTTTTAATCAGTCTTGATGGCTCTGCCTTGCTCCGAGACTTGCTTAGAGACTCCTCAGAGGCACATTGTTTTGGGGGAGACAGCTGTTCTTTCCTAGCTGAGACTGACTGGAGTTATATATAGGGGCGATAATGATAAATTGTCTACACACACACACGCAGCACGTGGGAGCCCGCTGATGACAATTAGTGTTTTATGCGTGTGTAGTGCTTTCCTTTGATTGCATTTACAAACATTCAGCCTCACGCTCTCCCTCCAGCTGCTTCAGGATACCTCTTCAGCTCACAGAGGGGTTGAAAGTTGCCCCTGCAGCCCCTGGAGTCTCTCCTGTGATTTCCTAATTAACAGGTGTACTGTTTAATTTTCCTCTTCCAGTTCTATTGTGATAGACAGTCATTCAGATCTCCCAGCTCTTCTTTTTTTCTTTTTCTTTTTTGGCCTCCTCAATGCCATGGGGGTAGTTCAGGTCAGGAATCGAACCCAAGCCACAACAGTGACCTGATCCACAGCTTAGTGACAACGCTGGCAGTGACAATGCTGGATCCTTAACCCTAACTCCTTAATTCTGTGAATTTAAAGTTACTTCTATCGTATTTTATCCCAAGAGATTTACTGTAGTTCCCTGTGCTGTACTGTAGGACCTCATTGCCTATCCATTCTAAATGTAAGGGCAGTATGAGGAAAAGAATGTATATGTGGATGACTGGGTCACTATGCTGTACAGCAGAGACTGACACAATACTGTAAATCAACTATACTCTAATAAAAAAATTAACAAAGTGATTTCTATGTCACTGACAAAAGTGCAATACGTGTGAAATTGCTGTTTGCAAAATCCAGCTGTATTTCCTCTTCCTGTGAGGCGCCAGTGACTGTGAAACCTGAAGGGCCCTCAGTTTAGAAATACTGATTACTATTGGGAAGAGAAGTACAACTAGATCCTTGCTAATATGTTGGATAATAGTTCTTCTTTGTTTAAAATATCAATCCAAGTTTCCCCACAAATCATAGAGGATTTGAAATGAATATATACTAAAAATGGAGACCACCTTTTTGACATAACATGTAATATAGCATCATTTTAAAGCACCCTCCGATGTTCCATGCCTTTCCTTATGGTGTTGGCCTAATCAGGTCCTATATACACAGTGACAAACGTCCCCTCTTGCTGCCAGATGGAATATCTCTAAAGCAGCAAATACAATTGTTCACCACACTGGCCTTTTTAATAACAATCTGTTTTGAAGTCAATAGTTGTATTAAAGGGCATGATATTTACACTATGGCAAGCCTTCTTCAGGGTCTCTGGTTTTTATTTATTTTTAAGCCCTCATATTGACATCATTATTTCTCTTCCTAGTTTTGCATATCTTTATGCTCTCTTTTCCTTGGCATGGAAAATCCCATTATTATTCCCAATGTTTCTTCTTTTTCATTGTGGACATCTCAGCATCTTCTTTACTGCAGTTTACCTACAGTTCACCATAGCAGTGTAAATGAGGGGCCGTCATTTCTCCATCTCCTGTTTGATTTCTATTGGACCATGACTTCAGAGTGCACTGGATGGGCTTACCTCAAACGGGGGTTCTGGAGAAGGACACACTGTGTCTGAGGCCAAAGATAACCCCACTGGTCACATTGCATGTGGTACCCAGGATCAACATGATTGGCAGTTAAGGGGAAGGGGACCCCTCCCAGTTAGAGCCTCCTGACCAGTCTTCTGGGCAGCCTTCCCTCTTCCTGTACATCCAGAACATGCTTTTCCTGATGGTCATTTTCCTTGAAAGCAATGTCCTAAGCTGTGCTAGTTAGGCTCTTGCTCTGGGCTCTATCTCTTCCAATGTCAGTTTTGACACAAGAGATGGCATCTCTGAGCATATGCCTCTGTTTCTGCAAATGGATGTATTGTGATAGAACGAATTTGGGGGTAGGCCACTTGGGTCCTAATTTTGGTTTGTCAGTTGCCAGCCGTGACCTTGAGCAGCTTACCTATCCTTCTCAAGGATTTGGGCACAATACACGAAGCCAGATATTTGAAAGTTCTGCCTCCAAATAGATGTTTATATTTCTCTGATTTCTTGTCCTTCCACTTTTTGTGTGAGGGTTTGGTTTGATAAAATGAGAGAACCCACTTTGAAAATTACCTGGTGGTGTTTGCATAGTTTCCAGTGGTGGAGTACCTAATCAGAAATATATTTTGATCAGACACCCATTAGTGATGGCAATAATTAAAAAAAAAGAAATCCACACCTTGGCCCAGGGACTTTTGAAAGTGATTCAGATGTGGGTCAAGTCCTTTTGTGTATTTTTTTTCACTCCTATTTCTTATTTTTCAGTAATTCTGAATTCTATGAATTTTGCAGAGTGACGTTAAAGTTGACTCGAAAATGACAACACTTTATTCAGCTTCGATTGCCAGGGCTAAGAGATCTAAGTTTGTCAAATGGTGCCCCTACACAGACAATAACGTGGAAGCCAATTAGGGCTTGTTAGTTTCTGCTAAGCAGCTAATTCTGGGTCATGCTGGCTGGTTTCCGTCTGTCCCCCCAAAGTCCTCTAGCCTTCTCTGTCTGTTCTTTGCACTGGGAGCTCCAAGAGCAAATTTGTTTCATGCCTGTCCTTGGTTCCTGTGGCTGCTGGCGATCCCTCCAAAAGTCTGCCTCCGTCTTCTCCCAGCCTTCCACCCTGTGTCTGGAAGGACATTTATTATTGGATTTAAGCATCATCTGGTTAACCCAGAATAGTCTCATCTGAGATCCTTCACTAAGACCCTGGTTCCACATCTTTTTGGGACACACAGTTCAGTCCAATACAGTGGCCTTTTCCCTACTTTGTACTGCAAGAGTTATTTTACTGTTTTAGTTTTTTGACATGATTTTACAGGCAAAGTTTCCCAAAGGAAAATTTTCTCTGTCTCCATTGCTACTCTGGTCATTATTATTCTTTATTTCATTTTATAATCATTAGTAGTACTAAATATGACTCTCATGTATGGAGGAGAGGGGTATTAAAAATTATATCCTCTGAGGGTCAAATAACTAGATATGGATGGCTCGTGGACTCGGTTATCAAAGGAACACCACAGAAAGTGGAGTGCAGATAGGAAGATGGAAACCGGGGGAAGCATGGAAAAATTCCTATATGGCCACCTCACTGTGGAGAGTTTCACAGCATGGCATTTGGAGTTTGACAGTCAGGATTTACAGCCTCCAACCTGCTGCCCTTACAGTGATATTTGACATTAGCATGAGGTCACCAAGTATGGAAGCCTTTCAGAAGAAGATGCAGGAAGGAAAGCTCACAATCATTTTTCATTTGTCGGGCACTTAGGGGTGTAAATAAGGGACCGGGGGCCCTGGAGAGCTGGCAAGAGCAAAGCAGATCCTAGTGGCTCAAGGCAGAGGGGGAGCAGGGCTGGGAACGATGGCTTTGAACAAATAGACAATGACGGTGAGGGCACTGGGAATAGGAGAGAAGGAGCCAGCTAACCTGCGTTTATGGCAGTGTTGATTCCTTCACGCATAAAGAAAACATGGAAAATGAAAAAAGAAGGCTTGAGATATTCGAGCCGTAACTTATCAGCTCTAAGAAACTTTAGAGAAGGAGTCATCCGAAGACCGTCCCTTTAAAGAGGAAATGGAAGTCCACAAAGGTCCATTGCCATATGCTAGTCCTCAGTGTGGGGAAAGTCCCCCCAGGCACCTGTATGGTTAGTTATCGTCATCTGCCCTGGGGACTTCTAACTATCTGCCACATATTTATATGAAATGCATGACCTCAAGCAAATACACCTGTACAGGCATTGCAATTACAGTCTCAAATTTATCCTATAGGAAGGTCAAAATAAAGTTAAAAAAAAAAGAAAGAAAAACTGAATCAAATATACACTTTACTCAGAAATACTTACCTAGGGTAAATTTAGTCTCAGATATGTTAAATGACAACCACTTAGACATGCATTACCGAATTCCTTAATAAAATGTTGAATCCAGAGTTAATAGCTATATATATATATTTTAATGACATGCATTTATTGCCACACATAATTCATTGCATACATTAAGTATGAAATTTCCTGTGGGCAATAATAAATGTGATTTACGAGTCACAAGTTTGTGTAAAGTCTATTTCTTATTCTTTTGAGGACAGTTCCAAAAACCATCAAATTAGAAATAAAGTCTAAAACAACTGGGGACCTATTTCTTTGGGGAATTCTCTTTGTTTTAGCTCATTCTAAATAATGTATTTCTTAGCTTATTTATATTCCAGTCATAAGAACTGTACAAAAATCAAAAGATGCAGCTTTAAGGCTTTCTTCATTTTACTTGTTCAAGGAATATGCTAATTTAAGATTTTGAGTAAATAATTTCCTCTGTGTTTTTTAAGTTTAAAATGGAGTTTTACAAAAATCAGTGAATATAAGTAGTAAAAAAATTAAAAATAAAAAAATAAGAAAATTAAGACACTATACTGCCAACAAAAAGCATTTTAATGTGTATGGCTTTACGTTTTTACACATATGTACTTTTAACAAATGGAATTATATAATATATAATGTGTAGCGAGTGATCTTCTTTTGTCAGTTAATAATCTCTATTTTTTCATGTAAATAAAGCTAGCTCATCTGGTATCCAAATCATGTTAAATTGCTCCACTTATACCCCAAATGTCTTTACAACTGGTTTTTCCAAGAAGAATTTAAATCAGTGCTATAGATTGCATCTTGTTGTTTTAAGTCTGTTATCTAGAAGGACTATAGGCCAAATCCATCAGGTTGCCTGTTTTTGCAAATAAAGTTTTATGGGAACACATATACTCTCATTTATTTTTGTGGTCCATGGCTGCTTTTGCTCGACAAAGACAGAATTTAGTAGCTGTGACATAGGCCATATGGCCTTCAAAGTCTAAAATATTTGCTACCTGGCCTTTTACAGAAAAGATTTGCTGACTCTTGATCTAGAAAATTCTTCATTTTCATGGCACTGAATTGTGGATGTGTCTGGACCCATGATCCTCCAGAATGCCATGCCCTCTGGATTTTTCTGGTTGCTTCCTACAGTATCTCAGCTTAGTCCTCTTACTGGATATTTTTGCGCATTCAATGACAATAGTCACAGTTATCTAGTGTCAGTGTGGCTGGGGTTTTATATGGACCAAAAGGACATTAAAACTAGTGAATGTAGGGAATTCCCCAGTCCTGTCAAAATTTTCTGTGTTTTTTTTTTTTTCTGAGATTCCTTTAACATGGGACAAGTCTTTTCATTTTCTTAATAGAAAAAAAAAATGATTTCAAATGAAGATACTTTGGGAGAAAGGAGAACGGAGGAGACAGCAGGCAAATGGCTGGGTTTTGTGGTTGGAGAAGATGGGAGGTGGGGAAGATAAAGCTTTGCTGAAAACCCAATCACACAAGGTGTGAAAAATTGATAAGGTGTTGGCCAGTGAGCAATAGAAGGTTCCTACAGGAAGTTTTGATTTCCTGAAAGAGTGGAGAGAAGGAAAACTGTGAAGTAGAAAAAAACAGGAATTTCAATGACAAACTACATCTATTCTAAAATCTGGCTTGGAGCCATTTCTGAGCAGGAAATATTAAGCGGGTAAGATGGATTGTCCAAACATTTCAAAACTCATTCATGTTTCCATCTTCCTTACAGGAGGTATTGCAGTCAGACCAAAGATTAAGACAAACATACTTTGCCTAGTATAGTTCAGATTACACTCCAAAACATTTTCTCTATAAACTCCTTAAATAACACTATCCTTAAATAGTATCCTGAAATAACATTATCCTTTAAAATGCAGTATTTAGTATTTATCCTTTAGTATTTATCCTTTAAAATGAAGTATTCTTAAATAACACTATCCTTTATCCTTTAAAATGCAGTATTTAGAGCCAGTCAATGACTTAACAACAGAATAATTGAAAACCATCAAGTTTACTACCCCCCTAGCTTTTTAAGGACTGGATAATTCTTTTATGATCTTTGATTATAGCATGTTGGTTAACTCTTGCCCCAGACCAGTTGACTAAGCAAAGCCAAGTTCACTAAACTTCCTTCTGCAAAGGAGGTCATCACCCTATTTTAAAAGGGGGAAGTTAGGGAAGGGGTTTTTTTATTCATAAGTTTTTGAGTTTTGGACCGAGTGTTTAAGATGGATCTTCAAAAGAGGGACTGAGTAGGACTGGGTAAATCCTGTGACATAAAAATAAAGGTTTGGTGAACATAGCAAAGCAAGTTTCTGATGAGCAAGCTGTTTGCAGAAGGTGAGCAAATCATTTTGATGGGAGAAGTGTTTGCCATGATAAATTGACTTGCAAGGATTTCCTGAAGCTAATGGTGAAGTTAATTATTGGTTTACCATCTTATCTTCTGAGGCGTGAATTACCAGGAGCAATCGGTCACATCAACATATGTGGCCTCGGTTCTCAGCTTGGATGTGGAGTTTTGCTCGTTGACTCAGGTGGTCTCAGGCTTCAAGAACTTCACATAAAGTGAAAAGTTAAAGACATGAAAGTATTGCCTTCATTGTTTTAATATATTAATCAGAGAGATTTGTTTTGCAATACCACGATTATGTTGGAAATTTTCCAGTTTGCTTTCAAAGATTATTTATTATAATCACTTAATTTGACTGACATGATTTGTTATTTGTAAGAACAAATACGAAAGGCATGGTTTTGAAGATACTGGGCCTTTTCCCTTAGTGATAATTATAGCTCCTTTAGACAATTTTTTTGGCTGCAGCCACAGCATGCCAAAGTTCCTGGGCCAAGGATTGAACCTGAGCCACAGAAGCGACAATACCAGATCCTTAACCTGTTGAGTTACCAGGGAACTCTTAGACAGTTTTTTTAAATTACAAAAATATATCAAAACCAGGATGTTCATTGAGGGTTTCTGGAATGTTTTTCCTGGTAAAATACATGGATGGATCTATGATTGGAATAGATATTTAAAAATAATTTTTTCAGTTAATTTCTTAAGATAGTTTGTATAAAAAGAGCTAATTTTTCACTTATTCTTTCCCTTTCATTTCACAGATATTTATTGGGCATCTGTCACTTGTAGGACACTATAATGTCTCTAGAGAATTCAAACGTAAATTTTTCCAGGGCCCTGAGTTCCAGGAGCTGAGAGTACTTGCGTTGCAGCTCATGGCAATGCTGAATCCTTAACCCACTGAGCGAGGTCAGAGATTGATCCTGCATTCTCATGGATACTAGTTGGGTTCATAACATGCTGAGCCACAACAGGAACTCCAAAGAAAATTTTTCTTCACAGACATCAGAAGGAGGATCAGAAAACACTCTTAAAGGGAGTCGGACTGGGAATTTGGGGTTAGTAGACGAAAATGATAAACAACAAGGAATGTATAAACAAGTTCCTACTGTATAGCCTAGGCTCTATATCCAGTCTTCCAAGATAAGCCGTAATGGAAAAGAATATAAAACTGATGGAGTTCCCTTGTGGCACAATGAATTAAGGATCCTGCATTGTTATTGCTGTGGCTCAGGTCACAGCTGCGGTGTGAGTTTGATCCCCGGTCTGGGATCTTCTGCATGCCATGGGTGTGGTTAAAAAGAAAAAGAGAATATAACACATGTATATATGTGTGTAACTGAGTCACTTTGCTACACAGCAGAAATTAGCACAACACTGTAGGTCAACTATACTTTAATAAAAAAAAAATAGAAAGCACTCTTAGAGGAAACTGTGGACAAGGTATAACTTAAAGATGAAAATGCAGGTGGAGTGTAGGTAAGGAGAAAAGAAAGGCTTTCTAAGCAAAGGGACCTCTGTGAACAGAAGCGGTGAACGACCTACACAACCTTCAAAAAAGGGAAATTAAGGCGGGACCTGATGGTAGAAGGACTAACAGTTCTATAATAGGGTTTGAGTGTCGATCTGTGAGCAGGGTAGCTCTGTGACTACAGCGGGGTTTTATGTGGGTGATAAAGACTGCAGGTTGTGGGGAATGGGGTGAGGGCAGTTAGGCTGAAGGGGGAAGGAGACTGGAGTGAGGCCGATGGGTGACGGCAATGTCAGTGCAGCTGGGATTAGGTGCAGCTCTGGTTTTAGCTAAGCTAAGCCTGCAAGAACGGAGAATAAGGGGAAAGCAGGTGGGCTGGTTTGTCAGTAGATCCTCAAAGGCAGATCAAAGGGTTGAATGTGTATGGGATGGAAGGGGCTGATGGGAAGGGAAGAAGAGTTAAAAAATTACTGCGAAACTGAAATCAGCCTAGAAAAAGCAGCAGGTGTCTTCTGCTTTGCCATGATAATGACTTACTTGGATGATTCTTTTATGAATAAACTTGAGTATTCCTCAAAAGAAGGTATTCTAAAAACTCTTTCACTTGAAATAAATTTTGTTTCAGTGTCAAAGTTATAGAGAGATGTAAAAAAAATTCCAAATATATTGTCTCTTTTGCGAGAAAAAGTCTTTTAGACAATAACCAGCATACCTGGAGGGCAGTGGTCTTGGGAAATAAGCCAGCTCAGACAGCAAGGGTCTGGCCAGAACTTAATCAGCTGAATAACAAAACTTGGGTGTTTTGTGTTTTTTTTTTTGTCTTTTTAGGGCCACACTGATGACATATGGAGGTTCCCAGGCTAGGGGTTGAATTGGAGCTGTAGTTGCCGGCCTACAGCAATGTGGGATCTGAGCTTCGTCTGTGACCTACGTACACCACAGCCCACGGCAACACTGGATCCTTAACCCACTGAGCAAGGCCAGGGATCAAACCTGTGTCCTCATGGATGTTAGTCAGATTCATTTCTACTGAGCCGTGATGGGAACTCCCAAACCTGCGTTCTTTTCAAGGCAGTCTGTGTTTCGGGCAATATCTCTGGGCCATTGGCATTATGAACTGGCAATAAGGAAGACAAGGGAAAGTGTTTTGGAGACAAAAGGCTGGGAGGGAGGGAATAAATTTTCTCCCGACCTCAGACAGCATACGAAGAAAGAGAACAGACCCTATTATTAAGTACATGAGAAAATGGAACATGGAAATCAATACTAACACTAGTCACTCATTAATTCATTCAGTTCTATAAAAATAACTCTTATTCTGAGGATCTTAGATTAGCCCTTCGCTTTTATGACATTTTCTGCTTCTTTGCTAAAGAGAATTCTGAGGACATATTTGCTTACTTTTCTAAGCAATACAAGGCTTATTATGCTATACTTTCGCTTTATATACATATGTATACACATGCCTACACATATATATATACTCTCTATATACATATATATTTAAGGGGATGTGTATATTTGGGATATGCATGTGTGTGTATAGTGCTTAGTTACCTATATTTCAGCTTCTGTCTTGCACAGAAATTATCTTGATATTCAAAGACTCTCCATTAACTAAATCAGTATACTTATTGTCTAAGATGTAATGTTATCTAAGAAACTTAGAAATTCTGTTCAAGTTGACATACTACAAAAACACAATTACTGCCTTTTTTTTTGCTTTTTTTAGGGCTCCACTAGCGGCATATGGAGGTTCCAGGCTAGGGATCCAGTCGGAGCTACAGCTGCCAGCCACAGACACAGCCACAGCCACAGCAACGCGGGATCCGAGCTGCATCTGCGACCTACACCAGAGCTCATGACAACGCCAGATCCTTAACCCACTGATTGAGGCCAGAGATGGAACCCGCAACCTCATGGTTCCTAGTCGGATTCATTTTTGCTGCACCACAATGAAAACTCCACAATTAGTGTTCTAAAACATTATATTCTTGTGTCAATTTAGTTGAACACATACGTTGATATTTTTATATCCCTAAACATTATGTAGAATGTTAGTTAACTGATCAATAAACCGATATAATCAGATCGACGAAATCAGATGAATGAGTCTCTTCATGAGAAAACAAAGTCAAATTTAAAAATGTACTTGTATTACATGCTGCACAGATCACCTCAAGGAAAAGACATACAGTTGCTATTCTTTGTTTTTCCACTCAAAATTATTAAAACAAATCTGATTTGTCCAAAGATTTACCTTAAATATGGGAACTCAATTTTCTATTTAAAAGACGGTTCTATGCCAACAATTTCTGACTCAGGTTTGTTTTTTTGTTTGTTTGTTTTACTTAAAAGGCTAGCATAGGAGTTCCCATTGTGGCGCCTCGGAAATAAATCCTGCTAGTAACTATGAGCTTGCGGGTTCGATCACTGGCCTCTCTCAGTGGGTTAAGGATCCAGCATTGCCATGAACTGTGGTGTAAGTGGCAGCCTTGGCTCGGATCCCGGGTAGCTGTGGCTGTGGCATAGGCTGGCAGCTACAGCTCCCATTCAACCCCTAGCCTGGGAACCTCCATACGCCTCCGGCATGGCCCTAAAAAGCAAAATAAATAAATAAGTATATTTTTAAGAAGGCTAGAACCTCTACTTCTTTATTTTCTGGAATTCTGGCAAGTAATTGATTAATATAAGCACATATTTATATTCTACAAAACAATCAGAATAAAAGGGTTTTTTTGGAGGGTGCACCCAAGGTATGTGGAAATTCCAAGGCCAGGGACTGAGCCCATGCCATAGCAGTGAACTGAACCATGGCAGTATTAACACCAGATCCTTAACTTCTAGGCCACCAGGGAACTGCAGAATAGATTTTTTTTTTTTTAATTTAAGAGGTGTTATAATCTAATTTAACAATAACCTTTGGAGATAGGAGAATATTTGAATTGTAAAGGCCTTCCCTGATGACAGCCACACAGGTGTCCAAAGAACTTATTGTTTCAGCCACACAAGCCCAGGTCTCACAGGTCAGAGAGAGCAGAAACACAAAGCCTCACCAGCCCGGCTCTCAAGAAGCTTATTTTTTCCTAGTTGATTTGAACTTGCATGTAGGCAAGAAAATGGAAAAGACTAACCAACTGGAAACTATCGTATTTCACCCACTCAGTCAACTCAACTCATCAAATGGTCAAACAGTTAAACTGGATTCCTAGCCATCATGCTAAATACAACAAGAACAACAACTTATCAGTTATGTGCAAATATATCAGCACACAGACACAAATAAAGCTTGCAGATTTGCATGCAAACCAGAACCAAAACCAAATTTGGCCAAAATTCAAAAGCCAAAGAAAGGACTTGGCATCAAGTTAAAGAAAAAAAGAGAAGAAAGAGCAAAACAGTGAAAGTAAAGGCCCAGTGCTGCTGGAGAATTACTCTGGGGCCTAGAACAGACAAGCCCGTGAGGAGTATTTCTTGGACAACACAGTTTAATTGGTTCTGGCACAGGAGTCCACTGGGACAAGTTCAATCATCTCCAAAACAAAGTCTCTTTTTTTTGGAAGGTGAAAACAGTGTGCTATTCAAATGTAGAACGAACACATGTCAAAAATTGTGTTATTGTTCATCAGGAATCACATGGCTGATGCAAAGAAGAATTCATAGAACAAAAATTCATATAATCATAAAGCGAAAGGGATGTAGTAATAAATTTTCTAGTAGATGAAAAATTGATTCAAGTCTTATGGGACCACGTAAGTATAATACCTGGAGTTGTCATTTCTACTGGACTGAAATCTACAAGTAGGCCACTCATTTCATACTGTCTATGCTTTAATCAAGTAAACAGTGAAGTCTCACACAGGTGCATTTGCTTAAATAATTAATCACGACATGTGGGGACCTTGAAGGCTTTGAACAGACTTTGGACTGTACCCAAAGTGTAATGTTTTCAGGAGAGTGACGATGGTGGCATGGCTTAGGGTGACGACAAGGGGAACCACGAATGCTCTGTGGATTCTAGACTTATTCAAAGGAGGAAGCTCTCCAGGCTGATGGTCAGATGACTGGCATGAGCAACTGTGGCTCCTTGGGTGTCATTTACTGAGATGGAAGCAGGAGGAGAGCAGATGGAGTGGGGGGTAGGAAATTTAATTTGGGAAGCAGTAGGTGAGAGAAGTTTGGGAGATAACTAAGAGGTTATTTTAAGGAGACAATTGGAGTCTGGGTTCAGAGGAAAGGTCAGCATAAGAGATAACTGGCAGTCTGGGAATGGCAAAGGACTGGGCATGGATGAGCTCAACAAGGAGAGACAGCAGAGTGAGATGCGTGCTCAGAAAGGGGGTCTAGGCACTCCAACCTTGAGAGGTCAGGGAAGAGATGAGGGGTCAGCAAAGAAAACAGGCAAGAAGCCATCAAGGTTGGAGAAGCTGGAGAGTGAAGAGAATGCGTTTTGACGATTTATCACAGAAAACTCTGAGACTGTCCCTCTTATAGGTTAGATTGTGCTTTCCTCCAAACACGTGTTCAAGTCCTAACCCTAGGACCTCAGGATATGAGTTTATTTGGAAGTGGCATCCTTGCAGCTATAGTGAGGTCACACAGGTGGCGGACATTCTTGACTTGAGCTAGAGTGACCTTGCTGAAGGTGAGGCGGGGCCCGACTGGTGGGTGGTAGTGGGAGCCGTGAAAGGTGGGCAAGTGGAGGCAGCCTGTGCAGAGCTGTGATCCCCCAAATTTCCTGCGCTCAAAGAAGCTCTAAGGAGTTTTGGAAAACTGTGTACCTCCCAGCACAGTGAGCGAATGTTGACAAACTTTCATCATAATTTTAAGTAATTTCAGAATTTTTAGGTTTTGGCATTCTTTTGGGATCTGTACCCAATTTCAATGCACATGTAAGTTGGGGGCGTACCTCCCAGCAGCAAGCAATTTGGAGGAACCAGTAGGGTGTCCTACCATTCAACTCAATTCTGACACTCTTTTTTTAATTTTTCCCCAATTCTGACACTCTTTATCTGAAAATAGCTTCAGATACCACAGGCTAAGGGCTCAGTCTTGCAAGACTGCACCCCACTTTCACTTCAGGTACCAATCACAAGTTCAGGGGTCACCTGTATTTCTGTGCTACAGACTGGAGGTTCCGATGACCTGGCCTCCCCCCAGGTTCAGTTAATTTACTAGAGGTGCTCACGGAACTCAGAGAAACACTTTGCTTCCTAGATCACTGGTTTATTATAAAAGGGTGTAATTCAGGAACATCCAGAGGGAAGAGACACAGAAGGCAAGGTATGTGGGAAGGGGTTCAGAGTTTCCACATCCTCTCAGAACTCAAAGATTTTCCTCAAAGCTTCAAGTGTTCATCAGCCTGGAAGCTCTCTGAAATCCATCCATTTGGGTTTTTATGGTGGCTTCATTACATGGGCACAACTGACTGAATCATTGACCATTGAGGATTGGACTCAGTTTCCAGCTCCTCTCCCTCCCCTGGAGGTCAGGGAGGTACGACTAAACTTTCTGACCCTCTAATCATATCATTCTTCGGGCTCTTAGAGTCCACCCTCAGGTGGGGTCCCAAAGCCACCACATCAACGTAATAAGAGACACCTCCATGACTCTCTTAGGAATTCCAAGGGTTTTAGGAGCTCTGTGCCAGAAATGGGGACAAAGATCTAATATATGTTTATTATTATACATCAAAATATCACAGCCATGTTGAAATTTCAAGATATAATTATGGTATGGTCTTTTAAAATGTACTTATGAATCAACATGTATTCACAATTTGTAGCCAAATGGTCTACCACTGAGCTATATCCCCTGAAATCACATATTTTTCAATTTTTAAAGTTTTATTGAAGTATAGTTGATTAACAAGTCTGTGATAATTTCTGCTGTAAAACAAAGTGATTCAGTTATACATGTACACACAATCTATTCTCTTTCAATCTCAATTGAATATTCAGTAATTTACTTAAAATAGTCATGAACAAGATGGAAAATTTATGACATTCTTTTCCCCTTGTAATCTTATTTCCATTTGATTTCTTCAATAGCATTTTATCATAAAGTATCTTTATGTTTGGAAATAATTTTTTGAGCAATACTTGCAACAGATTATAGACACAAATTAAATTTTTTAAAAGTCGTATAATCATAAATTTCTAAGCATTAAATATTTTTCTTCTAGAATGAATTTTTTTTTGCAATTAACATTGGCATACAATTAATCAAGACAATAGGATGCCTTATACAATTTGGTAAGTTATTGTTAAAACTATGTTACTGCAATTGTGTCTGTTGAAGAGATAGAGGGTTTTTTTTTCAAGTAATTTAAGTATCCATGGTTCAATTTTTGTGTGTGTGAGGATGAGACAGAGTTCTGCATCAATAATTTTCCTGTTTTTTACCTTTATTAATATAATTCCTAAGAAATACTTTCACAGAATTAAGCAGACAAGAACGGCAGTACCATACAATTCCTTAAATGCCTTCTGAGGTTTATGAAGAAAACCGGAGAGCATATATCAAAAATCATTTAAAAGGATTCAGTTCTCCTTCAGTTGTGTTGGAAAGAATTAGAAAAAAATTTTTTTTGTTGTTGTTGTTTTCAGGGCCACACCCGGGGCATATGGAGGTTTCCCAGGCTAGGGGTCTAATCAGCCTACACCAGAGCCGCATCAACGCAGGATCTAAGCTGTATCTGCGACCTACACCATAGCTTCCAGCAACGCTGGATCCTTAACCCATTGAGTGAGACCAGGGATCGAACCAACAACCTCGTGGTTCCTAGTTGGATTTGTTTCCGCTGAGCCACATAGGGAACTCTTAAGAAAAAAAAAAAAAAAATCTTTTACCCAGCTGCTGCGGTTATTCAGTTTCTCAACACCTATGCAAACACTTTGAATTGCCCCGTTGTTAGGCACTGGAAGGGTGGGGTGGTTTTTACCTCAAGGCAATGAAATTAATGAGGTTTACACTTCCTGAGCCCTCATTTGCATCTGCCCTTGCCAATGCTGGGAGTTAAGAGGCTGGCTACCCGAAGCAAAGTTCATTGGTGGTCGGGAACCCCAGCGTCACTCAGACATGTAGACTCTCAGAGCCCACCCAGACCTGCTGAATCAAGACCTGCATTTTGATAAGGTTCCCAGAAGTTCAGAGGTACTTTGGGGTCTGAGAAATGCTGCAGTTGGGTATTCGCTGTTAGAAGCTAAATCAAGTCGCAGTCAGTAAGCATTTCTGACAAACTGTCTGATGAAATCTCAGAAGAAAAGAACCTGGATTTCGAGTCCCTAGTATTTGGTATGTTTTCTTTGCTTATTTAAAATAAACCTTTGGGAGTTCCCATTGTGGCTCAGTGGCTTAAAAATCCAATCGGTATCTATGAGGATGTGGGTTCGATCCCTGTCCTCACTCAGTGGGTTAAGGATCCGGCCTTGCTGTGAGCCGTGGTGTAGGTCGCAGATGCGGCTCGGATCTGGTGTTGTTGTGCCTGTGGCATAGGTCAGCAGGTGCAATCTAGGTTCAACCCCCTAGACTGAGAACTTCCACATGCCGTGAGTATGGCCCTGAAAAATAAATAAATAAATAAACAAACAAATAAATAAATAAATATCACTTTCAGACCAAATTTTATATTTGTAATTTTTTTTTCTTAAAAGGGATTCCCAATACTGTATAATTTCCCGGGCTTCCAAAACTTGTGTCTGTCCCTGGCCAAGGGTGTGTGTTGAGAGTAGAGGGTGAAGGGGAAGGTAAGGGAGAGAGTGAGCTTCCTGCGGAAAAGCACCAAGTTTGAGTGAAGCTGAGGAGGGCTTCCTGGAGGTGGCCATGTGCATTTAATTGGCTGTGCATTTTTTTTTTTTAATCATCTCTTGGTGATAGGCAGGGAACTGGTGAATGGGTGCACTCTTCCTCCTCTGGAGGTTTATAGGATGCATGCATGAGATGGGGACGCAGGGTGGGAGGGGGGAGAAGATTAAAATCATCTGTCTCTCATGTTACCCTCATGATACTCTTACCACATGGGAAGATGTGTATGTGATCAGCACTTTAGAGCTGAAGAAACTGACACCTGGGTCAGATAATTTTCTAAAATACTGCACTTTGCCTGCTTCCTGGGACTTGGTCATCAGCTGAGTGGAGAGACCCAGTGACCCTCCAAGCCTGGCAGGGGCGGGGGCGGGGGCAGGGGTTCTCTGGGTGTGCCAGCCTTTGCTAAGTCCTCCGTGACGCCTCTGAAGGAAGAGCTGCCCCTGTACCAGTGGCAGTCGGCCTGGCTTAGCTGCGGGTTCTGCCTCCTCCCATCACTCCCGGGCTCAGACGGTTGCTGTCTGTAGACAGTGCAATAGGGCTGCTCCAGCAGCTGCCCAGCACGGTCAGGTACCAGCACTCAGGTGGGTGAGCATCAGTGCCACAGGGGCTGAAGTGAGGCACGGGACACAGGTAGGAGCTAAAAACAAATCCCTCTCCCCTGATGGATGGATCTGAGGCTCAGGGATTCCGCCTGGCCCACTTGGATGGCATCCTCCACTGGGCACCAGTTGCTGCCGACTCAGTATCACCTTCAATTC
>PVHT020000009.1:16786118-16835887 GCA_004024745.2 Catagonus wagneri | reverse complement strand
AGGCAGAGTAAGAGACAGCACGTAGGCCAGGTGACGATGCCGGTGGGGGTGGCGGTCCCTGGCGGGACTCACAAAGGGCAACTGAATGAAAGCTGCATAAAAAATAATTTGATTTAAACTTATGTAGATTAGAACACAGAGAGTTGCCAGATATTCAATTATGCATTCCAAGTCAGAAAAATATCAATCACTGATTGCAGAACAAATATAAATAGTCTGTTTTTCCTATTAGGATTTTTCCAGGTCAGAAGAAAACAACTTATCTTTGTGCGATTAAAATGTGTATAATACTGGGCACAACTGAATCACCAGCAAACAGATTACTTACAAACTAAAAGCCACAATGTCATTTCTTTGTGCCACTATTTTGACTTTTAGAAAATTTCCTTGAGATCATGTTTTTTGTTCTGTTTTTTATTTGAATTTTTAATCTACATTTAACCACAAGAGTGTTAACAGAAATAGTGTAAGGCACTGATCCTAACCTTGGCTATCCATTAAGCAATTCAAGCCTGAAGCCAAGGTGGAGAACTCCAACTTTTGTGGAAACAGCCTGGGCCCTGATTTCAGGAGACCCGAGTGTGAAAACAAATCCTCAAGTTTATTAATTTAATTAAAAAGCATTAGATTGATCTCACTAACCTACTGGACATAACATTTGAATTATTTTCCTTATACAGGTATGCTGCAGCTCGTGTAATTTAGGGGACCATTTTGAGAAAAAGAATACAAAAAAATCTTACCTTTGCGAATATTAGAAAATTATGCATTGAAATGAACACAAAGCTAAGTGCCCATGGCTTCACAGTAAATCTCACTCTGACTTTACTATCAGATTACTGATGGTGTCTTTTGAAGAGTGGATATATGGTTGCATTAAGGCGTCACAGAATTTTGTGGAGTATTACCGTTAACAATGGGCGACCAGAGGATGAGATTTTGGGAGTGGCATTTGTAGAGGAGATGGAGCCTACTGTAAAATTCATAGGGTGAAGGAGAATTGATTCTTGCTGAAAGTATGGTGCCACCATCATCAGTACACGTGTACTGAATGTTTTTTCCATAATATTTTGTAATCGAGATAATCACGGACAGTCTGCTTTTCTATTGTTGTTCAAATAGCTCCCTTTAGGACTAAAAGGTGCCATCCTTGAAATCACTGTTGGAAGTTAGGGATGTACAACTTGGATCTGGAACAAGGAAAGTTGTTTGCTTATACAGAAATGATATATTTATAAATCTAACGTGAAAATCTGCCTTTGACCTTTCTCGTGCAATGCCCTTTTCTATATCTTGGAGATCTCATCGCTTCACGTGGCCTCAACAGTCACATATATCTTTTTGTTTTCTCATTTTATGTGTGTCTTGGTTGCATGGTCAATGCATGTGCTGATAAAACCCAAGTATGGATCTCCCGTCTTCTCTCCTGAGTAGAGGAAATATACAAATGCCTATCAGGCCTCCATAGTTCACCTCATACCTCATCAATTCACAAGTGCAAGCGCAGTAGCCAGCTAGACCCCATAGTAGCACCCCGTCTTGGTGAAGGACACGCCATCCACAGAGCCATCAGAGAGGGAGCCTTAGGATCAACCAGACTCTCTTCCTCATCCCTGATATTGAATCAGTCATGTCCAATGGATTCTTACTCTGTATCCATATGTATTCCTTCCTCTGTTTCTCCACTATCTCTAATTTTTTTTGTCTTTTTGCCTTATCTAGGGTTGCACCCGCAGCATACGGAGGTTCCCAGGTCTAACAGGAGCTGTAGCCGCCGGCCTTCGCCACAGCCACAGCAATGCGGGATCCGAGCTGCATCTGCGACCTACACCACAGCTCATGGCAACGCCGGATCTTTAACTCACTGAACAAGGCCAGGGATCGAACCCACAACCTCATGGTTCCTAGTTGGATTTGTTAACCGCTGCACCACAACGGGAACTCCAGTGACTGTTGATTTTAATTTTTCCTCCTTTTATACAGGCAACTAGAGATATATGATTTCCCCTAAACACTGTATCCCACAAATTTGTATAGTGCAATTTTTATTGTCATTTATTTAAGAATGCTTTCTAGGAAGTTCCCATTGTGGCTTGGCAATAATGAGCCTGACTAGTATCATGAGAATGCAGGTTTGATCCCTGGCCTCGCTCAGTGGGTTAAGGATCTGGTGTTGCCGTCAACTGTGGTGTAGGTAACAGACTCGGTTTGGATCCCATGTTGCTATGGCTGTGGTGTACACTGGCAGCTCTGATTCAGCCCCAAGCCTGGGAACTTCCACATGCCATAGGTGCAGCCCTTAAAAGAAAAAAAAGGAATCTTTTCTAATGTCTTCTTTGAAGCAGGAATTAAGACATAGATTCTTTAATTTCCAAATATTTGGGAATTTCTTGATATCTATATTTTAATCATTTTTACCTTAATTTCTTTGTCGTCAGAGAATGTACCCTATATGATTTCAATTCTTTTTGGTTTGTTTGTTTTTTTTTAATTTCAGTACTTTAAAATTTGTACAGTTTGCTTTGTAACACAACATATGGTCTACACTGGTAAATTCTCCACGATCATTTGGGCAAAAAACGAGTATTGTGCTAACCAAGTTACCTGATACTGTTCAAGTCTTTAATATCCACACAAAGTGTTTTGTTTACTTATTATATCTGTACCGAGAAAGGCATATTGAAATTTAAAACTTTGGTTGTAGAATTTACTACTTCTCCATTCTGTTCCATGACTTTTTTTCCTTTTCGTATTTGAATTTCTGCCATTAAGTGTATACACATTTATGATTTTAATACTTTCTTGGTGACTGTGTTTTCATTACAGAATGTCCCTTTTTATCTCTAAAAATATTGCTTGTCCTGAAGTCTAATCTGTCTGATATCAGTATATATTCATCTGATGAATATATATCTTCTTCCATCCTTTTATCTCTTATAAACAGCGTATTGACTTAAAAAATTATCTGACAATCCTTTCCTTTTAATTGGAGTCTAGCCTCATGTCATGTAATTACCAAATAATTGATTATGTTTAAATATGTCATCTTGTATTTGCTATTTTTTTGTCTCATTAGATCTTTTTTTTTCCTCCTTTCTTGCTTTCATTTGGATTAAGTATTTTCAAGGATTCCATTGCATGTCCTCTACTGGTTTTACAGCTTTGTTTCTTTTCTTTTCTCTTTTCTTTCTTTCTTTCTATTGGTACTCTTCAGTTTACAACATTCATCCTTTATTTACCACAGTATGTGTGTGTATGTGTGTGTGTATGTGTGCGTGTGTGTGTGTGTGTGTGTATACATAGAGTGATACAGCATATGTATATAATACTTATGAGTATACTTCTCTTTTCTCTGAAATTAAGAAACAAGAGAAAATAATTTATATTTACTTACATATTTACTTTTACTGTAACTCTCCATTCTTTGTTTATACTGAATTTCCATCTGGTATCATTTTTCATTTAGTCTGAAGAACTTCTCTTAATATATCTCGTAGCGCTTGTCTGCTGGTAACAGATTCTTTCTGAATTTGTTTGCCTAAAATGCCTTGATTGGTTCTTCATTTTTGGAGGATATTTTTACAAGAATTTAGGTTTTGTTTTTCATTTTAGTATTTAAAAGATGTCAGTCTAATATAGTCTGGCTTACATTGTTGTTAATGAGGTTAGCAGTTGCTCTTATTTTTTTTTTTTTCTGACTCCTTTAAAAAATTTTCTCTTTATTCCTTTATCTGTTTTGGAATTAGTCCTTTCCAAAAAAGGTATCATACTTTCAAAACATTCAAAGGTTTATGAGATTTATGCCATGTTGATAAAAATAAGTAACGTATATCTCTGTTAACTGACTTTTCTTTTGGTTCTGTGTCATATTTTTGCCACTTCTTCATAATGTCTAGTAATGTTTTAATAAATGCTGGATAATATGGATGCTATGTTGCTGAAGAGCTGGCTTTTACATTCTTCCTTAATAGAACATTGAGTTTTGTTCTGGCAGATAGGTAATTTGCTTAAACTCAACTCATGCAAGGATAATTTTTAAACTTCGTTAGGGACATTTTAGAGTAGGTTTTATGGTGGGTCTAGATTAGCATGACCTTCCCTGTGTCTCTACTGAATGTCTGCGTTATTTAATGAGATGTCTCCACACTGATTAGTCTGTACTCAAATATCTCCTAGCCTAAGTGAGTTCTAATAGTTATTCAACTCAAATTTCCCCGGTAATTTTTCTTTTTTGGTTGATGTTTTCAGCCCTATCTTATGGATTCTTCACTCTGCATGTACAGTTTTGTATGGAACCGAAATGTAAGGGGAAATACATGCAGAATTCTGGAACTTCATTTCTGCACAACTCCCATCTCTCCATTCCTGCCCCACAATTTCCAGTCACCTCTATAGCCCAGATCTGTGATACCTGCCTCCTCCACTCAGTGAGACCCCTGCGTTCTGCTGGGGCTCCTCCCCCATGCCCCACCGTTCGCATAATACCTCTAGGCAGAAAACTGGTGTGACCATGATGCTCATCTTAAGGTTTCCCCATTCCCCTCAGGGAATCACAATCCTTCTTGCCTATTGTCTAACATATAAAAATCATCATTTTCTGTATTTTGTCCAGTTTTATATTTGTCTCCGGTGAGAAGATTTGTCTGGTACAAGTTACTTTGTTATAGCCAAAAGCAAAGACTCCCAACATGTTCTGGAATATCACTTGTGAGATTATAGCTCAGCCATCTTTGCAAGTTTTAAAAATTCATTTGTCTTATGAATATTACATGAAGAACACTTTTTTTTTTTGGTATTTCAGCAATATTGACTAGACTTTCCCAAGTCCTGAGAAGTAAAGTTTTCTCTGCATAAACCTTAGATACCTTCCTAAGGTTTGCAGTTTCAAAACTGAAATGGCAAAAAGAAAGAAAAAATCAAAGTCATACAAGTAATTTTATACTGTCATCCCAGGGCAATCTTAATGCTATTTTATAAAAGACAGAGGGAAATAATGGTTGCCAAGTTTCAAAGAGTACTAGACTAGATATCAGAATATATTGAGTCTTTCCATGGTTTTATCACTTGCTGATTATTTGATTTTGGATAAAGGTGACAATTTTCACATCTGTTAAATTATATGTGGTTTATCTACCTCATGAGATTAAAATGTGGTTTAGATGTAGTTAAACAGATCAGAAAGTTCATTCATTGTACAGAGCAAAACACTGGACATATAAGATGTATTGCACTTCATACGTTGAGAAAGATGAGATAAATTTAAGAGTAAAGATAATCATTTTAAGTGCAAAACTTTCAAAGCAAGGAGGCCAACAATGGAATGAAAACAAAGATTTAGAGGGAATAACTTATTTATTTTTTATTTGTTGCTAATTAATTGAAAAGCATGTGCCCCTATAGGAGCAAAGCGAATTTCACTCAACTTAGTCAAAAAAAAGTTTAAAGTGATATGACCAATTGTTGTCAGTATTCTAATCCTGTATCTTGTCTTAGTTTTAATTATGGGGGCTGTATTCTGAAAATAGTTATTTACTGATGAGATTACATTGAGGAAAGTCTATCTCAATACCCATGATTTATTCCAGTAGTTCTAATATAATCTTTGATGATATGTCATCAAATTTTGGCCCAAATTCAAAGGGGCACATTGATGTTCCTAAGTAGTATTTTAAAAAACAAATAACACCTTTGAAAAACTTTCAAGACTAAGTAAATAACAACTTTGAAAACTTCCAAGATTAATATTTTTCCCACGGCTTTAAAAATAAACTATTTACATTTTTTGAACCAGACAGTTACTCTGGAAGATCATTGGTAATAGCACTTTCCCTTTACCAATTCATTGGGCTTATTTATGTTAAAATGAACTTGCTTCTCTCAGTAATTTTAAAATCATGGAACCGCAAGACGTGAGATCCTGAAGATACCATGGACCCAATCTAAGCCAAATTCCACTTTATAGAATTAAACATTCTAATGGTAACCAACTCCAGGAAGCCCCTGTGTTATGCAGACAGAAAAGCCCTGCATACAACACAGAAAAATAAATCAATGCCATGTCTATCCACAACTACAGAACATATCATCCAGTTCTTAGGAGTTAATCTATTGATTTTTTTAAAAATATGTTTGTCATCGCTAGTGGAAAGCACTACACTCACTAGTTTGGAAAGTTACAAAGGAAGTGAACAACAGAGATTCTTCCTACAAGTATCTTATGCTGAGAGGAGAAAGAAAGCCCAATGCAAGGACATTGCATTATCATTTCTATATATGTATGAGTTTCAGTGCCTGAATTGAACTTAGTTTTATGAGGGCTTAACAGGTAGCCGTAGTTGAGATGGGTACAAAAATATAAAAGAGAAGATCTTTTTCCCCTTGTACCTTGAAGTTTGGTTATGATGAAAGATATACAAAGATGTGCATTAATAGAAGCAGGTCCTGGATTGATAAATACCATAAGATAGAAGGGACATAGTAGAGAATGAAATAAAGGAGGAAGCTGTGGCAGTGGGGATTAAAAAAAGGGTAGAGATTTGCGCGATATTGGTAACTAAATGGATGTGGTAGGTAAGGGAGTAGAAGGCACCTAAGATAACAGTGGTTTGTTTGCTGAGCTAAATATTTGTGAGGTGCTGCCACCAAAAAATAGAAGGAAGACCAAAGAGTTGGAGAATGTCTGGCACTGGAAGCAGAAACAATGGGTTTTACTTCTCAATATGTTGACTTCAAAATGTCTGTGAAAAATCCAGGTAGAAATGCCAGGATTTTATATGTACGAAAATACTTCCTGGCATATATACCTTTAGCCAAAAGAAGATATCTAGACTAGAGAAAATGATTTTGGGATTTATAATCTTTAAGGCATAATGCAAAGAGTGGACATAAATGAGGTCGCCTAGGAAAAGAATATGAAGAGAATATTAGTCCATAAGGCATCCTGGAGACCAAAATTTAGGGGGCTAATTGAAGAGGACACTATGAAGAAGACTGATAGGATAATCAGACAGAAGTCCCCCTGTCCTCCTGCCTGCATGGCTGGTAGAACATGTGCAGTGGAATCACAGCCTTCCATTAACCCAGGGAAAGTCGATATTGATTAGACTAAACCAATTGTGGAAATTCCCCCTTGCTAGTGATATGATGATCCATGAGCACCCGTGAGGCAGTTTTAGTTGGGAGGAAATAAAGGGAATCAGAGGGCTGCTATTCTTTTTCTTGTTCCTAAAAAACGGACTTGGCACATAGAATTGCCTGGTTTCAGCTACTCCAGGAGAACCTCTGAGGATGTAGCATCCATCCTGAGATCCCGAAGTAACAGGTGGGACAGTAAATGCCAACAAATCACTATGGGCGGCAGAGGGGAAAGAGAGCGGTGCCTGACCCGCACGCAAACCTGGAGTTGTGTGCCTCTGCCTACTTTTTATATGATATGTATGTCCCATTATGTTTCTTCTCCAAACCCGCTTGTTGAAGCTGTACCTTTCAATGACTGTGTTGGAGATAAGACCTTTAGGAGGAAATTAATGTTAAATAAGGGTGAGGCCCTAATCACATAGATTGGTGGTCTTAGAAGAAGAAGGAGGAGGAGGAGGAGGAGGAGATGAAGAAGAGAGAGTGTCTCTTACTCTCTGGGCATGCACAGAGGAAAGTCCATGTAAGGATAGCGAGAAGGTGGCCATCTGCAAGTCAGGAAGAAGAAGAGAATTTTCACCCGGAACTTAACTGGCTGGCACCTTGATCTAGGACTACTAGTGTCCAGAACTTTGAGAAAGTAAATTTGTGACCCAATCTCTAATATTTCGTTATGGCAGCCCTATATACTCTATATCGTTGACCCTCTATATTGTTGAGAGAGAGAGAGATCAAAGAAACAAATCAGAAAGTAAGGAATGAGGGAACGAGGGAAGGGAAGACGAGTCAAACTAGGAGAGAATGACATGGGAAACAGGGAAGGTAGGTTATTTCCAAAGGGTGGAATTGTTAAGAATCTCTAAAGATTCACAAAGAACAAGTTCAATAAGTCCTGGAATAATTTCAGAAGATCATTGGTGACCCAAACACCTCAAATGATGTGGGCAATATTGAGATGATGTTAAAAGAGGAGATGAATGGCAATTGAGCAAGGGAAATCAAATATTGACAATATTTTCTAAAAGCTTGGTTCAAAAGGGAAGGTTGGGAGGTATCAAAAGAGATAGAAGGACAAAAGGGCTAATCTTCAGAATGGGAAATTTTTTAAAAAAAATTATAGGCAGAGGGCCAAGATTCAGGAATAAGGAAGAGGCTGAAGATAAGGAAGGAGCTATCATTTATGCAGAAAGTCTATGAGAAGATGGGCAGGGCTAGGCTTAAGAAGAAAGATGAATATTTTGACTTGAAATAGAAAGGACACCTTATTCTCAGGTCATGGAGAGAAGTGAGGAGTATGATTATTACACAAATCAGAGGAAGGAGTCGGCAGCAGAAGCCAGAGCAGTGACATTATTCTTTGCCCTAAAGTAGAAGGGAATTTTGTTTGCACAGAATAAAAGGAGCAGATGTTGGTGTGGAAACAGGAGCGGCCGCACTCTGCATCCTTGGACATGTACAAGCAGCTGCCTTGTGGCTGACCGAAGAGTGCAATGAGACCAGAAATGTGACCCTGTCAAGTCCTGCATCTCTTCGCATCCAAGTGCATGACAGGCCATTGGAGCTGCTGCTATAATTAGGATGAAGTACATGCCACAGGGCCTTAACGAGATTTGTCGTGATCCCGGGAGATATGTGACTGCATCACTTAAAAAAAAAGTAAAGGATGAGTTAATATGTTCCGGATAAAAAGGCAAGTTTTGCAGAATTAAAAATGCATTGTCTCTAGGATTTGATGTCTTGTGACTTGACTCTCTCAGCCTAGTACCTACAGAGGGAAGGGAATGCTTTTTATTTTTAAATTAAATACATGGATAGTACTTTGAGCATGCCGTACATTTTCCCAGGCTTCTGGCTCCTGTGGACCATTTTCCTTGGACAAAGCAGGATCTTGTCAACCCTGGCAGCACACTTACAAAAGGTGGGTAATGAGGCGGGCCTTAAAAGAAATCTGGGGCCACCTGATCGAAATAGTAAAAAGTGAACCTAAGAGCTAGCCATGATGTTACTACTATTTTCTACTGATTTATTAAATAGCAACAACTCCCCACCTGGGTTCTCTTTTTGTATTCCTTGTACTTATTTGGTTATCAATTGCCATATAAGGAATCATATCAAAGCAACAAAAACACTTTATTATTTTAATCATCATTCTGGGTGTTGACTGGGATCAGCTGGGTGGTGTTGGCTTGCGGAGTCACTCAGGTTGTTGTAGCAGACGATGTTTGGGGCGAGAATCACCTTGTGACTCACCTATTCACGTCCCAGGAGGTTGATGCTGACTATTGGCTGGGATCTCAATAAGCTTTAGCCAGAAAGCGATACCTGTTTGTACTGTGCAGTCTTGCCACTTCCTCATAGCATGGTGGCTGATTTCCAGAAAGAGGGTCCCCGGTGAAATGTGTATAGTCTTTCATGTTATAACCTTGGAAATTCCATACTTCAATTCTGCTGTTGTCAGATTCAAGGGGAGAACCCCCCAACATCTCTCTTTGGGGAGTGATAGTTTCACATATGAAGAAGAAATGTAGGATGGGAGCTCTTCTTTGTCAGCAGCTTCTTCTAAAGTAGAATTTGATTTTTAGAGCAGATTCACAGCAAAGTCCAGCAGAAGTACATTTGTACGGTCTTCCCAGATTATTAAATTCTGCATCAGAGTGGCACATTTGTTGCAATTGAAGAACCTACATTGAGGTACCATAATCATCCAAAGTCCAGGGTTTACATTAAGGTTCACTCTTGGTGTTGCACATTCTATGAGTTTGAACAAACTTATGAGATGGATCCACCATTACAATACTGTACAGAATACTTACAGTGCCTTAAAAATCCTGGTTCTGACTATTCAGCCCTCCTTCCCTCCAGCCCTTCGCAACCACTGAGACTTTTTAATAATGCCCACTCGTTCTTCTTATATTGTACATTGTTATCAGAATTATACTATCTTTAGGAAATTCTGGAGTTCCCAAGGTGGTGCAGTGGTAACAAACCCGACTAGTATCCGTAAGGATGCAGGTTCGATCCCTGGCCTTGCTCAGTGGGCTAAGGATCCAGTGTTGCCGTGGGCTGTGATGTAGGTTGCAGACACGGCTCAGATCTGGCGTTGCTGTGTCTGTGACGTAAGCCGGCAGCTACAGCCCTGATTCAGTCCCTAGCCTGGGAACCTCCATATGCCACAGGTGAGGCCCTAAAAAACACATAAAAAAGAAGAAGAAAAAAAGAAATTCTGAACATGCATTTCTCCTGATTAAAATCCCAGTCATTTTCCACTGTATGTAGATTAAGTTGAAATGCTTCATTTTTTTGGAGTCCATGTTACAATAGCTAAATTAAAGAAAATTAGTGAGCTGACAAATAGCAGGCATGTAACATTTAGGTTTGGGGAATGTGAATATAGAAAACGGGTATTTTTCTTCATCTCCCATCCTTCTACATCTTTCCACATCCTGACCTCCTTCTTGGGATGTAATACACACCCAGTTCTATTCTTAAGCCATGGCCCGAAGGGGCTAACTTAGTGGAAATATACCTTTGGTAAAACTAGAAAAATGAGAAATACTTCAAACACAGCAACACCCGAGAGTTGTGCTAAAAGGTTCACCTTGTAGATCCTTCATCTTGATGATCAGACAAGAAAAGGGCCTCTTTTTTATTCTTGCCTCTAAAATCAGGTCCTGCCCCAGATTCATCAAGGCTGGAAATCTGATGATTTCAAATAACAACAGTCTGCGCTGAAGGCAATAAGACTAACTGAGACTCTTTGGAGAAGACAGAGAGTTGATGGACCTAGGACAGGAACCCATAAACTACAACCAATAATCCAAATCTGGTCTGCCATCTTTTAAAATAAAATTTTATTGGAATACAGCCACACCATTCATTTACCAATCATTTATGGATATTTTCATGCCATTGCAGCAGTGTTGAGTAGCTGTGAAACAATGTTTGACCTGTGAAACTAAACATAATTACCATTTGGACCTTTGCGGAAAATGTTTTTGGCCCCTGATCTAGAAAACCATGGTGAAGAGAAAAGGTACCAGGGCCGAGAGCGAAGATGGACTTGGGATCCCCTGAGATGGACCCATAACAGGGTGAAATATTGTCAAGGGGAAGTGCATGGACTGTTTGGCATCATTTTCTGGATTCTGGATAGTGTTATGGTAATTTGACACATTCTGGCAGGGAGATACACGTTTACGCACTTCTAAATTATAATGACAGTAGAAATTACAAAAAGATAAATAAGACTCTCCATATTTTTACAGTTTTATCTCCCATTGCATCCATTATACATCACAGTCCTCACTGTAGACATCTTCCTAGAATGGAAACTGAACCCTCAAGTTGCTGGGACTCTGTGCAAGTTCCTTCTTGGGTCTGTGCTGGTCTTCCACCTTATCGAAGACCTTGAAGTTTCAACTGAATGGTTAGTGCTCAGAGGGTTTTCCCAGACACTCACATTCTACCACCACCGATGAGTTTTATCTTCCTTTGCATCACTTGGCACAACTTAGTTTATACTAGATTATTAGGATATGTCTTTGTCTCTTCAACAAGATTTCAGCAACTCGGAGATGGTGTGGAAAAAGGGAACTCTACTACACTATTCGTGGGAATGTAGATTTGTGCAGCCACTATGGAAAGTGGTATGGAGGTTCCTTAAAAAACTAAAAATAGACCTACCATATGTCCTGGCAACCCCACGCCTGGGCATATACCCAGATAAAACTATGATTCAAAAAGATACATGCATCCCTATGTTCATAGCAGCACTACTCACGATAGCCAAGACATGAAAACAACCTAAATGTCCATCAACAGAGGAATGCATAAAGAAGATGTGGTACATATATACAATGGAATACTACTCAGCCATACAAAAGAATGAAATAATGCCATTTGCAGCAGCCTGGATGGACCTAGAGATTATCAAACTAAGTGAAGTAAGTCAGAAAGAGAAAGAAAATTCCACGAGAGCACTTATATGTGGAATCTAAAATATCACACATATGAAATTATCTCTGAAGCAGAAACACACTCACAGACATAGAGAAGAGACTTATGGTTGACAAGGTGGAGAAGGAGTTGGGGAGGACTGGATTGTGAGTTTGGGATTAGCAGAGGCAAAATATTATATAGAGAATGGATAAAATACAAGGTCCCATTGTAAAGCACAGGGAACTATATTCAATATCCTGTAATAAATCATAATGGAAAAGAATAAGAAAAAGTATGTGTGTATGTGTGTGTAACTGAATCACTTTGCTGTACAGCAGAAATTAACGCAATGTTACAAGCCAACGATACGTCAATAAAAAATATCAGCAACTGGAAGGCAGAAGTATGGCTTTTTGTTTGTTTTCATTTGATTTCAGTTTGATCTTACCAACCCTTCTAACGCCAATCTTCTCATTAGTACAGAGCCTTATAGACTTTAAATATTTATTGACTTGAACATGAGGGTTTTGAAAATAAAAGCTTTGCAGTTAAATCCCCCCCCCCTTTTTTTGTAAAAACCTAAAGAGATAGTACTTTGGCTCAATAATATTTTGTGTAGCTTTCATAGAAAAGTAGAACGTTCAGGTTTATTGCCTTGAACATGACAGTTTTGAAAACAAAACTTTGTAATTCTATTTCCCTTCTTGTAGAAAACTAAAGAAAGAGTACTTTGGCTCGAGACTGTTTTGCACAGCTATTCTTGAAAAGCAGAAACTCTTCCCAGAAAAATACTCCAGATACCTCAAGTCTGTCGTCTAATGAAGAAATGGAGCCCGCGTCCTTAAAGCAATGGGCCAAATGGAGATTATACCTGAAGGAGGAAGCTACTGGAGAAGCAGAAGCTACTGCCCTCCCAGCCTCTTAAACCAAAGCAAGACCTGACCTGCCTCCTTACCGATGTCTGCTCTGTCATTCTCCCCTTCAGCCAAGATTAAACCAGGTGGAAGGCTGAGTCCCGGAAGCTTAGATGGGATTTTTCTATCCCAGCAAGTAAATTTTGTACCAAGAGTACTGATTTTGTACTTGGGGGGGATAAAAAAGGATCCCATTCAAATTCAGACTAATTTCCTCTCTGCAGTGGTGGTTGCCATCATTCTCAAACTGATGTCATCCTCATAGACTCTCTGGGGTTTTGACTGGCGCAGGAGAAAGCAGCTGAATCGACTGTATCAAAATGTCCTTTAAAAACATCACTCTAGACCTGGACAAATGATAGAAGGTTTAAATTCAAGGACATTTTTCTCAGTACGACTAACAGAAACTAAGATAAGGAGAATTATATCACAAAATGTATTTCTACTGATTCGTTTAATCTTTGTTGTTCTGAATGCCGTGTCGTTTGTTATTATTCCTGAAGTTTAGTCTGAGATTGAATGAGTCAGTAAGGGCTCAAATGATAGCAATCAGAGGATGGATATTAGAGGAACAGTCACAGAAAAAGCAGTTAGCAACAGCAAGGCCACTTTGCATTGCTCCCTTTTTTTAAATGAGTAAATAGATTTTACTTTAGAAAGGATTAATATTTAATGTAAATTTACTTATAATGCTTGGGAAAATGTTTCTTTAATGAAACACGTTTTGTTGTTAGGAGTCTACTATTTCAACATTGTTTATCCCTCTCATTGACTGAGTCTATTATTATTCTAGCCAAGAATCATAAATGCTTATTTTGATGTAAAGAGGAAAAAAGAGCATATTGTATGCAAAAATAAGGTTCTGAAGCGTACTCAATTGAAGAACACCATATTGGTGTATAAATCAGTGTTCCTGGCTTAGCTTAGCGGAAGGTAAAGCTTAGTGTCTGGGTCACAGCCAAATAGTCTTTAAGAGCCACAAAGTACGGACACTAAATTTCCCTTTACTCAAATGTAAACCTACTGCCTAATGTTAAGCAATCTTTATTGAATTGATGTTCTTCCTCTCAACTTATTTTACTTAATCATATTTATTAGGGAAGTTTAGCACATCAAAAGCATGTTTGAAAATAATCCCATGATTAACCTTAGGGCAAAAAGTTAATGTAATGTATATTGCCACCTTCATATCTTCTTGATGGGCTAACAGCTGTGTGATGGAGACAGTAGGCATCAATTAAATGAACAGTGATCTTGAGACGAGTGTTCAGCAGGGAATAGTCAGCTATGTTATCAAGACGCCACCACCGAATGCACATATTTCCAAGCATTTCTTGGAAATTTTTATCCCTTCTGAGGTAGTATTTGTGAAAAGCCCATGCAAATTGGTCAGTTTGGAAAGTCAAACGTATTTACATGATTTGGGAGGACTTTAATAAAAACTTATTTTTAGAATAGCATTTAACATATATAATTATAGATTCACATTCAAATGTTATTTATTTAATGTGTAAACAGATGTACATAAAAGACAAAAATTTGGGGCTTTTGCTTGTCCTTATTCCTTTATAGAAAGATAACTTTAAGTGGAAATGCGATTTAAAGGAGAGAGCTAAAATTCATATAATTAGTATTTCTTGATGAAGTAGACAGACACTATTTGGGGGACAAGAGTTGACTAACATCTCAAAGTGAGAAAGAAATGCCTGTGAGTCTTACATTTAGTTAAATAAAGTGTATTATAATATGGTTAATCTAGGGCAAGAGTAACTACTCTCAAAAGGTATAAAAGCAAAAATAAACCAATGGGACCTAATCAAATTTAAAGGAAAATTTACAGCAAAGGAAACCGTTGACTAAAAAAAGGCAAACCATTGAACGGAGGAAAATATTTGCTGATGATATGACTGGTAAGGGATTTATATCCAACATATATAAACAGTTCATATACCTCAACAGCAAAAAACAAACAACCAGATTAAAAGATGGGCACAAAAAATAAGTAGACATTTTTCCAAAGAGGAAATGCTGATGGCCAACAAGCACATGAAAAGATGCTCAACATCATTAATCACCAGGGAAATGCAAATCAAAAGCACAATGAGATATCACCTCATACCTGTCAGAATAGCTATCACCAAAAGGAACACAAGTAACAGATGTTGGTGTGAATGGGGAGAAAAGGGAACACCAGTACACTGTTGGTGGGAATGTAAATTAGTGCAGCCACTGTAGAAAACTGTGTGGAAGTTTCTCAAAAAACTAAAAAGAGAACCACCACAGATTCAGCAATTCCATTACTGGGTATATATCTGGCAAAAACAAAAGACAAAAAATACTCACTCAAAAAGATACATGCACTTCATTTTTCATGGCAACATATTCACAGTTGCCAAGATATGGAAACAGCTTAAGTGTCCATCAACAAATGAATGGATAAAGATGTCACACACACACATATACACACACACACAAACACACACACAATGGAATACTACTCAGCTATAAAAAAAACAAATTTTGCTATTTATGGCAACATGTTTAGACTTGGAAGGCGCTACGCTAACTGAAATATGTCAGACAAAGTAAGACAAATGCTGGTATTTGTGGAATCGAAGAAATACAACCAACTAGTGAATGTAACGAAAGAGAAGCAGACTCACAGATGAAGAGAACAAAGTAGTGATTACCAGTGGGAAGAGGGAAGCTAGGAGGGGAAAGACAGGGGTAGTGGAGTAAGAGGTGCAAACTGTTAGGTATAAAATTAGCTGCAAGGATATATTGTACAACATGGGGAATGTAGTCAATATTTTATAATCACTATAAATGGGGTCTATAACCTTTAAAAACTGTGGATCACTGTATTATGTCCCTGCTAACTTATATAATATTGTACAGACACAATAATTTTTGAAAGGCAACATATCGAAGTGCCTCTCTCTTTTTTGGTAGAGTTTGCAGAAGATCTGGAGGGACGTTGTTCATATTCATCAAGGGCATATTCCTGGAGGCTATAGACACTTGACACAAAGGCAGCAGCAGATACTTCTGGTCATTATTCTCAGAGCAACCCAAGAGTTGGTCCATGCGAAGCACTCAACACAGGACCTGCCCAAAAGCAAGACACTTAGTAGTTATCATTATTATCTCGATAAAGATAACGACGTAAAAACTCTACGTTGTCAGTTTCTACCTGAAGTTATGGTCGCCTTAATGACGTTGATTTACTATGCCATTGAAATATTATGAGAAGGGAGGAAGATCAGAAGTGTAGCATAAATATTCTCCCTTGACTTTGCCCAAGGAAAGTAAAACTCTGTTTAGCCGTTTATCGGAATTAAGCAGTTTCATTAAATCTGAAGTCATTTTATCCAGAAGAAATTCAAAGTGTTCCTGGAGTCAGCATATTGATTTTATGTCAAACTTTGACTGAGAAATTGTCTCCACTGTTCTAGAGATATTTTAAAACGGTCTAGAAATGCATCTCTCCCATGAAAACTTGGCTGGAGATAAAGTTTTTTTGTGTCCATTGATCACCATTACTGAGAGCTGGCTTTGAACATGGTAGAACTGAGCTAGGTGTTAATTTATTCACAGAATTAGAGAGTTCTTTTTCTTTTCTGGATGATGAAGAAACTACAGAGAATAAGGAAGCCAAGATCCTTTCTATCAGGGAGCTTCCACTCCGATGGGGAGGAGTTCTTCTGTGGGTTAGGGACCTGGCATCATCGCCGCAGCAGACTGGGTTGCAGCTCTGGTGTGGGTTTGATCCCTGGTCCTGGAACTTCCATATGCTGCAAGCGTGGCCAAAAAACACACCAAAAAATAAACAAAAACCATTCCTATGGGGGTTGGGAAATTAAGGAGATACAATGCAATACATAGATAATAAACAGTACATAGTAAACAAAGGCAACATACAATAAACAAGAAACAATGAAACGAAGTGAAGAAAGTAAACTCAGAGTGATTGCAGGGTTATGTGAAATAGGTAGAGTTGGTATTGGCCTTGGTGAAGATGGTCACTGGTGATGTTTGAGCTGAGACCTGAATGCTGAGAAGGAAGCCAGTGGCTGTGTTAAGATCTTTGGAGAGAACATTCCGGGCAGAAGGGTCAGTAGAATAAACAATCTCCAAAGACGGGTTTGGTCAATTCCTTCCCTTCTTATAGGGGCACCTCACTCCTACTCCAGAGGCAGAGTCTTTTTCCCTGCTGTGGCAGATGAGGAGATGTGTCTATCTCAAGCCCGTCCTCCAAGAAGCCTGTGTGACTTCACCTTTCCCTCTTTGAAGCCAGCCACCTTTTCAGAAAAAGTTCAACTACATTGAAACTGCCATGCTGTTAGGAAAGCCACGCTACCAAGAGAGGCCACACTGACCAACATCTGTGTGAAGACTCCACCAACTTTCCAGCCCGACCCAGCTGAATGCAACCGAGTGAGTGAATGTGGTTGACACAGAAGAGAAAAACCACCCAGCTGAGGCCAGTCGACCCACAGAATTGTAAGAAAGAACAATGTGTCATTTGAAGTCACTGCTTTCAGGGCTGGTTTATTACCCACGGATGGACAGTGAAAGCAGTCAGAACAGAACACCTAAGGAACTGGGTTTCCTTTTTAGGGTAATTGACTCTCATAATTCAGAGCAATGGGTGATAAAAATTTCCCCAAGCTCTAAAGAGAGATTCTAGAAAAATCTCCTATAAGATTTGCTAGTAGATGGACGATGGACGTGCAGCTCAGAAGAGCATCGTGTATAAGAAATTTCTAGAGTCAGTGAGTGCAGCATGACCAGAAGCACATTTGCAGGGAAGAAAATGTAGTAACAACTCCTTTTCCTTTCTTGGTAGGTAGAGAGAATTAGTTCTGATCCTTCTCCTAAGTCACGTTCAAGAGGCAGCAACTGGATATTTGTGGTTGGGGGAGGATGAAGGTGCATGCAAGAAGGGGCACCTGCCAGCCTATTCCTTTTCTTCCAACTTGCTGACAGAAGCTCAGAGACTGACTTCCTACCAGAGAAAAGTGAGGGGCACTTCTTGGAGAATCTGGGGTTTGGGTGACACAGAGTCTGTTGTCCTCGTTTTGGCTGGAAAGGGCTGAGGTTAAAAAGCTGGCTGGGGAAACTGGGCAATGACAGAGCCGAAGGAGAGGGTAGCAGGGCTTCGCTGGCAGCTCCAGGGCTGGGGGGATGCCCGTGTGGGACAGTGCCCACTGGCCTGGTGGACTCTGGGGAAGGCAGTGCAGTGTGAAAAGACCCGTGCCCACAGGCTGCCTGCCTGTGAAGGGGAGGACAGCAAAGGTGTGCGTGGACCTGGGGACATAGCTCTGAAGAACTGCTCTGAGAATTCACTGCCCACATCAGGAAACCGCGCTGTACAGAGGCCCCCGGGGTTGGTAGCGGTGCGGTGTCTCTGAATATTGCATGGTGCACCCTACAGAGAAGAGCTGACATTTGGGCATCAGCCTTGACAGAAGGCATTGGAGAGCCAGAGACAAATCAAGGTAAGACAACCCAGGTCTGAAAAGCAGCCATCGCATCTTTCCAGCCAGTCCCTCGTCATTATCCCCAACCAGAGGAGCCAGTTACAGGGAGGAGATGAAGTGAAGGAGGTGGGCAAATGAAGGGATCAGAACTATCCTCTCCTGTGCTGGGAACCTAGCTTCACACTGGAGAGGAGAACACATTTTTTTATTTAGAAGGTGAGCAGGAAGCTGAGAGCACTGTCTGGCCTCTTTTTACCAGGAAGGGAAGAGCAGTTCAACGGAGTATTTTTCAGAGCTGGATCAGGAGAAGAATGAAGCTCTTTCCTGACTGACCCTCCCAAGTTCAGCCCATTCAGTTACAAGTTCAAAGGCCCTCAGGCAGAAGGGGGAGTTCTGGGGGTCATTTTCATCTGTGGCAGGAAAACGATGAGCAGAAATCAAGGGGGCAAGGGCGTGGAGTAAGGGGGAGAGGGGGCTGAGCAGAGCCTTGGCCCTGGGGCCTTAGCAGCCCAGGAGATGTAGCTGGATTTTATTATGAGTGTTTTCAAAAGCCACTGGAGGGTTTTCGCCAGGAAAGGAAGAGGAACTTATTTTTCTCTTTCAAAAAGCTTCTGGCAGGAGCTCCCATGTGGTGCAGCAGAAACAAATCTGACTAGGAACCGTGATGTTGCAGGTTCGATCCCTGGCCCCACTCACTGGGTTAAGGATCCGGCATTTCCGTGAGCTCTGGTGTAGGTCACAGATGCACCATGGATCCTGCATGGCTGTGGCTGTGGTGTAGGCCGGCTGCTGTAGCTCTGATTTGACCCCCTAGTCCGGGAACCTCCATATGCTGCAAGTGTGGCCCTAAAAAGTAAAAAAAACAAAAAAAAAACCAAAAAACCCCACATTCTGGCTACTCTTTGGAGGATGGGGGGGGGGGGGGGGGAGGGGGCTGCTGGGAGTGGAGGTGAGAGGTGAGAGCTCTTGGGGAGAATGTTCCACAGCAGAGTTTTATCCTTTGAAGCAATTTGATACCTTGAAGAGATAAGCGAGAGATGTATTTGGTTCTGTTCTTTGATGAATTAAAGACCGTCCAGCTAGCGGGGGTCCGGCTGGTGTTATTCTTCCACGCTTTGAACTGAATATGTAAACAGCGGGAGTTCCCGTTGCGGCCCAGAGGCTTAAGAACTCAACCGGTATCCATGAGGATTCAGTTCGATCTATCCCTGGCCTTGCTCAGTGGGTGAGGATTCCGTGTGGCCTCAGGCTGTGGCGTAGGTCGCAGATGTGGCTCGGATCCCATGGTGCTGTGGCTTCGGCTCCAATTCAACCCCTAGCCTGGGAATTCTATATGCTGCAGGTGCGTCCTTAAAAAGAAAGGAAAAATAAAAAAGCAAAGAAGAAGAAAGAAAGAAAGAAAAGGAAACCGTGGTCAAATACCAGAAAAAAAACTGAAATAAATTTTTTAAAAAACTTTAAAAATCTTCAGGAACTGGGAGCTTCTTAAAGAAGAGGAATACATGAACAGCTCTCAGACCCCATGGTACATATGCATCACCTAGGAAGTGGTTAACATGCAAATTCCTGAGTCTTATCTTGGCTTTTGTGATTGAGCCTGGATGGCTTGGGGCCTTGGAACCTGCACTGATAAGAGCAGGTGGTTCACGGATCCTGAAAAGTCCAGAATCCTTGCTCTGCAGTTTTGGCTTTCTCAGACGTCCAGTCAGCTCTGCACTCTGGATGTCCACACTCATTAAAAATTTTATTTCATGGAGTTCCCGTCGTGGCGCAGCAGAAACGAATCCAACTAGGAACCACAAGATTGCGAGTTCGATCCCTGACCTCGCTCAGTGGGTTAAGGATCCGGCGTTGCCGTGAGCTGTGGTGTAGGTCGCAGACGTGGCTTGGATCTGGCGTTGCTGTGGCTGTGGCCAGTGACTGTAGCTCTGATTCCACCCCTAGCCTGGGAACCTTCTTCATAAGCCACAGGTGCAGCCCCAAAAAGCACACACACAAAATTTATTTCACTGTCTTGCTGTTTTTTTTTTTTTTTTTTCATCCCTGGAGCTTTAAACACTTTGAGGACTAGTTCTTTCTCTTCTTCTTTCCTTGTCTCTTTTTTAAATTTCCCTCCTCCCAGAACAGAGATCCAGGTATGTAAGTACTTTTTAACTGTTTTTAAAGCAATGCAATGCTCACTACATAAAAGCATTTCAAGGACAGTGTATCAATTATGAGCAGAACCGTTTAGAGACAGAAATGACTCAGCCACATAAATAAAGGATTCATTTTCTTTAGCAAGTAGCCGGGACACAGTCACCCACCTTTCCCCCCCACAACCAAACCCATTTTAGGAAAACAGACTTCGGAGTCACAGGCAATACACGGTCAATGAAAATATACACATGCCTTTATCAGGCATTTTTATTTAAAAAGTGAAAAACCCCCTCAGGGAGCAGACGTTGAATGCTGTGCTGTCAGATCCAGTTGCAGGACAGCTCACCTTTTTTTTTTACCTACAACAAAATGGAATTTGTTCCAGGCCTCTGGATACCCTTGTCGCAGCAGGAAATGTGTGATTCAATCACACGGTGCACAGCAACGCATATGAGTTCGGGCTAAAGTTTGTAAATGTTCCAAACTGTCCCAGACGAGACCACCCAGAGGCAGATGGGAGAAGGCGTTATGTCTTTGATGCCGATGAAGGCAGGGACTCATCCTGGCCGTCGACGGAGATGGAAGCAAAACCTAAGTGTTGCACGCAGTCTATTCTTTTCTTCCTAGTAAGCAGCTTGGTTTTGAGGTGGTGGTTGTTGTTGTTGTTTTCACAAAAGGAAATCCAAGTGGCCCTTAAGGAACAGCATATTTTTTTTCTAACAAAATCTGTGTAGAAAAAAAAATCAAGATTTAGTTCTGTCTAGTCAAAGCCTGTGATTAAAAAAGAGAAACCTGGGCCTCAGAAAAGCACCATGTGTATGTAGGTGAAAAGCAAATTTTTGTTCTCTTTATGATTGCTTTCCTAAGCCCAAAGAAACTGCTAGGCAATGCAAATGAGTTCTCAAAGAAAACGTGTCGATCCCAAATTGACATAAAGCCACTCACCAAAATATGGCGCCCACCACACCTGGGGAGCGGGTGTTGTAAGTGATAAAACCACCTGAGGAATCCAATCTTTTGTTCCCACCACCGTACCTCAGGCAGCGAGACATGGAATTGCATGTCCCAAGCTGAAAATAATTCAATATGCCTTGTGTTTATGGATTGTTACACATAGCATACAAGTGGAAAACAAATTGGCTTTCTGTCATTTCTGTTTCAATAAGCTAGGAAAACATTCACCTCAAACGAAACTACAAGCCACCTCTCAGATGCAGGCCATGAGCTGGATGGTGAATTGACATGCATCTGGAATATATTAGCAAGTTTTATGTGGGGGAAAATACTTCCCTAAATAATGAAGTGGGACTGAATTCCAAAGCAGAACATGGAATTTTTTGCTGTTTATATCCACAGAAAAGGAGATTACTAGTTCTTCATTTCTTTTTTATTTTTGTCTCTTTAGGGTCACACCTGTGGCCTATGGAGGTTCCCAGGCTAGGCGATCTGAGCCGCGTCTTCAGCCTACACCATATCTCATGGCAACGCTGGATCCTTAACCCACTGAGTGAGGCCAGGGATTGAACCCCCATCCTCATGGATGCCAGTCAGATTCATTTCCACTGAGCCATGATGGGAACTCCTCTTCCCTTTCTTAAGAAAGACGTTTCCTTCAGGCAAAAGTATTATTAATGTGAAAACATCATTGTCTCAAGTGTTATGTGGGGACATAGTATTAATTGAAGAAGGGATATATTTGACAAACTAATCAAGTAAAAAAAAAAAGCCAAACTTTTAATAATTATTTATAAAAGTTAGTTTGGTGCCTCAGTGGAAATAGTCTGAAGACCAGTACATTATTTCAGTGGAGTTAAGATCCAAGACGATACAGAAAGATTTGAGATGATCAATCTCAAAGTGAGTCTCTGCCAGAATCTGCTTGGTAGTTTTTTTATGAAGTCCTCCTAAAATATCGAATTTGGAAAAAGAAATTGACCTGGCTGGACTATGTGTAGAAGTATTATGTCATTCACTTTTTTTCTCAGAAAAAAATCTTTGGGACTAGAGTGGTTTTTATTTTAGCATTATCAGATGGATCAAGCCATTGCAGCACACATTTTCAATTGAAAAAGGAGTTTGTTCGGTCTGGTTAATTAATACGGGAGGCTCTAGATTACAAGGGGGCAAGCCAGGCTCTAATCTCAGAAAAAGATTTTCCTGGGAACTCACTTCTTTACCTTCATGTCTCTGGAAAGCAATATACAAACTTCAACAAGAAGGAAACTCTTTAACCTGGTCCATTTACATCATTTTCCTAAGGGAGGGGTCACCTCACTTTGTGCATCCTTGTTTCCTTTAGGTCCCATCAAATTCCCTTCAAATATTCACCTTTTTTTAAAAAGAATACCTCCGTTCACCCTTCAGCTTAAAAATCACAGAAAAGACCAGACGCACAATAGAAAACAACCACACAACTCCTGAGACTTTGAAAAATGGCCCAGCTGAAGTATGCTCTTTCTTTGCTATCCCATAATTTGTAATGGTACCCAGGGAGTGGACGGAAATTTTTTGTCATCCAAAAAAGTTCAAGGACGTATCTGGCTAGCGATATCAGTGGATGAAAAGGAGAAACAACGGTTTAATTTTGTTTGTTTTTGTAGCTAAATAAAGTGATTGTCCTAGATATGCTCAAATTTACCATCTGGCTCTCATTCCATATTCTCTTGGTTTAAAAAAAATCACTAGATCCAGGACTGCCTATTAGGGCTATTCTGATTAAGAAGATACAGGAGGACAGATGGTAGAGTTAAATGACCGAGAAAGTGATAGGGGACAGTGAACTACTTACAATGAATACTCTGCTGCCATGGAGGCTGTCAGATCGTTCGGTAGAAACTCCAAGTTGAATGCTGTGTCTAGAAAAATTCCTGTGCAAAACTCATCACTAACAGAGGGTAAAAACGTTTGACAAGTATACAAGTACGTTGATACAGAAAACCTCATTATGGGTGGCTTATTGCGAATGTATGGATTTCTGACCTTTACTGTCTCACTCACCCTTCAAGCAAACCCTAAGAATGAATATTCCTACTGCTTCGTTTTTTTCAGACCAAGAAACAGAGACGTCTAGAGTTCTACAACTTGCCCGACGTCAAGCTGAGGCTCCCGGTACCTGGGAGTCTTTTCTTCAGTGGCTGCAATGTTTGCAGCTGGACAAACATCCCCTTAAGGCACAAAATACACAGAAACTATAAGGGACTAAAAAGAACTGCATGCGTGTGCAGTTGGGGCGAATTATGGGCAAGATGGTACCCAAGACCTAAAAACCCAACTGGCACTTCTGAGGGGCTGAGAGCAAAAGCAGGGTGTCAGAAGCAAAATCTGGGGTACTCCACACAGGCCCCCTGAACACACCACTGCCAAAGGGCGAACCACCTAAGCCGCCCCTCTGGCCTGGCTCTTGGCCCCGCCCGTATCCTCACCCTGTGTAAGGAATCGGCTTATCTCCAACCTCCCCTCCCCAACCGCCCCAGTGGATGAGCAACTGAGGGAAACTGTTGTTGGTTCTGCTGCCCGTTGCTGCAGAAGATAAAGCCTTGCCTGAATCTTCCTATGTGGCCTTTTATCAATTTCTATTGATTAAGGATGTCAAGAACCCTGGATGGTAACAAAACAACTAATAAGAAACAGAATGGGAGACTCACAACCGGTTTGGAGTTCTTGCCTTCTGGGCACACACTGCTTCCTGCAACTGAATAATGGGGAAGGCAGCCAGTTCGTACTTATTTGCTTTAAGTCTCGGTTCAACTTGACTTTCCCAATGTCAGTCCTCTCCTTCCACTCTTCCCTGGATATATGCCTTCGACTTGTCTGTGACTGAGGGAGTTGCCGGGTGATAACACGTCCGGTAAGACATCAAATGCCAGATACCCTCTCGCCAAAGCTCTGCGTTTTCCTTCCCCGCACTGCCCCCGACTCGCTGTCCAGAACAGCATCGATCATTTTCTAGCCCATCTCAGCTGTAACATGCATGGTTAAGTCTGCCATTACCCTCGGGTCTTTTAGAACATTGATATGTGACGGACTTCACTCACCCACTGACAGGTCATGTTTTGAATTCCTTCTTGGATATATGAGATTGTAACTCGCCAAGCTGAATTTCAGTGAGTGTGGTTTTCTCCTCAAATGATTACGCCGTCACTGCAGCAACTCCCAGTTTAGAATCAGATTTCATTACTGTGGTGTTTTTGCATTCTTCCAGGTTGTCAATAAAGACGTTAAACCACAGCAGACCTTCAAAGCGACCCCTCGGTTCCTGTTTGTACCTGCTTTCGGGGAGCGTGTCCAGGAAGAGCGTAGAATGAACATAAACCGTAAAATCGGATTGCAAGGAGCTTCTAAACTTGTTATCAACGGTCAAGATAATTCCCCGTGTAGTAATCAAATGGAAAATGACTCGGACTAAAGCATGAAGTAAGAAGTAGAAAACTGATGAAATAATTTTAGTTCCTGTTGCTGGAGATGACACAGGGGCAATGTCTATAGTGCCCAGAATATGGTTACTAGTTTAAAGAAATTATGCTTTCCCCAATATCGAGAAATAGTTAACATCATATGACTTTCACAGCACATGTTTGGTTTTCGCCTCTTTAAAATCAACATATCAGAGGTGAACACTATTGCCATTTATTGCAGGGGAATAGTGAGGCACAGAGTAACTCAACCAAGTCACTCTCTCAAGCTTCAGACCAAGGTCCAGTCACCCCTAGATCTTTGGTTTGTTTGTTTGTTTTTGCTTTTTAGGGCCACACCCATGGCATATGGAGGTTCCCAGGCTAGGGGTCGAATCAGAGCTGTAGCTGCCGACCTGTGTCACAGCCACAGCACCATGGGGTCTGAGCTGCATCAGCGACCTACACCATGGCTCACAGCAACGCCTGATCCCTGACCCACTGAGTGAGGCCAGGGACTGAACCCGCATCCTCATGGATGCTAGTTGAATTTGTTTCCACTGACCCACAATGGAAACTCCTCCTCCCCTAGATCTTGGCAGGAGTCTGAAATTTAACAACACAACTAGTGACTTGTACATAGTAAGTGTGCAATAAATACTTGTTTTTTTTCCATTGCTTAATGAATTTTATTACAATTATAGGTGTATAAAAATCATCACAACTCAATTTGATAGCATTTCTGTCCCAAGCCCTCAGTTAAATACTTGTTTAATAATAATTCCGTATAGTCAAATCAGAAACTCTGTCACAAAGACTTCAGAGAGTTTTTCTCTAGAATAAATTATATCTTGGTCTTCCCTCACCTCCCCCTTGAGGTCCATGGGGCATCTGACACCTCCTTATTATTCACGAAGTACAGACTTGCTGTCCTGGTTTGAGGGGGCTGCCATAACAAAATACTATAAACTGAGGGGCTTAAACAACAGCCATTTATTTTCTCACAGTTCTGGAGGCTGAAAGCCCGAGATCCAAGTGCTCTCAGGTTTGGTGCCTGGTGAGAGCTCGCTTCGTGGTTTGGAGAGGGTCCCCTTCTCTCTGTGACCTCGCGTGACCTTTCTTTTCTGTGTGTGGTGGACAGGGATCACTGGGGTCTCTTCCTCTTCTTATAAGGGCACCAATTCCAGTGGATTAGGGCCCCACCCTTACAGCCTCCTTTAACCTTAATTACTTCCCTAAAGGCCCAGTCTCCAAGTCACGCTGGAGCTTAAAGCCTCAACATATGAAGTTGGGGGGGACATTACTCAAGCCCTAACACATACTGATGCTGCACCTCCAAAGTTGGGACATAAGCCGCTCTAAGTGTGCCCCTATGTACCTCTGGCTAATGCTCCAGTCACAGCCCCATCCCCCAGGGCTAAGAGGTAGACTCTTCAGCACCCCCATTGCAATGCTAGGCTTCCTTAGACAATGAAGCGGTTCTTAGCCTCACCAGCCTGGGGTGACCACACTGCCTGGAGGGGCAGGAGCCTCTGACTCTCTTGACTTAAGCGAGAGCAGTCCCTTGAGTAACATACAGAACCTTGACTGCTGTCCTCGTAGAATTCGTGTCTGCCCAGAGGAATAGGGTTCTTGCGGGTGTAACCACGTTAAGATGAGGTCATGCTGGATGAGGGTGACCCTAAACCCCATGATGGGGGGCATTCTAGGGAGAGGGAGACAGACACATAGAGAGTGAAGAGAGACGTGGAAAGCAGAGTGAGGCCGTTACGTGTCAAGGGCGGCAGCGATTGCTGGCAGCCTGTTTCAGTCAATTCACGGTTTCTTTCTTTCCCTCATTGTGTTCCTATCCCATTCATAAGCAATTCTCATTGAGGGTCATTCTAAGGTGTCCCCTAGAGCTGACTGCTTCTTACTATTTCTATTGCTGTGACCTCCTCGATGCCACTGTCAGCTTTCAGTTAAGCTATTGAGATAGTGTCTTAATTTGTTTCTCTACTTCCACTCTTTTTTTTGTTTGTTTGCTTGTATGTTTTTTAGGGCCATACCCACAGCATATGGAAATTCCCAGACTAGGAACTGAATTGGAGCTACAGCTGCTGGTGTAGGCCACAGTCACAGCAACACTGTGGGATCTGACCCGCATCTGTGACCTACACCACAGCTGGATCCTTAACTCACTGAGCGAGGCCAGAGGTCAAACCCTCGTCCTATGGATACTAGTCAGGTTCACTACCACTGAGTCATGACAGGAAATCCTTCTCTGCTTTCACTCTTGATGCCTTATGATCTGTCCTGCGCACAGTGGCCAGTGGGATTTTTAAAAATGGAAATCTGATCTCACTGCTCCGCTTCTTAAAACTCTGTGAAGTCTTCCCATAGTAATCAGGACAAGATCCAATTGCCCTGCCTGTCACAACGCCCACTTTCTATGATCTGGCCTCTGCTTATATTTCCACTTTCACCTCACGCCCATCCTGCTCATCGGCCACATTCCAGCCACATCTGCCCCTTCCATGTTAGGTCACCTGTTTCCTCTGCTTGGAATGTTCTTTCTCCCAGATCTTCACTTCTTTGCCTCCCACTGCTGTGCACACTTGCTTAATTTAAATACTGCCTTCTTTGAGAAACTTCCTCTGGTCACACAATTTAAAATATGGTGGACGGGAGTTCCCGTCATGGCTCAGTGGTTAACGAATCCGACTAAGAACCATGAGGTTGTGGGTTCGATCCCTGGCCTTGCTCAGTGGGTTAAGGATCTGGCGTTGCCGTGAGCTTTGGTTCAGGCTGCAGACGCGGCTCGGATCCCACGTTGCTGTGGTTGTGGCGAAGGCCGGCGGCTACAGCTCCTGTTAGACCCCTAGCCTGGGAACCTCCATATGCCGCGGGTGCAGCCCTAGATAAGGCAAAAAGACAAAAAATAAAAATAAAAATAAAAATAAATAAAATACGGTGGATATATACAGTGAAATATTACTAGGCTGTAAAAAAGTATGAAATAATGCCACTTGCAGCATCATAAATGAACCTAGAGATTATTACACTAAGTGAAATAAGTCAAAGACAAACATCATATCACTTATACATGGAATCTAAAAAATAATCCAAATGAACTTATTTATGAAGTAGAAACAGACTCGTAGACACTGAAAACAAACTTATAATTACCCAAGAGGAGAGAGGAGAGGGAAGGGATAAGTTAGGAGTCTGAAATGAACAGATACACATCACTATATATAAAATAGGTAAATGTCAATGATTTGAGGGATGAGGGAACTATATTCAACATCCTGGAATAAGCTATAACTGGAAAGAATCTGAAAAAGAAGGTATAGCTGAATCACTTTGTTGTACACCTGAAACTAGCACAATATCATAAACCAATTATAGCTCAATTAAAAAAATTAGTCACCATCTTGATCCATCATATCAGTTTCTATTAGAGCACTTTGACACCATCTGACATTTTTCTTGTTACCATCTGACATTTGTTTGTTTGTTTTCCTCCCTTACCTGTAAGATAAGATCCATGAGAGCTGGTAATATTTCTTTTCATTCAGAGACTATGAACATGGCATAACACAAGAGTAGCTGCTCGGTAAATATTTGTTGCTTGAGCGAATGAGTGTAGGAGGGAAGCAACTGTCAAGATTGTATTCATGGAGGTTGCTAGGAATCACCAAATTGCACGCAACCTTCCTTTCTTTTGTTGAGATCTCTTGCAGAGCCAGCCCTTGGCTTTGCCGATGACCATTAAATTATTCAGGTTTGCAATGTGTGTATTTTCTTTAATCATCCCGAGTGTTTGACATATTCAACGCTAATAAGTTATCAGCATTGTCGAGTTACGTATTTTTGCCTGCCTCAAGGGCTAAAAGATAATTAAAAATATGTAAAATATATATGTGCTATTGAGATAGATTCCATGGGAGTGGGCCAAAACCTTCCCTGACTGCTCACTGATGCCTGAAATTCCAGAGATAGAGTTTCAAGATAAACGAGCTGAAAGGAGGCTTTTGGGCAAGCATTTATTTGGCCCCTGAAGGGGGTGGTGGTGGGGGACCACCTTTAAAGGTAAAAGCTGAAGATCAGTTTTTGCTTATGGTTTCCTTTGCGATTTTTTATTCTGTTGTAAAAGTAAAAATGTGGGTCATGAGCACCCTATAACTCTGACTTTTTGGCAAATACACACTTAATTCCTTGTTATGCATCATAACCGCCTATGAATCTCTTCCTTCCCTTGTTTTCGCTAAATTTCCTTCGTCCTCTGCCTGTAGAGTCTTTTCACCATTTTCTCCAGATCTAGATATTCCCTGCTGCCCTGCAAAATTTTCTTGTATGTGAAAAATGTTATTTCTCTTAGGCTTTTCTCAGCCAAATCCTTTCCTGGCAAATTTGTTTTCAGAATTATGCTTCACCAAATCTTTTGACTACAGTCCCTAGTAAAATTCTCCCCCACGAAGGAGGGGACGTGAGAGATGGTTCAGGGAAAAAGAGAAACGAGGCTGAACATTGGTGAGCTCTCATCCACGAAGCCCTGCTTCCTCCCACACGGGGTGTCCGACTTGCTTGTTTGGTCTCTTTCCTGTTTTTGTCCTTCAACCGCAGTCCCAGTGGACAAAGGCCGCACCCCTTCTTTTATGTTCTCCAGAGCATGCTATAAATAACAAGAACACCTGTTTTGCAGTTGTTTCCTGATGTTATCTGAATTGCTTACCTTACCCACATTTTTTTTTTTTTTTGCAGTGATAAATACTCACTCCTGTCCTGATTCAACATCTAATTTTCAGTGAGGGACACAGAGTTGATGTCAGTTCAGCTGTTCAGAGAACAGGGCACCAAGCCCAAGATACGGATCTAAATGTAGAAGCTGTACATCCTTACCCGGCACTCGAAATTGAAATCCAGGCCGTATTTTATCTGAGCACCTTTATTTCACAGCAAGGGAAGGAAAACAGGCAAGGCAAGAGTTGTGCTGGGACTTCAAAATAGGCGCTCATAGAATTGAATAAGATAAGGGATATAGATTCGCTTTGTAAAATAGATGCATAAACAAACATCAAGGAATAATGTATTATACTGACAGGAGACTCTTTTTCACCTTCAGCCTAGATGATTGTTTTAATCTTTCAGAGAAAGGGTCTCTGGATTTGCTACCACGTAAAAGAGCGGGGAGGGAGGTAAAACACAGGAAAACTAAGCACACCTATCTTTCTCCTTCTATGGCTGTGATTGGGGCTGTTGTAGTTTGCTAAAGAACATGGGTGGAGAATTTATTTACTTGTTTTCATAGTATGTTTTGAGTATTATTTTAGTGTCTTTATTTCCTCAAGTTACGAACAAGGCAGTCCCGGTTGCATAGGCCCAATCATCTTCCTCTTCTCAGGAAGTGTCCACTCAACGTGTCATTAGAAATCAATGCTATTAAAAAAAAATGAAAAAGCCCATGAGGACGCATGTTCGATCCCTGGCCTTGCTCGGTGGGTGAAGGATCTGGTCTTGCCGTGAGCTGTGCTGTGAGTCACAGAAGCAGCTTGGATCTGGCGTTGCTGTGGCTGTGGTGTAGGCCAGTGGCTACAGCTCCAATTGGTCCCCTGGCCTGGAAACCTCTGTATGCCACAGGTGTGGCCCTAAAAAGACAAAAAAAAAAAAAAATCAATGCTATTAACTGAAATTGTCTGATTTCTGTTGTCAAAAGCTACTGACTATTGGACTAGTTTAAAATCTGTGGGGTTTTTTGTGGGGGGTGGGGAGGGCACACCTGCAGTATATGGAAGTTCCCACACTAGGGGAGCTATAGCTCCCAGTCTACACCACAGCCACAGCAACATGGGATCTGAGCCGCATCTGCGACCTACACCACAGCTCATGGCAACGCCGAGTCCTTAACCCACCGAGCGAGGCCAGGGATCGAACCTGTGCTGCCGTTTACTTGCCTTGGTTACTGATAACTCCTAATTCTCTCATCTGGGAGCAAAGTCCAAACTCCAAGGGGTCATCAACCGATTGGTCCAGCTTGGGTCCATTGTCCAGAGCCAGGAGAATCCCTGACCCAGATGCTGCGGCTGTAGCCCCACTGTCACAACAGATGCAGTTTCTGGAGAAGCGAGCGTCACTGTGTTCTCGAAGCAGCTCTTCGGTTAGGGACTAGGTAACTAGTATGTGCTCTGGCCAGGTGGCCCGAGAGGCTCGCACTCCTTCTCCAGACAATACAAGGGTCAACGTGCCCTTCCTCGTTGGGGCCGGGCTTCTCAGGATCCTGCATTCTTAGCCTAAACTGTGAATAAAATCACCACCAGAATCCCCTGTAGACAACCATCAGGAAAGAGGAGAAAAGAGAAAGAGAACTCTTATTTTTAAAAAGGGAAGGAAATAAAAAAGAGATACTTTCAGTTAAACATTTCGATTTGATTACACATGTATAAACAATTCTGTCCTTGCAAAACCCCGCGAAGACGACAGTCAGAGAGCTTTTGAGAAGGCAAAGGCTCATAGGATAAAAAGAATAGAAGTAAAGAGCCTAGCAACACAATTTTGGAAGCTAGAAAGGAAACGAGCGAGCGGTAACTGAATTAGCAATGCAGAGGAAATTGAAGTATAAATTGGAGAGGGATAAGCCAAGTCAGGTTTTATCACAGAAGTCCAGAAATGCACATTTTTGGAAACGGAAAGCACCACATACTTCTGAAAATGGGGTTTGCGTGGAGCTGGAGACAGAGAGATTGTCTACAAGTATTTATAAGCGTTACTTATCCCCCCGATCTCCTTCCTTCTTCCATTTCAATCCTGATTCTGTCTCTTTCCACCTGGCAGAAGACTTGAGAATTATTCTGCAAAGAATCTGAAACAGGAAATCAGGTTCGGGGATCCCTGGCTGAGGACGGGGGCACTGAGAACAATGGCATTAAGCGAAACACTGCATCCATGAAGCGGCCAGTTAGACCTGCTGACCGCTTTTTAATACTGGGCTCCAGAATTCTTGCAGCTAGTTGTACGCCCCTGAGGAAGGAAAAAGCAGCCCCCTCGCAGCTGAGAAGCAGCTAGCTGCTGGTGTGGCGAGGAGCCAGGGCAGGCTGCGTGGTGTGGGGCCAGAGCAGTCGCTCAGGACCCACCACATCAGAGGACCTGTCACTTGGGCTTTCATGCTTTGCGGTTGCCATCCTGAAATTCTTAACTCTTAATCTGAATCTGCTTTGTAAGTGACAAGGAAGCATGTACCGTGGGCTTGGAAGCAGGTGTGTTCCCATCTTCTGCCAGGTTCCCACCTGCCTCCCCAAAACAAGTTCTCCCGAGTATATCGCTTCTCGGCTAAGATCAGGTGAAGTTCTCCTGCGTCCCTGTGGCCCCCTCAGCCTGCCGCTCCGTGTCCCTAACCCAGCAAGTACCGCTGCCCTCTGCCTGGGGCTGGATTCCATGGGTCAGCTGGGGCAGGCCACCCTCCAGCCCAGCAGGGACCTGGGCACATGTAGGGGTGTGTCAAGTTCAGGAAAGATTCGCTGGAAGGCTGTGCCAAGGAGTGTTTGATGGATGGCTTGGCAGAATCTAAACGAAAGCACTTGGAGGGGCTGGGGATGGCGGGGGAGGGGGGTGGGCGAGGGAGCAATGTCTGCTGTAAGCTGGGCCTTACTTTCCTGTTCAGCTATTTCAGAAGGTGCACTGCCCTGAAAATAGAAACATAGACGATGCCATCAAGACTCTTCTATGTTCATGAAAATATGGAACAAATAGACAAAGCCAGGTAGTTCTTAGGTGCATGTCCAGAGGGGGAGGTTCAGAACTGTGGAGCAGAAATCTAACTTGTCATGATCAGACATGGAAAACTGTCGGAATGGGTTCATTAGACAGACAGGCAAGCTTTTGGTTTCTGTTGGGTTTGTGACAAGCTGTTGAGAACAGTTAAAAAAACCCCTTGTAGTGTAGACACGGAACATGCACAATGAATGATAAGAAAGAGAGGGAGAGACACAACATGATGGTGATTCTGCCTGATATTTCTCCAAAGAGCACATACTCTTAAATGAGAATTAAACGGGAGGTGAACCTGAGGTTGACCCCGGAAGCCTCTGGTCACGTGATCATCTCATGCTACTGAAGATAATTCTTTTTTTTTTTTTTTTGTCTTTTTGCCTTTTACGTAGAGCTGCACCCGCGGCATATGGAGGTTCCCAGGCTAGGGGTCTAACAGGAGCTGTAGCCGCTGGCCTTCGCCACAGCCACAGCAATGCGGGATCCGAGCCGCGTCTGCAACCTACACCACAGCTCAGAGCAACGCCGGATCCTTAACCCACTGAGCAGGGCCAGGGATCGAACCCGCAACCTAATGGTTCTTAGTCGGATTTGTTAACCACTGAGCCACGAAGGGAACTCCCTGAAGATAATTCTTGCTCTGTAGATATGTGTAATTCATACAAAAGGGCCTTTAAATGCAAGCCAGTAACTTCATGTGACATGGAAATGATAAAACAGCAACCCGTGGTGAGGTGAGAAGAGATATGGCTGCAGGGGATTTGCCTTCTTTTGGGTGACTGTCAAGGGTAATATTTTACATGTGATTTTTGCCAAATAGACTGATTTTAGAATCTAACCTGGGTACAATACAAAGCCACGGTGATTAAAATTGGCACTCTCACAAAAAACAATATGTTATGTTAACACTTCGATTAGTAAAAGCAAACATGTTTGTAAACACATTAGAAGTTGTAAAAGATTAAACACAGTTTGGACAAAATTAACCAACAGTTGAAGTGATCTATCCTCACAATCATATGAAAACCACTTTTCTTCCCAAATTTCAATCTAGGTACAAGGGTGTTTATCAAATATTAAGGAAGTTAAGTTATAGCTACTATAAAATTAATGTCGGTGCATCTCATCTTAGCAGGTCAGGAGTCATGTTTGGAAAAATATAAAATCTCAGAAGAGAAGATTCAGAGCCAGAATTTTTCAGGGCTGAGTAAAAACCATCCAAGAGGTAGACCAGGAAATTTTCTACTTCTTATCCCCCGACAGATAAATAATGTGTAGTCTTGGTGAGTGCACAATGGCTGCCAAGGGAGTTGAAATGTTTTGTAGGCTATTTTATCCAGGTTGTGGCAGATTGCACACTCTGGCTGTAGAAATTATCCTCCTAGGAGGTCCTGATTGAAGATAGCAGGACCCTTAGTACAAAAGCCTAACAGAAACCACGCAAACTATGAAGTATGGACTGGATGCCAAAGGTTCCACGGCAATTTGCTATTTGAAAGAATGTGTTCCATATAATTATAAAAGTCGCAACTAACCATCTGTTTCCATATCCTGGCGTCATGTGGTTGGTCAGCATCGTAAAAATGAACATCTTGTTGTTTTTGATGAGCTCCATTTAGGTTTATCCGAACATATGAAACGCTAATGGTAATTTAATTCAACATTTATTGTGTGTCTAGAATGAGAACAGCATGGTAATAGACAGGGGGAGAAAGACGGGGGGGGGGGGGCAGGGCAGACTTCCTATTCTCCAAATATTTGCAGAGCAAAGGAGACAAAGAATGCATGTTGCATGCTCTCAGAGAGGGTGCAATGGGGTTATTTACCTAAGACGTTATTGAATGTCTATGGTAGGAAGAGACAGGGCTAGGGACAGCTACAATACTTTGTTCTAAATACCATCACAGAGAAAAACTTGGGGTACACTGACTCACAGGAAAGGTGAGCCTACACTATCCTGCTGTGGGAGCGTCAGGGAAGGCCACCCAGAGAGTTGACAACTGGCCCGAGCTTTTTCTTCTCACATGGCATGCAGAAATTCCCAGACCAGGGGTCGAACCCATGCCACAATAGCGACCTGAGCAGCTGCAGTGACAGCACCAGATCCTTAACCCACCGGGCCACAGGGGAACTCCTGGGCTGAGCTTTTTAACATTGATCTTTTATTCACTGTTTCTTTAGACACACATGGATTGACTACTACACTCTTTTGGGTGCTGTTCTAGGCATATGGGATCTGCAACAAAAACACAGCTGAGGTCCTTGGTTTCATGGAGCCTATTTTCCAGGAGTGGGGAAGAAATAATATGTGAGTAAATAAGTAAGATGCTATCAGCTGCTAAAACTGCCTTGAAATGTTAAATTCTATGGGGACAAAACCGAGAAATGTCTTTTAACACACTGAATCATCTTAATAGTTGAAGAAAAGTTAAACTTGAATATTTTCATTGATCTGCTGAGTTACAAATACATGGTCTCAAGACAGCAATAATCTGTTCAGAGTTGGTGTGTCTAATTCATCTAATTAGATGAGCCATAGAAGGGGTAAAATGGGAGAAAGATATACCAGAACGATGAAGACAAAATAATAGAACAAAGTATCTCATTGGCAAGTCATAGATGTGAAATAGTGTAACGCTCTCAAGGAAGTGCAAACATGCTGATGGCACCAGTGTGCAGAGGAAAATGCAGCAGGAGGTGTAATGGGAAAGATGAGCACGGACCAGATCATGAAGCCCTGCCTGCCAGATTGAGGCACTTGGGCTTCATCCTCAAGGAAGATTTTAATCACGTCCCTGAGATAATCAAATGTTTATATTAGAAAGAAATGTTGCAGTGGAGTGGAGAATAGTTGGAGAGAGGGCAAAGCTGGAGATGGAGGTTAATTAAAATGTTGCTGTAATCGTCCAGGGGAGAAATGATGAGGGTCTGAGCTAAGGCAGAGTCAGTGTGGATAGATGTGAGCCAAATTAAGGGAGGTAGAATCCTTAGGCTCTGGTCACATATAGGGGAAGGTGGCTCTGTCAGATGTGTCCATGGGAATAGTGATTGTCCCCAAGATGAGACCTGAGGAGGAACATGTTTAAGCAGTCAGGTTATGAGTTTGGTCTTGAACCTGGAGCATTTGAGATATCTGAGGGACAGTAAAGTGGGTATCGCCAAGAGGCAGGTGAATCTCTGAGTTGAAGGCTCCGAAGAGAGGTTGGGACTAGGGAAACCCTGAGTTGGGAGCTGTTCAGATGGCTGAAGAAGTGATGGGGGTATCTGAGAACACAGAGGCAGCCCCATGGGGAGAGAAGCAGGAACTTGTGAGAAAAGAGACAGAAAAGGTCACACACACACACACCTCTAAAAAACCCCAAAACAAAACCAAAGAAGGGTTAGGGTTAGCGGTTAGGGGTTAGGGGTTAGGGTTAGGGTTATGGGTTAGGATTAGGGTTAAGGTTAGGGGTTAGGGTTAGGGTTAGGGTTAAGGTTAGGGATGAAGAGAGAAGGGTGTCCTCGAGAGCCGAGTGAGTTGTCAGCAAGAGAACGTAATCCACTGTCAATCATAACCAAACGTTTTGATATGGAGAACGAAAACTGTCGGGTATTTAGCAATGATGAAGTGAATGGCCACTTTTACTAGCGAGGTTTCAGTAGAGTGTGTGCAGGATGGGGATGAGGGTGAGGCCTGTTATGGGGATGAGGAAGAAGGAAATTAGGCAGGATTTAAGAGTAAATGAGAGGAGTTCCTGTTGTGGTTCAGCAGCTAATGAACCTGACTAGCATCCATGAGGCCGTGGGTTCGATCCCTGGCCTTGCTCGTGGGTTAAGGATCCTCCGTTGCTGTGAGCTGTGGTGTAGGTCGCAGTTGCGGCTCAGATACCTGCCTTGCTCTGGCTGTGGCTATTGCTTAGGTAGGCGGCTTCCGATTTGACCCCTAACCTGGGAACCTCCATATGCTTCGGGTGTGGCCCTAAAATAGTGGGGAAAAAAAAAGGGGGGGTAAATGACGGATTCAAAGTGCGAAGAACTCTTTCAAGAGCATTGGCTCTGAAAAGAAGAGTGAGCTGAGTTAGACTCCAGAAGGATCCTCCCATCTATCAATGTGAGAGGATTCAGGTTATTATGTTAAGAGAGGGAAAGAGGGTGGGGTGGGGGAGAAATTTTGGAGAAAAGGAGACTCTGGGTCCTAGAGGTGGGGGGCTGTGGCTCCAGAGTGAGATGGCGGCTTTCGGTTGAAGACAACAAGCTGTTGTATGAAAATGGAGTTAAGGAGCTGGGATGGTAATTTCTTATGTCGCCTTGGCCGAGTTAAGGGATGCCCGGAGAGCTGGTGAAGTGCGTATGGCTGCAAGAGGCTCTGGAAGAGATGAGCATTGAATCAGGAGGGGAATAAAGAAGACAGTCCTCACCAAGACTGGTGGGCATCATCTAATTTGTGGAGGATCCGACTCGAACAAAAAAGGCTGAGAAAAGAATTCCCTCTCTGCTTGAACTGACACCCATCTCTCTTGGGCTCAGGCATCACTGCTCCTGGCGCTCAAGGTTGCTGACTCAGACTGGGGCTTACTTCAGCCCTGTTCTCAGGCCTTCAGATGGGAAGTGAATGACACCCCTTGTTTTCCCTGTGCCTCAGCTTTCAAAGGGAAGATCAGGGGGCTTCTCACCCTCCATAACTGTGTGAGTTAATTCCTACAATATCTATCTATCTACCTATCTAGCTAACATCTATCTATCTATCTATCTATCTATCTATCTATCTATCTATCTATCATCTATCTATCTATTATCTATCATCTGTCTGTTTATATCCTACTGGTTCTCTTCCTCGGAGGAACCCTGACTAATGCAGGAGGTCAGCTGAGTTTCTTGCATCACAGATACAAACGTGTCTATGGGCTGAGAAGCTTGATCCCAACAGAACTCAACGCTCATGGGTTCCATTTTCTCTATGAAGTAGGTGGAAAGGCCAGATACCAAGTAAGGATAATATGTAATACTAAGTTTGGAAGAGAAGGAGAAAAAAAGTGAGAGTCAAAAAAGGGAAAAAATAATTCTGCCTAATGGATAGGATAAAGTTTTATGAAGGAGGCGGTATTGGATTTGGCCCTAATGTGACAAGATTGAGGAAAATGAAGAAGTAAGTTCCAGGAAGAGGATTGGCACGAGCAGAAGCAAAAGAAACAGAAGAATGAAGGTCATGTCAAGGTCACCAACTCATAAAAGTGAGACTGTTGGTTAGATAACAGGAAATTACACAGATATAATGATTCAAAAATGTGGTAGTTGTCTCTGCATCTCTAGGAGAAAACGTGGTTCCTGGCACAAATAGGGATCCTCAATCAATATGTGTTACAGAATGAGAGCAACTTCATTCACGCCATAGAAAATTATAAAAATTAAAATAAACACCCAAGGGCAAGCATGAATACAAATTTCTTTTTTTTTTTTTAAATAGCAAAACATCATTACTTCTCACTTTTCGTCTATATAGGTGCTCTGGCCACTAGCGCTACATAACAAACTGTCCCGAAACTTAGTGGGTTAAAAAAGCAGCCTTTTTAAAAATTAAATGTCACAGAATCTGCAGGCAAGGAATTCAAGCAGGGCTTGCTTGGCCGGGTAATTCTTCTGCTTCAGTGACACTGAGATGACTCAGTGGTGCTCGGCGGGCAGCCGGACCACTCTGAGGGGCCAGAATGTCTCCACTCACAAACCTAGAACCCTGGTGAGGGTGGCTGGCAGGCTGGGCTCTGGCTGGTACTGTGCACGGGAGCACCGACATGTGACATCCCCTGCATGGTGGTCTTGAATAGCTGAGCTTCCTCAGTGCTGACTGCTTTCCTAGAGAACAGAGGTTTTTTTTTTTTTTTTTTTTTGGCCTTTTCTAGGGCTGCACCCGCGGCATATGGAGGTTCCCAGGCAAGGGGTCTAAAAGGAGCTGTAGCTGCTGGCCTTCAGCAGCCACAGCAACGCCAGATCCGAGCCGTGTCTGCGACCTACGCCACAGCTCATGGCAACGCTGGATCCTTAACCCACTGAGCAAGGTCAGGGAGCGAACCTGCAACGTCATGGTTCCTAGTTGGATTCGTTAACCACTGCGCCACGACGGGAACTCCAGAACAGAGGTTCTTAGCAGGAGTTGAACGTGCCCTCCCAGGGGACAGCTGGCAGTATGATCTGGAGATAATTTCAGTGTGACTACTGGCCTGGGAATGTACTGCTGTCATCTAATGGGTAGAAGGCAGGGGTGTTGCTAAGCGTCCTCAGTGCGTAGGACAACCCCCAATAAATAATTTTTCAGCCCAAATATCAGTCATGCTGAGGTTGGGAAACTCAGCAGTAGATCTCATGAACTAAGGGAGACAGGTGGCAGGTGTAAGGGCTTTTTGAGGTCAAGCTGAGTCACTTCTCTCCACTGTGTTGGTTACAAGAGATTCACAAAGCCAGTCTGGATTCAGATAGGAAGGACACAGATTCCACTTGTTGGGAAGTCCACCTGCTGGGGCACTGGCAAGATGTCATTGTGTTAGAGTTGTGATGCACAGCTTTAAAGAAATACAATTTATCCCAACAGAGATGGAGGCATCAACAGATATCTGGGGTTGGGGGTGTGGAGGTGGGTATAGCAGGTAATGCCCTTAAAGCTCGGAGCCCTGAATGCCCATCAAAGCAGGTGGGAAAAAGGAATGAACCCAGTTAATGTAAAAGCTCCCTTCCAATAGGAAAGATGAGCCAGAAAACTGCCTCTGTTCCATCGCTGTTTTAATTGACAAGCATTGAAACAGTGAGAGGTGGACCCCTTAGAAGAGTTAGATCCTTCTCCTGCTGATTCCTTGGGACAATAGGCTTATGTCTTTACTGGGCGGAGGCCACCAGCGTGTCCCCAGAGGTACTTTCTCCATGAGCATGTGGTACCCTCGGAGGTTGTAGGTTTGTTGGCTTGTGTTCAGTCTTGTACTTTCCTCACCTTAGGGGCGCTCCTGGGAGGGTGCGGTCTTTTGTCCCAGGCTGAGAATAATCTGAGTCACAGACTCAGTGTGTGCTCAGAACCAGCCCTTCTATCTCGGCCCTTGTCCTTTCATCAAACTTCTGAGCCTCCACCCCACCCTCCATCAGCATGAGTTCTTTCTCAGGTCTCTTCTTGGTCCTTTAAAGTCACCAACTAGCCACATTGGATTTGCAGTTATATTTGGCTTATTTGTATTTAAAAAATTTTTATTTACTGTGTATTTTTAAAAGACCGTGAAAGCTCACTTTGGCAGCATGTATGCTAAAACTGGAAAGATACGGAGAAGATGAGCATGGCCGCAGTGGAAGGATGACACACAACTTCATGAAGGGTTCCATATTTTTTATGAATTTCTGCGATACTTGCAATGTATGTTTGAGAGGAAATGAAAAGTTGCCTTTTTATCTCATTTACTTCTTCCTTTTTTTTATTGCAAATTTTTTTTGGGGGGTGCCACACCCACGGCATATGGAGGTTCCCAGGCTAGGGGTCGAATCAGAGCTACAGCTGCCGGCCTACGCCACAGCCACAGCCACGCAGGATCTGAGCCGCGTCTGCAACCTACACCACAGCTCACGGCAACGCCGGATCCTTAACGCGCTGAGCGAGGCCAGGGATGGAACCCTCACCTTGTGGATCCTAGCTGGGTTCGTTCACTGCTGAGGGATCTCCCTCATTTACCTCTTGAATTATAAACACTGACAGGTCTAGAATCGCTTAGTCAGTTGTGTGCAAAATAAAGTAAAACGTCACGGTCCAAAAACCCCAAATATTTGAACAAGTTGTCAACACCTAAAAATTAGGAAATATCACATAAAATTAAAAAAAAAAACCCTTTCTCACTTCTTTTGAATTCCTGGAAGTTCTGGAAGTATTGAACCCACAATCTTGATGGCAACAATGGTCTAGAGTTGGGCAGCATCTGCCTTGGGAGATATTTTGTGGTCAAAAAAGTCTGTGAAATGCTATGAGGGAGACTCCCTAATTGAGATTCTCATTGTATGGTAGTGCATTTACCTCCCTGAGACACCCAGAATAATGCTGATATTAATGATAATGATAATAATAATAATAGCGGCTGGATTGTGTTTAATGCAGCATTTTCCAATGGACAAGAAAACTTTCCTATTTTAAAACAAATAAATAAATCTACTTAGAGACATATAGAAGCAAAATGTGAGCAGACCCACATGGAAGCCAGTGCTTCAGACCTGTGCACTAATGCCTAAAACTGGCATCCGTGGTACACGATATATGTAGAATATTCTTTTGCAGAAATGACCGCAGTAATTACCCTCTGTGCGTCCATGCTCTTGTTTAGTCACTCTCCACATTGACTTTGGCCTTGGCCTCGTGACATGTTTGGCTAATAGAGCAATAACAAATAGGAGACACAGGCACAGACTTAAAATTCCTTGTGCGTTTGGTTTTGCCTTAGACTTGTGGGGCTGAGAATTCTGACGCCATTATTTGAATATGCCTGAGCTACTCTGCTGGAGAGGTCATGTCGTGGAGAACTGAGGTTCCCAACATACAACCCAAGCCAACTTCCAAACTAACTACCTCAATCCAGCTGGTATCTCCTGGCGCAAGTGAACCTTCCCAGCTGAGGCCTGCCTAAATGCCATTGTGTGGGGTCAGTCATGTACAAATAAGAGGGTGACATTTTAAGTCACCAAGTTTGGGGACTGGTACATCAGTGTAAGGCATGCCTATGACCGTCTGAACTTAGGTATGATATTTGCTTATTTGTTGCCTTCCTTTCTAGGGATTAAGCCTTGTGAAGCTCGGAGTTTTATCCTTTTGGCACTGAGGTCACCAAGCCTGGAACGGAGTCTGGGAACCACCTACAGAAGCCCTCAGGAAATATTTATTGAATGAATAAGCCATCTCTCGAGAAATGGCTTCATCTGTGCCTCATTTTCAGGGAAGGGCAGGAAAAAGGGAAAAGAGAAGGATGAAAAGGAAGTATGTTAGAAGTGAGAGGATTATAAACCTAGGGCGTAGAGTAAACAACATTTGGAATTTTTTTAAAGAGCAGAAAATTGAGGAGTTCCTACTGCGGTATAGTGGGTTAAGAACCTGACTGCAACGGCTTGGGTCACTGCAGAGGCATGAATTCGATCCCCGGCCCAGGGCAATGTGTTAAAGGATCAGCATTTGCTGCACCTGCGGCTCAGATTCAATCTCTGCTCTGGTCTGGGGAATTCCATGTGACATGGGTGCAGCCATTAAAAAAAAAAAAAGAAAGAAAAGGTGTGGCAAATTTCACCCTACACAAAAGTAGAGAGACTGATTTAATGAACTTCTTCCAATATTTAATTCTGGCTTCAATAATTATTACTCATTTATTTTGAGCTAAAATATTTCTGAGCTATTTGGACAGGCCAACACCATTAGATACAAGATGTGTGTGTCTGTGTTTCAACTCAACTGAGAGAGAAAAATGACTTGAAGGCCTTTTAATTTTTTTCCTAAATACAATACTACAAATGAAGCAGTCACTCTTACTCGTAAAACTCCAATTCTGTCAAAATCTTGGCATATTATACTAAAGACTGCTATAGATTAATTGTATATTATGAACTCAGTCCAGCCATCTTAATAAAGATAAAACTCCCATTTGGATGAAAAATGCGATAAATTTAGCTGGCTAAAAGTAATAGCTCACAAAAAAAATGCAAACTGAAGTACAAGGCATATATATATATACATATATATATATATATATGCATACACACACACATATATATATACACACACACATATATATATATATATATATATATATATAAATGGAATCATCAACAAGCTGAAATTATTTCAAAGATCAAAGGCCTGATACTTTGCAAGGAAGCTAAAGAATGTTCCTTATGTGTACCGTGAACCTGTACATGTGTAGACATGTGGGCCTACCTCCTTCTGCTTGGCGAGGTATTTTAAAATGCCATTTGCTCGACTTCTGAATCAATATTAATTTCAAAGGACCAACATTTGAGCACTGGCTCTTATTCTTCAAAGCTATTTTACTATCTAATGAATTTACTGACCAGATAGCTCTGCAAATCATTTTGCCGTCATTATTTTTTTTTAAAATTAGCTTTTCTTTGGTTTATGAAATTGAATTTTAGGATTAAAAGTCATATTATTCTTGCCTCAATTTTTGCCATTAAAATACATAAGCAGAAGAGTTGAAACGTTTGTACTTAAAAAAAAACTTGACAATAGGATTATGTAACCTCATAAAGAGCTTACTGTATTTTTGAAATCAAGGGTGTGGTCTCATATCAAATGTTACAGAAGGTATAGAGCAGAAAGTAGCTCCATATGCCACCTTCGCCCACCTGTCCCACAGTGCATTTTCTAAGAGTCAACCATATCATTGCTTTCTTGTATCATTTTACAGCTATTCTAATGCATACCTAGCATTTAGGTAGGTACTTCCTTTTTATTTCTCTCAGGTGATACATGGCATAAAAACCACCCAGGACTTTGTTTTCCTTCCTATTATTTCCAACATATCTTGGCAATTATTCTATGTTTGGATGACTAGAGTTACCTGGGTGTGTTCAGTTTTGCCTAGTATTCCATTGTGCAATGTCCTGTAATTTATTTTATCATTCTCCTATTGATGAAGATTTAAGTTCTTTTAATCTTTTGCTGCTATAAAAACTGCCACAATTTAGAGTCTAGTGCACTGTCTTTAAGCATACAGGTAAGTGTACCTACAGGATAAAAGACACCAAGTGCAATTGCTGAGGCAAAAGTTATGAGCATTGAAAAAAATTTTTTTCCTCCCTGTCATACATGACTTCCAAGAGTAGCTTACAAAGGACTGACTTCCTGGAGTTCCCTGGTGGCTCAGTGGGTTAAGGATCCACTGTTGTCACTGCTATGACGCAGTCCGATCCTTGTCCTGGGAACTTCCGCATGCCAAAGGCATGGTCGAAAAAAAAAAAAAAGGGACTTCCCTCTTGCTGGATTCTCTCTTTCTGGTTCTCCTTCCTTGCTCAGTTGATGAAACAAGCTGCCATGCTGAGGTGCCCACCTGGCAAGGGACTGAAGATACCTCAGGGCAGCAGCCAGGCAGGGACAGAGGCCCTCACTTCAATATCCTTTGGGAAAATGGAATCGTGCCAACAACCCCATGAGTGAACAGGTCCTTTCCCAGTGGAACTTTGGCTTGACACCTTGCATGCAGCCCGATGCTGAAGCAGGACACTCAGGTGAGTCCCGCCCAGATTCCTGACTTAAAGACATGGTCAGATCACATGTGCTGTTGTCCTAACCCACTAAGTTTTAGAGAATTTGTTATATGGCGATAGAAAAGTAATTCACCAAAAACGAAACCCAGCATACTTCTTAGAGATTAAGCCAAGAATTAATCAAAACTAAAATTCTTAATTATTTAGGAAAAAATAGCCCTGAGGGAAAAAAAATCTCACAAATCAAAACATAAAGGTGAGCATTCACTTGACCTTAATGGTATGGTTTGCAGTAACAAACGCCTCGGTGAGAACAACCAGAAAGGCTGGACATACTGCAAAAGGATGCTGTCTGAAGGCCTCGGGGACAGCTGAAGCAGCTTGGACTTGAGAGGCCAGTGTCCTGGAGAGAAAGGAGTTTATCAGATTGGATTTCTGCCGAGGCTGGGAACTGGGAGCTAATATCCCAGAAAGAAAGCCAAAGATGAAAACTGGTAACGGAGTTCCCCCTTCCTCACCAGAGAATGTGCCATTCTTCCCCATGCCCTCTACCCCCTCATCAAGATGGTCTGGAGGTGCAGCTGGCCTCCCTCCTCGGGGCAGGGATGGGTGCCCGGCTTTGCGCGAGCACACCGCAGGCTCAGCTGCGCGTGCTCACACTGGACCTCCCATTTGCCCTGCTTCACTCCCTTTGTGCCTCACTCCTGCTCCAGAGAATGGTAATTCCTAACAAGCAATAGCTCATAAGCCCTCTGCCTGAGGCTTTGTTCAGCAGTGAAACTAGATTCAAAGTAAATGAACAGAAACCAAAACATTTTTAAGACACCAGTGATGGCTAATTAGGAAGCATAATGGTTTTCCTTTTTGGCACCCCTTAAGTTTTATAAGGTTGTGTTTTCATTATCAGTCCAAATATTTTCTCCTATCCATTGGGAGTTCTCCTTCCAAACCATAGATTAATATACATGAAAGGCTTAAAAGGTATGTGGTAAGTGCTATATAAGTGCTAGCTTTTACTACTGAAAAGCGTAAAGATATGTACACACACTCCTAAATCTACACACCCATCAACGTGCAGTATTCCAAGTAAAAGACAACTTTTGCAATATATTTAACAGACAAAATAATAACGGCAGCTAGCTTTTAAGGAGTATCCTAAACAACTCTTTGCCCTACTATCCACATTTTGCAAATAAGGAAACCAAGGCACAGCAGTTTGTCCAGGTCACACAGCTGGTAGATAATGAGCCTAGTTGTGAACACAGATGATCTTATTGCACAAAGAACTTTGGAAATCTGGTCCAGGTTACATAATGAGAGGAACAGTTATCACTTAACCTTTTCAAACCCTATTAAAATATAATGAGGAGGAGTTCCCGTCATGGCTCAGTGGTTGACCAATCCGACTAGGAACCATGAGTTTGCGGGTTCGATCCCTGGCCTCGCTCAGTTGGTTAAGGATCCGACGTTGCTATGAGCTGTGGTGTAGGTCGCAGATGCAGCTCGGATTCCGCGTTGCTGTGGCTGTGGTGTAGGCCGGCAGCTGTAGCTCTAATTCGACCCCTAGCCTGGGAACCTCTATATGCCGTAGGTGCGTCCCTAAAAAAAAAAAGAAAGCCTTGCTTATAGCTGCAATTTATAACTCTGTTTTGCCCTTCCTTATCTTCTGGAGTGCATTTTGATGTTGCTGTGTTAGCTGGGAGGGGTAGGTGCAGGAATTCAGCTGTAGGAGGAAGGAGCTGACAAGTACTGTAAATTGAATGGGTTAGATGTTAAATTCCACCACGTGGGGACAGTTGGCATCTACTTGTATTTGTCAAGCAGTCATTCCCCTGGAAACTTTTCGCTTCCTTTGCAGAATTGCTGTTTACCCACAGCCTGTCATTCTCTTGAAGGTAACTTCAGTCACTGGAAGCAGCTCGTCATCCAGACTGAGTCACGCATAGTCCTTTTGCGAAAACTAAAGTATGGAGAAGGGGTCAATAAAAGTAGAACTGAGGGTGGGGTATGAAATGTGTGCCCTGGTATAAACATGGAATTGCCTCCTCTTCTTGTCTGAACAGGATCTTTCTAAGACAGAGGGAACAGACCAGTGGTTCTACTCTAGGCGGAGGTCCTATAGAGAAGGTAGAGACCCCAGGATTCCATGGGTAGAGAAACTAGGATTCGGCCAGGACCCCATGGAAGCCAAGCTCCGGCATAACGTCCTTACCTGTTTCCGGCTTCATCTCAGCTCCTCTCAGGATAGTGGTGAAAGTGATCAGGCCCTAGGGGAGTGAGCTAAGTATCCTGGGGGAGAGCCGGCAGAGGAAGGGAGAAGACAGGTGATAAGTGAGTGTTTTGCTCTGCTTCTTCATCTTGGATTGATGCATATGCACCCTAAACTCTTTACCTACACAAAGGTTTGTCTCTGTTTAGCAAGTTCTCTCTTTATTAACTAATTTACTGTACTTCATCCAAACATCACAGAAGCAAAGGCATCTGTTAAAAGTCACTCTATCAGTGACTTTTAACAAGTAAGTAGTTTTTCTTTTCAGTTAAGATTTCTGTTAATGTATATTTATTTAGCGCACATTTATTGAGCTCCCACTAATGTCAGCCATCATGGTGTATGCAGATTAGAAGTTCATTTAAATAGATAGACTCAAACCCAAGTTGCTTACAATCTAGCACAACAGGAAAAAAGAAAACACAGATCAGTGCATACCTAACCACAAGGCAAGGTAAAATATAATAAAGGTCATAAAAATCATATTTAATGTGTGAGTTTGGTAGAAAAATAAGTGGTTTTCAGCTGATGGGAGTCGGGACCAAATTTATTCAAGATCCTTGTAAAGCATGGGTGGCCCTGTCAGGTCCTGCTGATTCAATTGCATTCCAGACGTCAGTCAGGTTTAGGATATCCAGTGTACACACTGATTCAACACATTTCTGTGTCTTCAACCTGTCAGGTAAGAAGCCCTTCTGCATTTCTAAGTTTCAAGGTAAGGGAGACCAAGGGAAAAATAATGCTTGCTTATTTTTGGTGGTTTAAAAAAATTCAGTGAGATCCTTTAAAACCAAACACGCCTTTAAGATACTATTTGTTTAGAAGGTCTCAAAGCATTTTGAGGGAGCTCGAAGGTAGTGTTTTTGGTAGGAATTGAGAAGCTAATTATTTCATAGCTTTGATGGTACCTGTGTGCAGAGTTTAAATATGAGGATGCATCAAGGTCATCACACCTAATCTAGCTTCAAGGTCATTCTGAAACGATTCTGATAGTATAGAGTTGTTTTCTACCTAACATCTCTGAAGTGACTTGAGGACACCTCCAGGATGTGGTCAACTAGGAAGGTTCAAAGAGAATATCCTCCAGATACCTATTAATATCACCAAAGAAATTTAGGGGACATACTTGTCTGGGGCCCTCCTACCAACCCTCCATCCTTGGGTTCAACTCAAGAGAATCCTGGTGTCAAAAGAACCGGCATGTTCATGATGAAAGACTTCTTTTGGGGAAGGCTATGAGTGGTTGGATTGGGGAGAAGAGACATGAGAATGGAGGTTTTCAAGCATTTGTTGTATCATTTGTATCTTTCTCCTCATTGATAAAGGTTGAAACAGGTTGGATGTGCCTTTTAGCATTTGCTCAAATTGGTAGAATTGCCTCAACCTTCATCCATTTTTCAGTTGGTAGATACATGTTGACAATTGGGTGGCTGTCAGTGGCTGTGGGTGCCCTGCTGTTCTTTATGTGATGTCTGTGCCTCTCTGTCCTTTCTTCCACTTGGGTGCCAACAGCTGAGCATGGTTCATCCTGTCCATGCTCCCCACTGTTTTATATTTTTAAGGCAGAGGATGCAGTCAAGGTTACAAAGGCATTTTTCCTTGATCCACTGAAGACTCACTGAGTCAGCTAAAGATCTGATCAGCTTTGGAGGTCATAGATGTTAGGAAATCATGTTTTTATGTGGCTACTCACCACATCAAGGCAAGTTCATTTTCCCTTACGGCAGTTAGTTTTCAGAAACAGTCAACAGAAATGACACATCTAGCATTGTGGCTTTTTCCTCTTCCATCTGTATTACTTTGCTGTCTGAGTCATTGTGCATTGTTTATCCACAACCACACCTTTATGCTGTCCTTCAAATAATAACTAACTTTCTCATACTTGGTAGAAATGTATTAGTCCTAAACTGAATTATTTGGGGGATTTTTAAAAACCCATTTAGACACTTTTTAATTCAGGAATTTAGGATCAAGGCTTATGATTATCTTAGGTCTTTGGCAAAATACAATCTTGTACAGTGTCATTTTGACACATGAAGACTGAAAATGAAAGCATTATCTACAACCACATTTCTTCAATGTGATAAGTTCCCAGGGCATTTAGGGGATTATTATTTTATAAAAAAATGTGCCTGCTGCCTGCCACTCTGCTACCAAAAATAAGCTAGTCTGAGGGGGCAAAGTGTTAGAGGACATTCCTGGGAACTATTTCATCTGGGACCATTTGTGACAGAGCACTCTTGACTTCTTGACTCTTTCTTTCTTTGATTTCCAATTAAACAAATTTATGTTAGACGAGCTGGACCTTTTTAAAAAAAAAACAAACAAATATACTTATTACCGCCACAATGTATAGCGAAAAATTAGTTTAAGCTGATAGTTCATCTCGGCCATGTAAGAACATTTAACTATTAATGGGAGTCAGTGCACCAAACATACCATGTACTACAACGTTGTTTTAGGAGGCAGGAGAGAGAATTGGGGGGGAAATCACTCAGAATTTGAGCTGGAAAATCTGGAGTCAGGGAGCTCAAAAGTTTCTTTGTTAACAGTTCTGTGACCTTGAGGAAGTTACTTTGCCTGTCTGATCCTGGCTCTTCAGCTGTGAAAGGCGGCCAAAAATGACTGCCCCGAGAGTGGGAGAGTGAATCAGACATCAAAGTGTTACACTGCTGAATATCAGCAATGCTTCGGATGGACACATTGCAGATCTAGTGCTTTATGACCTCACACTACGAATTTGGAAACGACAGCACGTGCACGGTTTTCTGCCTACTTCCCTAAAGGTAAGGTAGTTTATTTTCAAAAAAGAACCGAGAGGGACTCTTGCCCTGCCGGAAGACGGGTTCCAGAGAGGTTTCGCGGAGTGGAGTTATAGAGAAATTGGTCGTTTTCGGGGCTGCGTAAAATCGATATCCGAGGTTACAGCAACTTCTACGGGATAGGGTCATTTGAGTCCTTTTTATGGCCAGGGTGAGAGACCACCCAGCACACACCGTGGCACCAGGTTTCACGAGGAGAAACCATTCCAGGAAGCGATATATACAACGTCACCAGAATATCTGCAGATCAACCCGAATACTCACGCTGCAAGAGGCAGAGGGCAAGGAGGGCAGAGGGAAGATGCTGGTTCCAGAGACTTCTGTTTTTAGGGCTCTGGAGGATCAGTGAGCGCGCCCTTGAGGGAGAAGGCTCAGAGGGCTGGACGCAATTAACCGGGAGCATCGGTTAGTCCTCGGAGCCCCTGGCGCGCTTTCTCTCGCACCTGCTCAGCCGACTCCGGGGCGCCTGGGGCATCCGTCTCGCGAGCCCCCACTCCCACGCGGGTCTCAGGTCCGGTCGTCCTGGCCCCACCCGGTCCAGCGCCGCGGCATCCCACTCGCTCCCCCAGTAACGGTTTCGGGACCGGGCGGCTTCCGACCCCTCCCCCCACCCCACCCCCAGCCGTGAGCCGCAGTGCCGCGCGCTTTGGAGAGGGGTAACCCGCCCCGGAACAGACGTGAGCGGCCCCGGGGCGGGGTCGGCGGAGGCGACGGAGGGATTCTCCCCCCCA
>PVHT020000009.1:16771800-16785118 GCA_004024745.2 Catagonus wagneri | reverse complement strand
GGAGGGCTGGGCTGGCTCCCGCTCCCGGTCTTTCAGCACCACGGACAGCGCCCGCCCCCTGGTTCTCTGGCCGAGTGGTTGGTTGGCGACCACTGTGTTCCCTTTTTCTTAACTGTGAAGGCAAATAAAATTGCCCCCGTGGCGAATAAAACGTTTAATTTGGTCTACACTTTTTCCCACCTGGTGTTGCAGTTACACATTCCTCAGGTGTTTTAATGATAATGCCATAAGTATCTCTTTTGTGAATTACTAAAGGGATTTTAGGTTATCCATAGAAACAAATCTTTATTCCTTCATCTACAAGTGTTTTGTGAGGCAGTCGGTCTTAGAGTACAAACTGGGGGTAGTCACGTCAAAACCAAAAAGGGAAGGGTCTTTCCTTGCTGCCGATTTTTGTGATTCAGTCTCACTGATGTGAAAATCATGTTACAGTTTTTACAAGACAAATAAAAATGTACTTTCACCTTGTTCAAGACAGTCCCTTTAGCCAACAGTGTGCTTTGTATTTTATTAGAAACACAATTCTAAAATTATAAACTCCATGAGAGATGCATGCAAACTTCTCTACGGGTAATCGTGGAGAGAACAGAATCATACATCTCTCTTACAAAACGTGTGGCCTGAGAAAACATTAGGTTTAATATTTTTAAAAGTAAGGAAATTGCAGGCTTTCAGGAATATAGTGCCCTAAGTCAATATTTATGATGCTACATTTAGAAAAATAAAAGCATAATGCTATTGTAAGTTACTTTCTGGGACGGCATGCATTTCTTCTTTAGCAATGATTAAGAATAACTGCAGAGGAAATGCATCTGACCATCCACTTAAAAGTTATTAAAGAGATTTAATAGTACAGCTTTTCCCCAAGGGTATTGGAAGCTATATCTTGCAGACACTTTGTATGTTGGTAGAACATTTATGTCATAACTCTAAGTAATATCTTTGAAATGGTTTTAAGACGTTAGCTCCATTCCCATCAGAGGTATAAAAATTTAATTTCATTTTCTAGAGTAGAGTTTGATGCTTATATCCTTCTGGGTAAATGGCCTTGAAAGAAAATAAAGTGTTGGATTTTTAAAACAGAGACACAAAGATAAATATTCATACTAAGCTGTTTTCTTTTTAGGGGGAGCTGTTAAACCCCTGCCGATGTGATGGGTCAGTTCGATATACACATCAGCTATGCTTGCTGAAGTGGATCAGTGAGAGGGGCTCCTGGACCTGTGAGCTCTGCTGTTACAGATACCATGTCATAGCCATTAAAATGAAACAGCCTTGCCAGGTAAACATTTGCGACTTTTTTTTTTCCCCTAGTTCATATTTTTGCTAAGTATGAGCACACTTGAGTTTGCTTGTTACTAAGGATGTTTCCATTTCGCTACTTAAGACATTTTATGTAAATCACAGCAAAACCAAGATTTAGAATTTGTAAAGACGTCCTTTGAGAAGTCTGTGGCATTTTTATCTGAGAAACTCAAAAGCCATTTTTATGCAAATGGTTTCCTTTATTAATTTGTTGTTTATTGATGAAATTATACCCATCCTTGTGTCTAAAAGGGCAGGTTGGTAAAATGTCTTATACGCCAATTATAACAATGTTATTAATTAGAAATGCTACACAGATTAGTAATATTGTATTAATTTAAGCATTGAAGCCTGAAGTAGGCTCCATTTATGGAAAATAGATGCAAGTGAAACAAAACTTTACTAGTCCGGAAACTTTGGTTGAACCAATTAGTTCTAATCTGAACATTCTTTTCACTTAACCAAGCTTTCTTTTGCATGAGGTTTTTTTTTTTTTTTTTTTTTCAGAGTTAAATCTTGGCTACTTACTTTTGTTGCTCTATTCAACCAAATGGTAGATGCAAAAATATTCCCAACAGTTGCTCTCAGTAATACTACTGAAATTATATATATTCTTGAAACTTTTTGTGTGTAATCATGTAATAACACAATGCCTATAACCCTGTAAAAACCCTTGGAATGATAGGCTTTTTTTTTTTTTTTTTTTGGTATGTTGGAACAGATTCAGGTTTTTGGAATAGACTGCTGGGATGCAAAATATAAAAAAATTATTGAGAATGGCATCTTAAAACAGAGTAGTGTGTAAGTGATGAGATCTGATAGTGATATGGGGCTGAAATTTAGCAGATATAAAAGAATAGGGTCAAAACACAGACAAAGGAGGTAATGGAAAGAAAAGGAAGTGGGGTTGGAAGTTAAGAAGGGAGGAAAGTAATAATGTCTAATATTCCTTGTTTCTATTTAATTTACCAAGTTTAGTTTGCATTACTCAATATAAAAGAGGTGAAATTGTTAGTGATTGCAGGAGGAATCTGGAAGCTGAATTAATAATTTACATGTCATAATTTTTAATTTGTGCATCCTTCATATAGTTTACAGTTAACTTGTACCTCTGATATCTAATGATAGTCACTGTATAAGGCATGATTAGCAGGCAAGAAATGAAAGTATGGCTTTTCTCAAGCTGACCTAAGACACAAATAACTTGGAAAGAAGATGAACAACTAATGCAGATGCATGATGTTATCATGGTAAAGATAAGTACAAATCTGACATCTTCTCAGAACCACTAATTGATTGAACTATTTGGGTATTAGTTTGTAGATCCATCATAGTGATCTTCAAAAACAGAGGGAACCACGTCCAAACACTAGGATATGAGTAGTATAGTTGAATCTACAATAATTTTATAAATAGAAATGTGTAGAGATGAGAAATGGAGAGCTTTGAGTCTCCATTGGACAATCCCATTGAAAAGTGCTATGGTCAGATTTTCAAGAGCTGAAATGGATTGCTAAGTATTTTCAAAACTTTAAGTTATGGCCACTATATGTTAATTCACTTGGGATGGTTAATTCTGAAGTAAGTAGAAATAAGTTCTTGATGAAATTTTAAAATAGAGAATAGACAAAGCATTGGAGCAAAAAAGTACTATTTACTGATTCTAACCCTATAGCAAAATGAATGGATTATTACTGTATTTTGCTTCATTAAAAAAAATTATTTTGGCAAAAGCAATTCTCCAAAGTTTGTGTATGATATGACTGAAAAATCAAAGAAAACAAAAAAATAGCCCAAACCAATAACTAACTTGTTATTACTAATACATTTAGGATGAATTTCATTATGACGTATGCGTATACTACTGTAATCTGTAGCCTAATCTGTTTGTTCCAGTGAACTACAAGATAATATTTAGAAACAAAATTCATGGGAGTATAATGATGGTAGTTCATATCATGCCTGAGAGCCTAACTTTCCATGACCACTTTATATATTTACGATGTTGTTAATGAACAAAAATCAGTTACAAAGTTCCCCAAGTGGATTATTATACCTAGGAGTAGTTTATTCTCAGATCAAGTTTGACTCTATGTCTGACATTTCTGTTATCGGTGACTCACAAACTGAGTATTTACTTTTATTTACCTTGCTGGTGTGAGGCCAGATTTATTTAGCACTTATCACATTCGTGCTTTTACAGCGTGGCAGAGATCCATTTCCTCACGGTACAGGATTAAACAGGAACCTTGCCATGGTCTTGCCCTTCACTTTCCATATCCCTTTGTCTTAAGTATGGAGCCTCCCAGAGCTGTGAGCAGGCGGTTCCTTGGGTGTAGGAATATTCTGTTCTAGAGACTGAACAATAATATTAAGGGAAAAATTTACCAAACAGTTACTTTGTGCCAGGCACTGTTCTAAGAGCTTTATACATAGTGGTACTGATATTTAATCTTCAAAATAAACCTATGAGGTAGAGAATATTATTATCTCTATTTATACAAAGGGGAACTGAGGCGCAGAATAGTTAAGTAACTTCAAAGGGAAACTGAGGCGCAGAATAGTTAAGTAACTTCTGCTAGGTATATATCTACTAAAAGGCAAAGCCAGGACTCCAACTTAGTCCGGCTCCAAGGTCCATAGTCTTAACCACTGTGCCCCAGTTGGAAAGTGTTCTCAACTACACCACAGCCGTCCTGGTGTTTCTGGGTCTATCATGACTTAACCCCCGTTATGCTGAGGCAAGCAGGAACTGGTTTCAGCCTGAGTCTCTGTGGTGGTCTAGAAAACTCTTGCCTACCTACTGCTGTATAACAAACTACCTCAAATAGTGTTTTAAACAACAACCATCATTTATTATCTCTTAAGAGTCTGCGATCAGTTGAAAGTTTCTTTTCCGCATGTGGCATCATTCCGGAGTTGTGATCCCTAGAGGTTTGACTGGACTAGAACGCCCAAGGTGGTTCACTCATTTGACTTGCTGTTTGTGCTGGCTGTTGGTTGGAAGCTCAGTTGGAGCTGTCAACTGGTGCCTCGCTTCTCTTTCTTCACAATGTGGTGATTGGATTCCCAGGGTATAAAAGTGGATATTGCAGATCTCTTAAGGCTCAGTCTTGGAGGTGATATGGTTTTATGTCTGCTTATGGTCCCTTGATTGAAACAATTCGTAGTACCAACCAGATTTAAGAGAAGGAAAAAATAGACCTCATCTCTGGAGTGTGGCCTTCTTTAAAGAGAGTGGACGTCTTTAATCCACCACAGGAGATAGCTTCTGAAAGGATGCTATCTACCTACCCTGAGCTTTGCATTTGGTCCTTAACAGGTCCAAGTGGGTTAACAGGTACCACCATAACTTCCCTCTCAGGGCTCAAAAATAAGATTGAAAGAATGCATGGGAGTTTGACTCCATCAGTGGTGCCTGATGCATATACCCAAGCACTTTCAGAAGTGATTATTATCATGAGGTACTACCTGATACTCAGAGGGACATGGGGCCAGAGAAGGAAAAAGCAGTTAACCAGGAAGCAGGTATGCGTGAACGAAACATGTAGCAATGAATCTAAAACCTTAGTTTTACTTGCTTTTCTCATTGTGATAAGGATTCTTTGAGAATTTGTGTCTAAACCTTTCCATTTTATGAGATTGTAGTGATGCTCAGCAACAAGACCCAACAGCAAACTGATATATCCTCTATGATGTATTTAAACCTTAATTACTGTATCATTAGCGGTAAGAGTTAATTAGGACATTAGATGTAATTAACATGCATTTACATTCCTACCTACTTGCGGAATCTCTTTTATTGATTAACATATTCAAGATGATGCACTGATGATATTTTTAAGAGTAAAAGCTAATTCTGTTTTGAATCTCATAGTATGGTATAAAATTAGCGCAATCTAAGAACATATAAGATCAAATTTATTTTGAGATGTTGGTGATATTATAGACCAATTAAGCTAGTGTAGTCAAGTTTATGAATGCTTTCAGTACTTTTTGAAGAGATCACGTTTACTAGATAAAGTGTTTTATGGGAAACCTTAAATGTGCTATAAGAGATGGACTATAAAGCCTAAACGTAGGAAAAAATAACATTAATGGAAGGTAGTAGCTATCTTACCTTGTGAGAGTTACTTAACTATTTGTCCCTCAGTTAATTCATCTTTAAAAGATAATAATGGCACTATTTTATACATATTTTGAGAATTAAATACATATATACCTATAAAGTGCTTAGAGTAGTGCTAGCATATAGTAGGTGCCATTTCATTGTTGGCTGATTATTTTTACTTGTTCAGTCCACTAACAGATGGGGCTCTTCGTTTGCTCACAGCAGCAATGCTCCCAGGTCCTTGATGTTTCCTTCAATTTTTTGCCACCAAAATGAAGTTAATGACTCTTCCTTCCATATCATTCTTTATCCCTGGATGTTTACTCCCTGCTTTTTCTAGGAGCTCCCACCTTGGTTTCTGATCAAACTTATCGTAAATAAAGAAGCATTTAAAAATCAGATGTTGTGAGATATAGTGATCTCTGCACTCGGGAGCCCATTTGCTTTTCAGCCGTCCCTTCCCCTTGATTGGTCTTTAATCAGAGTTAAGAGATGCTTTTACATGTGGCCAGGCACAGGGCAGTGCTGTTCATCATCATCAGGCGCCAGTGTGTATTCATGCTTTGGAAAGGCCCCTGTTGGTTGGGGTGTGTGTGAGTAAGCAGGAGGTCAAAGAAGCCCCAAGATCCCGTGAGAACAGTCACAAAGGGCAGAAGCAGGTGGCTCAGTGTCAGTCATAGCCCACCGTGGTGTCCACCAGCTTTCCTTCCTCCTCAGTTACGTGGAGTACCAGACCAAAGGACTGCCCAGGGACCTGCGGGGTAGGATTGAGATCTGCACGTGGGCCCTCTGCCTTTGTGAGTAATAGAGGCCTGGCCATCTTTACGGGCCTCGAACGTTTGTATCAGTCTTCCTCTTGCTGCTCCTCCTTTCAGCTCTGATAATGGGCTGTCAGCACAAGTCTTCTTACAGCAGCAAGAATGGCTGGAGAGTCTCCTGGAAGGAGAGTATTTTTCATTTTTATTCATATTCTTATCATGATGGGATTCACTGTGATAGTTCTGAATTAGGGAGGAAGGTGGAACCAGCTAGGTTCATCGCGGCTGCCATTCTAAGGTACAGCTTCTGCACTTGTTTGTAGAGCATTTATAGAACTTGAATGAAGTTCTTGAGGCCCCTATGATCATTATTTTCCTAAATAGGGCTCTGTCATGAAAGCGGTATTTCCTTCTTCGGAAGTGATTAAGTTGCTCTCATGATGTGGCTGATGCGCTAGGAGAAGCTGACAAGTTATCATTGAAAATGGACTGTGATTCTGAAAATGCATTAAGAAAACGTCAGAACATGAACTTTATTGGCGTTGCATGCTGTCATTTGAAATACTTCCAGGCATTTGCATTTTTATGGATTAAAAATGTCTGCATACATACAGCCTGGTGAAATGGTTAAGGCACCGCTTTTCTTTTACTTTTTCTCTGTTGCTCTTATTAACATTCTTTGTAGGTTTAATAGCGAATGACAAGCAGAGGGGAGGCTTTTTACTGCCATGCCTGAATAACTGAGAAACAATGTTAAAATGTAATACTTAAATGCATGTACTGGCATATTTTATAGGTAATTTAAAATATCAAAATAAACAAAGAACACATTGCGAGTCAGTTCCCTGGCCTTTGAAATGATTTTTGTTTCATTTGCTTCCTAATTCTTAAAACACTCGAATCTGCATTTTACTCACTAGAACAGATGAATGATCTTCTAGTGAATACAATATGTAAATTATACTCTATCTACTACCGTAGCCGTCTTATTTACTGCATAAGCCACGTGGACAGTGCTTTTACAATTTCCTTAAAGCTGGATGGTTCTGAGGCAGAAGTGGAAAATAAAAGATGGAGACCGTTAGGGCAGTGTGGCCTGGTGTTTGCTTTTATCCTTTATGAAGAGAAGCTTGGGATGCTGTGGTTCTGATGGGTGATGTTCTCCAGAACTTTCTTCTCCACATCTGTTTGCTTTTGTTCCTTCTTTCTAGATCTTCCTAAATGTATTTTCCTTTTGACACCATTTTCCTCGTTTCTCTTTTGGCCCCTCTATTCAGCTGCCTGTAGGAGAAAGAACATTCTGAGTGGGACAGATTTTAGAAGAAATTATGTAACACTGCTCAATGTAGCTCGACAGTCATTTCCCTGGTCACTTTGCAGGCATTCAGTGAATACTGGCGGTATGAACAAATGAATCAATACACGTGTGCATGTTTTAGGAAGGTAGAATCACGGGGTTATGCTCCTACTTCTGCAGGGAGCATATGACTTCAGGAAATCAAGTTGCATTTACCACTCACACATTAGCCATCCGCTGGCTGTCAGTTTTTAACTTGCTCTTAAATTTATCTGATAATCCTGCTCTGAATATGCCTATGAAAATTGTTCAGTCCTTCAGACCACAGGAAAAAGTCTTTAGAGTAAGATCTATTTTTAAAAACCCAGAATAAAAAAGATGTTTCCAGTGAGACGTATCTGCTCTTTTCAAAAATTAAAATGTCATGAAACAAGACTCAGTTAATGTGAAATTACCCATGTGTGACACACCTGCTTTCTTGAGGTTGTCACTGGTTGAAGGATTTCATCTAGCATTTGTTCAGAGAACCTGAATAATTTGCTCTAAGTTTTACTGTACGATCCTGGGTATAGATGAGCTGCTAAGAATGTCTACTGGGTATCATTGTTTTTGGTGCGAAATCTGCCACCTGGCCAAAAACGAGATGACTTTTTGTTTTGTTTTTGCTTTTGTTTGATGAGCAGTTTGTACAGTTGTAACATAACTTCAAAAATGATTTTCCACTGGCAAGTGCAAGACCCCAACACAGGGAGATGCAGCAAGAGAACAGACTATTTCTCCCTTACTCATTTCTTGCGTTGTCTTGGCCTGTGGCTTTGCTGTGACGTGACTGTTTGCCGAAGAGGTTGGAACAAGGGGAACTCAGCGTCCTTCTATTTTTGGATCTTCTACGGGTAGAGCGGGATGACTCTGAGGGCCAAGCTAGAGTGCTTCCGAGCCTTTAGAGTGGCAGGGAGTGGACCAGATAATCACCTACAATTACAAGTAAATGGATGGCAGACACTGAGGACTCGGCCAAGAAAAGCTGCCCTGTGGCTTGCGCTGTCTGTATCCTTGGCCATTTGACAGCATTTTCCCTGTGCCTATTGCTCATAATTCAACAGCTGTTCTTATGATTCAGCCAAATGAAGTCCCCCAAAAGTGGAGGTGGGCTGCAAGCAGTCCTGTGGGGCGACAGGACAGAGATCTGGAAGCATCCCCCTGTAGGTAAAGTCCGTAAAGGAACGTATTGGGAAGCTATTTCTTGTTGTTTTTTCAGGGCCACACCCAAGGCACATGGACGTTCCCAGGCTAGGGATCAAATTGGAGCTGTGGCTGCGGGCCTACACTGCAGCCACAGCAACTTGGGATCCAAGACACATCTGCGAACTTGTTGCTGCCGGCCTGCACCACAGCCACAGTGGTGCAGGATCCAAGCCGCATCTGTGACCTACACCACAGCTCACGGCAATGCTGGATCTTTAACCCACTGAGTGAGGCCAGGGATCAAACCCTCATCCTCATGATTACTAGTCAGGTTCATTACCTCTGAGCCACGATGGGAACTCCCAGGGAAGCTATTTCTTATTCACTCCTTCCTTTAGGTGTATATGCTCCAAAAGCTACTGTCCAAAAACGTGTTTGTTTTCTCCTGTCTCCATCTCTTTGACTTAGTTCATTTTGACCAAAAGCACCTGGTCAGTGGATTCTCAACATAGTAACAGAGTTCCATTGCCCTCACGTGCCTCTTGGTTTTGATTCTCATTTTGGTATGCTGATTATGTGCAAGTGGCCAAGGCTTAATTTGGGCACAGGGGAGGGGGTGGTGTGGGGACCCTCCCCATGTGCATAGAGCTCTTATTTCAGGAACCCTCTGGGCACTCCTTTGTTATATATGGACTTGCACTTGTGCCCTGACACTTACATGTCATGACTCCGAGGTACAGAGCAGTTCAAATAAACAAGGAACTATTTCAAGAAATTTATGTAGGATCGCCTTAGTTTTTTCAGCCTGTTTTTTTTCTTTTTATTTTTTTAAAAAGGATTTTAAGAAGGATGACATCTTGTGAAAGAATATTCCAGAAGCCACAGGAAATGCTTTTGCTCTTTTCACTCCAACTCCAGTATTCATTTCCTTTCTGTGTTACACTTGCAGATTTTAATATAACTATGTATGTAAATGTCCTCTCTACGCATTTAAAGAAAACAATCAAGGAAATAAAAAGCTTTACCATATTTTGGTGAAGTTAGTTGTAATTTTGAGAGTTGAATAGTAAAGAGCATGGGATTTGCCAGGCATGCACTGGGCATTCGGTAACTATTTCTCTTATCCTCCTTCCGTGTCTTTCTTCCTTATCTTGACCACCTCTTACTTTGTCTCTTTAATGGGGGCACGTAGGTGGGAGGTTCCGGGGGAAGCCCCATTTCTTTGTGGAGAAGGACAGAGTGAGCAAGGGTGACCGCCCTTGTCCGCGTTATGTTCTCTAGGACCAACCAGCACACCCACGCTCAAACCTGGACGTTGAAAGAAAATCTTAAATGCAAAAACCACCTTTCAGTCCTCTCCCAAACTGTCTTCCTCTGCTTTTCACATCGCATTGGCTTCTCTGAAAGGCATTTTCAGATCTAGACAAGACTTTTCTGCAGTTTGAGATGTAGCGGAAAGAAGCTGAAAAATGCTAAGCCAACAAAATTACAAATGTGTTGGGTGGCTTTGAGAGACACATGGTCCTTAGACTCTGGGGAAGGACATCGAGACCTCCTCGGGTGGTTCGGTGACACATGTAAGGATGGAAGAGGAATATCCCTGCCTCTTGTCTACTTCTTCTCTCTGACCCACACCCTGCTAAGGCTGAAGGGAGTATATGCTATGTAGAAGGAAATCTGAGCTAGAAATATGTTCCTTGCGTTGTGGACATATTTAGGACATGATTAAGCTCTACTACAGTCAGCTTCAGGGGAAAATCATCACACATTCCTTGAATTGCTTGTGGGGAAAAATTTCAATGTCAAGTAATGATGAATGCATGGAGGTTATTAATATAAAGGACACAATATTGGATTAATATGTGCCTATTCTTCCTTTAGAAAGATCTAGCTCACATCAAGGGATGGCTTCAAAATAATTTCATCTTTTTTTCTACTGTTAATTACGTAGTCAGTGCTTCTTTATTGATTATTTTTCACTCCTTCAAGTAATTAGCCCTCTTGCAGGCACTCCTCTAAGTTCTAGAGCTATATAGTTTGTTAAAACAGGCAGGACCCCCACTTCTAAATTTAAATTCTCAATGATAAGGGACTAACAATAAACAATAGGAAATAAACTAGGTAATTTTAGCTTATGTTAATAATTCCAATGGAAAAAGACTGGGTGATTCAAAAATGTTTGATTGCAATGAACCATGTGTTACTGGATTAGAGTTGGAAACATCAGTATAAACTCATGTTTTACTTAACATAGATGCAAAAGGGTACATAGGGAAGTATTTATAGATGTGTGCTCGTGCACGAGTTAGTGTGCGCACATCCACTTCCTGGCTGTGTCTGTTGCGAGGGCCTAATAGTGCCACCCCGGTAATAATAAGTTGAGGTAGCACTAAGCCTTGGTTTCCAGTATTATTCTCCAATAAAAGGAAGCAGTCTCATATAAATGTTATTCTTACACAAGAGGAGATTGGGGTATCTTGTTCTAGAAAGTAAAGTGCTCAAAAACAAACAGACAAAAGGATGGGGCATAGCAAAGGGGCGTAAGAACCAACCTGAAAGAGTCCCCAGTAGTTAAATCTGGAATGATTTGAGCAAAGAAATAAATAACGTACTATTGGATTATAAGCTAAACTGCAATCTGAACATCCATCAGTGCATATTTTTATAAATGTATGACTGAATGAATAAATGAATGGGGGGGAAGAGGTAAATCTCCCCTACTGAAGAATTCCAAATTATTGATTTACATACTGTCCCCTCCAGGAGATAGATTTCAACTCCCCCCTGGCCCTTGAGGGTGGGCTGTATTTAGTGACTTGTTTCCAAAGAGCAGATTGGTTACAGAGTGGGGAGGGGGAAAAGGCGAGTGACTTTACAATGTAGAAACCTGGCAGATGTTACCTAAGCCAGGTGGTCAAGTTTAGCATGATCAGTTGATAACATATGCCATCGATATGATGTTGTGAGACTATTTTGCCTCTTGGTCTTCCCGCTCCTAGTATAACCATGAGAAAAACAGCAGACCTGAGGGACAGTCCGCAAGATGCCGGCCCAGTACTCTTCAACACTATGAAGAAAAAAGGAAAGTCTGAGAAACTGGAGGAAGCTAAGGAGATGTGATGAGTAACTGTAGTGCGGTGTCCTGGATGGATTCCTGGAAGGGAGAACGGACATTAAGGAAGAACTAGTGAAATCCTAGTAAAGTGTGGAACTTAGTCAATAGCGATGTACCAGTGTCACCTTCCTAGCTGTGACAGATGCACCATGGTAACGTGAGCCGCCGACTGTAAGGGAAACAGTGCAGCATTTATGGGAACTTTTTGTACTATCTTTGCAACTTTTATGGACATCTAAAGCTGCCTTTTTTTTTTTTTTTTTTTTTTTAAGGAGACACCCAAGGCATCTGGATGGAGGTTCCCAGGCTTGGGGTCCATTCGGAGCTAGAGCTGCTGGCCTACGCCACAGCCAGAGCAACTCAGGTTCCGAGCCAGGATCTGAGCCATGTCTGTGACCTGCACCACAGCTCATGGCAACGCCGGATCCTTAACTCACTGAGCAGGCCAAGGATCGAACCCGCATCCTTATGGACACTAGTTGGGTTCGTTAACCACTGAGCCACGATAGGAGCTCCCTAAAGCTACTTTAAAATTCATTTTTTTTAAAAAAGTATGGAGAAGATGAACTGTATCTTGATAGAAGGAGTAGGGAAATTCTTTCTGAGGAGGTGACATCTTAGCCTAGACCTAAAGATTCTCTTCTTTGAAAAAACTCTTTGAAGAGCCTTCTGGAAGGGGGAGAAGCTAGACCAAAGATTCTAAGGAGGAAAAAGCTTGTTGTGTTGGAGGAAATAAAGAGGACCACGAGTCAGGAGGGGTAAGAGATATTGGGGGCATAAGGATGCATTTTACTATGTAGATCATGTGAGGAATTTGTGTTTCATTCTAAGCAGTGGGAAGTCATTGTAGAGTCCCAAGCAGAGGAGTAATATAATAAAACTTCAGATGCTTTTGGTTGATTTGTAAAGACTGGATTAGAGGGAACCTGGGCCGAGAGCGGGGATGCTGTTAGAATACTTCCCGATGGATGGGAGGATATAACAGTGGCTCATACTGGGATTAGAGCAGCAGAGATGCTGCTCTAAAAAAAAAAAAGCAGATCCATTGGAAAAATATTTTGAAAGTAGAAGGAAAAACTAAATTTTCTTTCTTTTTTTTTTTTTTTTTTGGTAATTTGGTAATTCGGTGACAAAACATCTCCCAAACTGCCTTAAAACTGTTTATAGCCTTTATCTCAATTAGTATCAATTTTCATAGATGCTGCTGTAAAAGTATTGTGATTGGTTGCCCCAGATCCTGCTGAGCACATGGGAAATTACATTATATAACGAAAAGCCACCAGATCATATTTTACAAATCTGGACAGTTTGGAATTTTGAGACACACATGGCCCAAAGTGTTCCGGGTAAGGATTTTGGTCTAACATAGGGTCTATCCTGGGAAACATTCCGGGCGCTCTTGAGACGACTGTGCACTCTACTGTTGGGGCGTGCGCTCCGTAAGTTCTGCTTGATGGGGGTGCGCTCCGTAAGTTCTGCTTGATGGGGGTGCGCTCCGTAAGTTCTGCTTGATGGGGGTGCGCTCCGTAAGTTCTGCTTGATGGGGG
>PVHT020000009.1:16712911-16771700 GCA_004024745.2 Catagonus wagneri | reverse complement strand
GACTCTTGCTAAATACAGATGCGTTTACAAGTGTTACATTTTCTTGATGGATCAGTTTTTGTTTTTTATCATGGTAAAACGTCCTTGGTCTCTAGTAACAATTTTTATCTTTCAGATATTGGTATAGCCACTCCAGCCCTCTTTTGGCTACTATTTGTATGATGTACCTTTTTTCTTTTTCTTTTCTTTTTTGCTTTCAGCCTATTTGGTTTTTGAGGCTAAAGTGTGTCTCCTATAGACAGCATGTAGTTGAATTATTGGATAAGGCGTTTGGACCTGTATACAGTGATTCCTGAAATAAAGCCTTATGGAAATCAACAAATATTGCTGAGATGGCTTTCTTTGTGAAGTTATAAGTTGAGGAGGGTGTGCTCTTCTGCGATCACGGGTGATTATGTGCTGTATGAAATTGTGTATTTTGCACTTCTAATTGAATATTCTGTTAACCTGAGTTTTTAAGGCAGTTGCCCTCTCCTATAATTTATGAAGGAACTGTGTGATTTTTCTCTATCCCTTCCACCCCCATTGCCTGAGACTTGGCACGAGTAATTGAAGAGTTGTGGAACTTAGGCTTCTCTAATAAGTAGGATATTCTTATTGCCATTCATAAATACTCAATTGCTTCTTCCAAGTCTGCAAAGCCCCAAGTATTAGTGAGTGTATTTTGACACATTTAGCCTTGGGAATTCAAGACCATCTTTTTATACCTTTGTTACGTATCTTCTAGAGGGGCTGAGATTATAGTATAACGGAAAAAACATGGACTTTAGCAATATGCAGACCAGGTCTAAATTTTAGCTTAGCCGCATACTAAATTGAGCGAAAAATAGTAATACATATGTATTGATTCCTTAATGTTGTTGGGAAAGTTAAATCAAGTAACGTTTTCAAAGTTCTTGGCATGTGGTGATGTTTTATTAATTCGAGGCTCCTAACTTGTTCACAAGAGTTGGAACACATACAGTTCTGCCAGGTTTTGGATTTGTTGTTGGTTCATTTATTTATTCTTCCATTTAATAACCCAACAAGTATTTATTAATTGCTTACTAGATGCCAGGCACTGTTCTAGAAACTGGAGGTGAACAGAAGAGTAAACCAAGAAATAAAATCCCTGCCTTCAGGGGGCATACATTCTAGAGACAGAGGGATTGATAATACTCAAGTAAAAATTCTGAGTGAAAGGATTAGTAATTTAATTAATGGCAAATGCTAAAGGGAAAACCTTGGGCAAAGAAGGAAGATATGAAATGTTGGGACGAGTGGTTAAAATTTTACATGAAGTGGTTGGAGAAGGTTAGTAATGCATGATCTTTGACATTAATTGAGAGAAAATTTTCCTATATAGCTTTCTAGAAATATTATATACTATCGAATGTTTACCGTGATTAGTTTTCTTACTGAAGGACATTTCATTCTAGGTTTTAGTTTACCATAAGTGGACTGGAAATTTCAATATTTTACAGCCTATAATTTTATAATTTGCATCAAAATATTAAAAGCTTCAAGAGCTGCCGTTGTGGCTCAGTGGAAACGAATCTGACTGGCATCCACGAGGACGCAGGTTCAATCCCTGGCCTCACTCAATGAATTAAGGATCCAACGTTACCTTGAGCTGTGGTGTACGTCACAGACACGGCTCGGATCTGGTGTTGCTGTGGCTGTGGAGTAGGTCAGTGACTACAGCTCCGGTTCAGCCCCTAGTCTGGGAGCCCTCATATGCCAGGGGTGCAGCCCTAAAAAAAAAATAAAATAAAATAAAATAAAATAAAATAAATGCCTCAATAGTGGCCCAATTTCCTTGATGCATTGTATTGCCTTGGTTATTGTAATGAATATTCAAGACATTGGTTTTAAAAGCAAGGAAAAAAAGAGTACAATCAGAGATTACGTATAAAAGAATAGTGAAAAATGTGTTCTGGATTCTTACAATCACAGAAGCTCAATATGCTCTTTCTGAGTCATTTAAAATATTTATGTTGCCACATTCACTGTTCAATCTACAGAGGTATCATTAAAAACCATTGGATATGAGAAACATATGAGAAATCCAGCCTATTCGGATTATAATTATTTTTAATACTGATTTTTATAAATGTAGTAATAGTAAAATACTCTTCTTGAACGAATACATTTTTTTTTTTGAAAAACACACATTTACTGAGATGGACTGTTGTGAAGTGAGCTCCCTCAGTTCATTGAACGCCGTCTAGGAAACTTGGCTATTTGGAGAATGAATCTGTGAGGCTGTAATTTTCAAGATAATATAATTGGGAACTATTGACTTGTCTTGTATATGATTTGGCCACAATGAAAGTCATACAGTGACTGAAGGACAGGAAATGACTCTTTATGCTGTTCCTGGAGCTCCAGAAATTGACATTTAGGCTTCTAAAATTCACTTGAAATAAATGGCTTCCATTAATCAGTGCAATGGAACACTGGGCAGCCCCATCATTTCTGGACCTCTGCCATTGACAGAGAATGAGTACAAAGGACTTTTGAAGGTCGAACACTCCATGCTCCTCTTCAGAAAACTTTTGCTAATATGGAGCCATTTTGTTTGAGCTTATGGTACTTAAGTCAATCGAAATGAAACAGTCAGTCCCCCAAATTTGACGGGCTATGTCAGCTGTAACTTAACCCCCCCTGGCTTTCGAAGACATAAGCGTTAAGTGAGTTATTAACAATCTTTTATTCGGGAGAAAAGTGATGGTCATTTCCGGGGCAGTGAGATGTTAATAGTTACGACCACGTGCAGGGGGGGAGACTGATGGTGCTCCGGTCAAGTATTATCCATGGAGCCCCCATCTGAGTCTGCTGGGTTTGTTTGACTTTAGTGGACTAGTTTAGATCTTCTGCTGAAGGTTTAAAACCATTCAAGATCAGTCAGTACCTTAAGGGTTTCTATATAAAGAGCAAGCTTCTAGTTATGCCTTCTCCCGACAGATGTCAGAAGAGCGTCACTGCGCAACTTCGCCCCCTAGTGTTTCCCGGTAACTGCAGTCAGATTCTTGAAATTTGACTTCTGGTGTCCAGAATTCCGTTAGGTTTGAGATAGTCCTACGTTTCTTCCCCACCTTGTTTGAAAGTAAATTTGGCCCAGGCTCTGTTTACTAAAAAGCCTTTGGCATCTGTTGCCATTTACCTAATTTGTTTCAGAAAAGGCACCCTGCTCCCATTTGATCAGATTGTGATTAAATCAAACATTTTTCTGTTCATTCCACTTTGCAGTTTCGGGGGTTTAAATTTTAATCTGTTCAAAAATTTTTGGAATACCTAATTCTTAAATAGTTTAGGAATATAAAGCATGTGAACTCAAGCAGAATGTTAAATCCACTTAAAGTTATTGTGGGGTGTGTATTCACATTTGATAGCCCATTGATGTCTGGGTACGTCATCTTTAAATAGAAGATAATTATGACATCTAACATCTCTGCCAAAATATTTGTAATATATTGAAAATCAAGTATTTTAAATATTTTTGCCAACAGGACAAAAAGAATATTCTTTATTTGGATTCATGTATCTAAGAACAACAATTGACCAAATATTGGGGCGGTTTTATGATTTGAAAGAGAAACTGATTGCATTTCAGCTTCTTTTGTTCAGCTTTAGTTTTTCAAAGAGGTCCTTTTACTTTGCTTAGGGCAACATCTTAAAAGAATTAGATGAGAAGCGCTTTTCGTGATGTAAAACTTATGAACTGTATGTGAAAATGAGGTTTTTAATTACTGCCGATTGTTTTACTGATGGCAAGCCATCTTGCCTGAGGGAGACATTTTCCCAAGAGCTTTCAGTTCTTAGTTAGCGACCAGAGGGGCCTTAGTTAAGCGGTTACTGTTGAGGCCCTGCCCATCTCCCGGGCCCCATCGCTGGGAGGAGAGATCGGGATCACAGAGAGTGAGTGTGTCTGTCTGGCTGTCACTTCCCAGGAAAGAGTCTATACCCTGGCCTTAAAAAGGAATAGAAAAAGGAAAAAGGAAAGATGAATAGAATTTTCTTTTCCTAAATGGGAAATACAGTTTTGGGGAGTTCCCGTTGTGGCACCGTGGAAGCAAATCTGATTAGTGTCCATGATGACCCGGGTTTGATCTCTGGCTTCACTCAGTGGGTTGGGGATCTGGTGTTGCCCTGAGCTGTGGTGTAGGTCACAGATGTGGCTTGGATTGCTGTGTGGCTGTGGCGTAGGCTGGCAGCCGTAGCTCCGATTTGACCCCTAGCCTGGAAACGTGCATATGCCATGGGTGTGGCCCTGAAAAGCAAAAAAACAAAACAAAACAAAAAGCAGTTTTATTTTAGATGTACAAGACATTTCAAGAAATGTTAACAGTGGATATCAGCACGGCGTCTCTGAGGATGTGAGTTCTGTCCCTGGCCTTGCTTAATCCGGTGTTGCTACAAGCTGCATGGGTAGGTAGCAGATGTGGCTCAGATCTGGTTTTGCTGTGACTGTGGCATAGGCCTTGGCTTCAGCTCCAGTTTGATCCCTAGCCCAAGAACTTCCATATGCCTCAAGTGTGGCCTTAAAAAGGAAAAGAAAAAGCAGTAGTGGGTATCAGACAAACAGATTATTTATCTGGAAGCACATGCATATCTTTCCCAGATCCACGAGGCCACAGTCACTCTTGGCTCGATGCTCAGAAAGTATGACCTGTTAGTTACCAAAAATGAACAGCAGGTAACTAGCTCAAACAACTTGGTTTGTAACATTGTCCCTGACTTCTTGGCCGAGTAGCTCATTTATCAAGAAGTACTGAAAAGCATGGTAAAAGGTAGAAGGAATAGCAGGGAAAACCATTTTAATGCTGTGGTTTCCAGGGTCATAGGCAAAGCTGAGGTCGTAGGAGTATGAGGCTTCTGATTGATGATGACGTTGGCATAACATTCATTAAACATATTTTAAATAGGGATAAAGTGAGGAGGATTTTAAGTGAGTAGATAAATGTGTAAAATAAATACACTGCCTTTTACACAAAGATGCATGTGTCGTACTTTTGCCTTTTCAAACATCGCAAGGTATTTTGAAGCCAACATAGATTTCAAAGAATACTTAAAAAGCTAAACATAATAATTGCATACATTAGCATAGTTAATTTATAGCGAGATATCTTGGTAGAGTATGTTTCGATGGCTAGAAAAATGTTCTTCATCCGATTTTCATATGGTAAGAAAAATGGCTTATGTTACTTAGTGAGTGTCTCTTTCTCTGAGAAGTTAACCATAGGTGCTAAATGAAATGAAATGTATAGTTCATTAAAATTATTTTGCAAGGGCTGTAACGTGTTTTCAGCAGTTGAGTCTTTAGCAAAATGAGGAGTGTGTTAATTTTTATGGAGCTATTACAGGAAAGCGTTGATAGAAAATTGGGAGAGTTTTCAATGAAATAGCATGAAGTTTCATTGAGAGTAAGGAGAGAAATTCTTATATCAGTAATGTATCTGCATTACATGTTCTGTATTAAAACATATTCAGTTAACTATTATCCAGCAGCTGCATTGACATAAGGCTAGTTTTTCCATCAAGAACTAAGAGAGTATTGGCCATCGTTGAAGGCAGTTTTAGTTTATATTTTAAGACAAGGCCCTTACTTCAGATAAGGTGCTAATTATGTATGGATGACAGCTCTGTGATAGGAAAAGTAACACAGAACTCCTTATCAGTTGTGAGTCAGAATTTGGCCAGCACTTTAGGAGTAAAGAGAGCTCATTTCTCGTGTGGTATCAGAGCCTGATACCGGAATTCCTTCTAGATGTATGATCAAAACCAAACAGTGCCAGCAAAGTGACTTTACAGTGATTAAATTGTACAATTATTATCTCTTGACTATCTTTAAGTCCATTCAGAACTCAGTACAAAAAATATATTGCCTTCTATACTTAGAGATATTTATGAATTCAAACGAACCTGATTGCCTAGCAAGCAGCAGTGGAAAGTGATGTTGATTAGACAAGCATTTACTTTAAGCAAATCCCAATATGTCATTTCCAGGATGGAAAATATTTCTTAAGTGTGGCTGAGCGCAATCTGGCTTAGGAGGATTAGAGTCTGTTTGGGCATCTCTCCTTGTACACGCTTTCTCAGGCTGACTGTGGCTCAGCCTTTGATGAGCTCGGAAAATAAGCACATTCATGCAAAGTTTGTGTCAATCTACAAGGACTGTGGCTAGAGATTCTTACTGGTAACAACAATAGCTGCCGTTCATTGAGCTCTTATGTGCCAGGCACCTTGCAAGGTGCTTCAGAGGCATTGCCTCATTTAACTCTCAAAAATGCTATAAAAATGAGCATCTAGAAAAATATCTTATTTAGAAGAGCTTCAATTTAGGTCATGTACACGTTTACAGGATCGATCAAATGCTCCGAGTTCAGAAAAGCTTAAATCCTTTTGGGAAAATGGAAAAATCCTTTTGAATCAGTTAAGGAGCCTGAATACTAGTTATCACACATCACTGTGGGTTTTTGGGTAAGTCTGATAATTTACTGAACTGTTTGTAAACTATGCAAGTGATTCAGGAAAACATAATATTGTTAAAAAGTATAACATGATATTGTTAAGATTTAAATAATTCAGATAACATAGAGATCCGTAAAAATGGGTAATCCCTCTGTTTACTTCCAAGGCCCCACCCAATCCATTATGCCAGTCTGGGTAATCACTATTAAAACACTGGTCCATAACCTTCTAGTACTTTTTGAAGAATGCATTTTCTCCCATTTCCTGCCTTATTCTTTAGTCTCTTTCACTTGACAGCAATATCATTACATATGACTATTATTTTTTAAGCTAAGGCATTAATTATATTCTTCAGAATGAAGCTAACAGTTCATTTAACAGTTTTCCTATTGAGGGATACTCAGGTAGTCTATACTTTTTCATTGTTATAAAAATGCTGCAGATAACTCTATACACACATTGGGTGCATTACTGTAGGGCTGAGCCAGATGTGGAAATGTTGGGTCATGGCGTATGCGCCATTAAACTTTTGGTAGACACTTGTAAATTGACCGCCATCAGGACTGGATGAATAAGATTTTGATCAGCAGTGTAGGACAGTGGACATTTCTCCTATCTTCACTGACAGTGGAGATCGTCAATTATAAATTATTAATAAGTTGAATTATTAATGTATTATAAAAGTAATACCTTGTTATTTTAAGTTGCCTTTTTAAAATAACTAGTGAGGCGGAAGACTGCTTTCCGTGTTTACTGACCATTGGCATTTCTATGTGTGTGTGTGCAAATTACATGTTCATATCCTTTACCTGTTTTTGACTGAGATAGTTTATTCATTTTAAAAATTTATGTTTTCATCATCACCAATTTCTTCCCCTTTTCTTGTCCAGCTTGATCTGTAAGTTTCTCTCATGTAACTTGGAATCTAACTGGAATATAGACATTAACATAATGCAGTTAATTTTTAAACATATGAGGACTACCTTTGTGTCACTTATTTCTAACTAAATAGCCTTGTGGTTTGAAAACATTCTTGGTATGAATTCATTCCTTCAGTATTTGCTGAGACTTGGCCAAGTGTATGGTTAATTTCTGTAAATGTGTATCATGTGTTTGAAAAGAATGTTTTCTTCTGTTATTGGATGCAGTTTGTCAAGTTTAATCAGATGGTCCAGTACGGCTTGCTCCAGGTCTTACAGATTTCTTGAGTTCCTAAGGTGATGCTAGCACATTTGCTGGACATGTAGCTACAGAAAGCCCCTTGCATCACTTTCCCAACCATGTCAGATAGGATTTGGTTTAGATGGCAGTGATGAATATCCAAAGTATCTGAAGCTCAGAAAAGATCAGGATTTCTCTCTTTCTTTCATAAAAGTGTCAGGTAAGGTACCCCAGGGCTGTGCACGTGTGTCAGTGCCCAAGCTTTTCCCCTCTCATTGTTCTGATACACCTGACCTCCATCCCAAGTTCATCTTAGTGCCAAAAATGGCTGCTTCTGCTCCAGTCATTACATTTACATTCCAGGGGGAAAGAAAAAGAAGGAAAAGTACACTCCTCTAGAGATGTGTGGAAACGTCTAGAGACCACTTCCCAGAAGTGGTGCACAGCACTTATATCCCATGGGCTACGACACAGTTGTAGGATCCCATGTACCAGCAAGGCAAGCTAGGAAGCATTTGGTCTGTGACCAGCCAAACTTCAGGAGTTCTTCAACAAAAGGGATGAATAAATATCGAACAACAGTTAGCAGTCTCTGCTATAACCAGTTCTGTCAGTAGGCACATCTATCAATTAATACTTAATTTATTGAATGCAAGTGTCTTGAAGTGTAAAGAATACCACACTTTGTGTGCAATTACATTAAAATATTTAGAATTCCACCTTTTCTACATCTTAAACACAGGTCTGAACATGCTGTTCCCCTTCTTAAGAGCCTCTTCAGCAACTCCCAGTTGCCTATGGAGCCTCTCGCACATTGGTCAAAGTCTTAATTTGAGCTTGCCCTGTTTGAAGTTACCAGACATTATGCCCATTTCCTGTGCTTCTTATGGCTTGTGAACCTGTCAAACAGTTTTCCTTGTTTTCCCAGCACCCCGAACCATGAACCCCGTCCTAGTTCCTGTGCTGATGGCACTCCTTTGTCATCTAGGAATGTGCTTTCTCTATTTTCTACGAGGAGAAATCTCCTCTTGCTTTTCAAGTCCAATCCCAAAGCCACTTGTCCATTGAGACATCTCTGTTCACTCCAGAATGTGCATAATCTTCCTGTTGGAACCAGCACGACACTTCATCTTTTCTGTGCCTCTGTAATTGCATACACTTTTTGTCTTTCCACCACACCAGGAGGCGCTCAGGGGCAGAATTGGTTCCTGAGTTACTTTTGCATCCTCTGTGCCCAGCCATGCATATAACATTGGACAATAATCCATCAATAAAGGAGGTTAAATAAAGCGAATGATTGATTGCTCATAAAACATGTGAGTTTAGTACCATAATATGTATTTTATACAAATCTATAGTATTATATTAGATTAACATAATTTATCCTCTGTATGGTCCAAATGACATTGTTGGTGCTTGATCTCGGTAATAAGCAGAGAGATGCTTTTAGTTCAAAGACAGCTTAACTAGCTGGAGGTGGTGAGAGAAAAGATGATGCTACTGACTGGCGTATCTTAATATTTTAACAGATTTGTTCTTAGCCAAATAGAAGCAGCTGAATTTAGGAACAATGCCAGTTCCTGAAACTGGATTCGTCAGGGGGTACTTTATTTTGAAAATTTGGGGAAAGGAGTGATGAAACATCTTGGGTTCCACTTGTGTCCCTGACTGAGGGTAAGAAATGGATGTCTGATTTTGCTGTGAAAGCCATTCGTAGGTAATCTTATCCTGTGGTTTTATATCTATCTTGTCTCAAACAGGATTTTTGGATCTGCTCAAAATTTGGCTTAGTTTCTCTAAGATAAATTAATAAAGAGGACTTGATATAGTTTGTGACATGAATCTTGATCAACTCTTATTACTTTTACATTGTACATATTTTCAGGATGTGTGCTTTAACTACGTTTTTGCAGTCGGTCTAGAAAGTTAGAACAACTCTTGTGTTTGGACAGAAACTGGGAAAGTTCTTCGTTAGACAGATGGGTAGGCAGTTAGAGACTGGTTTATATCACACCCATCGTAAGAGTTCGTCTGGATAGATACACAAGTGCATTTGGTAAAAGGCATTTAATCATAAAAGAGCTGTGCGTGGAATATAATTAAAAATATAAAGCTCAATTAAACCTTTTTCACGCCTAATGACTAAGATGCTAGAAATACAGCCACTAATGTCAGGATCAGAACGTGAGTGTCTGCTATCACCACAGCTGTTCGAAGTTGTTCTAGAAGCACTAGCTAACGTAATTAGGAATAAGAAGTGAAAAATAGACATGTGTCTTTCCCCACACTGGCATCAACGGAGAATATTACTCTTTGCTTTCCCCTCAAAATGACAACAACAGCAAGAGAACAAAATTACAGCTGCCGTTATTACTTTACATCCAATCCTTTGGTTAGTGGAGAGACTATCTTTTTGTATGTTTATTGGCAATGTTAAGAGTGAGGGTTGAGCTGTTTACTTGTGGCAATAACTAGACATATGGAAGGAAGAATTCTGATTGACCTCTGCTGTCAATAGCTCCTAGCACACACGTGCGCGCGTGCACACACACACACACACACGCACACACACTCTTATGGCAAAGATGCAAGATTAAGCTGCCAGGTTTCTGTCCATCTAGGAGACCAAAAAATTATTCAGTCTCAAAGAGTGGGCTTTGTTGGGGGAGTGGTTCTGGGAAAAGGATCTGGGGCCTATAAACTGATACTGTGTTTTTGGTTGGTGATCTAGAAATGTTCTATCAGATTCTCCTATGACCTCATTTAACCTTAGTCTCTTACTAAAGATCCTGTTTCCAGAAACAATCACATTGGGGATTAGGGCTTAAACACACAATTTTTTTTTTTTTTAAGGGCCACATTTGTGGCATATGGAGGTTCCCAGGCTAGGGGTCTAATCAGAGCTATTGCTGCCAGCCTACACCACAGCCACAGCAACACCAGATCCAAGCCGCATCTGCAACCTTCACCACAGCTCATGGCAACACCGGATCCTTAACCCACTGAGCGATGCCAGCCATCGAACCCGCAACCTCATGGTTCCTAGTCGGATTCGTTTCCGCTGCACCACAACGGGAACTCCTTGAACACACAAATTTTGTGGGGGACCCATTTAGTCCATAGCAGGAATTTACTTCTGGACTTAAGTAGGTAACTGGAAAATGAAAGCAGTTTAGTTGACTTTATTTAAAGTCTGAGTGGACACTGAGAATTATTTTACACATTTCATCCAGCTGTCTCCATGAAGAGTGGGCCCTCTAACATTCCCTGGGCATGATAGAAAAGTCCAGAAGAGCTTGATTCCCCTCCCCTTTTATGTTCCTTTCACATTAAATTCATTTTACTGTCTTAAGACGTTACTGCAGATGACCTGTAGATTACTTAAGAGCTGTTGATGCTTTAACATCAGCGAGTGGATCACTTCCTCCCAGAGAACGGGATGGAGCTTGCGGCGGAGGTCAGGAGAGGGACTGAGTCTGGGGCCCTGTGAGGGGACCTGGTGAGAGGTGGAGGCCTGGCCTTGGCCGTCTAGCGGTAGGACAACGTCCAGGACACGAAGGGGGACAAGAAGAGGACGAGAGACCTGATTTGAAATGTGAGGATGTAGAAACAGCAGCAGACATTCACCTTATATTTATTCCAGTTCTGCAAAGTGCTAGCAATGAAAGGAAGTAATGTGTTTAGTTTTTCTGGTTAGTGATCTTTGGTATTTCGATACATTATTTTATTTTAGAATAATTTAACATTTACGGAAGAGATTTACAGATTGTATAGAGAGTTCTTTTAAATTTATTTATTTATTTATTTAGATTTTTGCTTATGGAAGTTCCCAGGCTAGGGGTCGAATCGGAGCTACAACTGCCGGCCTACACCACAGCCATAGCAATGCAGGGATCCGAGCCACGTCTGTGACCTACACCACAGCTCATGGCAACGCTGGATCCTTAACCCACTGATGGAGGCCAGGGGTCGAACCCGCAACCTCATGGTTCCTAGTCGGATTCGTTTCTGCCGTGCTGCGACGGGAACTCCTTAAACGGAAGATTTTTGTCTGGTAATTTTCCCGCAAGCTCCAGGTACTGTCTTTTTTTTCCCCTCACTTTTGTCAGCTGTCACTCTTAATTTTGCTTTTTTCCCCCCTATTGTGTGCACATGGCATACAAAATCCAGATTAAAATTGAAAAATGTAGTCAGCTCTCCTCGTGTTTCCACTTAATTTAAATGTTTGCCTAATAGCCTAAAAATTCAACTAACAAACTTAAAATTATTGTTTAATCCAGAGGTTGGCACTGCAGAGTGATACACTTACTTGGGCACCGCGAATTTCTCACTTTGCTGCTAAATTATGTATCATATCGCTGGATGTGGAGCCATGTGACTCATATCCGTGCATTCCTTTGTGTCCTTGATAAGCAGATGGCAATATGTTGCCTTGATTAAGAATCAGAGTGCTGCATGTTTTAACTAAAAGCAAAAACCCCCAAATCAATCAAATAGGCTGATAGAAAAACAAGAGGTAGGATTATGGGATAAAGAGAAGGTCAATGAGCATATGTTTCATAGCTGGTGCTACAGAAGGAAGAAAAGAGAGACTGGTAGTGTAGACTGATGCTGTTAGAGAGTGTTCATTACGCAGTGAGCACCTGCTGCTGACGGCGGATGACTGAAATGAGAATACCCTATGTGGGCATCATGGAGCAGTTTGAGAAATCCTTTTTTTAAAGGGCAAGAAGTCATCTTAATGAATATTTAAAGAGTATATAAGAATACAGTCTTGACTTTTTCTTTACTAAACTCATTTTACAGTGTTAACCTGGAGTTTTTTTAAGAAACAATATTAGCGTTTTCTTCTTTTTACAAGCAGAAAGAGTGTTCACATGCATTAAGTCAATAAGCCCATATGACATAATGTTAATTCTATCATTAGTCCCATTTCATAGATGGATCCCTCGATTGCTCGGGGAGGTTAAGCCATTTATTCCGGGTCACAGATTATCTTCCGTTCAGAGATAAAGAAGCAGGGATTTCAGTTAGACAATTCAAGTCAGTTGGCTTTGGTTAACACTTGTGAGTCAGCTTCACTGCTCAGGCTGGCTGGGCCTGAGGTGGCCCTGCACGTGGGTCTCCAGACGGCAGCTCTTACATTGGAATCTACCACAACCCATTTAAATCAAATTACTTCTGAAGTCCTGCCAGTATTTTAAGGAGATTCTACCATCAGGATGTCTAAGCCAGGCTTCTTTTGGGGGGGAGGGCTCACCCAAACTCAAGCCTGGGGATTATAATTATAACTGTACCTCCCACTCCATGTCCACACTCTACTGGCCTTAGAAAAAGAAATTTTCTCAAATATCCGCTTCCCTTCCTTTGACCTTGCTCTAGTCTCTCTGAGTTAGGCAAAAATTAGAATTGAGAACAAATACCCTCGTTCCTTGGAACACTACCTAGGGCTCGGCTCTTGCTTCGGACAGCTCTCTTCCACAGACACGTTCTTGTCCCCTGGCATTCAGATTAGCTGCTTGGGAGATCAGCAGACCCCTAAAGACAGGTTCATTTCGGAAGGGGAGCACACCGACCAACAATCGGGGGCGCGGTGAGCAGCTCCTGGGACACGGCGAGCAGGCTCACCACCCAGAGCAGCTGCCTGGCCTCGGCCCAGAGGCCAGGCGTTGGGTTGTTAGAGGGAAAGGGAGTGACTCGGAAATAAGAGTAGAGAGCTGGTCAGGACGTGTCTCTGCATCAGCTGTCCTCCCTCCACAGCCAGAATCCACACATTCGTGGTGTTTCTTACTCTCCACCTCCCTGTACTGTCAAAGGACTCAGAAATAGGGATGGGACGAAGCAGTCCGCTAGAAGAGCTGCCGGTAGAGTAGAGAGCCGCGGACAGGTAAGAAACAAAGGATCGGGGAGGAGATACGGGCGTAGGCTGTTTCATCCCTTTTTAAGGGCTGATCCTATTTGCTTTTATACATCAGAAGGGGAAGTACACAAAGTATAAACAGGGCTTTCCCTCCGAGGGCACTGACAAAGGAGAGCAAGGCAGGGGTATGGACGCAGTGACGGAGACCCTCCCCTGGTCCATCGGACGGCACAGCAGGGTTCTGCGCTCCGCTGAGGTTCTGGTCCCTGGAACTCACGGCAGGTTAGAATCTTCAGGGCAAAGCTAGGCTGCGTTGTGGTCTTTACTCCATGATTTTTTTTTTTTTTTTTTTAATCCGGTTGCCTTATGAGCCATCTGCTTGGCTTAAGACACTGTTGGACTCAGAAGAGGGATTTTTGAAATCTGTCCCAATGGTCCTGGAGCGGAATTGCCCTACGTGTTGTTATTTTAACAGGGAAAGAGCGAGAATAGAGTAGATGATAATGGAGGTACCAGGTCGCCCAGAAAACCCTGTTAGGACTGTTAAGTTCTTGGATGCCTTTGCCTCTTAAACATGTCACCTTAGAAATGGCCTGCCCTTGTGAGATGTAGTACAATTTAATAGTTTCCCCTCAATTTTAATGACTTGTCTATAACCATTTTGGTTTTGGAAATAGTGATGCCAGCTCTTCCAGTGAGTTCTTTAGTCATTTTGGCCTGAGCTGACACTCTGTGAATAAGGTAGAATCTGCTGTTTTTCCTCTTAAAAATGATCACAAGGCTGGCTTCTGAATTTTTGGCAGTGAGTCATGTGGAAACCACGGGGAGGCTCTGACTTGCCTTTTAAAATATTTGTATTAAAGTGATTTGCCAGGAAAAAGGGAAAGAAATCTCTTAAAAATCAGGCAACATCCTGGTTGCTGAAAGCCTGGAGGGTGTTCCTGGGCTTTGAGGAAATGAACGTAAAGTGCTTGGATGCTGGAAAGTACTTTCCACAGTGTAGACGTTTTGAAGGCGATACTATTCTTTTTGCTCAAGGTCAGAATATATTGTTCTTACGTGCTTCTTGGCTCTTGAGCTTCAATTCACATTTTCAGGGTGAACGGGAAGAAAATGGTATTGGTCTTTAAAAATGTCAGTTTCCTTCAGAATATTAAAGTGATCCTGCTCAATAGATACCAGAGTGTCCCAGGTCACTACGTAGCTTCTAGTGGGTGTGTTTCTCGCCTGTTTCTGCTTATGACTTTCCGAGGACACCTCCTCTTATTTTGCCAATAGGAAATGACTGAGGTGGTCACACTTCCTGTTTCCTGTGGACGCTGTGGGCACCTTAGGAAGGGCTTCGTTTTTGTTTTCATTTTACGTGGTGCTGGAGATTTGGGGGGCGTTTACCACTAATAAAGAGGACCTGTGCCCCTAAATTCTTAGTGCTTTCAGATTTAGGACCAGAACGTGGGATAGGTGAGCGCAGTTTCTCTCTAGTGGTTTAGCACCGAGAACAGTGCCCGGCATCCATCAGACACTCAGTAAATACGTGCCATGCTCAATGAGTGTTTGCCATCTGATGGGTTACACATCAGCTGTTAGATAAAGCAGAGTGCTTTATACACAGTACCTGAGATGTCCCGTTCAGTGGAAGAGAACTCTGGGAGGTAGACTTGAGCTGTTTCTTCTTCTGCTGGTTTGGCCACTAGATGATTCTTGCAACTTTCAGAATAAATCAAGAGCCCTACAAGCTTAGGGTCTGCCTCCCCGCCCCCTTTGATCACACCGTCATTGCCTTACTTCACTACTACTTTAGGAAAAGAAAAAAGACCAATTCTAAGTAGGTCCATCTCCACCTAGAAGAGTGCCAAGCACGGAATAAGCATCGTACACATGTTAGCCATTATTGTGCTGTTAGTGATGTCGCCATGGTCTTCTATTTTACGAGAACTTTTTAACAATCAAAAATGGATAGATTTTACATTTTATTAAATGCTGTCCAATTCCTTCTCAGCACTTTAGTGCAGGAACTAAAATTTCCCTATTTACTCACTATCGTGAAGAATTACATTGTTGTATTTTCTGCTGTTGAACAGCTCTTGCACGCCTGTCATGACCCCAGGGAGCTGCACACTCTGGCCTACACATATTTGCTTTGAGAGTTTTGCCTTGAGAATATACGTGAAACTTCTCTGTAGTTTCTTATTGTGTGGTTGTGCTGCCTTTGTTAGCCATTGGTGTGGATGTTATGCTGATTTTGTAGAAAGAATCAAAAGCTTTCCTGCCTTTTCCATTGTGCATTGTAAATAGCATTGGAATTATCTGTTCCTTTAGGGATTTGTATAATTCACACGTTTGAAATTGATTAAGTCTGGTGCATTTTAGGAGGGGTTATTCTTTAAAAATGTGCTGCAGTTCCATTTGTAGTAACTGATGATTATAATGTGCATATATCAATCCCAACTCCAAAATTTATCCCCCTCCATTTGGATTTATTTTTTAATACAAAGTTTATTTTGGAGAATTAAATTTTTCCAGATGATGGCATCCCTTGATTTTCTGGTTTTGTTATAGATTTTAATTTTTATCGGCCTATAAGCAAATTATTTTTTATTTTATTTCACTTTTTGTAATTAATTGAGGCCTTATTTTTGACCTAGTCAATGGTCAAAACATTGTTTGGAGATTTGTAAAGAAGTCGTATTCCCTGTTTTAAGATATGGAATTCCATTTATATATCAATCAAAATAGCTTTGTGATTTTATTCTTATTCATGTGATCGTTCTTCAGTAGAAATAAACTTCAGTATCTCTGCATTTCTTATACTTTTATGTTTCATATAGGTTTTGTTGTGTAAACAGTGATGCCGTATTTGTAACTGCTCATTGTGTATTGTACCCTATAATTTTAAAGTAGCCTTTTCTTATTGGATGCTATTTGCGTTGAATTCACTGGGCCTGATGCTAAGATCAAGATTTCTAATTTTTTGTTGGTACTTCTCTGCATGCCTTTGCCCAAACTTTTATTTTCAACTTTTTGGAGTTACTTTATTTTAGGCATTTCTGACACAGAGCATACAATTTGTTTTTTCCTTTGGGAACCAGTCTGGGGGTCTTTTTGTTTTGATTTTTGAGTATAATGCAAATGTATTTCTTACTGTAATAGATGTGTTTAGTCTTAATTCTGTAATCATACTCTAGGTTAGTCTTTGTTTTACTACTTAACCTTTTTATTATATGGTCTCAGTTTAATTGTATGCTTTTTTCTTGTTATTTGGAAAGTTCTTGCCTCTTATGTCATAACTCTTTTAGTGATAACCTTTATATAACTATAGCTTCATAGTTATATTTAGTTAATTATAATCTTTTAACCATTATCTACTTATGCCTCCTAAGACTCATGAGGAAATAGGTATAATTCTACTTATTTCTGCCTTCCATTGCTTCCTACTACCATCAAATTTTAGTTGATTATACCACATATTTTTAGTTATTTTGCTATTTCCCTTTATATTTTAAATATACTTAAATTTCCTTTCCTAGATTTAAATTTTATGTTTCTTCCCAGCTATAAAAGATGAGTCAACTAGTGTGTTCCACCATCTCTCAGCTTATCTTCCCGTGTGCTCCCCAAGTTCCGTTGGTTAACTCATTTCTACATTTTCTACACCATTTTCATTTTATTCTGTAGCCACAGTTCTCATGTGGCTTTAATTCTCATTCCTTGTTTAAATGCAGCTCGTGACCACTCCTTGGCATTTTGTTGAAGTCTCTTGTCTCTTCGCTTTCTTTACCTGAGGACTGGGGGTCTTCTTCCACGTCTCAGTAGTGAATGTTTCTGGGGAGGTGCCAAGGTTAGCTCGTGTCTTTTCCTTCGAGATAAGTTTATCTCTTTATCCTGTCTGGATCCTCAAAACACTTTTCGTTATCATTGAAGTCCACTAGCTTCGTGTTTATTTTTACTTATCAATTTTTTTTCTAGTATCCAATGTGCTCTTTCAATCTGTTTCTTTTATTTCTAAACATTTTCTTATATTATTAACCTGCCTGTATGTGTGTGTGTCTATATATATGTATACATATTGTAAACATATGTATGTATTTATGCATGTCTTTGCTTTTCCTTATTCTAATACGCCATTTATGCAAATATAACATCTCCTTGTCTAATTGCTGTCACTTTCTCCCTGAATTTTTTTTTTTGTCTTTTTTTTTGCCTTTATGTAGAGCCGCACCCGCGGCATATGGAGGTTCCCAGGCTAGGGGTCTAACAGGAGCTGTAGCCGCCGGCCTTCGCCACAGCCACAGCAATGCGGGATCCGAGCCGCGTCTGCAACCTACACCACAGCTCACGGCAACGCCGGATCCTTAACCCACTGAGCAAAGGCCAGGGATCGAACCCGCAACCTCATGGTTCTTAGTCAGATTCGTTAACCACTGAGCCACAAAGGGAACTCCCTCCCTGAATTTTTAAAGGTCCTATTTCAGTTATCATCCTCCTTATAGATGAGAAATGGAGGCACAGTGAGAGACAGGGGCCGGCTGGGGCTGAAACCCAGGTCTGCCTTCTCTCTTCTTAGAGAAGCACGTACCTTCCTACTGGTGATCTCTCCGAGTTTGTCACTCCTTTCTCCCTTCTTTTTTCGATAGCCACCAGCCAACCGCACACCCCTCTCTCTCCTTCTCTCCTCTCCTTCATTCTTTCTTATTGTCTTTGATATCTTCACTGAGGAAAATGTTCCAGATAAAAATGTGGCTGTAACTCTGTATGTTGTTAGAACTGGGGCGGAAAAGAGGGAGATGGAATGATTATTGGGTGTGGGGTATTTTCTCAGTAGACATGGAGACCACCTGGTCGCTGGCAGCTGTGTAATAATTATTTTTCCTCTGTTCTGGGACTGTTAAACTTTTCAATAGTGCTCCTTTGGGCTACGTGATCTCATTTCTGAAGAGATATATATTTACATGTTTTCCTTTAAACTTTAGAACTCTGGATCCAAAAACTAAAGATGATATTCACAAGAGACTATACATGGCCAGTGGGATGGGGAGGAATTAATCTCACGTTTTATTAGTCAGTGTAGGTTTCAATAATGCACATGGTTTTATACACAGCTTTTTAATTCACGTTCATTCAGTTTCTGGTCCACTGACTCCTAATTCTATTTCAGACACACCTGCACTCATTCTTTGTATGGTGTTGTGTAATTGCTGTGTCCTCTGCAAATGATCCAGCAGACATCCCTTTTGGATCTCATCCTGTTTATTTCTGATCATTTCAGCATTTAATAGTGTCGTTCTAAATTCATAAACTCTTCTGGTTTGGTGAAAGATCCAAAGCTATTAAGCCTATATACTCTGCCAATGCATAGTGACCAATGGAAAGGTCATAAAATGTAGTGAGCCAGGAATCAACTTTAAAAATTCATCCAAAGTGGTGAATAATTGTTTGTTCTTCCAGTTGTATAGAAATAGAACTGACACACAGAACTATATGAATTTAAGGTGGACAGAATAGTGATTTGACTTATACACATCATGAACTGATTACCACAGTAAGTTTGGTGAACATCTGTCATTTCTTACAGATACAAAATTTTAAAAATAGAAAAAATACTTTTCCCTTGCAATGAGAACACTTAGGATTTACTCTCTTAACAACTTTCATTTAAAGCATTCAGCCATGTTAATTATATTCATCTTTTTTTTTTTTTTTTTTTTGCTTTTGGTGGTTCCCAGGCTAGTGGCCGAATTGGAGCTGTAGCCACTGGCCTACACCACAGCCACAGCAACACCAGATCCAAGCCATGTCTGTGACTTATACCACAGCTCACAGCAATGCCGGATCCTTAACTCACTGAGCGAGGCCAGGGATTGAACCTGCATCCTCATGGATACCACTCAGATTCGTTTCCGCTGAGCCATGACGGGAACTCCATATATTTATCACGTTGTGCATTACCTCTCTAGTACTTATTTATCATGTGACTGGAAATTTGTACCTTTTGACTGTCTTCACCTGCCTTTTGACTGCCTTCATTTTCCTCCTCTAAGCCCCCTCCTCTTTATCCATTCATCTGTTGGCACTTAGATTGCTACACAACTAATTGTTTAAAAAGTGAATTTACTGGTTGCGTTTATAAAATTAATGTATGCTTAGTATAGGGGATTTGAAAACTCTGTGTGTTTGTGTGTAATATCACCCATAATTGTACTCCCTGCACAAGATGACTTAGCATGATTTTATATTTCCTTCTGGTCTTAAATATACACACACACAGAATTTTGTAAATTTTAGTCATGTTTTAAACACCTAAAATTTAGTGTTAAGTTTTTCTTTTAGAATTCCTGTTATCTCATTTGGGTAGATATTCTTTATTTATGGTTTTTGTTATGGCTACATAATTTTTAATTATAAATTTATACCAGAATTTAGTCACTCCTTATTGTTGAAGTTATGAAATTTTATCCATATTTATAACTACTTCATTAAGATAATGTCCAAGATGTACAATTATTAAGCGAAAGAGCCTGAAGATTTTTTTGGTGCCAATGTGTTTGTCTCTTCAGTGTTTTATTGTGCAACGCCACATGTACAGAAATACAACATAAGCATGAGTGTTTTTTAGGCTCAAGGTAGACTGTTCGTGAGAGTGGCCATGACAATTTTATGTTGTCACTGGGAGGATGTTTGTGTGTTTGAGGGGTTGCTTTCCCATGCCAGCCTCACCTCTTAGGCCTATGAGCTTGTTTTATTTATTTATGTATTTATTGTCTTTTTATACCCGTGGCATATGAAAGTTCACAGGCTAGGAGTTGAGTTGGCTGGCCTACAGCACAGCCACAGCAATGTAGGATCCGAGCCGCGTCTCTGGCCTACACCACAGCTCAACGCAATGCCAGATCCCTGACCCACTGAGTGAGGCCAGGGATCGAACCTGCATCCTCATGGTTACTAGTAAGAGTCATTTCCTCTGCACCACAATGGGAACTCCCTAGCCTTATGAGTTTTAAATTTGTTGTCAGTTTAACATAGGAAAAATGGCATATTTTTTTCTTTAATCTTTGTTTCTTTCATCTATGGAATTGTGTAGTTTGCAATGTTTATTAGCTATTTGTATTTTCCCCATGAATTTCCTAAGGAGATTCTTAGCCCAGTTGTCTCTTGAAGTATAGGGTTTTCCTTTAAGGGCATTTCACATGTTTCAACATTTTCATATTTTTATAAATATATGTGTGTTTGTTCCTCTTTAGGTAAACTGGTTAGATAGTGCTGTGTAACAAAACAAAACAAGCAAAACAAAACAAAACACCTCCAAAAGTCCGTGTCTTACAACAATAATCCTATGTTGTTGTTTATGTCTTTGCGCATTCTCTGTGGTCTCCTGGTCTTGGCTGGATTCTCTCACGCCTCTGCACTCAGCTGTTGGGTAGGGAGATGTGTCTGCTGATCTCAGCCAAGATCTATTGCATTTTGGGCGTTGGCAGGCTGACTGAATTGGGATGGCCTGGGCCAGGGTAACTGGGTTCTCGCTCCTTCCACAGACTAGCTTGGCTTCTTTGAATGGCAGGGTTCCAAAAAGGCTTGGAACCGATACACAGCTGTTTCTGATAGCATTTGTTGGCAAAAAAAAAAAAAGTCACAGAACCAACCGGATTCAAGGAATGGAGAAATAGACTGCGCCTCTCAATGGGAGGAACTGCAGGATGCGTTTCAGAAGGCACGGATAAAGGGAGGACGGAATTATTGTGGACGTTCTTTCAATTTTCCACACAGGTAACTAGTTTGGGTTTTGTTTGTGTGGTTTTTGTTTTTCTTTTTGTTTTTTTCACAGAATCCTTTTAGGATATTTGCTCATCCTTTTGTTTCAAAGTTTTTCCTAGGATGTATCTAAGAGACATTTTAAAAATCAGTTTTAGGAGTTCCCGTCGTGGCTCAGTGGTTAACGAATCTGACTAAGAACTTTGAGGTTGCGGGTTCAATCCCTGGCCTCGCTCAGTGGGTTAAAGATCTGGCGTTGCTATGAGCTGTGGTGTAGGTTGCAGACGCAGCTCGGATCCCGCGTTGCTGTGGCTGTGGCAAAGGCCAGCGGCTAAAGCTCCTGTTAGACCCCTAGCCTGGGAACCTCCATATGCCGTGGGTGCGGCCCTAGATAAAGGCAAAAAGACAAAAAAAAAAATCAATTTTACTCTTTTTTTTTTTTAAGTGCAAAAAGGTTTTCTTTAGTGTGTCAGATTATTTGCATCTCTTCCTACTGCCGGTGTTAACGTCAGCTGCTTACTCCAATGTGAATTTTGATTTGCCTATTATGTTTTGTTATTTCCTTTCAGTTCTTTGTCTTTATCTCCGTAGTGGTCAGTTATATTTCTCTCAGTGCCTATTGACTTTTCATCTGAGGACTCTTTCCTTGTCACTTTCTGCTTCTAGTTCGTATAGGGCACTGCTTCTTTGACACTTCTGAGGTTTCTAAGACATCTCTTAAAATGTTCTTTGGGTTCCTTTAATAAAACATCAGCTCTCTTATTTTTGGTCTCCAGGCTAATGGTCCATGCTATCTTATTCTCTAATGTTTTAAATATAGTTCAGCCACATCCAAATACAACTCCTTATTTGCCCATTACTGAATATTTCCCCGTATCTTAGTACCTTGCTTATAAAACTCTCTCCCTGTACATCTGAATTTTTCATGTACTGTTGCCTCTTGAACAACATGGAAGTTGTTGTTCATGACTGTTGAACTGAGTACATCCACTTATACAGGGATTTTTAAAAAAATAAGTGTCACAGTACTACACATCCGAGGTTGGTTGAATGCACAGAAGCAGAGCCTCAGATGTGGACGGCTGCCTATGGGACTTGACCGTCCACAGATTTTGGTCCTGGAACCAATCCCCTGCGGATGCCAGGGGCGACTGTACAAACTTTCCATCATTAACACATCACTGATTCAGGCAATCCAGACGCTAAAGGGCAGTTATGAGGGCCTTATTGGGGAGGAAGAAGCCAAAGGTGGATGCAAAATAAAAGCTGTTAAACCATCGTGGATGGAGCCCTGAAATAGGTACCAAGTTGGACTGCTAGGACACATGTGACTGGCCTGAGGCTGATAAGATCAGACCAAAAGGAATATATTCGCAACAGTGCTCATTATTCGGTGTACATTCTCCTTCTCAGCTATGTGGTTATTTCCTATCATGATCTTTGCTCTTAAGCTATTTAAACACCTTGAGAATAACTCACGTGAGACTTGTTCTGAACATGGCGGCAGATCTGCTTTATAGGAAGGAGGAAGCACTGCCCCTGCAAGTCCCCCTGCATCACCTGGGCAGCTTCCCCAGCCACGGTGGGGGTGGCTTTGAGATCTTGGCCTGGGGCCATGGATCGGGAATGAAAGGCGTCCTCTGCAGCCAGCTCTGGACTGGACTCGTGAGCCTAAGTCATTGGCTTCCTCTCTGCTTTTCTCTTCTGTTCTTTCTACGTGGGAGCCTTACCCTACCTCAGTGCATCAGTGACTTGATTATTGTGTCTGCCTTTTAACTGCTGCCACTTCACCACTATTCAATATCTCATATCAGAAGCCGGCAGAAAATAGAACCGAGTAAGTATTTAGATTTAGAAAAGGACATGTATTCCAATTCCTAAGCACAAAGTAAAATGATCTTTCTACTTAAGCTGTTCTTTGTGAAATGGCAGTGTTCCCAGAATACTTGAGCTATAAAGGATCTAAGAGATCACCAAGTTCAGCTGGAAGAAACCTATCCCCAGAGGAGTTAGGCCATTCATTCATGATTCCGGAATGGGAATTCAGATCCAAGTGCCATCTATCTGTGCCTTTTTATTCTTTCCCACCCGCCTCCCTGCCCCTGCCCCCAGCTCTTCATATTACTTCGCTGATAACATATTTTATTTTGGATTGTAGTTCTTCTTTTGCCTGCCAGGTCCAAATCTTTTTCTCTTTTGTCCCAGTATAATTACAATTTTGTTTATTTATTATATTTCAAAATTGAAAATATTAGTGGAATCTATTTCTCTTTGTCTAGAAAAATCATAAATAACAAACTGCAATTTACTATTTTCTGCTTCCATTTCTCCATAAAAGATAATTCTAACGGGACCATGTTACTGCTTGTGAACCAAACTACATTATTGCCTGCTATTTCTTTTGTGATGGTTGTTTTTTTCCTTACAAATTAATGAGGAGTTATTGTCATTAGGATTAGAATTTTGAACTTTTTAGGGAAGAGTTATGTTTAACTGTTGTAGTACTTACCTTGATGTTATGTGTGGGTCCCTGTTAGTCAAGCCCTTCTTTCTGTCCTGCTTCTTCAGGCTGTTCTGTGTTAAATGGGACCACCGAGTTACTGCTGACTTTAAAATGTGTGTCTAAAGGCATATGTAAATATTCACCATTATTTCATCTATTAAAAATGAAGAGCTCTATCCGATCATATTTGCACGGTAAATTAACATGAGCTCCCAAGCATATGGATTACTATAAGTTTTGTCTGGTGGGAAAAGATTTAGAAAGTGAACTAATTTCAGGGAGAATGGAAAGTGTGGTGCCTGTTATATAAACACAGCAGCTATGGTTGGATCTCTGGCAGTGATACTGGGTTGATTTGTGTCTGATGACACAAATTGATTGTGTCTCCTACCTCAGTAACTACAAGTTAGAAGCATATTTTGAGCACTCTGACTCTCTTTAATAATGCTTTCTCGATTGCTTTCATCTATGAAATTGTTATTGCCTTTTGCAGTTTCTTTCGTGACTCTTTCTTTCATGTATATTATCATCAGACTTTAAAACTAGAACCAAAGATGTTTTATTTTTCAAAGTACCTAGTCCTCCACTGAGTAGCACCTTGAGCTGATTTTGTTTTTTAACATCCCGCAGCTTTACAGAAGTCTGCAGAACAGCAAAATTATATGTATAATGCCCAAATCTCATCAGCACAGTGTTTTGTGTCACAATATCCTAATTTGTAACTGTGTTTGGCACAGCAGTATTCAAGTTTAAGGTCTGTACACACTCAGCTTTTTGACGAGCTCATGATCTTCATTCATTAGAAACAGGTGTCAATGTTTAACAAATGGTTAATAAAAATATGAATATACCTATTGTATGTGTGGGAGTTTATCACTTAGAATTTATGGTACTTCTATCAGCACAGCAGTTAATATGAATTATTAGCTGAGAGGTGGACCAAATTTCCAAAACTGAATCTGGATATAATTATTGAATTTATTAAAGTGATATGTTTGTTTTGCATTTTTTTTTTTGTCTTTTTAGAGCTACACCTGAAGCATATGGAGGTTCCCAGGCTACGGGTCCATTTGGAGCTGTAGATGCCAGCCTAGGCCAGAGTCACAGCAACGCGGGTTCCAAGCTGTGTCTGTGTCCTCCACCACAGCTCATGGCAATGCCGGATCCTTAACCCACTGAGCAATGCCGGGGATCGAACCCCCATCCTCATGGATGCTAGTCGGGTTCGTTAACTGCTAAGCCATGATGGGAACTCCTAAAGTGATATTTTACTTTTATTTACATAGTGCAGTTAGACAAAATCTTAATGGCAATAGATAATTATCTCTCATTTTCTTCATAACTGATAAAACATTTTGTCTTTCTTAATTTCCTAGGAAATGCATCTTAGAATGCTAAGACAGGGAAGTTGTGAAAATTTTATCTTCTTTGTATTTCATTACACAAATTTGACTGCATCCTTTTTTTTTTTTTTCCATTTTGATTCATTTTTCTTTTGGTCCTTGCCTCACTGACGGGCATTCCTCAGTCTGATAACATATTCCCAATGCTATGTAAAGACAAAATTAGGTTGAGACAGCTGGTATCAAATGACCTCAAACGAAATAATTAAGTAACTTATTGGGATGAATATCACCTGGAAATTGCTATTTTTCTCCTGAAGCACAAAGAGGGTATCAGGAATAATTTTGCGACAAACTTTTATAAAATCTTTTCTGGAATGGCTGAAACTCAGTGTGGAAATAAAAGATTGCTGAGCCAGAAAAATTGTTTGAAAAATAATTAACTTAAGTTTAATGGTATAATGGTATTAAGGTATCATGGCAATGTAAAACAACCCTAACCTAAATATTTTAAATATCTTTATCTGGAGTTTCTGTCATGGCTCAGCAGTAAAGAACCCAAATGATATCCATGAGGAGATGGATTTGATCCGGGGCCTCTCTCAGTGGGTTAAGGATCTGGTGTTGCCATGAGCTGTGGTGTAGGTTGCAGACTTGGCTTGGATCCTGTGTTGCAGTGGCTGTGTCATAGGCTGGCAGCGGTAGCTCCAATTCGACCCCTAGCCTGGGAACTTTTAGGATGGGTAAGGCTCTAAAAAGGCCAAAAAAAAAAAGAAATCATCTTTATCTAGACATCTTTATATTAAATTAACTTTGGCATAGCTATTTCATATAAAACACCTGCCTTAAAAAATAAAGAGTTTTTTTCCATTATAAACTATGACTAAAAATTGTTTGTTCTAGTACATTGCTTTATAGAAAAAATGACGGGCACAAGAGCTATATGCTAGAAAAATCTGTTCTGAACAATGCCAAGAAAATATTACTAAAAAAACACTGATGACAGTGTGAAGATGACAGAAAACACCCCCAACCATTCCACAACTTTAAATACGTCTGGATGTTTTTGGATGGCCTGATGTACACTGTGTTGTTTGTAAGACATCTGGTTCTTCAGAAAAGAAAAAAAGTACTGGCTCAGGATCAGCAGCAGCTATCCGTTCGTTCGTGTCAGTTGCATGTCAGTTGCAGCAGCTGCATGAAGTGTTATGAAAAGTTGATGAGCTCTGGGTTGCCACATAAAGGACTGAACGATGATGCTGTCAAAATAGAGGCATTCCTCTGTAAGCTTGTCTGAATCAAGCCTCACTGACTAGGGGTCAGTGGGACTTTGCATCAACATCATGTTGAAAGGGGAGTGGTCCTATGTACAAAATAAAGGGGACACTTTGGAAAAGGAAAACAACTATGCACAAAAGGGCGGAGTAGGTGAATATCTTTCTGAAATTGGTGTTTTATGAGTTAACGTACATGAAAAGACGGCCCAGCTTGCTCCCATTATTTCCCCTAAAATTTGGAATATTGGATCAGTTTTCATTAACAGACACACACACACACACACACATAGTATTTGACTAGTAGACTCTAAAATTCATTCCAAGGAGGTTATTTCTTTTGTTAGGGGACATTCTACACTCAGAGACATTTCCCACACCACCTTCTCTAAGAAAAATTAAGTTCCCGGGCCATGTCGGTCTAGAATGACATAGGTGGTGACAGCAAGAGCATTAAATTCTGTTTTCCTGGTTCTTGCCTCTCCTTCCTATAGAGGGACTTGAACTGCTTCAAACCCTTTCCCAAGTATTCTTGGGTATCTCCCAGGGTCAGTTCAGTGGGCTTGAGTATGTCTTGGCATTAGTAGTTGTTCGGCAATTTGCAAGGCTGCCCAGAGGTACCCAGCCACGGCCCTGTGGGCCCACATTTGAGCTGCCTTCAGACTGGCATGGTCCTTGTGGGTCCCTCGACACCAGAGCTGGGAGGCTGCTGACTCACTCACTAGATCCCGATGTGCCAGTGCGGGTCTGGGAGCCTGCAAATAGCCCAGCTGCGCTGTGCCTTGAGTCAGAACAGGGAAAGTCAGGGAACACCTGATGAGGCTGCTTTGTGTCTTGGTGTCTCATAGTAATTTCAATAAAGATAGTTTTAGCCTTTTAAATTACACACAGCCTGCATCAGCTCTGGTAGGAAACAGATGGTTCACTGGGCAGGTTTGTGGGGTGGAGTAAGCAGGTTAAGAGAACCAACAAGACACAGTGGACACCTAGGGTGTGAAGGGGCAGGGGGAGGGTTCCTGGAGGCTGTCTGTGCAGAGGTGTAGCTGTGGAGGCGGAGGGGAACCGACGTTGGAAGAATGCAGCCACTTCTGTGTTCATGGCCTGGGGAGGAGGGAACAGGGCCAGCAGAAAACCCACCTTCGCTCTGCTCCTTCCTTCCGACCGCCTGCAGACTCCTCCCACGGCCCCATCCAATCAGAAGCTGGAGAGCAGAGGAGCTGCTGTGATGGTGTCACAAAGAAGAGGGCAGAAAAAGACAAACTCGGGATATGGAGGGCCAAACGGAGTGTATTTGGGTTACAGGTTTCCCTCCCCCGTCTCCTCTCCCATGCTGCTCTAGACACGGGTCTTAGGAGCTGGGCTGGAGTAGAAATCCGCCAAGCAGATGCCTCGCCATGCTCAGAACAATCTCTCTTCTCTGCAGAGCGATGACATTGTAATCGTGGTGCCTGAATCCTTATCCGGAGGGCTGGGTACTCGAGCAAATGTACTCCTGCTGTGCTGACCCAGGCACTCACCAGAACTGCCCAGACACGCTTTATATTAGTCAAAGGAGGTCAGGCTGTGATGTGGGTCAAACCACCAAATCTCAGTGACTTCCCCTACTTAACCCAAGGAGAATGTGCTTGCCCATGTTCCAGTCCAGGATGGGCCACGTGGCTTCTGTCTTGAGATAGACCATTTGTAACACAGGGCCTTCGGGACCCAGGTAAGAAGGCAGAGAGGGAACCATGCAAGGGGATTTTATGTCCAGGGCTGCTGGGGCTGACATCTGGCCGCTCACTCCTATTGATCTCTTAGTTCCATGGTTCTACCCTGAATGCACAGAAAGGCAGGATTTTGAAGTGTTTAGAAAGCCTCTGTTCTGTGCCAGAATCGCAAAATTGAATGTCACTTAGAATGAATCGGGATTCCTTAACCCATGAAAATTGAATACACAGACCCCATAATAGCATATATCCACTAATTCCTGTTATCTTAGGGGTTTCCAGCATACCCTGTGAAACTGGAATGTCTACCTGGTTACTCTAGATACTTAATTCTTTAATGATTTAGTCAATCAATTAATTTACTTCTGATTATTTAATTATATGTGACTTTAATTGTCTCTACCATTCATTTTTTGGAAGAACCATGGGACATGCTTTTTATTTTTTCTGGTTGAGTTGAGATGATGTAAGTAGATAGATTTATGCTGTCATTAAAAATTTACAACTCTTCAAAAATAGTCTCCCAAATTTTAGTGCTTTAATCAAGTTATTAATTTGACTCCTTATAAAATGTCTCTGTCTATCAGAAGTAGAAGCATCTAAAGTCAAAACAGGACTTTAGAATATGCCATATCTTAAGGTTGGAACAAACAATGAATTGTGTAATGGAGAGCACTTAATATGTTGACTTGATTTAATGTCAGTCATTAAATCTTAACTCTGGAGTTCCCGTTGTGGCGCAGCAGAAATGAATCCAGCTAGAAACCATGAGGTGGCTGGTTCAATCCCTGGCCTCACTCAGTGGGTTAAGGATCCGGCGTTACCCTGAGCTGTGGTGCAGGTCGCAGATGCGGCTCGGATCCCGCGTTGCTGTGGCTGTGGCGAAGGCCGGCAACTGTACCTCTGATTCAAACTCCTAGCCTGGGAACCTCCATATACCGCAGGTGTGGCCCTAAAAGCAAAAATCAGTCAATCAATCAATCTTAAATGTTAGAATATTATCTCTGCAACTCGAATCTTAGCTCTACACGTCCACCCTGTTACATGAAATGTTTTGAAATATTTGAAAACAAATATTTAAGACCAAAGAGAAGTCCAGAGGAAGAATCTATCATTTAGCTTTTCTTGCTCTAGGAAATATAGGACCACCAGATAATGCTAATACTTTTCATTCTTATAAACACTTGGGTCTTACTTATAAACTGTCTCTGCAGGGTATTTAAAAAAGTGGCTATTATAATAGTAAGAACAATAACAGAGGTTTTGCAGTAAAGAACGTAATTCCAGCAGCAAAGTATTATAATTTAAAATAAAGTACAAAATAATTCATGTGTTAAAAATTAGTCTATCTGCCAACACTTTCTTGTAAAAGGTTTAGTTGTTAATTAGCAGCATTTATATGCCACATTCTTGGCACGTGACTTCATGGAACTGGTGAGCACAGTGCAGATAAGAAAAGGATTTAATTCATGATCCTCCTTTCTTTAGATGTCAAGTGATCCTTCTGTGCCTCTTCCACCAACCACGCCAACTTAAAGCCATCCCTGGTTTCTGTTGAAATGATAACTCCTTTATTTCTTCATTAACAACTTCTCCTTGAGTGCATCAGGTTGCAGTGCCTAATTTGCACAATAGCTGTTAGCTGGAGTGATGTTATTAAAGAAACCCAAACTCAACTGAAACAGCTAAGGGAGTCATCTGAATTCTTTACAGTGAACACATATTCTGATCAAAGATTTGCGCGTAAAAGTTATTTTCACAAATCAGAATGAGGAAATTCTCATCACATTGACTCAGTGTGTACAGATTTCAGGGGCAACATGTCTTTGCTGTGTATGTATTCTCATGGAGAAAAGTAAAAAACTTGTAGGTTGTCTTGCAGGCCTCCTGGTGCTTGTCAACTGAACCTGAAAGAGATATGTATTAAATTGCTTACGACTTATTTATGTAATTTTTCTGTCCCTCACAGAGCAGATGTGGTTGGATTTCCTCACAATCAGGTCACACATATTCTTGACGTGGATCCCTTTGCGAGTGTAATGAAGCCAGGGTCCCCAGCTGGGAGGTGTCCATGGATGAATGGTGCCAAGGTCTTGACTGCTTTTACAAGCTCCCAATCCGTCCTTAGGTGCCAGCCATTGCGGCAGCCCAAGCATTGCTGGGAGTTATTCCACACATTAAAAGCCACCTGGTAGGGGGCCGTTTGGGAGACTTTACAGCACTGAGGGCTCAAGGTTCATGAGAGTAATAGGATTTATTGAACTTGAACCACGTGCCATAGCAGGTCTAGGACAGTTACACGTATTTTCCTCAATCCACACAACAGCAGCTTCACCGATGTTTAATACACACCACTTGGCTTTGGTGCCCGTGCTCGGTTCAGACGTCAGGTGGTCATGAATATGCTATCAGCAGTGTCCACAGACGGAGTGGCTGGCAGCGTCAGCCTCGCTGGAGCTGCATTTCAGCTTAATGTGACATATACCACATTTATCAGGACCCTGTAGGGTTGATATTGCAGATTACAATACTTGATTTAAACTCCAGTTTACCATTACAGAGCAGACAAGAGGCTGAAAAATATTCTGGCAAAGAAACCTTAGATTGAGGGAAGTTAAAGTAATTGCATACCTCATCAGCCAATAAGAACATGGCCAGGCCGGCGTCCCTTGTACCAGTGCAAACCTAGCAGATCGGACGAAAATCTGCCAAAAACTTAGAAATAGTTAACAGATTATTAGAAATGTGGACTTACATCTTCCATAGTTAACTCTAAATCTTTCCCCTCAGTGTATAGTAGTGTTTGAGATATAAAGTGATGATTGTATAAATCTCTGCTTGGAGATTTATGCCCTGAGACCTCTGGGGAACTATTGGATGGTATAAATTGTCAAGGAAAATACAGCGCCATCTGTTGGGAAATGGGTGAATTACCAGCTCAAAGTAGTTCATGGTTTCAGGTTTCAAGGTTCCTTTTTTTTGCTGTTATGCTACGAACTCAGATTTTCATGATTGCTGTGATACAGTGAAAGTGTCCTGTGAAGATGGAGGTGGAACAAGGGATGAAGGTGGCAGTGTCTTCTCTCGGTCCCAAACTGAAGAAGCTGTGCAGTGCCCAACAGTGTCACATGTTCTATTACAAGTAACTGTGCTCATTTAATGATAATTATTGTTTTTTTCAAATGGCTACTAAGTTGCTAAGAAATAAATACTTGTGAAGTTGTCTGGAGCTGACCACTTCATAAAAAGAACTGTATTTCTTTAGACCCAGGAGTAATGTGAGAAAACTCGCTGTGAGACTAAGTGTTCTGTGAACCAAGAAAATTTGGGAGCCTCAGCTGTAAACCCACCATCACCAAGACCTTTTCAGAAATTTAATATGCAAAACAGAGATCAGTCTCTTACACTGTTTCTGTAAGGTTGTTTCAAGTCACATCTGAACAAAGGCCAACCATTTTTATTCATGTTCCTTGAATGTTTTTGAAGGTCTTATGAATTCAGGTAGTTCTTACCCTGAAATTTTACAAATTTTACATATTCTGTAAATTTGCATTAGGTTAAACCTCAGTTCTTATTGAGACACTATTTTTTCCTGTTCTTCTTTTTCTTTCTTTTTTTGTTATTATTATTGTTATTTTTTTGCTTGGGGTCACCCCTGTGGCCTATGGAGATTCCCAGGCTAGGGTCTGAATAGGAGCTATAGCTGCCGGCCTGTGCCACAGCAATGTGGGATCTGAGCTGCTGCGACCTGCACCACAGCTCACAGCAACACCCGATTGTTAACCCACTGCACGAGGCTGGGGATTGAACCCACTTCCTCACGGATACTAGCTGGGTTCATTACTGCTGGGCCACAGTGGGAAATCCCTTCTGGTTGTTTTTTGTGAGTCACTGTTTACCCAGAATTGGTGACTGAATTTCCGAGAATCATGGCTTGCCTTGGGTTTTAATTTGATTATGTGAATGAGATGAAAAAGGCTATACCCGAACACCAAATTCCCTCTAGCTGTCGGTGGAGTGATGTTCCTTTGTAGGATACCATATTTCAGCCTTTCTTCTGGAAAGTATCACTCTTTATTAATTGCACATATAGGGAACGAGGGCCAGCCTCCAGTTTTGACTCCACTTCTGAGAAACATGCTTTTGTATTCATGGCACATCTATTTTCAGTCCATTTTGCTGGCCTCTGGGCCCAACTTTCCATCCCATAAAGAACCATTTGCCCCCCACTCATGGTTCTGTCCTTTCCTGGATCGGTGAAGATGAGGGATCATTTTTGTCTGGATTACTGAATCTCAGCTTTGAACTCAGGTTGAATTAAACTCTTTGTCATTCTCACCACATTCTAACAATACTAGGCAACCGAATCAAACCATAAAATAAAGTCCTAGGCATTCAGTGACAAGGCGGCACAGGAGATATCTTAAGGCCATTTATCACGTATGAGTTGGCTAGGGCTGCTGTAACAGAGTGGCACACACGGGCTGGCTTGAACAACAGACATTGATAGTCTCACAGTTCTGGAGGCTGCAAGTCCACGGTCAAGGTGTCGGCAGGGCTGGTTGCTTCTGAGAGCCATGAGGGAAAGGTCTGTTGCAGGCCTCTGTCCTGGGCTTGTAGATGGCTATCTTCTACTGTGTGTTCATGTGGTCTCCCCTCTATATGTGGCTTTGTGTCCAAATCCCTGGTTCTTATCAGAACACCCACCATATTGGCCCGGGGCCCATCCCAATGACTATTTTGCCTCGATTACCTGGTGTTATGGACTGAGTGGAGGTATACCTCTCAAATTCATGTGTTGAAATCCTAAGCCCCAAGGTCATGGTATTTGGAGGAGGGGCTTTGAGGAGTGATTAGGTCATGAGGGTGAGCCCCATGATGGGATTCTTGCCCTGATAAGAAGAGGGAGGCTGGAGAGATGCCCAGTTCTCTTTCTGCCGTGTGTGGATATCATGAGAAAGCAGTCTGCCACCCCAAGGAAGATACTTGCCAGAACCAACCATGCTGGCAACCTGATCTCAGACTTTGGTCACTAAAAGCCACCCAATCTATGGTCCTCGGATATAACAGCCTGAACGGACCAAAACACCCAGTAATACCATATGGTACTGAGGGTTAGGACTTTGACCCCAGGGATTTTTCAGGGGAGACACCATTCAGACCGTAAGGCATGGACAATAAATGGAACAAACGAGAAGTGATGAGTTTGGAAGAGGGAATCGCTGGCACTGGAGGAGGTGGCTTCTGAGTTGAGTCTGAAGAGTGCTGGCTTTTCTAAGAGCGAAGGACAAGGCAAATGGGGGAGGAAGAGCCTCTGAATCGACAGGCTCACAGCGCTGACCCAGAAAGAATGAGTCATTGCAGGTGGCACATGCAAACCTGAGCTGGCTTTCCTGCTTAACAAAGCGTCTTACTGGTGTGGTTTTCTTCAGGAAACTTTCATGGAAGTGTGGTTTGATTCTTCTCAAACATCTGTGATGATTTGCCTTCCATTCTGACATGAAGCAAACTAGTCTCCATTGTACCTGGCCCCCTGCCTTACGGGCCCGGGTGGTTTAATCTGCAGTGAGGCAGAAGCACGCAGGTAACCGTGGTGGAGGGAAGTCTGGGCCCCTGCGGCGTGCTGCGAGAGAGCGCTGGAGAGGAGGAAGAGAAGGCCACAGGGCTGCACAGGGCATCCAGACTCAATGGAGCAAAATCGTCGTGGCCACCATTTTGAGACAGAAGAGCAAGGCGGCTGTTGGGCACTGTGAGGAGAAAGCCATTTTGTGAACTTTTAGTGTTTGCACAATTCCCCTTGTTCTAAAAATATCTTTCTGAATGAGTCATGGGTAGGAAATGTACCTTGTGGGGTATACAGTCAGTAACTATGTAATATCTTTGGTGACATGTATGTTCTTTTCGAAATGCATAGAAGTACCGTATCACTGTATTGTGTACCAGGAACTAACACAGTATCAGAAGTCAGTTATATTTCAAAACCCAACCAACCAGCAACCAACTCATAGAGGAAGAGATTGTAGGAGTTCCCATTGTGGCTCAGCGGGTTATGAACCTGACTAGTATCCATGAGGATGTGGGTTTAATCCCTGGCCTCGCTCAGTGGGTTAAGGATCTCAATTGCTGTGAGCTGTGGTGTAGGCCGGCAGCTGCAGCTCCGATTTGACCCCTAGCCTGGGAACTTCCATATGCCACATGTGTGGCCCTAAAAACAAAAAAAGAAAAAGAAAGAAAAAGAGATTGTATTTGTATTTGTAGCTAGAGGCAGAGGGTGAGGGAAAGCGGAAATGGCTGAAGGCCGTCAAGAGGTACTGACTTCCAGTAATAAGATAAATAAGTACTAGGGATGTAATGTACAATGTGATAAATATAATTAACTGCCATACGTTAATAAGAAAATCGTTAAGAGAGTAAATCCTGAGTTCTCATCACAAGGAAAATGATTTTTTTTTTACTGTTTCTTTAGTTTTGTATCTATATGGGTTGATGGATGTTTGTTAAACTTATTGTGGCAATTATTTCGTGATGTACGTAAGTCATATCATTATGCTGCCCACTTGAAACTTTATACAGTGCAGTATGCAGTTATATCGCAATTAAAACAGGAAGAAAGATAAAATTTTCCCTTTAAATATTACTTATTTCTGTTGGACTTTTAATAGATCATACCCATAAATATCACATGTGTGCTAAACCCTGGTATTTCAGGTTGCTGACCAGGGGTGGGTTGTGGAGCTTGACAGTCAGTAGTTGGCGCGACAAGGCTGGCTTTCACTGTGAAAGTGGAGAAGCTCTTTGCTCCAGCCCTCTGCCCTGGGCGTGCTTCGAGGCTTCCCAGGGAAAACAGAATGCTTGGGTCCCAGGGACCAGAAGTTTCTCTCTGTCAAAGCTCTGAACAAGGCATTGGGATCCATGCGAGGCAGTGTGGAGTGGATGCGAAAGGGCGGGGGCGTCAGAGCCCACTTGCTTGTGTTTAAATACTACCGCTTTTTAGTGCTGAGCCTCTGGACACAGCGCCTAAACTCTCTGTATCCTACTTTCTATCTGCAGAACAAGGATAATAATAGTGCCAAGGAGCTGAAACCCATAATGTGCCTTGGGCAGTACCTGGCGCAGTACAGACACTTTGAACAGTCTGTTGTGATTATTGGCAGCTGAGATAACGTAGCTGTAGTGCTGTTGATGGCGTCATCGGTGCGGAGGGCAGGAAAGACTGCCTACTTCGGGACAGTTCCGAAGCCTTGCTTTCGGATCTGTCAGTGGACACTGTCTCTTGGCCCTTGCAGCAGAGTCAGATGTGACTGGGAGCAGTGACATTATTGGGGTGACATTTACATGCAAACCGAACTTGTGTAGTTAGGAGAACTTGAATTTATTCAGGTGTCCGCTCAAATGTGACCACTTCGGTGATGCCTTCTGTCACCACTGAATCTAAAGGCTAATCTTGGGCACCTGTTTGCCTATTACCTCACCGCTCTATTTTAAGTCTCTTTACAGCGGTTATTACTATCTTATATTTACTGGTTTGTTTCATTCATTCACTGGTTAACATTTAACCAGTACGGATGGAAACCTACCATGTGCCAGGCACTGTGTTAGTAACTGGAGACACAGGGATGACAAAACAAGAGAAATTCCTGGTCCTCCTGGGACTTATATTCTAATGGGCAAGGTAGATTAAAAATAAATAAGTAGGTAGATGTATAGTAAATTTCACGTCAGACCATGAGAAATCCCCTGCAGGAGGGCAAGGAAGCACTGGGCTGGAGTGGGGAGGTGGGGTGACGTTTCTGTACGCTGTGCACAGAGAGGGCCTCACAGCTGGGCAGAGATCTGAAGCGAGTGGTACACGTGGATATCTGGGTGAGCGGGCTCTTTGGTGTCGGGAATAGCAAGTGCAAAGGGCCCGAGGTACAGAATTGACTGGCATTCACGTGGAAGTGAGGAAGCGGATGCAGCGGGGATGAAGGGGACACAGGTATCAGTTAGCCTCTGCTGTGCCGTAAGCCGCTCAAAGCTTAGTGGTTTAACACAATGACCCTTCATTTAGCTTTGCAACCTGTTTGTTGGTGGTTGGGCTGGGCTCCACTAGGCGGTTCCTCCCCCGCTGGTCTTCACGGGGCTCATTCGTGTGTCTCTAGCAGCTGTCAGGAAGCCGAGCCTCGGTTGGCCTTGGGGACCCCAGGCAGGGCGGCTTGTCTCTGGTGCACATGGCCCATCCTCCAACAGGTTATTGGATGCTTGTTCATATGGCAGGAGCTCCTGCCGTGTTCTCTCGGTCAAAGCAAGTCTCGTGGCCAATCCCAGGTCGAGAGGTGAGGAACTGACTCTGCTTCTCTATGGAATAAACGGCAAAGCCTTGTGGCCATTGTTTGCCATCTGCCCTGTGGCGAGCGGCAGGGCGTGGGGTCAGAGCGTAGGAAAGCCTTGTGAGTTGGAAATGTAAGTGTATATTTTATTCATAGTGTAAGCTGGAAATGTAAGTTGGAAAGTCATCTGAGGGCATGGAGCAGAGCTTTGACATGATCTAAGTTAGTAATTGAGCAGTGTTCTCTGGCTGCTCCATGCAGAAGCGACTGCAGAGGGGCACAGTGGAAGCTGAGTGTCCAGTCAGGAGGCTGCTGTGCTAATCTTAGGTGGGACCAGGTGGTTGCCTCGACCTGGGGTGGGAGCAGTGACGGTGGTGAGAACTGACCACATCCTAGGTACATGCTGAAAGTCACCCCTTGTGGGCAAGGAATGTTTTATTTTCCACAGCCTTCTCAGCACCTAGGACCACGGCTGGCACATGGAGAATGTTCAGTACATATTTGTTGAACGAGTGAATGAGTAAATGGATCTGCTGGACTTTAGAAAGAAATAGAGTCCCCTTCTCGTAAACTCCTCAGGGGACCCCACTGACTCTGGGCTTCTCACGGATGCTGCACAGGTGCAGGTCCCTGCTTTTCGTCCTTGGACCATCTGCTGGGAGGGGAGTGTCCTTGAGTTAAGCACTTAGTGGCATATGTGTGGACATAAAGCCTAGGGGAATCCATTTGTGAAGGGTTACTTAGTACACAAGTGCATTTTAAGCTAGTTCATTTTAACTTCATTTCATTCTGCCTGTTTATTTGAATCTGTGGGTTGAGTTTTTATTACTATAAATGGAAGTAATAAAACACAGAGCCTTGGGTTTTTTGCCTTAGAGGAATAATTGGTGGAATAAACTCAGAACTGGAGGGTTCTTAAATGGTATTGTCAGCAAGTCAGAAAACATAATTGTTTAGTTGTCTGGTAAGACTTCAGCATTCCGATAGTCTTCGTGGGTAGGCATCCTACAACAGTTTAAAATCTCAAAGCTTCCCATCTTCATGGCTCTGGTAATATGGATTAAAATCAATTTTTTCAAGTCCTGTGTATAATGTCAGTGAGGCTTTCCGCACGCTCTCGCCCCGCCTCGTAACCAGAGGAAACAGCAGCCTCTTCAGGACTCGTATTCCCTTGTTCCAGAGCTCAGCCTCCCAACAGTGCGAGGCTTTTCTTCCTTGGTTGTTTCTTCTCTTTGCTGACTCTTTAATGTTTCCTCCTCAGTTGGATTATTTCCAAGAGTAGCTGTGTGGAGGTCTAGAGTCTCCCCCTCCGCCACCTCATTCTAAGAAACAGAACCAAAAAAAGCAAAAAGCTAACAAATAAATCTTCCTTTGACCCACTCAGCTACCGCTTTTTTTCGTTCCCAGCCATACCCCTTCAAAGTATTGCCTGTGGAGTCCCTGCTGTGGTGCACTGGGCTAAGGATCCGACTTAAGCAGCTCGGGTCGCTGCAGAGGTGTGCGTTCGATCCCCGGCCGAGCACAGTGGGTTAAAGGACCCGGCGTTGCCGCAGCTGTGGTGTAGGTTGCAGTCCCTGGCCCGGGAGCTTCCATATGCGATAGATGTGGGGAAAAAAAACTATTACCCGTGATTAACTGTTTCCACCTCTTCACTTCGCTGCCATTCTTCAACTCACTTTAAGCCAGATTCTTCTATACTTTCCTGACACTCTTCTTAGTAAAGCCAGTCGTGATCTGGAAGAGGGTCTTCAGTAGTCCCTGAATGTGACGCTGTGGCCAGTGCCCTCCTCCTGTCTTCTGTTTCTCTTGATTCCTCTCGTCTGTCTTCTCATCTCTAACGGCTCTGTTTCATTTTGGATTTTATCTCCGTTCTTCCTTTCACTACCAAATATGGTAATTCGTTCATGCTCATAAATCCAACTAGTAACTTGATATCTTCACTTGACTGTTTACGGGAATTTCCAACTAAACGTCTGTAACAGAATTCTTGGTCTTTCTCCTCGAATCCGGTCCTCCTCCAGTCTCCATCTCCCACGTGTTGTGCCCGCATTCTTGCCTTCTGACGCCACTGACTCAAGTCGTGGCCGCCTCTTCTTTGGACCAGTCGAATAGCCTTTTCAATGGATTTTCTACCTCTCTCCTGCTCAGATCATTCTCCACCTATAGGGCAGTACCTGTAGGGCAGTGAAGGAAACATCACCTCCTGCCTTAAAGCCCTTCAGTGGTCAGTTTCCCTGTGAACTTGGAAGAAAACCTCAGTCCTTAAAAGGACTTACAGACTCTGCCTGACCCAGGCCATCCTGCATCTTCGAGCCCCTTTCACGTCACTTGTGTGTTTACCTGCCATATCCCATCTGCAGTTCTGTGTGTTCCTCCAAATTCCCGCCCCACCGTGCTCAGTGCACTTCCTTTTGCCAAGAACACCTGTCCCCCTGCTCTTCTCCCAGCGAATTTTTCTCCACCCCTCAGATCTCAGGATAAAGAGCCTTTTGATTGAAGAAGCTTCCCTGAACCAACCCCTAAACCGAAGAGTCCGTCCCATTTTTCCTCTTTCGGAGCAGCCTGTGATTCCTCGTAGCACTTGGCCATTTGTAGCTACGTGCTAACTTCCTTTGTGCAGTTTTTGGTCTGATGTCTGCATCTCCTGCTAGCCCGTAAACATCACATGGGCAGGAACTTGCTTGTCTTTTCACCAGAGCACCTCCACATCAGGCACAGAGTGGGCACCAAGTTACAGGATGGACGAGTGAATGTATGTTGTCTTTTCTGGATGGATAAACAGGAATTAGTTCAGGACTGCAAAGAAAGAAGCTAGTCCTGAAGCTTGACTGATCAAATGAATCAATTTAAGAGAAATTTGCCTCATTTTATCAGATGACTTTAAAAGGTTAGTTAGTAAACATGCCGAATAGGTACAGAGTCAGGAATAAATAATTCACAGCATCCCAAATGAGCCATATTACAGCGCAGCCAATTCAATCATATTTTATTTATCCTTGGATTGAAGAAAATCAGTTTAAGGAGATTTTCAGCGCACTCATGGTGTCCCGGTGCTCGCCGACTCCTGTCCCCTGGGTGTGAAGTTAGGTGGTTCTTTTAAGAAGGAGCAGCTGCAAAACTCGTCCTTTCTCTTGCTCCTGTTCCCTCCCTGGTGAAGTCCTCGCTGCAGGTACTCCTGCAGTGGTTGCACCTTTGTCCTTCTCCGTGTGTTTTGACTTGTAATTTAAATAACTGCTCTGAGATTCTAATGACCAGAATGACATTTATGTTAGCGTTTAGTTTTCCTCCATTATCTCTGTCTTCCTTAAATGTCCTGGCTGGTCAATGTCAGCTCTTCTCCTTGAGCTTTTATCTCTATGCCTGAAAAAAGTCTTTGCACTTCCCACTGTTTGACCCTTCAGGAGGATGCTGGGAAAGCAACTTCTATTATAAGGGTGCTTTTTGGGAATTTTACCCACATCCAGTTTCTTAATCATTTGTCCATAGATTTAGATTATTTTGTCCAAATTCCTGAAGTCCTAAAGACTGGAAGCCTTGGGATTTTAAAATTTTAAAGACTGCCTACTGTATGTTTAAGAATGCTGAACTCCTGTTCATTGCATGAGGTTATACTTTTGAATTCTTGCCAAGAACTCGAAAATGTGGTGTTGCTGTGCATGGTAGGATAGTTCGCTTGTTACTCTAGGAAGCTAAGCTTCATTTTTCTAAAGTCCTTATAGGATCGTTTTACTCTGTCAGAGGAGGCAGAGTGGCATCAGTAGCTCAGCATTGCTTTCTTTTCGAAGTTCATACAGTAGCGGTAACGATTTTCTAAATCACCCGTAATAACAGCTCTCTGCAGTGTGAGGGTGGGGGTTACAGTGAACTGAGCCATTTGCGGTACTCAGAGTTGTTTGCCGAAATCATAGCCATGGAGAAGCGGGCAATCCATCCCAGCCCCCTGTTAGATGGGGCACAGGTATTGAAGGAAGTGTAGTGGGTCAGTGTGTCCTGGTGAGAGGGAAGCCCAGCTTTGGGCACTGGAGTGTGGTCAGTTTGATTTCTGAGAAATAGATTCAACTCTGTGGTGGCTGACAGACAGATAGATGGCACTGAGGACACTGCCTTCAAGACTAACTGTTCATTGATTTGATAAACATAAAGAGGGTGACTTTCTTTGTTGCCCGCAGTGTCTCTTTTGATGTGCGTTAATAAGGATGTTTCTAAAGACAAGAATCATGCCCTTAAGCTTTTGCCATCTTGCTCTCGATGATGTCCAGCCTCACAAAATGCATGTCAACCTCTACTTACAAAAATTATCTAGGGAGTTCCTGTCGTGGCTCAGTGGTTAACGAATCCGACTGGGAACCATGAGGTTGCGGGTTTGATCCCTGGCCTTGCTCAGTGGGTTAAGGATCTGGCGTTGCCATGAGCTGTGGTGTAGGTCGCAGACAGGGCTTGGATCCCGCGTTGCTGTGGCTGTGGCGAAGGCTGGCGGCTAAAGCTTCTGTTAGACCCCTAGCCTGGGAACCTCCATATGCCGCGGGTGCGCCCTAGATAAGGCAAAAAGACAAAAAAAAAAAAAAAAAGAATTATCTAGTTCCCACAGATGGACTTGCAAAACCAAGCTTAACGTGACTGTAAAACCTGAAATTTTCCCAGAAAAAAAGATAAAAGTTTTTTACAAAAGTAAACAAGCTCCAAGTTTCAGTTTAACTGGCACAAGATTTTTTTTTGGCTGTGCCCAAGGCATGCAGAAGTTCCCAGGCTAGGAGTCAAATCTGCTTCACAGCAGTGACCCAAGCCACAGCAGTGACAAAGTCAGATCCTTAACCCATTGAGCCACCAGGGAACTCCCAAGTACAAATTTTTTTATGTAAATCTTTTTATTCCTTCCCTCTTGGACAGTTTGTTAAAAATTCGAGGTGACTTCTAACTTGCATGCTTCCTGCAAAATGCTTCTTTCAGAAAGAATATTCTCCTGGTGTGCTGTTGCTTCTGTCTTCTACCTTCCTGGGCTCTTGATTTGGATTTACTAATGAGTTCATACTTCTCTCCTAAAGTCATGAGGCTGTGACATCAAGCTGCTTGACGGTGCTCCTCCACTGAGGAGAAAGCCAGCAGCACAAAAATACATGGTTCAGGAACACAGCAAGAGAATCTAAGTGCATATCCAGCGCGAGTGTTATGACGGTAATGGAGGCTTTAAGGAAGGAGAGGGCACTCATTATAAAACAGTGGCTTAAATTAGACTCACAAAGTTTATCTTAGTAAGTAGATTGGCTAAATATTTCATTTCAAGTTATGCTCATTGCAAAATGCCCTTTACAAAGTCCCATCTCAGCCTCCATTTAAAATGTTACTGCAGAGTCAAGACTCATACTCTTATTCATGAACCTCAGTGACAGGAATTTATTCACTGCAAAAGGGTGAAATAATCTCAGTGGAGTGAGTCATGGTGTGAGGGTAAATACTATAGATAAATACCTTCAACTAGAAAGCTTAGACTTAATGGCTTTGGATTTCACAAAACAGGTTTTTTTTTTTAATTCTTAAAAGAACAAATAATCCCAATTTAATTAAGGAAAAGAGAAGGAATCACATTGTGTTTCGTTTTCATATTAATAATAAAGGCAGTGTGTCTTCTTGATAATAAAAGACCTCCAAGAGTCTCAGCCCTTGTATACAGGCTAGAAGACGCTCCAGATCTACTGTTTGGGCAATGCAACTCTTCTGGATCAAAGGGTAGGGGAGATTACAAATCAAGAGTAATGATGCTTTCTGGGAGACAGACAAGCTAGAAGAAAGAAGAAAGGGAATGCTGGCAACTGACCTGTAAACATAATCACCGCCCAAATGAAACACACAAAAAAGTCTTGTCCTGATTTTAACCTCTTTCTGTGTTTTTTTTCTTTAGTTGCTGAATCACAGTTTGCATGTTAAAACCAAAGTTTCTGTTCATTTAATTCTTGCACTGTAAACCAGCTCTGTGAAAAACTAAGGTAATAGCTTTTCTTTGAAAATAAAAATATACTCTCTCTCTTTTTTTTTTATGACCACGCCTTCAGCATATGGGAGTTTCTAGGCTACGGGATGAATTGGAGCTGCATCTGCCAGCCTACACCACAGCCACAGCAACACCAGATCTGAGCCACATCTGTGACCTGTGTTGCAACTTGCAGCCATGCCAGATCCTTAACCCATTGAGGGAGTTCAGGGATCGAACCTTCATCCTCAGAGACACAACACTGGGCCCTTAACCACCGAGCCACAACAAGAGCTCCAAATCACACTCTTGATTATACTGTATTGGTATTAGGCAGGAGGATTGTACTGTTAAAATTTTCCCAAAGACATTATAGTGTGCTTTTTTTATTGAATGTAGTTGACATACAATATTAATAAGTTATAGGTGTATAATATAAGTGGTTGACAATTAAATGTTACATTCCATTTATAGTTATTATGAAATATTGGCCGTCTTCCCTATGTTGTACAATATATCCTTGTAGTTTATTTTGTATACAATAGTTTGTACCTCTTCGTCCTCTACCCCCACACTGGCCCGCCCCCCTTCTCACTCCCCACAGGCAGCTACTAGTTTGTTCTCTATATCTGTGAGTCCATTTCTTTTTGTTATATTCACTAGTTTGTTGTATGTTTTAGATTCCACATATAGGTGATATCATACAGTATTTGTCTTTTTCTGTCTGCCTTGGCATAATGCCCTCTAAGTCCATACATGTTATTGCAAATGGCAAAATTTCATTCTCTTCTGTCTGGGTAACATTCTGTTGTGTGTGCTAGTGTGTGTGTATATATTTTCTTTATCCGTTCATCTGTGGATGGACATTTACATTGTGTCCATATCTTGCCAACTGTAAATAATGCTTCTGTGAACATTGGGGGATGGTGTCTTTTCGAATTTGTGTTTTTATTCTTATTTTGGGTATATACCCATGAGTGGAATTGCTGGATTTTAGGGTAGCTCTATTTTCAGTTTTTTTGTGGACCCTCCATACCATCCCCTGTACTAGCTGTACCAATTTATATTCCTAACATTTTACTAGTGTTCTCTTTTCTCCACTTCCCTATTACCTTTTGTTATTTGTTGTCTTTTCAATGATAGCAGCCATCCTTCAGCTGTGAGGTGATATTTTATTGTCATTTTGATTTGCATTTTCCTGATGAATTAACTATGTTGAACATCTTTTCATGTGCCCATTGGTCATCTATATGTCCTCTTTGGAAAAGTGTCTGTTCAGATCTTCTGCTCATTTTTTAATCAGGTTATTTGTTTTTTGGGTGTTGTATTGTATGAGCTGTTTATATATATTGGATATGGAACTTTTATTGGTCATGTCATTTGCAAATGTTTTCTCCCATTCAATAGGTTATCTTTTGTATCATTGATGGTTTCCTTTGCCATGCTTCTAAGTTTAATTAGCTACCATTTGTTTATTTATTTATTTTTGCTTTTATTTCCTTTGCTTTAGGAGTGGGATCCCGAAAAATATTGCTGAGATTTAATTCAAAGAGTTTTCTGCCTATGCTTTCCTTTAAGAGTTTTATGGTTTCTCATCTCATATTTAGGTCTTTAATCCATTTTGAGCTTATTTTTGTATTTGGTGTGAGAAAATGTTCTGATTTCATTCCTTTTTTTTCTTCTTTTGTCTTTTTAGGGCTGCACCTGCAGCATATGGAAGTTCCTAGGCTAGGGATCAAATCGGAGCTGTAGCTACCAGCCTATGCCACAGCCAAAGCAACCTACACCAGAGCTCACGGCAACACCAGATCCTTAACCCACTGAGCAAGTCCAGGGATTGAACCCACGTCCTCATGGTTGCAAGTTGGGTTTGTTAACCACTGAGCCACGATGGGAACTCTTAATTTCATTCTTTTTAATGTAGTTGTCCAGTTTTCCAAGCACCAATTATTGAAGAGACTGTCTTTTTCCATTGTATATTTGTAACTCATTTGTTATAGGTTGATTGATATAAATATGTTGGTGTATTTCTATGCTCTCTATTCTGCTCCATTGATCTGTAAGTTTGTTTTTGTGCCAGTACCATGCTATTTTGATTACTTTAGCTTTGTAGTATAATTTGAAGTCAAGGAGCATGATACCTATAGCTTTTTTCTTTTTTCGAAAGATCACATTTGCAATTCAGGGTCTCTTGTGGTTCATATAAATTTTAGGATTATTTGTTCTTGTTCTGTGTAAAATGCCATGGGTGTTTGATGGGAGTTGTGTTAAACCTGTAGATTGCTTTGGGTAGTATGGACGTTTTAACAATATTAATTCTTCCAGTCCAAGCATATAGTATATCTTTCCATTTCTTTGATCATATTTAAATTCTTTCATCAGTGTTTTATAATTTTCATAGTACAGATTTTTTTTACCACCTTGGTTAAGTTTATTCTAGGTATTCTTTCTGGTGAGATATCAGACATGATTATCTTCCTGCTTTCTCTTTCTGATAGTTTGTTATTAGTGTGTAAAAAAACAACAATTTCTGTATATTAATTTTGTATCCTTCAAGTTTACTGAATTCCTTTATTAGTTCTAATAGTTTTGGGGTAGACACTTTGGTATTCTCTATATTAAATATTGTGTCATCTACAAATAGGGGCAGTTTTATTCTTCCCTTACAATTTGGATGACTTTTATTCTTTATCTTGTCTGACTGCTGTGGCTAAGACTTCTGGTACTATCTTATGTAGAAATGATGAGAGTTGGTGTCCTTGTCTTATTCTTGATTTTAGAGGAAAGGGTTTCAGTTTTTCACTGATATTAGCTATGGAATTGTCACAAATAGCCTTTTTTATGTTTACACATGATCCTTCTGTATCAACTTTGATGAGTGTTTTTATTGTGAATGGATGCCGAAGGTTGCTCAGTGCTTTTTCTGCATCTGTTGAGATGATCTTGTCATTTATATCCTTTTTGTTAATGTGGTATATCACATTAATTGATTTGCAAATATCAAACCATCCTTGCAACCCTGGAATAAATCCCACTTGATCATGGTGTATGATCCTTTTTATATATTGTTGGATTTTTGTTGAGGATTTTTGCATTTATATTCATCAGATATTGATCTGTAATTTTCTTTTATGCAGTGTCTGTGTCTTTGGTTGTGATATCAAGATAATGATGGCCTCACTGAGATTGTTTCATCTTCTTCAACATTTTAGAGTAGTGTTAAAAGGATAGTATTAGCTCTTCCTTAAATGTTTTGCATAATTCCCCTGTGAAACCATCTGGTCCTTGGCTTGTGTTTACTATGAGTTATTTTTATTATGAATTTAATGTCACTACTCATGGTTAGTTTGTTCAGATTGTCTGTTTCTTCCTGATTCAGTCTTGAAAGGTTTTTACTTCTAGAAATTTGAACATTTCTTCTAGCTTGTCCAATTTGCTGGCATATAACTGTTCATAGTATTCTTTTACTATTTTTTTAATATCTATGTGGTATTGGTTGTTGTTTCTTCTTTTTCACTTATTATTTTGTTTATTTAGGTCTTCTCTCCTTTCTTCTTGATGAGCCTGACTAAAAGTTTATCAGTTTTGCATATCTTTTTAAAAAATTGGCCCTTGATTTCATTAATCTTCCCTCTTGTTTTGGGGGTCTCCATTTTATTTATTTCCTCTCTGATCTTTATTTTTTTCCATTCCTCTGACTTTGGGCTTTGTTGTTCTTTTTCTAATTCCTTTAGATGGCAGGTTAGGTTGTTTATTTGAGCTTTTTTGGTTTCCTGAAGTAGGCCTTCTGAGTACTTTTTTTAACACCTAATATTCTCTAGTTCAAATAAATATGCATTTAGTATTATTAGTTATATTTCATTATATCGTTTCATAATTGTGCATTCATATATGAAGATACTGCTCTTTACCCACAACTAGTAACCCACATATAAGCAGTGGAAGAATGCAATAGATGGGCTAGGCTATATCGTTTCTTCATTACATCTGGTCTCCTTTGAGTCCAGTGACACAATTTAATGATGCATTTGTGCAAAATAGTCTCACAAGTACTGAAACTGAATTGTGTGATCTTGGTTTCAGTTAGTGTCTTAAACAATACTCTTTGTTTATCATTTTTTGTCTTCTAAAGGAGGCCTTTAAAATGGCATATACTGTAAAAATTTCTAAATTAATAAAAACATGTGAATGTAATTTGCCTGGGTTTTTCGAGATCAGGGAAGGAAATATGTTCCCTAGATGAAACTTCACTGATATGTTACAGCAGTGGTCTGGGGAAAAAAGTGGCAATTGCTGTGTTTACCTGTTGGATTAAACATGCTTGGGCCTGCCTTCTCTCAGGGCTCATCTGGTGAGTTTCTGGGAACTCTGTCCTCTTTATAGTTAATAGCTAATGCAGCTCATGGAGCACTTCTGTTCCAGGGGTGCTGCTAAGTGTTTTGTGAGAATTATCTCCTGTGATGTTCACAACAATCCCATGAGGTAGGTCTTATTATCCTGTTTTGCAAATGAGAAAAACAAGGTCAAACAAATTTCCACGTTGTGCAGGAAATAGCTGAATCAGGATCGTCATTGAGGCTGGACCACATAGAGGCATGTGATGTTAACCATCATCAACACCGGGCAGAGAACACAGGTACATGGTCATAAACGTACATGGTTTACACATTGTGTCAGCTGGAGAAAAACATACAACATCCAAGTTGTGACTTAAGTTTTATTTGGGGACTTTACTGAGAACTGTAGCCCAGGAGACAACCTCTCAGATAGTTCTGAGGAATAGTTCCAAAGAGGTAAGGAGAAAGCCAAGATATATAGGCGTTCTTGCTGAAAAAACAAACAAACAAATAAAAAACCATACAGTTGAACATCAAAAGATTACTGCTAATCACAAAAAACAGACACCTCAAGTTAATGATTATAACGCTTTTCTGTGCATGGGAAGATGCAAGGGTCTGGGCACCTTGAATTTATTTCTCAGATATGCATCTTAACTGCCTAGGGCCAGTATCCAGAATACAGGTTTTCTGTTTTTCTTCATTCTGAATTCCCTTCAGGGCTCATCAGCACGTGCAGTTGCTGATGGCTTGATGGTGGACAACATTCATAGTTTACTGGAATGGATAGCAACTGTCCCTTTTACAGGTGCATGCACGCACACACTTGCACATGTCTGTGAACACACACACCATACACACACAGAGCACATTACACAAATACTTCTCCATAAAGCTTTTTATACAGAGGTCTGCTTCAGCAGCTGCAGGAGAAACACAGACCGGAGCATACTTTTTTCATGTGCCTCAGCCTGCCTGGAAATACACTGGCCTTGTTTTCTGTTGCCGGCTTTCTGGGGCCACCTTGGTCATCCTCTGTGCTACGCTCTCTCTGATTCTCTCACTTAGCAGCTCCCTCTTTGCACTCCTTGCCTGCCCGGGGCTTCTGGGAGTGAATAGATCAGACCCCTGAGCTCCTCCTTTTCTCCACCCAGAGTTTGTCCTTCGTGGGGACAAACCACCAGCAGGTCCCCTTTCTCTTCGTGACAGATGTTAAGACAGGATCTTCAAGTTCTGTATCCACCACTGCAACCCTGCACCTGCCCTCCCTTTCCCATCTCTCAGCCTCTATCATGCCCAGATTTAGGCTTAATTTCTTTTAGTGGGGGGCACATTTAATATTGTAGTTACTTAATAATTTATTATTTAGACATGCAGCTCTCCTCATTTCAGCTTGCAAAATATGCTTAGTTTCAGTCCTGCATTCCTACTTCCAATTACAAAATCTTTGTCAAAGAAGTTTATTGAAGAATAAATTATCCTTTAATCGAGACATAACCTCCAAAAAGCAATAACATGGTAATCCAATTTCCCCCCAATCAGTAGTGCTTTCCTCAAGCTCTTCTCTTTTCTCTAAACCACTTAGTTTATTTTTTTCACTCTAAGCATCTCCTGGGGAAGGGAAAACTTTAGAAAAGTTGCCTTCACATCTTCTATCAGATAAATCTTGTTCATAAGTACAGTGGCTTTTAAAAGCTAGTTCAGCTGCCATGTAAAAAATTTCATATGCAGTCCTCCCGTAATGTTCATTATTTTGGAATGCTTTTTAGGATAGACGGAGATTTCGTAAGAAGAAATACAGGACCTTGGTGACACACCTGACCTTTAGCCAGCCCTCTGGTCAAGGTTAAGGGCTATGGGTCCTCCTGGAAATGCCTCTGACATGGTGGGTCACGGGGCAGATGGTTTCTGCTGCTACCACAGGTAATGGGCTGGCTCCGCTTTTTTTTTTTTTATTATAGTTGATTTACAATGTTCTGTCAATTTCTGCTGTACAGCAAAGTGACCCAGTCTCATATATATATATATATATATATATATATATATATATACATATACATACATATGTGTGTGTGTGTGTGTGTGTGTGTGTGTATCTTCCATCATGTTGTATTACAAGTGCTATCCCTGTACTATACAGCAGAGCTGGCTCTTTTGGATCCATGAGGAAGAATTAAGAGTGCACATTGTATGAGTCCATAGGAATGAGAAGATGCCATAATCTGAGAAAGGGAGAGGTTTCAGGATGAGTTCAGGAGCATCATGACAAAGTAATAGAATTGCTGGACCTTTGCCCATGGCCATGTTGATGTCCCACTAGACACTTTGGTGGCCTTGCCCAGTAGGTTGCTTCTCTGCTTGGTCCAGTCTTTTCTCTTCCTTAAAATGAAGGGCCTCTGAAGAGCTTTCTGCCTTCTTCCAAATGTGTTTTTATGAGGACAGTTTCTCATTTGTGTAGTTCAGACCTGGAATAGGCTGATTTCTCTCTTCAGTGGACATGTTTTTCATCTGTGCCCACTATTTCTCTTGGAATAAGATTGTTTTTGCTTTTCTCTCTGATCCAATGGGCTATCCTTTCTTCAGAACAATGTGTTTAGTTCATAAGGTGGTTTCCAGAATATTAGCATTATCCTAATCTTTTTGAATAGCTTTCTTCCAATTTCTAATCAAAAGCAGAGAAAGCCAACTGTTTTGTTTTGCTTTTTTACTAATCTGGATTATTTCAGTGAATGGAGACATGGGGCGGGATAACCATGCAGCTTTATGGATGTTACAGTGACCTTGACTGTGGCTTTGGATGAGGGTTGCTTAGTCTGTCTGTCTATCTATCCACCCATCCATCCATCCACCTACCTATTATCCATTCATCTGTCCGCCATTTATCCTTCCTTCCTTTCTTCTTTCTTTCTTTTTTTTTGTCATTTTTTTAGGGCTGCACCAGTGGCATGTGGAGGTTCCCAGGCTAGGGGTCTAATCGGAGCTGTAGCCACCGGCCTACACTGCAGCCATAGCAACGCAGGACCCGAGCCGCGTCTGCAACCTACAGCACAGCTCACAGCAACGCTGGATCCTTAACCCACTGAGCAAGGCCAGGGATCGAACCCACAACTTCATGGTTCCTAGTCAGATTCATTAACCTCTGTGCCATGACGGGAACTCCGTTTCTTCTTTCTTTCTATCCATCCCTACATACCCCATGTTATACATAAATCTTTCCTTAAGCAACATACTTTTCCTTCCTCTGTCATTGAATCATTGATCGTTCACTTCAGAAATTAGCGTGCTGTGCTAATATATACGTGGAGTGTACTGCATGCAGAGTCATAAGGAATTTGAATCTGATTTGACTTAGGCACCTTGAATGTATCAGAACATTAGCCACCATCTGACATTGTCCTCCCTGCACTGTTTCTCACGCATTTTCTGGCTGAGTCACCATGTAACGCAGTTCGCTGGCTGATGAGATGACCCATGACGTACTTTGGACATCACTGCTGTTAGGTTTCCCTGGAAACAAAGTGCAGTTATCCTGAAAAGAATCAGGCTCTTTCCCCCTCATTTAAAAAAAATATATAAGCATGAATTTAAGTTTAAAATACGCAGAATCCAAACACAGAATCTATTTTAGTCTTGTGTGGTAGGCTAGAATAGGGTTTCTTGACCTTGGCACTGTTGACACTTGGAGTCAGATAATTTTTGTTTCAGGGGGCTGACCTGGACATTGTAGGATGTTTAGCAGCACCTTTGGCTCCTGCTCCCCAGCTGCCAGGAACAGCGTCTCCAGTAATGACAACCAAAAATATCTCTCAACTTCAATCAGATGTCCTCAGGGGAGTGGGTGGGACAAAATCATCTTTGGTTGAGAACCATCAGCCTAGAACTAGAAAGTTACAGTGACTTTGAGATCTTTCCATGCTGTCAAAACAAATCACTCATATAGAGATAAAGCAAAACCAAGTTTCCTTCCCTGACCCACTGTGAGTTCTGATGATGTGCCAGGCCCTGCACCAAGTGACAGGGACTCAGTCAGACATCTGAGAGGTCCCGCCCCTGCCTGCTGACAGCTCAGAATGAGGTCGGGGGAGCGGATGTGTAAACAGATAATCATGTATCAACAAGACTGATGAGAAAACTGGTCTTATAGCTCTACATTCTGTATCTAACAGATTGTTGGCCACGCATACCACTTCTCCTCTGGGGTCCTGCAGACGCATTATTTTATTTTATTTTATTATTTTATATTTTTATTGTCTTTTTAGGGCTGCACCTGTGGCACATGGAAGTTCCCAGGCTAGGGGTCGAATTGGAGCTACAGCTGCTGACCTACACCACAGCCACAGCAATGCTGGATCCTTAACCCACTGAGAGATGCCAGGGATCAGACCTGCATCCTCGTGGATTCTAATTGGGTTCATTACTGCTGAGCCACAACAGGAACGCCATTAAAAATATATATTTTTTAACAGCCTTATTTCAAATCAGAAGCATCCCTCATTTGTTCTCCCACCTTGGAGCCTTGCTCGGGTTACCCCTGACTGGAAGGTCTTATCTCAGCCTTCTACATTTCCATATTCTCCCTGCCATTCCCAGGCAGGCTGGTCTTGTCCAGGAAGCTATCTGTATTGCTTTAGTTTCCATCGATGTCTGTCCACCAAACTCCTGTTATGACTCTCACAGTCTCTTCTGCACAGTTTATGGCTTAATTACATGCCGTTATTGATTGATCCCCCTCTGTTTCCCGTGCATTGATCTCATCACTCGAGTAGATTATGGGCTGTTGAAAGTGGAAACCAAGTATTATACTAGAATATTTCTGTTAATTGGCTAAGAAGTCACTATTCGGTCATTGATGTCGGCTTGCAAAACTAGGTGTGGGAACTGAACTCAGATCTATTAGAAAGATAAAATTAAATTAAAGCAAAACCTATAGCCAAAGAGTGAGAGCTGCCTGGTCTTCTGTCTGGCACATTCTTTTCTACCTCATGAACCTCTACTGATGCTTCAAAACCCCAGAGCATGTTACCTCCTTCTGTATGCTTATTGTGGCTCCCCATTGCGAAGCGTATCTCTCTTCTGCACTTTGAGAGTGCTGAGCAATTGCTGGGGAGTCCCCCGCGGTCACCTGTCATGTACTTTTCCCTCACTGGACACTTGGGTGTTCAGAGCAGGGGTGGGCGCGTCTCATCCTGTACTGCTGCCTGGCCTGGCAGGTGGTAGGTTCTCAAAAGTGAGCAGATAACTTCAAGTTTAAGCAAAAGGAAGCTCTCTCTAGTGAAGAAAAGCTTGTTATTATTCTTATGAAACCCTTGTGATGGGAAAACCATGAGATAGTGAAGAATTCCAGGAACTGGTGGGAATGTATTTGTTTTATTAAAATATTACTCAAAATACAAAATAAAATATGAAAAGATATCATAGCTGTCCCTCCCATCCCACTCCACCCCATCGTTTACTGGGGATTAACGAGTTGCCAAACCTTACTTAAGCGAGTTAACAGTCTCATGTCAGGGGAAAGGTGTTTTTGCACTCGCACTCGAGCAAAGTCTTATGCTAACCACAGAAGGATGTCAGGAAATGGGTCATGGGTTTGGGCTGTAACTGGGAGGTGGGTGGGGTAGCCGTCCCCAGAGACACACACTGCTAACCATTCTTCCATCAGACTTCTACTAGAAACTACTAGAAACTTTTAGAAGCGGAGGGCTCAGAGTTTCCCTGCCTCAGAGAAGTTTTCAACGAGGTCTCTTTTGGGTTTGGAATAATAATTATAGCTAACTGAGCACTGGCTAAGTGTTCAGGCACTGCGGTGTGTATGCCAGGACGAGGTGGCCTCCTGCCACATTCAGACATGGTCTTTGTGATTATCTAATAGCCATCTCCTAGTAGGATCCAATTTTAACTCCATAGCTGATCCTGGAAGCCCCTCGGGAGCCGACTCCCACCCTTTGCCAACATGGATTCTACCCTCCGGCGACAATGAAAAATTCTCACCATTTCCTAAACCTAACAGTTCCCTTGCACATGCTTCTTTCTGCCTGCCCTTACCATCTCTTGCCTGAGTCTTGAGCATGCTTTCTTCCACCTAGCCAGCTCTTTTTACCCGTCCTTTTCACCTCAGCTCACCTGTCCTGGAAGTCTTATGTATTTCTTTTTCTATTTGTGAGTGATCCCATAAGAATGGGAATTTTTCCTCAGCCTAGTGCCTTTTCTAGGACTTGCAATATCAGACATCAAGTAAGCATATGCTGAATGAGTAATTTATACACATCAGAAATTTAAAGATGGAAGAATTGCATGCACCTCTTCGCTGATGATGCCATCCCACAGCGAGATTTCTCTAATCAAGACTGAGGCAAAGTCCAGTTTCAGGTAGTAGACAGGACATGTTCAATGCACAGTTTGAAGGGTTCTGTCTTCCTTGTTACTGATTCAACATCTTCATTGTCTTTTGGCCACTGGTTCAGTCTCCAGAACCCAGTTAAAGAAGGAGAGCTAGGCATGGAGGTGTCAGTACACAATTATTCTGAAACAACCATGTCAGATGCCATTTTATAGTGAAGAACACTGAAGACCTTATTCACAGTATAACTCACTTGGTAGAAGAGCCAATTTACAGCTCTCTAAACCACACATTATACTGCCTCCCTGTAGCCAAAGGAAACCCACAATGTAAAGACTCTACATAAATTACATGGAAAAGGTGATCCTGACTCATGCTATGGTCCTTAACTAGCAAGGGTGCTGTTCTGACCACCAGAAGAATATAAAATGTTTGGTCTTTTTGATAAAAATAATCCATAAATAATCTTATTATATTCACAGGAATATAATAGAATCTATAGTAGAAAAGAGTTTTATGAGCCGAACTGAGGACTATAGCCTGGGAGACAGCCTCTCACGTATCTCTGAGGAACTGCTCCAGAGAAGGGCAGTCTCAGCACAGTACTATATCTTGCTAGAACAAACAACATGAAACAAGTCAGGGATACATTTCCTCAAAGTTTCACAAAAACAGACCAGAATGTACATAGTAAGTCACACGGCCTTCTCACCTGGGAAGGGAGTCTTATCATCAAAGGAGGACCAACATTGGTATCTCAGGAAGGGAGGCCTTTAATCTTTTTTTTTTTTTAATGTGGACGTTCTTTACTTCTGGTCATGCACCTTCTTCTTTAATAATTAAAGCAGATGTGCTATGTGCATTTGAGGGCCAAAATAGGCTGTCTTAGTTAGCATAAAATTCATGTTAACTCCTGTATAAGCCAGAATGACTTCCCCATACCTCGATAAGTGAAAGATTTCTTTTATCAGTCCATGTGAACTGAAGTATTTAAAATGAGAAGGTAGTTGATTTCCATGAAAATTCTCTTCCAGAGGCAAGGCTGAAAACAGTAATAACCATTGAGAGTTTTAATAAGCTCCTTTAGCAAAGGTAGCTTTCCACTCCCTATGGAGAGAACAAGTAAATATGATTATGACCACCTACTAATTACTTAGAGAGCCCCTGGGAAGCTTGTGTTCAAACATCATTAATACCGAACACTGAGAAGAGTATTGAAACAAAAATGCATTATGTGTAGACATCCACTTTTGATTCATATGGGGCAAAATCTAGTTACTGAGATTAATGATATTAGACATTTGACACTTAGGGCAAATTTGCCTGGTTTGAAATAATGGATAGCACCTGCTTTTGTTCCAGAAAGAATTCACACAGAGAGGGAAAATTCAGTATAAGCTCTTGAACACTGACGAGCTCAAGTGTGTTTTTATTTCAACATTTGGATTCAAATCTGGACCAAGTTGCCCTTTACAAGTATGGAAATCTATAACGGTCAAAACAGTTGAACAAGAGATTACATTGAGAGATGAGACATGGATGGTTCTGAAAGAATTAGGAGGAAAAAATAGAAGAATTATTTTTTTTTTAAAGTGAGATCCAGAATCTTTGGTATTTCTTATGTAGACTTTATACTCCATAGTCGAGTTGCTTATTTGTTTAAAAAGCTATTGCTCCTGTTAATAGTCGTTTGAGAGATTTTTCTAGGTGAAATGAAACCTTCCAGCCACGGGTGCTCATCCCTCAAAAGAAAACGTCATGCCTTCTCCTCCTCTGATCCACCATCTTTCTATGAATCTGGAGACAACCAGATAGGATGGTCTTCAGGACTTGGCCTCGTATTTCCAAAGACTTGGCATCTGGATAAAGGACAGCTTTTATTGGAAGGTTTTTTTGGACAGACCTTTTTTGGAAGGCTTATCTCACCTGAGCAATGGTCCTGGTCCATGGCTGTTCACAGGAGCTTCTCATATTTAGCATCCTTCCCTACTTCACGTCTGTGGCTTCTGCTACTCTTGCTTCTCACTTAGTAACCAGACTCTCACTTTGGAATTTCCTCTCATCCTGGAATTGAATTTTCAGATTTTCTAGGCTTATCTGATCACTTTGCCCTAGCCCTGAGTTCTTGGTCCCTTTGGTATTCCACATGGCCTCAGGCCAGTTTAACCTTTGCTCTGATTCACCCATGACTTTATTCTTCTGGTCTTAAAGTCAACGGACAGCCTTGCCTAGTCATGTGTCCATCCCATTTGAGCCCAATTGTCATAAGGAAAGGAGGGAGGACTCTCAGTAGGAGTGAAGTCTTTTTGGAGGTCATCTTCTCTCAGAGGTTTTCTTTCTGAGGGAAGAAAACTCTTCTACTTAATAATCCTAGGACCCAGGCACACAGTTCTTGGCACTCGTACCAGAAAACCCCAAGGTGACTGTTACCTCAAGGTGCTTGTTTTCTTCTCCTTGAGCTGCAGACATACTGAACACGCCTCCATGGTCTTGGTACATGACTTGTCAAACCTCTTGGGATTTCCATGTTTCTGGAAGAAAACACGTTATTGATGTTCTGGGTTCTGTACAATAACACGAACCCCTCACAACATTCACATGGGAAGCTGCCCACCTATCTTTCTGCTTTTCTATTAGTCACATGATCCAGCTCCAGTCATTTTAATTAAACAAAGCAATGATTAGTGGCTAAGACACTATCTCTTGAAGGATGTACATTAACAATAGCTAAGGGAGTGGTAGTGAAGATTGTTCCCCACAAGAAAGTGGTTCAGAGGGTTTTCTCCTGCCTAATTCTTATGGAAATTGCAACTAATGATAAGAGATATGTTTTTCTTTTTTAATCACTGTGAGTTAAAATAAGAGTGATAATATCAGCTGATTGATGATCACTGAAATAAGTATTTCTTTTTCTGAAAATGTAAATAAAAATATTTGCTTTGCTGATACTAGTTTTCTTCTTTTTTAACTTTAAAAGTTAAATCTTGGGAGAATGGTTATCTGAAAAATAGTGAGTCTTCTAATCCATAAATGTCATTATCTAGGTCTTCCTGAATTTCTTTTAGCAATGATCTGTAGATTATCCTTTAAAATTTTTCATCCTAATTAATTTCTGATCTGGGATGTTTTAGGTAGTAATATTTTCATAATGTTATTTTCTAACTTTTTGCTGTTGCTGTTTAAATACAAATGGTCTTTGTTTATTGGCCTTGTGTTCTGAGGCTTTGCTAAGTTAACTTCATAATTCTATTAGGTTTTCTTGTTGATTCCCTAGGATTTTCTGCATAGATAATCATATCATCTACCAATAGATCCAATATTACATTTCCTCCTTTACAATGTTTATACCTTTTTTTCTTGCCTTATTCTGTTGCCTAGGACATCCAGTTAAATATTGACTAGAAATAATAAGGGTAGACATCTTTGCCTCATTCCTGATCTTTGTAGAGGGGAAGCATCCTCCCTGCCCCCTCCCCCCAATTAAATATGATCCTCGTTTTGCGTACCTTATAGACACCCATTTCAGGTTAAAACACTTTCCTTATTCCTATTTTTCATCATGAGTGGGTATTTTTTGTATAATTTTACCACATCCATTTTTTAGTTTGTTGGTATAATCAATTACATGATGGCTATTTGAATGCTATGTCAACCTTACACTCCTAGGATAAACTACACTCACCTGTGCTGCATTTTTATTTTAATGTATTGGTGGCTTTGACTTGCTAATATTTTGTAAAAGATTGTTTTTTCATCTACACTCGTAAGGAATATGGACTGGAATTATTTTTCTCTTATAATTTTTTTGGTGAGGTTTTGGTAACTGGTTTATGCTGACTTCATAAAATGAGTTGGTCAGTGTTCTGTTCTACTTTATTTTCTGAAGAAGTATATGTAAAATTGACATTATATGTTCTAAATGTCTGATAAAATACTCCAGTGAAACCATCTGGTCCTGGAGGTGTTTATTTATTTGTAGAAGGCTTCTGATTAAAAATTCAATTTATTTTACATAAGTTTATTCTATTTCTTCTTGAGTCAGTTTTGCTAAGTTATGTTTTTATGAACCTGTCTACTTCATATATGTAATTGAATTAATTGAGCTATTTGTAATATGCTCGTACTACTCTTTTCATCTATATGTAGGGCCAGTCATCATATCACCTATTTCATTTCTTGGTTAGCCTTGCTAGAGTTTTACCAATTTTATTAATATTTCAAAAAGCAGTTGCATGTTTCCCTAATTATTTTCTCTAGGTTGTTTGGATTTCACCTTTCTCAGCCAAAACAGATTTCTTTTGTCTGACTTTTATCTCAGCTCTGATAAGTTTATGAAAATGCTTTTTTTCGCAGAGAAGACTCATATTAAACTATGAAATCACTTTTAATATGCAGCCTATAAGTACAACACTACAAATAATGGGCATATAATTAACTGAATGTTTTATCTGCATGTCAAACTGATTATGCTTTGAGATGCTTTCTGCCAGCAAATCCCAACTTTAGTGGTTCAATTTAAACACCTTCAAAAGATGACTGAAAATAGGTTTGAGCTAAATTCATTTTTCTGAAGAGGACACTTCTTAAGAGCAGATGTTCTCTCCTGTGACACTAGTAAGTAATCCCACTTGTCACACTGCATGCTATAAATCATTGTGCTACAAATCTATTAGCTATGATTCATATCTGGCCTGCCTTGTAAAAACAAAGATGAAACAGTGCTTGAGAATGGATGATTTAATGCACACTGAAAGAATCTACTTTTTCTAAGTTCAGCTTCATTCCCTCTGAGGAGGTGTTATTTTCAGGGAGGAAATTGGGTCCTAAATTGAGAAGCTACATTAACTCTTTCAGACAACAGAATGACAGGAACATCTTTCTAAATAGCTTCCTGGAGGCCTGATGGAGCGCATGCCGTTCCCTGGTTCTTATCTTACTGGCTGGACGTGATTTATACAAGGAAGAGATGTGGTCTTGCCTTGGCTTGGGCTCCTATCATTTCTTTGAAGAAAATTCTTACTTTTTTCTTCCATCCTTTTTTGTCCGAAGGCAGTAATAAACCTGTGATAATTAGATTAGTACAATTTCGTTAGTAAAGGCAACAATTAGTGCCATAGTTTCAGAGCAGCCTGTAGTAATTATTGGGGTACTTATCCAATTCCCCATGAGAGGTTCCACACCAGCATGGACCCTCAAACACAGTGACACCCATCTTGAGACCACACATATTGTCTGTATCTTTCTAGGACTGATGGATCTTACTTGGGACATCTCTGAACAGCTGTATATAAAGAGAATATTAAATAGCTTCCAATAGGAGCTTAATTTCTTCCAAACTTCATTAAAATTAAAGAAGTGTAACTCCTTGAGGGTGTCATCTTTGTGTTAATATTCATTTAAGAAACTGCAACTTTAAGACTCAAGTAGTGTGTGAGAATTCTGTTTGCAAAGCTGTAGGTCACGTTTATTTGGTACTCTGCCAAGTTGCTTTTTGCATTTGCTGACTTTTTCTCATCCCTGCAGCTACCTTTTAAGGTAGGTGTAGTTAGGCCTTTTTGGGGTTTTACTTTCAGATGCAGGATGTGTCAGTTTAAGTGGGCAGGGAGAGGGCTTGAGAGCAGACAGAATGCAGAGAGAAAGACACTTGAGAAAGAACTTGGGCTTCGGAAACAGATCTAAGTTTAAATTCTTATTTCTTTACTCACTGGTAGTTTGGCCAGAGCTGGAACTTTGTCCCGCAGGCAAGATGGAATGGCTGTGGGGAGAATGCTAATCTGGCAGTCAGACGGCTG
>PVHT020000009.1:16570923-16711911 GCA_004024745.2 Catagonus wagneri | reverse complement strand
AGCCCAGCAGGGGCAGCTCTCCTTTCATTAGGAATGTCACCTTGGGAATTACACAGAGAGTCAAGGAATGACTCACAGCTGGACGTCCAGCGCGAAAGCTATTTCAGTAGGTCAGAGAAGACAGAGAAGCTTTTATCAGGAAAATTGCCATGGCACCGAAGTGATGAGCTGAAGGCAATTAATTGGTATCAGAGTGCCATGAAATTATTACACCGCATAGTTTGAGTTGAAAGCGTGAACCTAGAAGCCAGACTATCGGGTTTATATCTCAGCTCCAGTCATTTCTAGGTGTTTAACTTCGGGCAAACTGTTTAATCTGTCTCTGCCTAAGCATCTGTAAAATGGGGATTATAATAGTGCCTCCCTCCTAAGGCTGTGGTGGGAATTAAATGAGTTAATATGTGTGACTTCTCAGAAGAGTGCTTGGCGCATATTAACCCTAGGTAGATACAGGCTGTGATGATTAAATTATTTCTTCTGGTACACTAAATTAGAATAACTTCCCGGAGATAATATGAGAAAAAAAAGTGTGTGTGTGTGTGTGTATATATACATATATAGATATATATCTACAACTTGCTTTGCTGTACAGCAGAAATGGATAGAACACTGTAAATCAACTATAATAAAAAAATTTTTTTAATAGGAATGAACTTCCAAAAGAGGAGCCAAGTGGTCCCACTTTTGCTAGAAACAGTTAAATTCAATAGCTGTGTAGAAGTGAACAGCTTTTCAGGACCATAAAAGAGTGACATATTTTACATATTATGGGAAATTAAGAAAACAATAACAATTATTTAGAGCCAGTCTCGTTCTTGTTATATTACTTTCCTTCCAAAATTTGGGAAGATATTTAAATGAAAAAAATGTGTATATATGTACGTGTATATATATGTATGTATATGTATGTATATATATATGTATATATATATATACACATACTTATATCAAGTTTTAGAGGAGAAAAGTGTATTCAGCAGTTGACGAATTTTGTTCAAGATTCAGAAGTGCCTTGCACACTGAAATCCAGGCCTTGGGTACCACTTGGGTGGAGAGAGAAGCCCCAGGACACTCATCTTCTGTTTTTATTGTCCGAGCCAATGGTCCACGAACACAGCATCTTTAGGCTGAGCCTGGTGGATGACGTGTGCCTTCCAGGACAAGCACGCTAGGTGGGTATTTCCTGGTGATAAGAGGCAGCATTATTTTTCCTAAGGGAAGATATGAACAACCCCATTTTTTTTTTTTTTTTTTGCACATAATGGTAAAAATAAGAGAGCGGCATATACTGGACAAAGAAAAGATCAGGATGATATCAGGGTTCAAAGGGAAGTACTTATATTCGTAATTGGTTTAATAAATTTTGTTTCCATAATGGTTTGTCCTCATTAGCTATTCAGTGAAATGGTACTAATTTTAAGGTTCATCAGTATGTGAAGAATATCTGTGCACTTTCAGATACACTTGCACATTTGCGCTATTAGTGAAGAGACATAAAACCAAAAATTCTAGGGAGCACTTTATAGATTTTGAACAGTTTACCCTTCTTTAAAAATAAGCTTCAAAAATCTCAAATTACTTCTAATATTCACAACAAAAAGTAATTTCCATAATAGTAAATAATTGAGCTTCCCAGTGTATTGTAATCAATAGTTGTTTCCCCCCTCCCAGAGCTTCCTGACATAACTTTAGACACATTGATTTCAAATGGCCAGGTATTTTAATTTTTTTTTCCTTTTATGGCTGCACCCGCAGCACACGGAAGTTCCCAGGCTAGGGGCCCAATTGGAGCTGCAGCTGCTGGCCTACACCACGGGCACAGTAATACCAGATACAAGCCGCATCGGCTGCAGCTTGTGTCAATGCTAGATCACCTTAACCCCCTGAGCAAGGCCAGGGATCAAATCTGCATCCTCACAAATACTGTGGCAGGTTCTTAGAACAGAGCCCCAATGGGAACTCCAGGTATTTGAATTTAAAACCATTTTAAATTTGATAACACCAAACAGATGTGAAGCGTCAGTGTTTCTTATTCATAGTAAGTCTGTCTCCTCGGTCTTTCACCTTCCTTGTCCAGGTGAACAGCGGAGTCTCACGTGCGGGGAGCCTGCCATCTGAGCCTGGCCTCCCAGTCCTGGCAGTCGTGCTGCCTGGAGACCAAAGCCACCACGGTTTGCTGTGTCTCGGAACACACCACAGCACCATAAAACCACCCACAGCAGTTCACCGAAACCCCAGTGCCTAGTAGGGTCGATGACATTGTATCTGTGGCCACCATCTTGTTACCGAATTGGCACGTGGGCAGTCTGGATCAAATAATTAATAAATCTGACACTAATTATAATTAATTATTCAGTATTGAGCTGTCCAAATTCAACTCCACGAAAATTACATCATGAATGTAAAACATAAAGGATTCCAGGCAAAAAGAAAATAGACATCAATATGTAAAGCTCATTCTCAGTGAATTTTCTTCACTCGCTTTTGATTACCTAACTCCTGTGTTTCAAATATATGTATTTGGAAATTTGTAGCCCATCATGTGAAAATCAAACACACACACACACACACACCCACAAGCTGGACACCTTTGCCTCGTGGATCTATAAGGATGCTCTGTTTTCATCTATCTGATGTGATTAATACATTGATAAAAAGCAATACAGACATGATGGCATGACAAACCTTAGTTGGAAGTAGGTTCCTGTATTGCTTACCATCTTGTTGTATTTAATGCAAATTTTAATGAACCTCAAAACTAAACAAGACTACAGACATCGACACTTCGCACTTGTCTGGTGACACCAAATTTAAAATGGTTTAAAATTCAGGTGCCTAGCTGTTTGAAATTAATGTGTTTAAAATTATGTCAGCAAGCAAGTTAACATCTTCAAATATGTGCTCGAAATCCATTGATTCATTTCTGATGATAAAATAATATTGACCAGCTCAGTTATTATTCATGCAAAATTGTAAAAGCAAGAACCACTTTTTAATACATGAATCTTCATATTAAAATGCTTAGAAATACCTTTCTTCTAGATTCCACAAACTTTGCCACTAGGTTCTTTTTTTTTTTTTTAAGAGAAGCATAAAGTAAATGACTTTAGAGAGTGAAATAACTTTGAATGCATTTTGATATTTAATCTTGAAAATTAGAATTTATGGTACCTATGAGTACGCAAGTTTCAAAGCATATTTAAATTACTATATGTAAATTATTTATGATGAGAGGCAGAGGCAGGGAGGGAGAGAGAAAACATAAGAGTATAATGAGTGATTCTCTCTGAGGATCACATGTTCAGGCTCCAGGTAAGTAAAGAGTTTAAGGGAGTCTCAGATTCGCCCAGTGGACTCTGATTGTTCAAGTTCATTTGTTTTTAAAGGTTATTTAAACTGTCTAGGAATTCTTCTTATAAGCCATGTGTTGCAACAGCCATGACTTTTTCACACACAATAAGATCATGCAGGTTGTTTTGAGTTTGATAGTTTACTGGCAGACCATAATACCAAATCCAATTTTGTTTCTGTCTCAATGCAGCAAAAGTGAAAACCTGACTAATTGATTCTCTCAAGTTGATAATACCCTTGAAATGTTTTTCATAATTTGTCTTCTAAATCCTGTCACATATTGATGCTTCGGACACCAAATTACTCTCCCCATTGAATGGTGTGTGCTTATACAGTTTGTGAGTTTCAAAGATACTCCTTCGACTACAAATTCTAAATCTTGATAAAAATGGTTTCCTGGACTCCTCATTAGAAAATTAACAATCAGTAATATCTGAGTATATAAAATGTACCAGTCTCAGATAACACACACTTTTATAATTCCCTTATAATTATTTTAGAGTGCTAAATGCCTTTCATGGATGTTCTTTTATATAGCTTATTTGTTTTTCATATTTTTTCACAAAAAAGAGATACTTCCCATCTGTGCAGTTAGCCAAATGTGTTAAGAGCAAAATAAATTTGCAAACAGTGGACTCCTCAGCATGTCTTGTCAGAGCATATTTAATTTCATGCGTGTGAGAAAGATGATAATGTAATTCCCAGGCACTAAATATTCCCCAGCCATCCACACTCAGGACCGTTTTATGAAATAAAACTAGATGGAACTTGCAGAATTGTGAATTACTGAAAACAATTGAAGTTGAGGTGATTCATTAATCCTTATCTGCTTGTCTATTTTTTTATAGCCTGGATGAAATGAAAAAATTCATGCGGGGCCCAATCAGATTGAAAAGGGTCTAACGAGAAGACAAACGGGGGCTGAAAATGTTTTTTTTTTCTTTGTAAATTATACACAGCACCTTTTTTCTTACATGCCTCTGTTTTTCTTTTAGTGGCAAAGCATTTCTATAACACTGGTTGAGAAAGTTCAGATGATTGCTGTAACCCTAGGATCCCTGTTCTTAATAGCGAGCGTGACCTGGCTCCTCTGGTCAGCCTTCAGCCCCTATGCAGTGTGGCAGAGGAAGGACATCCTTTTTCAGATCTGCTATGGAATGTATGGTTTTATGGATCTAGTGTGCATAGGTAAGATCATGACCTTCAACCTTAACAACCTGTCGGTAATCCATTTCTTGCAGCTCTTACGCGTTCTCGTCAGTGGGATCTAATAGAGAAGGTGGTGGCTCGCATGGTCTTGGGTTTTCCAGCTCATTAACTCTCTGGGGTGTCACAGTCTGGACACTTTTGTCCCCAAAGCAGAGCATCTCTGTTCGCAGGTGGTCTGAAAAATGAACAGGATAATGCCCATTTCAAGTGCTAGATTTTGTCACACGAAGAAGGAGGAGTTGAAGAAACTGGGGTAGGCGCTGGAAGGACAGCCGTTTATTTCTAAGGAGTAAGAGCAGATAAGCACCCCTCGCAAAGCGGAGAAAGCATGGGCTGGTGACAGTGGCGATGCTGTGCATCCGGGGAGAGCACCGGTACCCGGAGGAGGTCTTACACCGCGGTGTGGCGAGCCAGGTTCCCTGAGGGCATAAAGGGCTCCTGGAAGGGTCAGGCCTTGGGGATGGTTATTCTTGCTGTCCTGTGCTTCTCTGTTTCACTTCTTAAACTCAGTGGCTTAGAAGAGAGAAAGGATGGAATATTTTAACTTACATAGACCCTACGAAAAAGATTACTTACATGTTTCACTTGAGCAGTCTCTTGTTTCTCTTATACCATGAGAAAACTGAAGCTCATTCATGCAGCATTTACCCGGTTTGTGGGAGGTGCCACAGGCATAGTGATAGCGACCAGCTGGCCGTAGGGGGTGGGGATGGAGAAAGGCCACACCCCGTATCCAGGAGACTCCTTGCTCTGCCGTGATGTGTACCTTAAGCGTCATACAAAAAGGCTGAGGGAGGCAGTTGTGATTTGCAAAATGTGATCTGAGGACCGCTCATGGCAGCAGCAGCAGCAGCATCTGCAGCGCCTTTTTTAGAAAGGCACATTCTCAGGACCCACCCCAGACCTGCCGAATCAGAAATGTCAGGGTGCCTCCCCCCTCAGCCATCTGTACTTACAAGCTCACCGAGATGCTGATGCACACTGCAGCCAGAGCCACCGACCTCAGGGGCAGGATTCCCAACCTGGGGTCAAGTGCCTTGGTTTCTAACCCTGGCCTCTGCTTGTCTCTCCATATTCCTGTTTTCTCACCTATAAAAATGGGAATAAGTACCCCTAGCATACGGGCTTAAAGGAAATAATTATTGTGAAGTAAGTATGCTATTAACTGGAAGGGCTTAAAGCAAGTAATTATTACAAAGTAAGTATGCTATTAACTGGAAGTTGCAGATTAAGAGTATTTGAAGAAGGCACAAACATTGAAATACTTTAAATCACTAAAACCTTAATTTAACTAGCAATTTTAATAGTCTCAGTCATTTTTTTCCTGAAAGAACTCTGCACATTTAAAAACACAATCAGCTTGAACGTCACCTCCTTTTCTTCTTTCTTCCCCTTGTTACTAATACAAGACTAGTAAATAAGAAAATTAAAATTTCAGGCCAGGAAGGAAAAAAAGAAGGGAGGGAAATGTCATGAAAAATATGTAAGTGAGCGGATGTTGCCTGAACAATTGGGCTAATCATCTCTGTGACGATTTGCATTCAATGTGATAATGCACATGTAAGCATTTGGAAATTCCAAATCTCTGTGCAGATATAACCTGTAGGGTACTGCTCTAAATAGGGAGGATCATGAATTGTTCTACAAATCTCTCAACAAATTCAGAAATTGTGTTTACTCTGTCTTTCAACGTAAATATTATAATATGTGGCATTCCACTGCTATTACAAGAGGAGAGGAGATGAAAAACGAAAGAACCGTTAGGCTCCCAGTCCAACTTGAAGGGAAAAATTCCAGCTGACCTTCTTGATATTACAGCGCTGCAAAGGACCATATATTACTTGGTTAGGAAAACATTTTCTTGAATTTCACAGCTTGCATTTAGTGCTGAGTTATTATCTATTAAATTTTGATTGCTAATTCCAGTCTCTTAATCAAGATGATTAGAATTCTGGTTTTAAGAGCACATTAAGTATGAACTAATGATCTTTTTGACAATCCGTGACATTTTTATGGCTGCACCTGAGGCATAGGGAAGTTCCTGGGCCAGGGACTGAATCTGAACCACAGCTGAGACTTCCATTGCAGCTGTGTCTATACCAGATCCTTTAACCCACTGCACTGGGCTGGTGATCAAAGCCACACCTCCACAGTGTGACCCAAGCTGTTGCGTCAGATTCTTAACCCACTGCACCACAGCAGGAACTCTCACAGCATATGATGGAATTGGGCTTCCCTTTTGACATGTGGGAGTTTATAAAGTTTTATAAAGTCAAGTTTCTTAGGAACAAAAAACAATGAACATTTTCCTGAAGAAACTCTGGAGAGTGGAATTTCGTCTAAGTTTTACATATTGACAACACTTTTCATTTTGTCTTTTGGCTAATTGAATCAAAATCCCATCATTCAATGATTTCTTTGTATTTTTTAAAGTATTAAAAAATTCAGATTGAACAACACTTTTTATTTCACTTGGCAAACTCGTCAAGTAGTCTGTTTAGACCCAGAGAAAATCTTATTTTTTCTCCCACGAAATAGAGAAGCTACTGTCGTCAGAAAGCAAACACAAAGGCTACCAATAGCCAACTGGATTATAGCAGGTAATAGCTCCTGCTAACATTTTAAATTAATTAAAATGTCTTCCAATTAAATGTAGACAGTAACACAGTCTACACATTGTTTATACCTCCAGTGCCCCTGGCTGCAAGACCAGAGTCAGAGTTAACGTGAAAAGCAAGCTTACGATTTTGAATCCAGTTTGCTCAGCTCAGTTCAATAACCGTCCTGCGTATCAGACACAGTGCTGAGTCTGGGAATGCAAAGAACAGTCGGTCACTTTTCTGTGCTCGAGGGGCTCCCAGCCACGTGGGTGGGACAGACACGTGAGTAGGTAATTAGAATCAGCAGGATGTACACAGCGATAGAAGTATGCGCAGGAAGTGGTAGTTGGACAAAGCAGAGGGGAATGGCTCCCGGCAGATTTTATGGGGAGGTGTAGCCAAGCAGGCCGGCGATGAAGAGATGCTGGGCAAACGGGGCGGCGGTTCCCTTGTCATCACTGGAGGGTGGAAAGCTGGCTCCCCTCTCAGAGGGCTTTAAAGTGGTTGGAAACATTCCCATATTCCTGTTCACCCAAGCTTTTCAAACTCGTTTATACCTAAATGAGAACAAACAAGTTGACAGCTTCATAAATGTTCTTCTTAAAATAATAACTCTGCAAATCCAAAGAAGATCATTCCAGAATCAAAAAATGTCATAATCCAACCAGTGTTTGGTAATGTTTAGGGAGAGATTTTATTGGATTGTTAAACAGACAAGTGAAGATTTGTAGAAAATTTATTTACTTGGGGAAAGTTACTTATTTCCAGGCAAAGTAATTTTGTTTGTTGCTTTTATTTATTTATGCATTTATTTATGTATTTATTTATTCATTCTTTTATAAAGTTTTATTGAAGTATAGTTGATCCACCCTGTTGTGGTAATTTCTGGTGTACAACAAGTGATTCAGTTATACACAGAAACACATCCATTCTTTTTCATATTCTTTTCCCATATAGATTATGACAGAACATTGGGTGGGTTCTCTGTGCTCTACAGCAGGTTTTCATTTATCATTAAGTAGTACATTTTCTGCTTTCACAAGATCAAATTTCTTCTTGCTGTTAAAGTTTTGAATTCTCCCAAGGGTTATTATTGTTATTATTAGTATTGTTATTTACTGTTACTATTATTCAGAGACCAAGGTCAGACCTGTCCAACAGAACTTTCTGCAATGATGAAAGTGTTTTTGAAATGTTGTGAGTGAGAATGAGAAACTGAATTTTAAATTTGATTTTATTTAAAGCAATTTAAATTTAACTTAAATAACCACATGTGGCTAGTGGCTACCATACTGGACAGATTTCTAGATGATAGAATGGTAAAGGTGTAAGAGTTTGATTGAGTTTCACCTTGTCTGTATAAACAAGTTGTATTTGCTAAGTGACAACGTAACTCTGTTCCATGAGAGACAAATAAAGTAAAAATGAATTCTAGAGGATTAAGAGAGAAAGGTATTAAAGGGAAGAGGGTGGGGGCTGAGAGGCAGACAGAGAGCCATAGAAGGGAGATGTCGTAAGAAATGGAATTATAAAAATATTCCTTTATATTCTACTTGGGGAGCTCTTTTAAATATTTAAATAGATGGCATTCAGACTGTGATTGTGCACCAGGAAAACTAATATAAGGGGATTTAAATCACCGAGGTGTTGTAGCCTAGGGGCAGCAGTTGAGGGAGAAGTGGTGATCACAGCAGGCTTGCACTGGCTCCCTGCTAAGAAGATTTGCACGGTGGGCAAGGAAAGATTAACAAACTCAGAGATAAAAAGCAAACACATGGTGGAAGGCTCTGGGCCCAGGCCTCATTCTCAGCTCCATACTTTGCGCAAAGAGAAAAGAGAAGATGGCCTCTTCCATCAGCCATGTAATTCAATGGAAGCTTGGGCCACAAGAGGAATATGTTTGTGAATGACTAACAGAAATGAGGGACTAAGAAGTAGCCATAAGGAGGGGGGTCATTTAATTCAATTGCATCTGGAAAGGGAAGGCACTTACTGAGTCCCATCAGCGTCTGGTAGAACCGGATGAGCTGAGTTCAGACTCTCGCAGAAGCAACACACTAAAGCTAAAACTCTATTATGTCAGTGGGATTCCCGAAACAGAAGTAGCAGGAATTACAGTTAATCTCATTCACCCTAGAAGATCCTGCCAGACGCCAGTCTGGACAGTGTTGATCTTTCATGAAATACTATGGAAAGAAACTGGTTACGGTCACAGAATTGAAAAACTTGAATTACTTTTGCTATTTTGAAAGATTTTCTTGGGAGTTCCCACTGTGGCTCAGGGGTTAACAAAACTGACTAATGTCCATAAGGATGTGGATTCTATCCCTGGCCTCGCTCAGTGGGTTAAGGATCCGGCCTTGCCATGGGCTGTGGTGAAGGTTGCAGACACGGCTCGGATCCCGCGTTGCTGTGGCTGTGGCGTCAGCCGGCGGCTACAGCTCCTGTTAGACCCCTAGCCTGGGAACCTCCATATGCTGCGGGTGCGGTCCTAAAAAGACAAAAAAAATAAATAAAATAAAAGTAAAAGATTCCCTTAATCGTCCACATAATATAAATAATACCTCTTCAAATAAACACATTTTGTGTTTATAGTTGTGAAATATGTAAATTTTTTCAAAAGGCCATTTCCCTCACGCTGTCCTTTTGTTATGTCACTCCCTTTGCAGAAATGTCTCCTCTCTACACTTTGATGTATATCCAGACCCTTTCACAGGCTGCTTTTTGACATTGTGCTTGGTAGTTTGGACTAGGTTTAGCACCATTCGAGTAGTTTTTTTAAAATGCATTCTATGACTCTTTAGGTTTGTGGAAAAATTATACAAAGAAAGTAGGAGTGGCCACACCAGGCCTTGTTCATATGTAGCTTGTCCTGCCAGGTGTCTTTTGGGGACACCAGGGATGGGATATGTGATGTAACCCCCCCTTTCTTTTGCTTTTTTAGGGCCACACCCGCAGCATATAGAGATTCCCAAGGTAGGGGTCCAATCGGAGCTACAGCTGCCGGCCCACACCACAGCCACAGCAACATCAGATCTGAGCCGTGTCTGCAACCTACACCACAGCTCACGGCAATGCCAGATCCTTAGCCCACTGAGCGAGGCCAGGGATCGAACCTGCAACCTCATGGTTCCTAGTCGGATTGGTTTCCGCTGCGTCATGATGGGAACTCTGTGATGTACCACTTTCAAAAGCAAGACAGCATGAATAGTCATCCTGTATTTTATCTCATTATTTCATTTAAAAAACGTCCTGAGAGGCGCTGTGGCTGCAGTGTAGGCCAGCAGCTACAGCACTGATTTGCCCCCTAGCCTGGGAACCTTTGTAAGCTGAGGGCGTGGCCCTAAGAAGCCGAAAAAAAGAAAACTATTTTAGTTTTAGTTTGGCTACCAGTTGGTAACTTGCATTCACATTTCACTGGAGAACTTTAGAGCAGTAAATAAATAAATACGAAGTATTCGTATGGTTTGGGATGGATACTTGAACTACATGTACTTTTTAAAAAACAAAGTAATCTCTCTTACTTTTGGTCTTGCTTCACTTTGCGATTTTTTTCTCTAGCTAAAAGTAACCCACGATTCAACATTTTATTGATGGGAAATCCAAAATGCACATTTTCTTTCTTTTTTTGGGATACTCAGTGAGGAAAGGTGACGAAATTCGACAAAGAATTTCAGGATGATCAGACTCCTGGTTACCACAGATGAGCCCTTGACATTGAGGGCAACGGCTCCTTAATGCCAGAGTTGTTTCCACCTAAAATGGGGCTTTTTTGTTCATCTTCCTATCCATGGCTCGCTTTCAACATGTACAGCGCAGGTAGCATAAGCAAAGCATGGTTAAAAAAGTGAATCAATTAAGGGAAGAAAATTCTAATGCGTTCCAAGCGAAGCAGAAATGATGTCGAGACTACCCCTGTTTTAAAATGTTCCATGCTCTCTGGAGCTTCCCCGCATGATTCAGAAGCTGACAATATTTCTTACAGTATTTTAGGTGAAAAACATATTTACCAAAAGAAATCAGCGGTGAAATTGAAACATGCCACAATTTAGAGCAGAAAAAAAAAACGAACTTGTTGGAAAGTGCCCCCCCACTTCCCCCCAGAGGGTCTCCGGGTCTCACCTGGCTTGTCACACAGGGTCATCACCATACAGACGAGTGTGCTTAGAAGGACAGCTGTGGGTGAGGTCCGCAGCCAGTGCAGACCCTGAGTCGCGGTGGGGAGAGAACTTTTTTTTTTTTTTTCAGGTGGCCAAGCATTTATGGCCAAGTATAAAATTTTACCAAATAGTTCCAGGTGCAACATGTAAAATTACCAAGAGAGCACTCAAGGTCACCACATTCTGTAGGTCCTGCCCAGGGGGGCTGTGGTTCTCCGGCAGAGTCGGCCCTTGCCTGGCTCTCCCACGGATAGCCTGGGCCACGGTCCAGGGCGACCCGACATTGACTGTCTCCACGGGGAGTGGGGACAAGTCAGCCCCCAACACCTGCCCTCCACCGCCACCTCTTCTCGGAGCCACACAGACCCTGCAGTCAGTACCCTTTCATTTCAAACTGTGAGCAAACTGGAGCAGGAGATTTCAAAACTAAGTAAAGTAGATTTTATTTGCACCCCTCTCCCCGCCCCAGTATCTACCAACACCACCCACCGAGTCTGGGATCTGAGCCACGGGGACCACTGGGGAAAACAGAGCTTTGCTGGTCAGTAGGTCAGCCTGGAGCCGCAGGATGGGGCTGCAGAAGGCGGCTTGGTGTCCTGGCTGGCGCTTCAGGATACAGCAGAGGGCGGCCGGTGGGAGGCGGCGTTGCTGTTGTCTGAGTTTCTTGGGAAGCGTGGATGTGGAGAAGTCTGCGGGAATCAGAAGGCGTGGGAAAAAAAGAAGCTCAGCTTAAACCCCTTTTGGCAAAATAACTAAGAACGTCAATTAGCCCAGTGTTTCCTTTTGGAACCTTCCTATCCCAGTGCCTCCGCACACGAGAAGGCTGTCTGCCACCTCTGCTCCACGCCCTGCTTCTGTTGCCCTATCTGTAGTTTGATCGGGGACCAGCATCCCTCCAGGGCCTCAGCTTGGAGACTTGGGAGACCCCCGCCCAGCTGCTATGTAGGCAGACAGAGCCTCTCCCTTCACCCCTCCGGGTCCCTTCAGACTTCCTCCCAGGCCAGGATTGGGCTGTGCGCTTGGCAGCGCCGGCCGGTGCATTACTCTAACAGCCGTGACAGTGAGCAGGTTTGAATACCCTCCTGGCTTATTTGGAATCACTTCTTGGAGCAGAATTCCTTGACAGGCACATATCATTATTTGCCGATTTCAGAGTCTTTTAGCACATTTCATGGCCCCAGGAAATGCCCCAGCTTCACTTGGGAAGCGTCTGACATGGAGCCCGAAACACAGGAGTGTATCTTCCAGCTCTTGTCCCACCCAGCCCGGGACCCTTCGCGGTTCTGAGCCGCATCCTCTCAAGGCCCCTTGGAGGGAGGGAGAGACAGAGTGACTGCCTGTAATTCACAATTGTTAGAGGAAAAACGAATCTTTACCCTTTATAGGCTTAGAGAGGTAGGCCGTTATTATCGCTTTACTTTGGAAGTACAAATTATAGGCTTTTCTATGCCTTAATCATACTCATGTTTACCGTTTTTCTAAAGATTATTATCATAGTTAGTTATTAGTGGTATTGCTGCCTTTAAAACCCCAGGAGAGAAAATGGAAGGGAATTGCTTTAGCTACTTGCCCTCAGGGCTATATCTGAAGTGGTGTCTCAACAGGAATTAACTCCTTAAGCTTCCTCTTGGGGGGAGAAAACCCAGCCCAGACCTTCATCGCCTGTGACCCCGTAGAGTTCAAGTTCTTTTGGAGAAACATCACCATAGGTAGCAGAGCAGCAGACCAAACAGATAATTGTTGACTTTTGTTTCCTCCGTAGAAAAGAGTGATCCTCTTTCTCTCAACTGGGGACAGTTTAGCAAAACAAGGTTTCTTCGTCTATTAGGCCAGCATTCATTGGGCATTTACTGTGTCCTCAGTTTGGAGTTCAGGATAAAAATACAAATAGCACAGGGCCTACTGCCTGTTTTTGTACAGCCCTTTATCTAAGAAGGGTTTTTGTGTTTTAAAATGGTTGAATACACATTAAAAGAAAGTATTATTTCATGACATAGGAAAATTATATCACATATAAATTTCAGCGCCCATAAAAAAAAGTTTTGCCGGAATGCTGTCACATCCATCCATTTCTGTGTTGTCCATGAGTGACTGCAACCTCATCAAAGAGGGGCCGTGATGTTTGCATAACCTGCAATATTTACTGTCTGGCCTTTACAGAAAAGCTTTTGGAATCTAGCCTCCTCCCCGCTCTCCCAGCCGCTGGCAAGAGACAGGGAAATAAGCAATTAAAACACAACATGGGAAGTGCCGGGAGGAAAATATATGTGAGAGCAGACGGGGAGAGGTTAATCACGCTTCGGGTCGGAAATCTGAGCTGGGGATTTATATCTGGTGATTGGAACCAGTGTCTGCAAGGGCAAGATGAATGGCAGTTTGAGGAACACGGTGAGACACAGAGAGGGGTGGGGCCAGAGAAGGAGAGGGCGGGGCCAGGCAAGGTGAGGAAGGCATTTGGGGGTGGAGGAGCTGGCGGCCCCAGTGCCAGGTGCTCAAACAAGAGTAGGTGAACTGGAGTTCCCGTCGTGGCTCAGCGGTTAACAAACCCAGCTAGCATCCAAGAGGATGTGGGTTCGATCCCTGTCCTCGCTCAGTGGGTTAACGATCTGCTGTGGCCCTGAGCTGTGGTGTAGGTGGCAGATGTGACTCAGATCTCACGTTGCTGAGGCTGTGTAGGTGGGCAGCAGCAACTCCGACTGGACCCCTAGCCCGGGAACCTCCATATACCCTAAAAAAGACAAAAAGAAAAAAAAAAAGAGTAGGTGAAATATCGGTGCCATATTTTAGATTCCACATCTAAGTGATATCATATGGTATTTGTCTTTCTCTTTCTGACTTACTTCACTTTGTATTAGAATCTCTAGTTGTATCAACTATACTCTACTAAAAAAATGCCATGTAGGATTAGAGAAACTAGAAATTTCATTAAATGTTAAATACACATTTTTTAAAAGGTGTAGGTGAAATAAAGCGAAACGTTATCACTGGATTTGGCCGTATGGGGTTTGGATGGACTGACAAGACCACAGTAGGCTGTGGATGGCTGGGATAGGCAGAGGGGGCTTAAAATGTAAGTTTATAAATCTTGGCTGAAAAAGGACAGTTAAATGAGAGAAGGATCTTGCGGGGGGGCATATGGAATTGAAAAAGATTCCCGTTTATTTGTTTTAATGGTAGAGTGAGGTTTGAGCCAATGCTGAGAAAACAGACCCGGGAGAAACAGAAGAAAGATGGGAGATCCAGGTGGGAAGAATAGCCTGATGCCAGGGGGGTGCGGACTCGGAGCCCAGTCGGCAGGGGAGGGGTCTGTCTTGCACAGGAAGGGTCCCGCCACCTCTGAGATGGGCAGGCAGGAGGAAAGGGTGGGCACACGTGCTGCTCTGGGAGAATAAAGTGAAGGCCTTGGGCAAGTAGGTAGTATGGTCATCTGCAGAGACAGGGAGGGCACAGTGTGGGGAAAGGAGTCTGCGGAGAGCATTAAAAGCAACCATCAGCAGGCATATGTCCAGACAAAACTTTCATTCAAAAAGATACACGCGCCCCTATGTTTATTGCAGCACTATTCACAATTGCCAAGACATGGAAACAACCTAAATGTCCATTGACAGATGAATGAATTAAGAAGATGTGGTACCTATACACAATGGAATACTACTCGGCCATAAAAAAGAACAAAATGATGCCATTTGTAGCAACGTGGATGGAACTAGAGATTCAAATACTAAGTGAGATGTCAGAAAAAGACAGATACCAAATGCTATCACTTATATGAGGAATCTAAAATATGGCACAAATGAACCTATCTACAGAATAGAAATAGACTCATAGATATAAGAACAGACTTGTGGTTGCCAAGGGGGAGGGGGAGGGAGTGGGATGGACTGGGAGTTTGGGGTTAATAGATGCAAGCTGTTACATTAAGAATGGATAGGGAAGGAGGTCCCATCATGGCCAGCGGTCCTGGTATTCATGAGGACACAGGTTCCGTTCCTGGACTTGCTCAGTGCATTAAGGATGTGGTGTTGCTGTGAGCTGTGGTGTAGGTCGCAGATATGGCTTAGATTGTCGCATTGCTGTGACTGCGGTGTAGACTGGCAGCTCCAATTCAACCCCTAACCTGGAAACTTCTATATGCCATGGGTGTGGCCATAAAGAGACAAAAAAAGAAAAAAAATGGATAGGCAATGTGGTCCTGCTATGCCAGGAACTATGTCCAATCACTAGTGATGGAACATGATGAAAGCTAATATGAGAAAAAGAATGTGTGTATATAGATGATAGATAGATAGATGGCTGGGTCACTTTGCTGTATAGCAGAAATTGACGGAACAATGTAACTCAGCCATAACAAAAATGAAAGCAGAACGACCATCGGCCGTGGAGCGCTTTGAGGAGAGGAGGCTGAGCTGGGAGTCGCTGGGAACCACTCGGCTTGGCGGAGCACCCTCCTGAGGCGGAGGCGGGGTGGCCCCGGCCGCTAGGGCTCCACGGCTGTATTTTTACCCATTCGGGCCGAGGAGCGGGTGCAGAGCAGGGAACTGTCGAGACTGGACTGGGACGGGGTTTTACATACAAGGTTGCTGGAAGACCAGCAGTGGAGTCAGCCTCGCCTTTCACCTTGAAGGCCGGGAGAGTGGTTGCAGGATGGTTGAAGTTGCTTGCTCAGAGGCTGGGAAGGCAAGAGAGCCAGAAAGAAGCTGCCAGATGGGGGAAAGAAAGCCCCGTAGAGGGGCTCAAAGGCTTCAGGAGGTGGAAGGGAATGAGAAACATTGGAGGTGGTGGTTGTCAGCAGTGCTGCTGGGGTCGGAGCTTGCAGAGGGACCGGTTTCTGCCAGGGAAAGGCCCAGCCTGGCGTAAAGGAGGGACGGTGAAGGGCGAGTGTTATGCAGGTCCGGTCATGGTCAAGTCATGCACATGGACCCGAAGGGTCTGGGTCTGTGGGACTCAGGGGCCAGGGGACACGTCGTCCAAGACAGTGGGGAGCCTGTGTGTGCAAGCATGCCCGTGTGTGTGCGTGTGTGCGTGTGTGTGCGTGTGCGTGTGCCCGTGTGTCTGTGTGTGTGTGCGTGTGTGTGTGTGTGTGCACGCACATCTTGTGTAGCTTCACTCCCGGCTTTCTTCGACTCGACTGTTTTCTAGAAGGGCAGCTGTGTGATTTCTAAACACACGAGGCTCAGAACAATTGCAACAACTTTAGAGAGATCTGAGCACACCCCAGGCTATTCTGAAAGGCGGTCGTTAGAGGCCGACCCAACTTGGGAATGGGGTGCTTTCCCTGGAAGAGAAAGCAAAGCAGACTGGGAACCAGGAACAAGAAGAGGCAACCTCCTCAACCTGAGAACCTGGAGGCTGTTCTCTAGAACTGGCCCCCACCTCTTTGGGGACCTCCTGACCTCAGACTGCTTTGCAGCAAAGAACTTTCTCACTGAGGAGAATGTGAACGTTATGACTTTTCTATAGAACACAGAGGATAGCCGGCCGCGGGCGAGCCGACAGGGCTCCCCCGGGGGCGTGAGGAACCCCAGAGACGAGCCTACAAATGGAACCCACACGCGGTTTCAACTGCCTCGTAACATGTGGAAAGAAGGTTCAAAACCCCAAATCTCCGGTGAGGGCTTAGGTCATGTGTATTGTGATCAAGGCAACACTCTAAGCGCTGTACCTCGGTTTTCACACTCAGTCCTCACAACAGCCCCGTCAGGCGCAGGCAGTGTTCTTCTGATCTCAGACGTGAGAAAACTACATTTCCGGAGGTCACACAGGTTGGAAGAGGGACCCAAGATGGGACTCTGGTCGCTCCAGAGCCTGTGTAAACAGATTCGTGTGATTCAGTTAATTCTGTTGATTAGTTGGTAAAAATAACTCTCCTTATATGCTGAGCTTGAATGGCTAATTTTCAAAATGTTGTCTATTCATTACTATGAAACTGTTCTTTAGTTACTGTCTCAGACATCTAAGGCATGGTATCAGCAATAAATATTTTCTTTAATTTTTTTTCTCTTTTCTAGGGCCACACCCATGGCATATGGAGGTTCCCAGGCTAGGGGTCGAATTGGAGCTACAACTGCCAGCCTACACCACAGCCACGACCACGCCAGATCCTTAACCCACTGAGCAAGGCCAGGGATTGAACCCGTAACCTCATGGTTACTAGTCGGATTCATTTCCGCTGTGCCACAGCAAGAACTCCATTCATTGATACTTTTGATTTAAAAGCGTTAGCAATTCTACTTATGCTTAGGTTTGGAATTTTTTACCCACAGCCTGTATGATTTAAGAGAAATGAAAAGCAAAGCCAACAAAAGTGAAACAGCCTTTGTCAGGTCACAAAGATAAACAGGTTTTACTTTGATTAAATCTTTTAAAATATTCTTCTCACCCTATGAAACAGAACAATAAAAACATGTATTGTTTACCCTCAAGATTGATAAAATCATGACCTGCAAGTTTGCAGTAGATGGTTTATCCGCTGGAGGCAAAAGGGAAAATTCATTGTGCACGTTTCGACTCGCCACCGGGAAAAGCCTACAAGTAGCCTCCTTCTAGTGGGAAACAAATGGAAATCTACCAAAGTGGATTCCCAGTCCGTCAAGCATGAACTAACACGGAGGGTAGACACCGATAAGCTTTTTAGGTGAATACTGTCACATGGAGGTTTGCAGAGTTATTCATTTTATAAATTGCGAGGGTCCCTGCAATCCTCCCGTCTCGTATCTTGATGCTGCAGACCTTAGGATAGAAAAGGCCGTAGGAGAACTGACCCTCTCAGCCTCTAGCGGTACTGAAAAGAGATTTTGATGCTGTGTACTTCAGAGTCAGTGTAAAATCCTTTGGGTTGGAGACCCTCCTGAAGACCGGCCTTGGCCAAGGTCGGCTCCTCGGGCTGGCAGCTCTTGTGGAGCAAGTGCACTGGACCAGGCGTTGAGGGTCTGGCTCTGATTCTGGGCTTGGACGTGTAGCTGTGGCCCATCGGTCAAGCCCCGCCACCTCTCTGAGCTTCAGAGCCCTCATCCCCGCAAATGAGTAGGTCGGTAAATCGTACTCAGTATTTCCTGATTTTAGAGCTCAGTGACAATGTGCATCCGTTTGTCATCTCTGTGACACGATGTCACTCTTTGCTAAAAAGTGCTCCGTCCATCCATGAACAGAATTGGCGTTGCGTTCCACTGAAATTACATGGATTCTAACCCACACTCCCAGCTCTAGGAGAACTCCAGGATATTTATTATTCATAAAAGTATTGGACTCATTCCTTTTTTTTTCTTTTATTAAAATACTCATATCCATAGATCTTTTTTTTCTCAAGTGCTTTTGGGTGGAATCTTGGATGATGTAACAATTCTTCTCTCTAGTGAATTCTTTTAATCCTTTTTCAAAAATTAACATGTCACGTATTTTATAATGGATAACAAGTTTGCAACTTTTGAGGAATATTCTGTGAATACATCTAAATCTGTGCTCCAGGGCTAGTAATCGAAAGATCAGGAGAGGAATTCCCATGTGGTCCAACGGGCTAAGAATCAGCATTGTCACTACAGCGGCTTGGGTCCCTGCTGTGGTGCAGTTATGATCCCTGGCCTAGGAACTTCGGTAAGCTGCGGACATGGCCGAAAAAAAAAAAACAACACAAAAAAAAAAGAAAGAAAAAAAGAGAGAGAGAATCAGAAGAATCTCCTCTCTATTAAGGAAGAAAAGAAATCTTGAAAATGATTGATGGATGAATCAGCTTCTTAGAAAAGCAGGTGATCAGAGGAACGGTTAGCAGTTGATTTATTCTCTTGTTTTGCCTGAAAATAGCAGAGAGGAACCCATGCCTCCCTCTTAGGCTTTTGGCATGGGCACGGGCATTCCATAACTCTCAGGTTCATGACTGTTTGATTCAGGCAAACATTTGATGACCAGGCCAACAAGACAGTGGGGGAGGCTGCCACAATTTACTGAGGCTGAAAACACATCCTGGTAAAGAATTTTAGCTCTTCTTCTGCTGGGCTCTCTGTATGTGTGTCTGTGTGTATTTTGGAGGGAGTGGAGCAAACTCCACCATCACGAAATACGGGCCCAGATCCCCAACCCTTTTTATTTCTCGTCTTGGAGTACGTGTTTCAGTTTGACTTTGATATGTCCAGGTATTACTTTATTTTTTGAGAGAACGATACATGAGACCTTCTGTGTTTCAGCAGCACCGCTACACCAGGATGGAGTCAACCTTGTCATCCTTCAGGTTCCAGGGACGGTTACTGCTCTCTTTCTCGCTCCCTCTCATTCAGCAAAGATTTACTGAGTTCCTTCCACGTCGCAGTCACTGAAGTAGGAATAGGGCTCCTGTCTTCAAGGAGCACCTGACTGATTGGGGTCACAGATTCTCTGTTTTATGGTTTTACCTTAGATTTGCTAAGAAGACAGAACGAATAGAATTTAGTACAAGAGGATAAAATAAATAGTCTAGGTGATTCTCAGGTCCCAGCTTAACTGACTTTGGGGACGGTCATTAACTGAAATCGGGATGGCAGATGGAGAAGCAAATTCAACTTAGGTCAGGACCTTGTAGAAGAGGGTGTGCTTACATCGCTGCCAGCTGGGGAGAGATTAAAATTTGCCTTTGCTAACTTGTCCTGTTCCCAGGCACGGAGGTCATCAGCAGTGAAGGTGCAGCATGATTGTGCTCTTTGCATCCAGGCTGATGGCTGCAGATTTCATTGAGCAGAGAGGAAGACGTAGGGCGTGGCGGTCTCATAAAACAGACACCATGTATTTTCTTGTGTGTGCTCACAGAGAAACAGTCACTTAGGGTTTTCACTCTTGTTGTGATCATTTCTTCATGTGTACTGTTCTTTGCTTTAAAAGTGGGGTAGGTTAGGTCATCCATGTTTGGACATTAGCCTCTAGTGTCCAGGATTTTCATGTTGTGGGAAGTTCCTGAATAACTTCCCTGCAGAGATTTTATTATCAGTGCTAATAAGGAATTTATTTTTGAACCCCCGAGCTTTAAACTCTCATGACCTGCCTCCCACTTTCAACTTGCTGTTAGGGGTGGGGAGAGAGATACAATATTCAGCAATAGAAAAATCACTGTTGGTTTCTATGAGCGATAAAATGCACTCATATCTATAAAAAAATCTAACTTTTTTATGGATATGAGTGCATTTTAACGTAGGGTATTTCTTTTCAGTATTTATTTTGATGGATAACATTGGAAATATGTATTCACAAAAATTCCCACATAGAATCAGAATGCCATAGTTCCCAGGGGGCTGGATTTTAGGATATCAGCCGAGGATAGCTTTCTTCTGTGAACTTTATGATTTCTGTAATAGAATATATATTGTCTTTCAATCTTTGTATCTCTAAGTTTTATATTTTTGCATTGTCTTGTTTTTCTAGTTTTTTTGTTTATTTTACTTGAAGTTTCCTATATAATTAAGTCCAACAAAAAATGCTCAGTATACATAGAAATGACTGGTGGTTATTTCTTCAAGATTCATATTAACAAGATTCAGCAATGGGCAAATAACTTTTAAAGTGATTACCTCCACACTTCCGTCTAAGTTAAACTCTGTACACTGAACGTTAATAAAATTTTCCACACTTTCATCTCCATCTACCAAAAACCCCAAAACTAACATCTAAGTTTCCATAACTGTTGGGCATTTAAATGTAGGGTACCTTAGGAAAACGTGCCACCAAGATGAATGCCTTTTATTGCATTCTAGCAAAGATTATCCCAACAAAGGATATCTCGGGGACGGTCTCATTTAAGTTAACCTCTTTGCCGCAGCCACACTGTGGTTTTCCCCAAGGAGCAGTGGGAAATAAGGAGTGAAAAACGGAGCCACTTTATGAGGTTGACCTGAATCTTCTCTAATGTCTTCTCCATAAATGGAATTAGAAGAGACCCAAAGTCACCATTCTGCTTCTGGTGCACACTGACTTTTCAGACAGACACAGGGTGTATTTATAGAGTTGGGATATATGGAAGGTCCAGAGAGAGAGAAGGGAGAAGGAATCTTGGCCAGGGAGAATGGTTTCATTTCACTGAGAAATCTTGGACATTTTCACAACAAAGAGCCTTTTCTGGCCACGTATCTGCTGCAAGTTGTGGATTCTCTAACTTTCCCAAGGTCTGCTGTGATTGGCCAGCACTGTGTCATCAGGATCTTGCATTTCTTGGGAAAGCTCAGGGTGGGTGCAGCTCACCAGCCAGCCATCGAGTGCTCACTGATCACAGCGCTGCCTTCACGTCAGGTTTGGAAGGGTTATTTTATTGGCACTCCTAGAGCTAAAACAGTGTCAGTGGTGACACACAAGGATGTTAAAAATGCCAACTAATTGTATAACATTGCCCGCATCTTTCTCTGGGACATAATTTACTCATATTTTAAATGAGGGTGATGTAATTTATTGTACACCAGGTCTGTCTTACTCTGTCTGAGCCTCTATAGCAAAATACCACAGCCTGGGTGGCTTAAACAATAAACACTTATCTTCTTGTTATGGCCTTTCTGTGGTGTGCGTGTGCACATGCATGCGTGCACACACACACAAACACAGAGAAAACTTGTGTCTCTTCCCGTCATGAATTACTATAACTCTAATTACTTCCCAAAGGCCTAACCTCCAAATACCATCATGTTGGGGATAAATATAAACTGGGAGGAGATACAAACATTCAGTCCATAGCAAGATCTCTTCGAGTTGGTCATTCTGTGATCAGAAGAGATGGCTTTCCACTGGAAATTTAGCATACGTAGTATTGTGGAACTCAAGTTTCATATATAGGCAAGTTTTGGGCCTTCATCACAGAGTCGATGTCTTCATAGTGTTGGATGATTGACTAAATCTCTCTAGGTCTCAATTTCCCCTGTGAAGCTATCCAGTAATATATCTATTTGGAGAGTTGCAGTCAAGATTAAATGAAAATTGTGCATATAAAACCACTTAGCACAGAGCTTGGCACAGAACAGACCCTTGATAATTTTTTTTTTTTTTTTGGTCTTTTTAGGGCCACACCCATGGCATATGGAGGTTCCCAGGCCAGGGGTCGAATCAGAGCCGTAGCCGCCAGCCTACACCACAGCCACAGCAACGCGGGATCCAGGCGCCATCTGTGAGCTACGCAACCACTCACAGCAACACCAGATGCTTAAACCCAATGCGTGAGGCCAGGGCTCGAACCCGTGTCCTCATGAATGCTGGTCGGGTTCTTTAACCACTGAGCCAGGACGGGAACTCCTAAAAATTTATTTTTTAATCCTGGAAAATAACCAAATCGATTCCAAAAAAGCTGAGACAAACAGCAGAAGAAATGAAATGATTAGTTTGGTGGTTTGGTAGTTAATATCAAAATCTGTATTTGACTGTAAATTTTACGTCTCTGTTAACTGTAACACAGCATTTGTCTATACTGAAGTAAACACAGACAAGTGGCGTGTATGTGTGAGTATGTACACACAGGCACGCCTGGGAGGATTGCACGTACCTGATGATCTTCCCATTATTTCTTGAGTAATCACTTGATTTCCTGCCAGAATTTCAGCTCATGCACCCCTTCCGTACTTGGCATATATTTTACTTACATAAACGCTGTGCTTTTGTTTCAATGGCACTAGAAGCTGTTTAAATCTGCTCCATTGTTAAAGATTATTCCCTAACCAAAAAGACCCCTTTGCATCCATAAGAGGCTGCTCAAGTTAAATATTTCTGGCAAGAGAATAAGAAACAGCCAACCACACACACCAGGACACATATACACACCCTTTCCTCACGTCCCCAAACCCCAAGTTCCCGCGAATCTCACCTCGTTGACACCATTGCCGTTAATCAGGTTGCACGTCTCATTTTAAGGAAATTATCATTGCTTTTCCAAGGAGAGAGTAAATCCAAGCCTTTTGTCCTACGACCTGAAGTGTCAAGGTGACAAATTCCTCTTAAGGCTTAACTCGAGGTGCTCCCGAGAGTGAAGAACTCATCAGTTATGAAACAAGAGGGCAAGCGATCAACAGTAGAGAAGGATGGCGGTTTGATTTTTAATAGCTGGGTTCTCAACACATGAACTGGCGTTAAACTTACCTCTGGATTTCAGCGTTCACAGCAGTCAAGTCTCTCATAACCACCAGCACTTGCCACCACTCCAGAAAATCTGCAAAAGAAAAAAGGAAAAGCGCACATTACAGAGGCAATCTTGTGCGAAGATGGGGTTCCTCATATTTAAGTAAAACTTAAGCCCCTAGAGGGCAAATAGTAACTCCAAATATTCATGGGGAATAAAGCAAAGTCTAAACATCATTTATAACTTGAATGCAATTAAGTGGCAGCACAGGAAACTGGAAATTCAAGAGGGCTGTGTCTTCATGAAAACTTCAAGCAGTTCTCTTTCTTTAAATTGGGTTCAAAGTGTACTCTAAAGCCCTGTGGGGTTTATTTCTGCACGTTAGGTTGATTTATGTATTTAGGAAAAGGCTACCAGGAATATATTTCTAGAAAATGACTTTAAACTCGAGTAAATGATCTGATTTCTGGCTTTTCAACGGAAATCAATAAAAAAAAGAATAGGATCTTGTGAAATGAGTGGTTTCCCCTGGTGAAGGAGCCCCCCCCTCCCCTCACTGATCTAGAATGAACCTGTCGCAGACTGTAATGGTTTTGTGATTAGTGTGAATGAATGCTCCTCGCCACATAGATTCACTATTGATTTTTTAATTAATAATAATGTCTTGTATTTTTATAGCTGCTATCTCCAAGGAAATCCGAGTTGATGAACTCCAATTTATCTTCATACTGTTCACTGAATATATAGATTAGGTATTCCAACTGAATTTTAAGGAGGAAAAACAGAACTAGGAAAGTGAAATCATTAGCCATGGAGATTACAGAAAGCTAGCTAATACTAGAATGGTCAATGAAAATCTGGTAGTCTTGACTTAAATTTCTGACTGTTACTCAAAAACACCTAGTCAGTTGGGTCATCTCCGCTTATTCCTTAGGAAAAAAGAATCAGATGATTATTTGAATTCCTATGATTAACAGCAGTTTACATTTCTTCTCATTATTTTGGTGATGTACAGTAATTGGGCTGAAGATACTTTTATTTATTAGACCACATGCACTTATTTTGCTTTTGTTTTTTGTCTTTATGTCTTTTTAGGGCTGCACCCGTGGCCTATGGAAGTTCCTAGGCTATGGGTAGAATCAGAGCTGTAGCCGGTGGCTACAGGGATCAAACCTGCATCCTCAAAGATGCTAGTCAGCTTCATTTCTGCTGAGCCATGACAGGAACTCCAGCCCACATGCATTTTTAATGGCTTATGTTTTTTGGAATGACCTTAAGTCATGTGCATCAGGAGTTTATTTTCTGGTGAGGGAGAGATGTAAAATTTAAATTCTGGTATCAAATAGATGTGATTTTTCAAAGACTGGGTACTTTCATTACCTACCTAGAATCGTTTTAGCTGACAAAAAAAGAAATAATAATCTCCCCAATAAAAACTTAGTCAAGACCCTTACTCATTGTGCCTGTAGGAAGATTTCCATCCTTTCAATCACTTATTTCCTCCAGCCTTAAAAATGTGAGATTCTGAGTTTGGTTTTTCCCTTCCTGCATTTACAATTTCTGTCAGTTTTTCCTCTTAGTTTCTCTGTGTTCTTCTTACTGCCAAACGCTCTGCTCTTGACATATAATGTGGTAACCTCCTCATTTGTCTCATCTGCTTCTGCTGTCTGTTCCTCAACCCGTCTGAGATCAATTTTCCTAAATTTTTTTCTGTAATTTTTGAAATTATGAATTTTTTGGGTACACAAAAAGTATACACAATAACATGCTGCACATTCATATCCCACCTCCCTGGTTTAAAAAAAAAAAAGTGACATAAGAGATACAATAGAAAGCCCTCTTTGGAGTTCCCATTGTGGCTCAGCAGTAATGAACCGAGCTAGTATCTGTGAAGTCGCAGGTTCGATCCCTGGTCTCGCTCAGTGGGCTAAGGATCCAGTGTTGCTGTGAGCTGTGGTGTAGGTCACAGACTCGGCTAGGGTTCTGTGTTGCCATGGTTGCGGTGCAGGCCTGCGGCTATAGCTCCATTTCAACCCCTAGCCTGGGAACTTCTATATGCCATGAGTGCAGCCCTAAAAACAAATAAACAGAAAATGCTCCTTGAAATCCTCCCCCAATTTCATACTCTCATCACTACGGTGAATTTAATGGTTATTAGTCTCACACACATTTCTACATTTTTACCCTGTTTATCTATATCCATAAAAATGTATATTTCGTCACTCGAATCATTTACATTTCTGGAATTGGTTTTGAGATTTCCACTAATATTTTTTTTTTAATTTTTTATTAGAGTATAGTCAGTTCACAGTGTTGTGTCGGTTTCTGCTGTACATCATAATGACCCAGTCATACATATTTTTATATTCTTTTTCTCATACTATCTTCCATCATGTTCTTACCCCAAGAGATTGGACATAGTTCCCTGTGCTGTACGGTAGGTAGGACCCCATCAGTTATCCATTCTAAATGTAATAGATTTCCACTATTATTTTAAGATTTATCCACGTTGGTGCATGTCCTTTGATTCCTTTCTCTTTCATTGCTATGGTGGTTTTGAACACATACTACAATGTATCCATTCTTCTCAGGATGGACTTTGAGATTGTTGCAGTTTTTTTCTCAAATACATCAACTCACTGTACAGCAGTAAAGAGCTAGGTCTCTGGAGCCAGACTGCCTGGGTCTGAACCCCTGTCCCACTGCCACAGCTCTCTGCTTTTGAACGAGTTCCTTGTTTGTAAAATGGCTGCCATGCTAGTACTTACTTTGAAAGGAAGGGGTGAGAAATAAATGAGGCAATATACAGAAAGCTCTCAGGTAGGCACTTGATAAGTTTTTGTTGAATTGTTGACGAGAGGAAAAAATACCACAAGGTTAGATCATATCTCCTGTGTGTCGAGTGTTGTTTTAGAAGCTGGAGAGATGGCAGTGACCTTGATATCTGCCTCTTTGATAAATTAAGTTGCCAGCTGGGACCAAGCCCCTAACACATTGCTTGGCTCACTGTGGACACTCAGGAAATATCCTCCAAATGAATAAATCAACCTAATGGTTCTCTGAAGGCATCATAAATACCTAAATCATGTTCTCAGTTATGCCCATGATAACTTCACTATCTGCCCCGTAGTGGATTCTTGTTTCTGAATATTGACTACTTTGTAATACGTATAGGAGCTTGCCATTGGACGTAATGTTTGAATAGCCAGGAGTCCATATATTTTGATAATTATGAGCAACAGGCTGTTTCTTTAATCTCTTGGTTATACACAAAGCAACATTCCCAACTTTCGATGATGACCGGTCTTTCTTTTTCTCCCCCTCGAATTGTAGGTCTCATCGTCCATGAAGGAGCTGCAGTTTACAGAGTGTTTAAGCGCTGGCGAGCTGTTAACTTACACTGGGATGTATTAAATTATGACAAAGCCACAGACATCGAAGAAAGCAGCCGGGGAGAGTCTTCCACAAGCAGGACTTTATGGTTGCCGTTGACGGCGCTGCGGAACAGGAACTTGGTCCACCCAACGCAGCTGACCTCCCCGAGGTTTCAGTGTGGCTACGTGTTATTACATCTGTTCAATCGCATGAGGCCCCATGAAGATTTGTCAGAAGACAACAGCTCAGGGGAGGTTGTGATGAGAGTGACTTCAGTGTGACACAGTTAAGGCGCGGCATGGATCACCCTGTGCATCTTGGAATGTAACTGCAAGGAAAAGACGAAACCATAGCACTTCGAAAAACACACATCTATGAACTTTTTAAAATTTATGCTTTTTATATGAACATTTGAACCGCAAATACATTTTTCTGAAAAAAAAAAAAAGAGTCCTGTTCTTTGCTTTCTGATTTACCACATCTTTTATAAGTTGGTACTTGAAATCATTATCCATATTATTTTACTCTACTTGGTTAAAAGAATGATGAAAGTCATCCTTAAGGTCAAAACTATTTTTTCCTGCTTGTTTTAAATATATTTTTTATCAAATGCTTTGTTCCACGTGTAATTTTTTAGGCATGCTACAAATGGGGAAGAGTTTAGACTAGTGCGGGCGAGTTCCCAAGTGCCTGTCAGCTACCTGGCGTAGAGGTGCTCCTGTGACCCGCTGCACTGGTCTCCCTCATGCCTCATGCTGGCTGGCAAACTTGAGCATGACTTTCTTTGTGGGATAAAACAACTTGTCACCATAAGAGCAAGTTCCAGGAATTATGGCTTGTTCTCCAACTTCTGAAACAGTTACCGAGATCTTATAAAAAAGTAAAAGTGATTGGAATAAAATAGTGTTAAGGGCATACTTTGGAGATATTGCTGATTCAGTTCCAGACCTGGCAAGAAAGCAAAAATCTCAATAAAGCAAGTTGCTCAGATTTTTGGTTTCCCAGAGCATATAAAAGTTATGTTTAAACTATACTGCAATGCGTTGTGTGCAAGAGCATTCTTAAAAAAAAAAATGTATACCTTAAATTAAGAACACTTTATTGAGGAGTTCCTGTTGTGGCTCAGTGGTAACAAACCCGACTAATATCCATGAGGACGCAGGTTTAATCCCTGACCTCGCTCAGTGGATTAAGGATCCAGCGTCGCCATGAGCTATGGTGTAGACCAGCAGCTGCAGCTCCAATTCGACCCCTAGACTGGGAACTTCCATATGCCCTGGCTGTAGCCCTAAAAATAAATGAATAAGATAAAAATAAAATCACTTTATTGATTAAATTATACTAACCATCCTATGAGCCTTCAAGTCGTAGTAATAATATCAAAGATCACAGATCACCATAACAAATCCAGCAATGAAAAATTTGAAATATTGCAATAATTACCAAAAGTGACGCAGAGACAGCAAGTGAGCAAATGCTGCTGGAAAGATGGTGCCGATGAACTTGCTCAACACAGAATCGCCCCACACCTTTAATTCGTCAAAAACACAATGTCTGCAAAGCACAACACAGTGAAGTGCAATAAAACGAGGTGTGCCCGTCTTCCAGGGCGTATTACACGGGCAGGGCACCCTGCACACTCACAGCCCTAGAGGGTCCCCAAATGTCACATCCCAGCATGTGTAATAGTAACACGGTCTCATATTCACAGAGCTCTCTCAGAAGTATCGAGATTGTTTTGGTTACTTATTAGTGTCTGGATTTCTAGTACCGTGTTAATTAGATTTTCTTTCTGTGAAAGCGTATATACCTGCTTAATCACGTAAACACTGATTCTATTACTTGGTTTAATGAGGTCCTGGGAAATTTATTCTCCAGCAGCGAGAAGCGTTTCTCTTTTACTACAAAATTATTTTCTCAAATGAAAACAGGAAAAGAAAAATGAAGCTATTGACTCCCCAGGAACAGGCTGCTAAGGAGTGATTCCTGGGGATTTTCCACCTTTTTCTCCTTCTAATGGAGGTAAATGGCACATTTTAATGGGCAACGACAGGATAGATAAGGAGACAGCCAGTCATAATTTCCCTGGAAACAGGAGTTGAACATATAGGTCATTTTTGTGAAGTAATTGATGATTCGCTTTTAAAGCACATGAAATAAAATGCTTTACAGTCTATTTTCTAAAAATCACCTTTAAATGATTCGTAGTAGAATAGCTAACATTACAGGTAGCACTGTGATTCCGACATAGCAAAATCTACCAAACCTTGAAATAATACTCTCTCAGTTGAAAAAAAAAACTGTGTCACAAAGGAGTTAATGCTGTGGCCATTTGCAGAAATGGGAAGAACGAATCAGGAAGTCATGAAAGAAGGAAAATTCAACCACTCTTCTGGGAGCAGATCTGGGACATGAGGGTGCTGTTTTCTGTTTGAATCTGGAGGTACCGGAGCACAGTCCTGGGGGAGGCAATGAGAGGTGGAGATCAGTCCCATCAACCTAGCCTCTGTCCTTGGCCTTGCCACCTGGGGCAGGAAGGCAAGCTATGAAACAGGTTGCTGTCCATTTATTTATTTATTTAGTTAGTTAGTTTTGCTTTTTTTTTTTTTTAAAGGTGGCATATGGAAGTTTCCAGGCTAGTGGTCAAATCAGAGCAGCAGCTGCCAGCCTACACCACAGCCACAGCACCGTGGGATCCGAGCCACATCTGTGACCTACACCGAAGCATACAACAGCAAACCCGCGTCCTCATGGATACCAGTCAGATTCATTTCCATTGTGCTGCAGCAGGAACTGTCTGATGTGTCATTTTAAACAGAGGTCAGGGAGTTCCCTTCGTGAGTCAGTGGTTAACGAATCCGACTAAGAACCATGAGGTTGCGGGTTCGATCCCTGACCTTGCTCAGTGGGTTAACGATCCGGCGTTGCCGTGAGCTGTGGTGTAGGTCGCAGATGTGGCTCGGATCCCGCGTTGCTGTGGCTGTGGTGAAGGCCTGCGGCTACAGCTCCTGTTAGACCCCTAGCCTGGGAACATCCACATGCCGTGGGTGAGGCTCTAGATAAAGGCAAAAAGACAAAAAAATAATAATAATAAATAAAAAAATAAACAGAGGTCAGGGGTTCCCATTGTGGTTCAGCTGAAACAAATCTGACCAACATCCATAAGGACGCAGGTTCAATCCCTGGCCGCACTCAGTGGGTTAAGGATCTGGCGTTGCCATGAGCTGTGGTATAGGTCGCAGATGTGGCTCAGATCCTGCTTTGCTGTGGCCGAGGCGTAGGCCGGGCGACTACAGCTCTGATTCGACTCGTAGCCTGGGAACCTCCATATGCTGCGGGTGTGGCCCTAAAATGACAAATAAAATAAAATAAAAATAAACAGTGGTCACGCTTTGTCCACACTTTCTTTTAAAACTTATTTTTTTGACTTACAAATTTTAATGACGGTAGTTTATAAATATCAGATATTCTAATTTTTTCTTCCTAAGATCATCCTTTATCAAACTTTGGTGGTGAAGTTTGGTTCTTATTTTCAATCTATATGTTCATAAAAATAAAGTGATTTATATAAACACAAATTTACATTAGGTGTATTTAGAAATAATTGGTTAAAGATCTTAAGAAGATGTAGTAGGCAATTAGTTTAGTTCTAGTTTATCAGTTCAGAAAAAAATATTTCCATCAAGTGTGTGTGATACAGAACTGCAGCAGGAGCCATAATTTATAACAAAACCTAAATTTCCAGGTCTCAGTGGCATCTAGAGAATCATCCACTATCTTCATAAAGATGCCATCTATCTTTATACACAGTGCATTTATCTAGTAAATTAGTCAAAGACTAGAAACAAAGTTATTTTAAAGGATTCTCCCCCTGGGTGCCAACGGGAGAATGAAAACAATGAATGATTTCCTGTAAAACTTTAGTGTTTTTTTTTTTAAAACCTTACCCCAAAGCATTTCATATTGATTTTTCCAAAACAAGTTAGCCGTCCTTTAACTTGCTTGAAACTCTGCTGTGTTTTTGAGAAGTTTTTCAGCACTTTAAGGGGAAATCATCTTTTTCCAGTGCTACGAGAAGGAAAAAAAAAGGGGGGGTTATGCTCTCAGATGTGTGGGCAACGGAGCCTCACATACGGAGGTGGGCGGTGGTTTGGGCATTCTAAAACTTGCTTCTTGGAGCCATCAGCAGCGACACTCCGCCCGGCAGCTGGACCACAGGAGGACATCACTGATGGGTGGGAGAGAAACTGAGAGCCATCCAGGATGGCTCCCCGGGTCTGGAGAGCAGAGGTGCCATGCGCCAGCCTTGAGACAAGAGAGCAGAGGGAGCACAGGGCGGGAGGAGATGGCAGAATTATTCCAAGTTCTATGGGGATTCGCTGAGTTTGCGTGGCTGAGAGATGGCATTCATGGAGACATCTGAGAGGCATTTGGATGGGTGAGTCCAGAGCTCAAAGGCAAGTTCTCTGCTGGATGTTCGGTGGGAATGATCAGCATGTAGATGGACCGGTGCCTGGGAGACAAGGTGAGGGGAGCAGCCAGAGGGTAGAGAAAAACCAAGGGACTTAAATGTTTAGAAGCCAGGGGGAAAGACTGCTTCAAAAGGAGAGAGACAGTCAAGAGTATCAATTGGAACTAAAAGGTCAGATTGGGACTACGAAGCATCCGTGACACTTAGCAAGGAGACTTGGTGCTCTTGGCTGAGGTGGTCAGTGAGTTTGTTGGTGGGGAAGAAACTGTGGTCCAATTATGAATGACAGTGAAAGGTACAAGACAGCTGTATTCTCAGAGCAGAGTACCCCCCCCCGCCCCATTAATTTAGGGCCGCACCTGCGGCATATGGAGGTTCCCAGGCAAGGGGTCTAATCGGAGCTGTTGCTGCTGGCCTACGCCACAGCCATGTCACAGCAATGTCAGATCCGAGCCGCGTCTGCAACACCACAGCTCATGGCAACGCCAGATCATTAACCCACTGAGCGATGCCAGGGATCGAACCTGCAACCCCATGATTCCTAGTCGGATTCGTTCCCACAGCGCCACGACGGAAACTACTCCTCTTCCCTTTAAAAAAATGTCTTCTGTTTGTCTTCCTCTCCTTTCCAATGAGCATGTAAAAATGGTTCTGGAAAGAAGCTGGGACGGGGTGGGGTACGATGAGAAGCTGAGGCTGTAAATGAATGGGGGGGGCAGAGGATTGGTATCTGGAGCCCATGAACTGTGTTCAAACTTCACCTTCAACAAGAGGGGAAGAAAGAAGGAGAGGGGAGAGCTGCAGGTGAGTCTGTCGATTTGGGGTTTCATTTTTTTTCAAAATTGATTTGGTTATTCTAGAATCACTGCATATCTACGTATACTTTAAAATCAGCTTGTCAACTTTAAAAAAAAAAAAAGCAAGCCTGTTGGGCTTTTGTTTGTCTTTGCATCAAAGTTATAGATGAATTCAGGGGCAAACAGACATTGTAAGAATATTGAGTCTTTCAACACATAAATATTGATATAAGATTTCATTATTCTATTTCAACCACACTTTTATAGTCTTAAGTATGGAGGTCCTATAATATTTTGTTAAAGTCATTTCTAAGTATTTTTTATTTTTTGTGTTTTTTTAGATACTGTTGTATTTTTATTTATCTTCTTGTTTATTGCTAGTATGGTAGAAATATGTTTTTTCTGTGCAGCCTTAGTATCCTGAGATGTAGCTAAATTGCCTCATTGTTCTCAACGTTTTTGTTGTTGCTTTTGACCTGATGTTCTCTACATATGCGATCAGGTCTGAATCTGTAAATAATGACTGTATTATTCCTTTCATTCTGCTAAATTTGAGTTTAATTTTTCTCTTCTTTGTCTAGCCTCTTAAGGTGGAAGCTTACATCATGAATTTTAAATCTTTACACTTTTCAAATACAAATACTTAAAACTATAAATTTCCAAGTGCCGTTTTAACTGCATCCAGTATATCCTGACATATTGTTTTCCTTTTCATTCTGCTCAAAATAGTTTATAATTTCCTTTGTGGTTTCTTCTTTGGCCCATAAATTATTTAGAACCATGGGCTTCGTTTTAGAATATTTCTGAGCTTATGGTTATCAATTTGTAACATTTGTGATGTAACTCACTGTGGTCAAGATGTTTTGTGTGATTCACATCCACTAAAACTTGTTGATCTGATTTTATGGCCAATTACATGGCCTTTCTTAGGTGATCTGTTGCTTCCTAACAAGCCACTCCTAGAACTTAATTGCTTAAACATAGTACTTTATTATTGTTATTGATTCTGTTGGTTGTCTGGCTAATTCTTATGTTAAATTCCCTTGATCTCACTCATGAGGCTGCACTTGACTGGAGGGTTGGCTGGGACCTGGGACACTGGATGGGCTGGACCTCTCTTCATGTGACGTTTCAGCCTCCTGGAGGTTAGCCGCTTCTCCCTTGCATAGCAGCAGCATCACTGCAAAAGGGTGGGGATAAAATGGCAAGGCCTCTGAGGCTTTGACTCCTAAGTATCATAACATCAATTCTGCCACATGCCATTGGTCAAACCAGGTCACAAGACCAGCTCAAACTAAGTAAGTGAGAAAATAGACTCTTCCATTTTTCAGGAGGAGGGACATTTAAGGGTGGCCATCCATGTTTAATGTACTGCACGTCATGAAGTTTTCATGATTCCTGAAAAAATATAGGCTCCTGCAATTGTTGAAAATGGTGTTCTGTAAATTTCTGTCATGACGAATTGGTCAATATTATTCAAATCCATATCCTTACAGGTTTTTAAAATTTACCTGTTGTGATAAATTACCTCACTGTGACTATAGATTTGTCTATTTTTCACTTGTAAGTTTTTATTTCTTGTGTTTTAAAGCTAGAGGGTCTTCTTGATAGACTGTCTTCTTGATAAATTGCTCTGTTTTCATTATTAAATGTTCTTTATCCCTGGTATGGACATTCTACGTGATCAATATTAATTGTGCCATACAGCTTTCTCATAGTTTTTATTTGAATGGTAGACATTGCAAATGTTACCTTTATTTTATTGTTACTTTTATTTTATCCTGTTTCTTTTATTTTATTTTACATTTGTCTTTTTTAAGGCTGCACCTGTGGCATATGGAGGTTCCCAGGCTAGGAGTCTAATCGGAGGTGCAGCTGCTGACCTATGCCACAGCCACAGCAACATAGGATCCGAGCTGCGTCTGCAACCTACACCACAGCTCATGGCAATGCTGGATCCTTAACCCACTGAGCAAGGCCAGGAATTGAACCCGCATCCTCATGGATTCTAGTCAGGTGCATTAACTAGAATCCTGTTACTTTTAAATCATTGGTATCTTCATACTTCAAGTTCACCTCTTGTAAACAGGATATGGCTGGCTTTTTCTTCACTCTGAAAAATGTTGCCTTTTAATTCCCCTTTGCCATGTAAGATAATATTCTCACTAGCTTCTGGGATTAGAATTTGGGTGTATTTGGGAGGCCGTTCTTTGATCACATATCTTACTGCTACCTCTCTCGTGTTCCCTCCCTTCTAGCCCCCAGTGCAATTCTCAGGGGAAGTAAAAACAGCAACAGGAACAACAATAACAATAACAGAAAACAAAACAAAAAGTGGTTCACAGTAGGAAAAAAAAGGCAAGCACAGCTCTGAAGATGGGGGAGGGAGTAGTATCTTAGGTTTTAATTTTCCATGGACATAGAAGGGAAAAAAATTAACAGCTGTTAAGAAATTACCTCTCCAAAGTTGCTTCCCCCCATTCTTGAAACTCTCTCAAAATCTCTACAGATAAAAGCACCATTTAAAAACATCAGTTTCTGGAGTTCTTTGTCAACACCTATGCTCACAACCCCTGTCATGAGTTTAGGAAGAGGTGGATTTCTTGAAGCTGAGGGATGTTGTAAATGTCAGGAGACCATTCAGGGAGCGCATACGACCCTCATTTCTCACAGTTTTAATCTGTGTTGCTTGCTTTGGATCTGATAATCTTACAGAAAATAGAATTCTGAGTGCACTTTTGAATTATACCCTAGGAGAATTATGCCTTAACAATCTGTTCCATTAGAAATCTTCACGTAGCCATGTTTGTGAAGAATTCGCATTAACCCTTTCCAAATAAAAGCAAATTAAGTTTAGTGACAGAATTGCAGGAGGAAAATGTTCCTTTCCTTTTCTTTTCCCTTTCTCCTAAAATATCCGGGGGGTGGTGTCAGTGTTGGGGAATAATGTACATTAGTCACCTTCTGAGGCTAGAACCAGTCTGTTTAATCAAAAGGACAAACTTTTTTTTTTTATAGGACTATGTGATTCAAGTCCTTTATGCTTGGGCTAAAAATGTATTAAGATATCTGGCTCCGATGAAGTAAAACAACTACTGCCATGGGTGATGATTTTTCTGGACGTAGCAGAGAATGTGCTGTGAAACATGGCACTAAAACCAAGTAAGTGCTTTTTTGCCTGGGACATACACAAGTTTGGAAGATCTGTGACTTATAGATCTGGTGAATAACAGCGTGCTGCTAACATTACCAGTGTTGGACTTGGAAGATTCTGTGGTTCCACAGAGGCTGCTTTGAAGATACAATCAGGTTAAGTAGTTCCTTTTCAATAAATCTCCTAAATGTGCACTTCCAACATTTTGCACAGCAACAAAGCAACCATTAGCTCCAAACACATGCAATTCACTTCGCTGTCATTACCAAAAAAATACATGTATTTGGGCAGGAGAGATGGTGGTCTCAGCTGGGCACAGGTGCGGGGGAGAGCTTACAGCACTTTATCAGAGTCCGTGGAAAACATCACTGTCAGGACAAAAGGTTGGGACAGTCGGTCCTCAAGGTTTCATTCTCAAATGTCTGGTGCTCGCTTCACGCCCCCATCTGCTGAGCCAAATCTAATTCACATCCATCATGCTTGCTCTTTAGACTCACTTAAAATCAATTGTAGTTATGCTCAGAGGTACTGGGGGAGTCTGGCTCCTATCCCAGCCTTATGACCTCACCGAGGGCTGACAGTCTTAAGCCCCAGCAGCTCCCAAGATTGAACATGGAAAACTTGCCCTTGGGAATAAGTCTGCTCTCTTTGGTGACTATTTATCGAGCTTCCATCATGTGCCAGACACTGTGGACGAGGGTGGGGGAGAGGGCTGGGAGAGAAACACCAAGTGGGAGGTGGGCTTGGTACTGTCCTAGGACCTGAGAACAAGCCCCTGTCCTGTGTCCCATTGGTCCCATCTCGTCTCCTTTAGCTGCCCTCCTCCACATAGCACAAGGAACTGTAAGCCAAGGGTACACGCACACCAGAGAAGTCCATCCAGAGCCCACTGCTGCTTCTTTATTTAGACCATGCTCTGACCACAGGGATCCTAGAAATTTCTTCCTAAATGGCTCAAGTCTACTTCCTGAGCCTTCATGACCCTCTTCCCTGGGTTATTCTCCTAGAACTGACAACCTTCCAGCATGACCACTCCTAAGACTTAGGGTTGACCAAGAGGCAGCTGCCAGGGCCAGAAGATACATGAATAGCACTTGGATGTGCAGGCTGGAGGCTGCACACTGGTAACCAGAACCGTTGCAGTGAGGAAAGGATCCAGCATTATAACAAGAACGGGGATAGCCATGGAGTTCAAGAACTCAAACCTAGCCAGTTAGATTTCATGAAGGTATTTCTAAAGTTAAAGAAGTTAAATTTTTTAATCATTTTAAATTTCATTTTAAACTTTTAAATATTAGACCTCTGATATTAATTTGTACTCCCGCCTTGAACCCTGTAAGTATTAAGAGCTCCTCTGTAGGCATGGAGTTAAGAAATCAAATCAGTGTGAATCATCCACTGTTACATATGGTTCAGCAGGGGCTTCTAAAAACATTTTCAGGGATATAGTAATCTAATTCTGAAGTCAGATTTCTGGGTTCAAAACCAGGCTTTAGCTTTTAATACTTGGATAATCTTGGAGAAGTTAGAGGGGTGTTCACTTAACAGATCCACTGGTTGATCTGTGTTCTCCATTCCCTGTGTAAAGCATGCTGGTGACATCCAAGCCAGTCGTTCCAGTTCTCCATGGGTGCAGAACAAACCACCCACATTCAGCAGCTTAAAATGAATATCTTTTTTATGCTCACGAATTAGTCCCTGGGAAGTGCTCTGCGCGGCTGGCTCATCTCTACTCTGCATGGTTGAAGGCAGAATAGCTTGACCCGGTCTGGAGGCTCTGCCTTCCAGATGCTTCATTCACACGGCTGGCAAGTGCTGTTAGTATCAGCTGGGAGCTTGGATGGGGCCAGGGGATAAGGGCTTTGGTCCTTCTCCATGTGGCATCTCAACAGTTTGCTTGGGCTTCTTCGCACAAGTGTCTGAATTCCAAGAGGCAATGTTGCAAAAGAACAAGGTGAGAACGCAATTTGTATGACTTAACCTTGGAAGTCACATGGTATCATTTTCACTGCAAGCAATCAAGGTGGTCACGGAGGCCATTCCAGGTTCAAGGGGAGGGGACATAGATCCTGGATGAACTTATGAAATGCATAGTTACAATCATATTAAAATATAGCATCCTCTCTAAGAGTTCCATACATTTCTGCTCTTACTAGATGAGTTATCTAAAAGTTAGTCCTTAAGTCTTTCAATATTGTTGTCATCACAATTTAATTAAATATGATAACTAATGATAAAACCTGAGTATGAAAAAAAGGTGCTTTTTTCCCCTTTTGAAAATTAGGCAAATACTTTGGAAGGACTGGATAAGAAAAATCATGCAAGTTGAACACTGAAAAAATAACTATAGAAGATTAGAAAAATAAAAAAAAGGTATCTAGAAGGATGGTCATCGGATTCCCTCACCTGTGTTCCCAGGTTTATTCTGCATCAAAGAAACTGAAACTAAAAAACGCTGAGCATATGTCATGTGTGTGGTTTCTGCCAGAAAAACAGGGCCGGATCCCAGTTAGTGGTTTCTAGTGAAAGAGAAGACTTTGTCCAGTTGGTGTACATTCATATGTTTAAAAAAAGTAGAGTGTTGAGGATATGCGTGAATTGGTTTTTAATATTTTATTATTCCAGTTGGCATTTTCAATTAACAAATTACTGATGCTTGGAGTTCCCATTGTGGTGCAGCTGAAACGAATCTGACTAGGAACCATGAGGTTGCGGGTTTGATCCCTGGCCTTGCTCAAGTGGGTTAAGGATCTGGCATTGCCGTGAGCTGTGGTGTAGGTTGCAGATATGGCTCGGATGCCGCGTTGCTATGGCTGTGGTGTAGACCAGCAGCTGTAACTCCGATTAGACCCCTAGCCTGAGACCTCCATATGCCACAGGTGCGGCCCTAAAATGACAAAAGACAAAAAATAAAACAAATTACCGATGCTTATTGTGTTCATTATGAAGCCTTCCACCAATGCTTGACCTCAGTTCACTCATCTGTAATATGGGTATTATAACTATGATACTTATCTCACAGTGTTTTTGAAATAAAGAACTAAAACAATCCACTTAAACATTTAGTGTTTAATACACATTTAATTATTAGAGTTATAGTTATTGTAATTACTTTGGGTCACAAGGAGGAGAGAGAGACCCCATAACCTCAGGGAACGGGGGTCTGGCAGGGGACATGGGGGAGAGGGAGGGTCAGGAAGCCATGCCCAGGCTCCCACAGTAGGTGTCACAGGAGTGAGGCATCCTTCTGGATCCTCAGGGGCTCCAGTCCCTTCTTGTCCTGTCAAGAGCACCTCGTCTAGTGAGCTGGCTATCCTCAACCCTCAGCTCCTTTTCTAGCTGCTTCTCTCTCTCTTGGATTCTCTCTATGGACGCCCTGCCTGCACGTTTTCCTTTTACTTCTTGTATTAGTCTTTTAACTCCTCCAGAGATAGACTCTTGCTGGGTTGGCTGGTCTTCATCCAAAAAGGAGCCCACTTGGAATTCCCATCATGGCACAGCGGAAACGATTGCGACTGGGAACCATGAGGTTGCGGGTTCAATCCCTGGCCTCCCTCCAGTAGGCTAAAGATCTGGCATTGCTGTGGCTGTGGTGTAGGTCAGCAGCTGCAGCTCCAGTTTGCCCCCTAGCCTGGGAACCTCCATATGCCATGGGTGCAGCCCTAAAAAAAAAGCAAAAAATAAAAACAAATGAACAGAAAAAGAAAACAAAAAGGAGCCCACTTATCTGGCACTTGGCCCCCATATAAACGACTTGGCTACCACATATATCAGGTGACTTTTAGCTGAGGAGCCAGTCACTTAGCCATGATGGCCAAGATATCTGTGTTTAGTGACACAGAGCAAGAAAACCCATGTACTATCAGTTTGGCTGTAGGTGTAGCAAGGATGGGGCGTTCATGGCTGATATTCACTCAGTGGGTAGTTACAACTACGCTGGGAGCTTACAACTGGTGTTAGTTCTGTTTGTGCAGTGCTGGGGCTCTGCTAATTATCTTGACTCTCACCCTTGCTTGATGATTATCTGATGATAAGCGATAGAAGACAGGAGCATTGTGCAGTAGGTCATGGATAGGAATCCAGCCCTGGTTTTTTTTTTACCTTGAATTTCTTGAATTTAATTTAGAATCTCTCTCACTCTGTCTTTTTTATGTGTCTCCCTCTGTCTCTGTTTTCCTTTCTTTTCTGTCTCTTGAACACACACACACGCACACACACGCTCCTCAATTCAATTACTCCTAAAACTAACTTGAAATAAAAGTCTTGTTTTATTGTTGCAAAATAATCTCAAAGTAGGTGCTTGAACAGAGATGTGGACAATTCATCTTGCAAATCCATCCTGCGGTCCCTGCTTTGCCAGGGTTTCTATTGCAGACGCATCATGAAAGCATCAAGTAAAAAAAGAAAATTGAAGTCATTTACCCAAAGTGACACCTGAATATGGCAAGATTTGTCATCCTAGTTGCATAGGATTTCAGCGTCCTTCAATCTTTAGTGATTATGTATGCTCTATCTTTAAAACCCACTTAGAGAAAAGTGTTTGAAAAATGATGCAAAAAAAAAAAAATCCATCTGGTATCAATTGTTTAAAACGCTCAGCAAAACTATCTTTTTGGAACACTCTAACACCCTAAATAGAATTAAGATTAAAATAACTCCCACATCTCACTCCTGGCCAAAAATTTGGGGAAAAGGGATGTTCTGACATTATAGAGTAAGAATCCCCACAAAAGATCCCTTTATATTTTTAACCAACAATATAGCTAGCTGCTTTCTTCTAGCCTACAGCTCTCCGAGGTCACCTCTAGCTCACATGAACTTAGCTGTTCATTTCTTTACTAAACATAGCAAAGAGGAGTTCCCATCGTGTCTCAGGGGTAACGAACCCGACTAGTATCCACGAGGATGCAGGTTCAATCCCTGGCCTTGGTCGGTGGGTTAAGGATCCAGTGTTTCCGTGAGCTGTGGTGCAGGTCGCAGATGTGGCTCAGATCCTGCATTGCTGTGGCTGTGGTGTGGCCCTGCGGCTACAGCTCCAACTGGACCACTAGCCTGGGACCCTGAGAACTTCCATATGCCACAGATGCGGCCCTAGAAAGACAAAACAAAAGCAAAAACCCTAAATAGAGCAAAGGAATAGGGAACCACCCTAAGAAAGAGACGTTAGCAACAGAAGCACTGACCGCAGTATGGAATTCCCCAGCCAGAGGTCAGATCTGAGTCACAATGGTGACTGAAGCCACAGCTGCTGGATCCTTAACCCACTGTGCCGGGCAAGGGGTCGAACCTGTGTCCCAGTCCTCCCAAGATGCCACCAACCCCACTGTGCCACAGCAGGAACTCCCGCACTGTTCTTTATCATTCCCCAAAAAGCGGCTTTATCAGAAGTCCTGGAAAAGAGCCCCTCAACCTACTTTGTGCTGTGCTTTTCATGCTAGTCCCTCTAGGGGGAGCACTTGCACGGCCCTCCTTCTCTGAGATCCTCCCTCTCAAAAACCCCGGTATTAGCCTAGATCACTCAAAGTTAGCTGTTCTGTTTTCAAACCACCTGTACTTGCTGATACCTTCAAGGAAGAGCCAGAAGCAGAACTCTGCATTTGTTCACTCCAGAAATATTTATTGAGCATCTATTATGGGGGCAAGACTTGGTGGGTGCTTGAATCACAGTAAGGACGGAGACCTGCTCCCTGATCCAAGGACACAACACATGTACAGTCCTGCCTGTATGTCCAAGAGGGTGGGATTAGCCTGGGAAGGGATAAGCTTCGGGAGCTGTGGGGTCAGAGGGGAGACATCTGACCAGACATTGCTAGGACAGAGCGGTCATGAGAAATCTACACAGCCATGTCCTTCTTCACATCACGTTTATAGATTGAATAACTAATGCCTCGGGTATATTACATTTTCGACTGTATGAGATTAATTTAAAAGTGATACACGATGCACGGCATTCTTCTGTCCCTGTGGGACTTCTTTTGAAATGAAAGCCCACTTGCATTCAGGAGAAAGCATGGCTTAGCTGTGAAGATCAGGAAGTGAGGAGCCAGGCTGCCTAGGTCACAGCTCAGCCCTCCTTATACCAACGATGGTGTGACTTTGGACAAGCTACTTTAGCGTCCCCGTGCGTTGGGTTTCTCATCTGTGAAATGGCCTCTTAGGGATGGAATGAAGATGAAGGGAATGAATGCACAAAGAATGGTCCTTAAATGAGGTGGCGCATGATAGATCTTCTAAAATGTTAGCTACAATGAAGATCACGGTGGGGAGGGGATGAAATATTCTGTGGTTAAAATGGGTTCTTGATACTGCAAAAGTTTGGGGATTGAAAGTTTTTTTTATTTTTCTTCCCAGAGGTCTGGCTGGGAAGAACTGAGCCAGTTCCATCAATGGGCATAAACCCTAGAAACTACTGTCGCCCACCCCAAGTCAGCCACACATACTGGTCCCACTCTTTTCAAACTTCTCATGTCCATTTCTTGCTCATGCCCTCTGCACATTGATGCTGGTCGGTGAGGATGCCTCTGCCTGAGACCCTTCCCTGTCAAAGTGCATGAGAAACGTGTGGCTATTCCAGCCCATCCAGTCCTCATGGATTCCGCCCACCCGTATTCTTCATCCCAAGCCTCCACCCCCTTGTAGCCTCCATCCTTATTCACCGGATGAGAACCTTGAGCTCTCCCGGGTTCCACATACACAGTCATTGTAGTTGCCTCCCAGCTCGACAGTAAAAACTGAGGTAACGGGTGTGTTTGGCAGGGGAGAGGGGGTGTGGGGGCAAGGCCAGGAGGCATTTATTAAAGTTATGACGGAGTCTGGGGAGTTGAAAATGTACAATTAGAGTGGGGAAACTATGCTTGGTTTGAGCCCAGTTTTAGCATCTGAGTAGATTTAATTTCTTTCTTTCCTTATCCATGACCTCCGTTTTCCTGTGACGTCTCATCACTCAGTAACCAGAAAGAGGTATAAGCAACCAGGACCTGCAGCAAAACCTCTGAAATCCAGATGACATCTGCAATTACTCAGACTTAGGGTTCAGTGCTATTAAATGGTGACTTCTCTTGGGAATGTGGGTGAGTCAAGAACAAGACTCCAGTTCTCTTTAACCCCCCATCTCTCCATCAGTATATGTGTGTATGCATGTGTGTGTTTTTCTTCCCCCATGTTTCTCTATTCGTCTATCCAGTTATCCATCTCTGTCTATTCTATATCTATCTAACTATCTATTAGTGTCTCTAGATTGAAGAACTGACTAGAAGTGTGTTGCCAAGAGCTCTGAGCTTTGGGGATCAAGACAATCGTTGGAAATATGTATGTTTGTTATATGGAATGAAGCGCCTGAAAACTCACCCAGACAATAAATTACTAAGAAACTACTCTGTGTGTGCCAATCACTGTCCTAGATGAATTTTTTTTTTTTTTTTTTGCTTTTTAGGGCTGCACCCGCAGCATATGGAAGTTCCGAGGCTAGGGGATGAATAGGAGCTATAGCCACCAGCCTACACCACAGCTCACAGCAATGCCAGATCCTTAACCCACTGAGCAAGGCCAGGGATAGAACCCATGTCCTCATGGATATTCGGTTCGTTACCACTGAGCCACAACAGAAGCTCCCTAGATCATCTTATTTTATCCTCAAAGCAATGCTGTGTGGCAGGTCCAAGTATTTGCATTTCACAAAAGTGGAAATAGGAGACTAGGAGATATTAAAAACTTTTTGTTGTGTCACATATCTAACAAGTGGCAAATTTTTCAGTTTAACCTCCTGACACCTAGACAAATGGATTCAGGAGAAAAAAGAAATTGAAACAATTAAAAAATAAATAAAAACAATGACTAAACACATGGTGTGGGGATCCAAGTTGTTCTTACAGATGCACATAACAAATTGGTACCCTCGTGGATGCAATAATTTGACATCCCCCGGTCCATGTCTCTAGTACGTCTGTGCTCTTTCTCCCACTAAACCTCTTTTTACCCACCATTCATCCTGGACAAGCTTCCTCATCTCTCAAAATGATATACCTGGACCATCAGCAACTTACCTGGTCTGGAGGCCCCAGCCACGCTGACTGTAATTTTTCTCAGGCTGTTTTCAGCAATGGGCCCTTTACTGGCACAGAAGACCCCAAGAAGCTCTTGAAATAATTGCTTCTTATGCCACCTCCATCCCCCCAAATCCTCACAAATTAATGAATGGAGAGTGTTCATTTTTGATGAGATTTCAGTGAGGTGAGATTTTTTAAGCTATTAAATATTTCAGCGAGTTTTTTGTTCATAACAGCAATATGCTTCCGCAAGTACTTCAAAGTCAGTGATCTAAAAAAAAAAAAGAAATACCCAAGTGCACCTTTAAAAGCTACAGTCAAATGTGTCAACATCCATTGGACTGTACCTACATCATCGGTGGGAAGCCCTTGCCCTGAGGACAAAGACCGGGTCAGCCAGCAACTGAAGAAGAGATAGGTGGTCCAGTGAAAGGAACATTGGGACGTGCATCTGCCACTAACCAGCTTAATTAGCTACATGACTTTGGTTAAATCACCTTCACTTCCTATAAGACTGATGGGAACGCACCTTGCTGCTGTAGAAGGTGATGTGTCAAAAAAATGAGATAGTGGCTGTGGGAGAGTTTTTAAAATTTATTTTACGCGTGTGTGTGTGTGTGTGTGAACCATTTGGATCCCCACAACTCACATTTAGTCATTGTTTTTATTTAATTTATTTTTTAATTGTTTTAAAATTATTTTCTTAATCCATCTTCCTGTGTGTTAGAAAGTTTTATATATATATATATATATATATATATATATATATATATATGATGGAAATATATATAGAAAGGATAGAAATGCTCTAAAATTAGGTTGTGATGATGATGGTACAACTGTAGACACAATAAAATTCAATGAACTAAAAAGATATATACATATATACATATATATACACACACACTCATACACACACACACACATATATATACACACACACATATGTGGTATTATATACACTATGAACACTACTTCCATTAAGCCAGGGGCTGAGTCACTCTGTGTGTCAATGAGTAAATCCTGAAGGAGCAAGTTCAGGGGAGATGCAGACATAATACTGAGCTGAGTCACTCTCCTTGGGCCCTCATTACACTGTGGCAAGTCGGTCAGTGGAGGTGACATGGTGGAGGGCTCATCAGGTGAGCAGTAAGAGAGGGAAGGGAAGTGATCAGGTGCTAGAGGGGGAGTGAAAAGGGAGGAGAGGATGGGCAACGGAGGAATCCCATTGGTGAACTGTTATCCACCCATTAATTCATTTAGCCAGTCGGTCACTCTCCTCACAACTTTTGTGCACGTGGCATATGCACAGCCCAGGGCTGGATGTTGTGGGGGTTCAGGCCGCATGTTGCTGCTCTTGCCCCCAGTCATATAAGTCACAAAGCCTGGTGAAGGGCCAGATGAAGTAAATGAGGTACCGTAATCCTTCCCCTGTCATGTCTTATTCTCTATGAGCCTTTTAGGAGCTCAGAGTTGCACCCCAAGAAGGTATGTATGGGAGAGTTAGACATACCCATTCCAGGGCTGGGCGTGTGAGGGGAGAGGAAGACCAGATGGCTGCCATAGTACCGGTGTGGCTGCTTTGAAAAGAACCTTCAAAGGAATCAGGATGCTATTACGGCTTAGTCACCAAATAAGGCTCCAAACACCCTCAGTTGGGGCTGAATGGAAAGGAGTCAAGGAGAAGGTCTACTCATGCTTCTAGGACACTGAACTACCTCAACCGCTTCATCTACGTCCTCGGAGGGTTGTACCAATTAATATGTTAAAGAGTGTCAATTGCCAATCACAGTACTGGACAGATAGGTGCTCATTAGAACTCATGGCTCCTCAGGCCAGCTTTTCCCCAAGAGTAAATATTGCCTCAGTTGTCTTCTGGAGGTTAATGTTGATGAAATAAAAATTCACATTGTAAAAAGCAAGACAGGAAAAATTTAAACATAAAATTTTCTCTCCGCCCATCTGGGCCGCCTCCCTCCCCTCTAGGGTGCATTGTGCAGGTGCATTATGCAATAACCACACCTCCCAGTAGGAGAAATATCTGCTTAATCATAAAGATCATTTTTTTCCTTCTGGGACCAATCATGGAACTCCTGAGAAGATAACATTCCTTTCTCAATCCTGTAAGGAGTTGCAATGACCCACCACTCACCTTGAATGTGCAGACATATTTGATGACCTTTATGTACAACGGTGATATATCATTTCCCATAAAGATGGTGACTGGTATGGGACAGACTGAGGCAGACAACCTGGGAATATACTGGGCTGCACCCAATGCAAGTGCTTAAATACCTACGACCTTATAATGAGACTAGCTATATTATTTTGAAGCTTATTGTTTCTCGTATTACCAGACATGTGACTGAGCCTCCAATAGAAATAACAATGATATAGGTGACTTGAAATAATTGATCAAATGTATAGCTCTACAAGATAAATGAGTGTCATGGCGTAGCTCTAGATAGGGGAAGAAACAATAAGAAAGAATCGTTTCCTGGACCTTAACAACAGGCTAGTAAGACAGGTAGTCCAGAGGCTTTTGGCTGCTGTTAACCGGGCCTCGTCCAGTAATAGCACACTGAGTGGCCTATCAACAGCATCCTTCCCTGACCTGGGAATGAGCATTTCTAGCATCATGGGCCCAATTGGTCATGCAATGCCTCCCAGTCCCTAGTTGAGATTAAGACCCAAAGGAAAGAGATGGAAAAGTCAAAGATATTGGCCACCACCCGGTTTTACAAGAATCATGTCACTATCCACTGCAGTTGTTGACGTCCATACACTCTGAAAGGAATGCAGGATGAAGATGAGGAAGAAGGACTCGGTGCTCGGAGGAAACTATAGAACAGACCTTCAGAGAATTAGATGTTTTCAGGACAAGTTTTTTATGAACCTGGATTCTTGCCTCTTCCCATACTTAGCAAAGCACTGAAACCACTGGCTGCCTCTCTCCTGTCCAGCAACAACCTTCTACCAATATAAGTGCATGTGTCCTCTTCGACAAGTCGTATGTCTACTGGCCCCTACTCCCCCACTTCAGAGCAGTTCTCAGAGCTCTCCAAGAGACGGTCTTCCAGGTTTAGTCCTCAATTTGGCTCGAATAAAAGTTTCCATTTCTTTCTTTGACCACTGAGTATTCTTTTTTTCATCGAGAAAGTGATTGGAAGAAAGTCAATCTTAATAGTAATTCTCTGCTAACCAGAGAACTTTATTTAATATATCCTGTCAAATATATATACACACACACACATATATAAAGCCAAATCACTTTGCTGTACACCTGAAACTAACACAATATTGCAAATAAGCTATATACTTCAATACAAAAATCTTATCAATATCAAACTCCTGGAGTTCCCGTCGTGGCGCAGCGGAAATGAATCCGACTGGAACCAGGTGGTTTTGGGTTCTATCCCTGGCCTCACTCAGTGGGTTAAGGATCCAGCGTTGCCGTGAGCTGTGGTGCAGGTCACAAATATGGCTTGGATCCTTCGTTGCTGTGGCTGTGGTGTAGGCCGGCAGCTACAGCTCCGATTAGACCCCTAGCCTGGGAATCTCCATATGCTGTGGGTAAGGCCCTAAAAAGCCAAAAAAACCCCACAAACTTCTCCTTCCCAAGTGTTTTGGATATTCTCCATATATGGAAAGGACTCCTTCCTACAAGATCTAATGTCCTTTCTTTCTTCCTTAGTTTCTTTCTTTCTTTCTCTTTCTTTCTTTCTTTCTTTCTTTCTTTCTCTCTCTCTCTCTCTCTCTCTTTCTTTCTTTTCCTTCCTTCCTTCCTTCCTTCCTTCCTTCCTTTCTTTCTTTCTTTCTTTCTTTCTGTCCTTCCTTCCTTCCTTCATTTCTTCTTTCCTTCTTTCCTTTTTCGCTTCTTTACTTCCTTCTTTCCCTTTTTTTTTTTAGGGCCACACCTACAGCATATGGAAGTTCCTGGGCCAGGAGTTGAATCAGAGCTGCAGTTGCCGGCCTACACCACAGCCACAGAAACACGGGATCTGAATCACATCTGCCTCCTATACCACAGCTCATGTCAACACCAGATCCTTAACCCACTGAGCAAGGCCAGGGATCAAACCCACATCCTCACAGAGATAGTGGTGGGTCTTAAAGTACTGAGCCACAACAGGAACGCCACAAATGTCATTTTTTATCTGCAAGATGTGTAGTAGGTTGGGTTAGTGAACAGATGGTTTGTACCTTGTTGATTTTGCATTTGCCGAAACAGTGGCCACATTCTCTGGAAATTTAATTTTCAAGGGTATTTTGTGACTCCTCCCAGAGTCTGCTCTAGGCTGCTGTAGATGAAAATCATTTCACCTGCAGTATTTAGAGCTGGAACTAATGAATCTTCATATCTTTTCAGACTCATCTGTTCTTATTTAAAAGCGATGAATTGTGGCAGTTTGGAAAGATGTACTTGCTCATTGGCGCAATAAAAAATAGATGGCATTGCGGCACAAAAGTTCTTAATGTCCTTCCCCAAGGGGAAAAAGATAATTGCTACAAGGAATTAAAATTTAACTCCTTGCTCTTGTTCCTTCAAAAATATTCACTCTCATTTTTACCTCTTCTTAAAACCTTTTCCTCCTATTGTTTGCTCAGTTCAAGGGCAGGATATTTTATGTTGATTATGGATACATTAATATTTTCTCATCTATATCTAGAATATTGATAACAAAATGAATGTTCGTTTTTGGAGTATTTTTCTAAAGAACTCAGAGGGCTTTGGAGACTTAAATTCAACATGCAGAATTCAGACTGGTTATCACTCTCCCCAAATATCAAATGACTAAATGGTACCTAGAGGCAACTTTTATCTTGGGATTTCTAACGGTGAAAAGAGTGTGAGGAGTAAAATCTCTAAGTAAATGCAAAGTCAACACATCCTTAGGGAAGAGCGGATATGTGTGTGTTAGGGAGTGAAGGCTCTCAGCATTACAGCTTCATTAGCAAATGAAGGCCAGTATTACCATCTGGTTATTAAGTTATGGAAGAGCTGCCAGGATTTTTTCCAATGGTGCAGTAGAAAGGGAGTCAGCATGTTTTGATTCCGACTTTGGCATTTCTTGCTAACTAATTATGTCATCTTGAGAATACACTGGATGTTTTCGAAACACAAATTCCTCCTCTCTAAGAAGAAACGGTCAGATCTGGAGACAGAAAATACCCAGCATGACCACTCCCCAGTCTTGTGCCCACAACAGACATCAATGTCAATCTTGCTATGATGTCCTGTTGAGTCCCTCCACCCCTGACCTTGGCACAAGGTCAACGTCGTGCACTAGGTAGCCACAATTAATCGATAAGAGTTCACTGGAGTAAAATCCACTTGCCACTCCTGGCCTAGAGGATTTGCAAGGTACCATCTACAATCCTAGGCTTCTCTCCCTCCTGCCTAAATGTAATAACAATGATTTAAAACAACTGAGCCTTTTGGCAAGCACCCATAATACCCTTTGTTAGATGAAAGCCCCAGGGGAACATGGCCCCAGACTAATGAAGTACTTAAAATGTCACATGCATAGCCTGTGGCGGTGGAGTGGTAACTGATGCACTTTCGGAGTCTGACTCAGGATATTGAGATTTAATCTGATTTCTCCTAAACATAAACCCCACATGTGATTTTAAAACTATGCTGCAAGCAAAGGAGAAAGGGAATATTTAGCAGTAAAAAAGATCCAGATATTGGCAGCAACTACTCCATCTCTGTGGAATCTTTGTTGTTGTTGTTCCTGGGATGACACCGCAAAGGCTTGTAGCTCTGAGCCCATTCCCTTGCCTCCTGGACGGAACTGGAGGATGATCTGTATCAGCGGGCTGGGTCTTTAGGAAGCAATTACACATTTGCCTGCATGACCCAACATGACAGACCAAGAACGTAGTGTTTACTCGTTGCCCTGATTAGGTCCCCATGAACTGACAGGTTACATGTTGTCCAGGCTTGTTTTATTTTCACGCTGGACTCTTCAGTTGCTTTGGCCCCAGAGAAATCAAGACCTTCCTAAAAGAAACGAAGCAGAATGAAATGCACTGTTGATTTACATACTCGCCATGGACAATGGCCTTGGGGGGGAAGGGGGCTCCTTTTGTTCTGTGTTGCTTTTGTGATGATTTGAAGCTCAGCGTCCTTCCAGATTGAGTCTATAAATTGATACCCATGTCAACTTACCAAAAAAAAAATAAAAAATAAAGCACAACCTGAATGTGGAGAGTTAAGTTTACTTGCGGTGAAATGAGGATTTAAACCCAGGAGGCAGCATCTCAGGGAGCCCCGAGAAACCGCTCCGAGGGGGCAAGGAGGGAGCTAGAATATAGGAGGTTTTGTAACAAAGGCAAGGTAGAGGTGTGGGTTTACTGGAATTGATAGGACACTTAAACACAGGTAGCTGTAGGAGCCCCAGTAAGGGACCACAGATAGAGGGGGAAACTTGGGGGACTTTGGGAGACCACTGTAAGTTAATAATTGCTCAAGAGGGCCATCAGAATGAGGCAGGCTTGCCTGACCAGTGGAGGCCTAAGATAGGCCTCAGGCCACTGGGTGGGGGATGGAGTGAGGCCTGCATTCAGGTTCAAGGGCAGAAGGACCACACTTCCGCCGATTTGAATAAGCACATTGACCTTCCTAGTCTGACTTTATAAGGCCAAATACCCTCTTACAGGATACCAAGGAGGAGCTACTACTCCAAGAAAGAGGAAGAGGTGGTCTTTTCCCACCCACACTTCCCTCGGTTGATAAAACTGTAGCCTGTCGAATTCTCGGGGCAGAGCCTCCTTGCCTGCCTGGTTGTATCTCCAACAAGCATCCCATTTCAATCAGTCTGTTTCTTGCCTATGGCTTTGTGTCTTGCTGAAATCTGTCTGCACTGAGGCACAAAGAACCTGAAGTTCAGAAACCAGGTGAGTGAAAAACTCTTGAGTTCAAGGCCCAATCTGGGTTATGCCTAAAGTCAAGCCATAGATGCTGTCAGTTTCAGAATCACTCAAATAGACACACGTTCAATTATTTGGTTTGCCAAGAATTCATTTCTTCATTTTTCGAAGAGTGCTATAAATGAGCTTTATTGTATTTGCTAGTATAATAACACTATATTGTGTGTATGTGTCCATTTTTTTTCCTTTTTTTTTATGGCCACACCTATAGCATATGGAATTTCCTGGGCTAGGGGTCGAATCAGAGCTGCAGCCGAGGCCTATGCCACAGCCATGGCAACACTGGATCCAACCTGCATCTGCGTTCTACACCACAGTTTGCGGCAACGCCAGATCCTTAAGCCACTGAGCCAGGCCAGGGATCAAACCCACATCCTCAAGGACACTAGGTCAGGTTCTTAACCTGCTGAGCCACAATGGGAACTCCAAGCATTATCCTTTCTTGACAGTTGTCTACATCAGCACTTTTTTTGTTTACAGTGCCTGATGTTCATTAGATGCTCAGTGTTTCATAACTCTATCTGCAAATTTTTGAAGGCAGAAAAAGAATATAGAGGTTCTTAGAAGAGGTCAGGATGACAGAACTAACAAGATGGCAGTTTGGTCTGTGGTGACAGGTGCTACATAAATATCAGGACATTGAAACTATGATCAATATACATTTTTGAAAGCTTGGGGAATATAAGGAGCTGTTATATTTTTCTTATTATTATAGAAGGTACTGTCTGGGAGTATCAATGACTCTCAAAGAGTTTGGAGATACAGTCATAATTCTTTTTTTTTTTTTTTTTTTTTTTTTTGCTTTTTAGGGCTGTGCCCACCACACATGGAAGATCCCAGGCTAGGGGTGTAATCAGAGCTGTGGCTGCCAGCCTATGCCACAGCCACAGCAATGAGGGATCCAAGCCATCGCTGAGACCTACACCACAGCTCACGGCAACACTGGATCCTTAACCCACCGAACGTGGCCCAGGATTGAACCCTCATCCTCATGGATCCTAGCTGGGTTCGTTAACCGCTGAGCCAAGAAGGGAACTCTGATTTTGTAATTTTTCTAGTCATTATTCTTATGTGATTGGCAGAAGAGGTGAAGCATAGGGAAGAAAATTATTACTTCCCCAAGCTTACAAAGCAGGTGTGAGAAAGGAGTCAGCACTGAGACTCAGTAAAGCATAATATTAAATATTTTCACCATGGGATATTTAGGCTACAATATCTCAATTTCTTACGCAGTCACTTTCCTTCAGTTAAAATATCTGTCATAGTAGACAATGTTTTCTGCCATCTGCCCATACGTCATTTATGTAGGAAGGCACATGATAAACCCAGATAGAGAATATTAATGCAATCAATATGTAATTGTCTGTTAGTTCGATTTGAAGCCTGCGTCAGCTACACTATCTATTCATACACAATCCCACCACAAAAGGTTTTTTCTCTCTTCATTATGGCAGCCAGACGCAAACCCTTAAGTCCATTTGGACAGAATTTGCTGAGATGTAACGGAAGCTTTCGCTTTGTTTCAAATCCACAACCCCTGCACAGGAAAATAAAATGTTACTCTCTAGCTTTACTTTGCTCTGATCTGGTCTCCCTGTTGATTCCAGCAAGGCTCAGTGATGAAGACCATCATTACTATTATTTTTTTCTTTTTACAGCTGCACCTGCGGTATATGGAGTTCCTAGGCTAGGGTTCGAAACGGAGCTGCAGCTACTGGCTTACACCGTGGCCACGACAGCACCAGATCCAAGCCATAGCTCTGACCTACGCTACAGCTTGTTGCAGTGCTGGATCCTTAACCCACTGAGCAAGGCTAGGGTTCGAACCCGCATCCTCTTCCTCACAGATACTAGGTCAGGTTCTTGCTGAGCCGCAACAGGAATTCCAGTTGCCATTGTTTTTCATTCAGCTTTCTCATCCTCCAGGTTCTTTCTCATTGGAAGGGCAACTTCTTCAAAGATAAAGGCTTGGAACGTATGTCGATGCATGTCTAGACTCAGAACTTTCTGCAACGGATAAGGACACAAAGTCAAAGTGGACTCCTGGACCTGGTCTCTGCTTTCGAGAACTTCCACTGGGAGAGATTCAAGTGACCGATAATCAAACAACCCAACGTCAAGAACCAGATGAGAGATGGCCCTTGGCATCACATGGGGTGTTCTGTGGCTGGGGGACTTGGCATAACCATGACATTGTCACCAAACTTTACGGTGGATGCGAGCCAGGTTCTAACTCTATTTTAATGTGGATTTTGAGCCTGAGACTCATACTTACACCTTGGAATACAACTGTGGCTGCTTGCAAAAGCAAAGCTTCGTGGTAATGATTTTGTTTTGTTTTGGAAAGAAATACTCTGCTTGTATTCCTCAAAAACCTCTAAACCATTGCTTTCCACGAAGCCAGCAGTTTTGCGTGGCCTTTGGTTCCTAATGTATGTCTCTAATTTGGTTCCAATGAGAGATGGATGGCTTCTTCGAACGTTATTTTCCTTGAAGTCATCATCCATCTGATTCCACTGTGAAGTAAGAGCTGTATCTGTGCCTATGTTATGCTCCAAAATCTATTTGTGGGTCAAAAGCCGGAGTCTCTCTGTCTTAAGAACCCAAGGAAATAATGATCACCAAAATAGCCCTTTATAGCGATGGATACCCTGGGTTAAATGAGAACATTTCTCAGGTAATGGCTAGAAAAAACTGGGCTTGTCTGTACATCTGTGTCACATTAAGACACCTAACTGAGAGGCAGGACTGAGTCACAGTTTTCTTCCAAATATAGAAATGATCGATCTTAGGTCATTACTATGCCTCTGTTGTGTTTCAAAAATCCAAACTAAAGAGTTCCCATCATGGCTCAGAGGTTCACCAGTCTGACAAGCATCCATGAGGATGCAAATTCAACCCTGGCCTTGCTCAGTGGGTTAAGGATCCCGCGTTGCTATGAGCTGTGGTGTAGGTCGCAGATGCAGCTCAGATCCTGCATTGTTGTGGCTGTGATGTAGGCCGGTGGCTACAGCTCCGATTGGACCCCTAGCCTGGGAACCTCCATATGCCGCAAGTGTGGCCCTAAAAAGCAGCAAAAAAAAATTCCAAGCAAAGCCCATAAACAAATAGAACGGTGATATTGAAAACTGTAGGTTAGCAGAATAATACTTTGGAATATTAACACATTTCCCCTTTGGATGAGACAGTCTTTTCCCATTAAGTTTAGGCCAGGAGACTGAAGCTCATTCTCAGGAGAGGAGGTGGCTATCCCTTGAAATAATAATGATAATAATAGTAGAGTCAATGCTTGTGTGGTAGATATTATTTGCCTGCTGTCGTTCTGTGCAGTTTGCAGTAGCTCTTTGAATCTAGTCTTACCCCCTCCGCCAAGCAGGCAATTGCTGTTCTGTAAAACGCCCACTATCTTCACAGGATGAAGAGCTGGGCATAAACATAGGAGGAAGGACGTGCTTCATGCTCACATCTGGCCAAAGGAAAAATGAAGAGTCCCTCACCCCTGGACTACGTCCCTGTTCTGGGCCTCTGCTGCTTCCCAGCGGGCGAACTGTGTGACTGGCACGACTCAAAGCCTCGTTTGCTACCTGTGTGTCTGGGTTCCAAGGTACTCTTTTGTTACGGGTAGAAGACATAAAATGTACAAAAAGATAACTGCATGGAAGATGTATAGCTCAATATTATACATGCACATGCAGAATTCATATTATTAAAATTATATTCTGTATGTCCCCCAATAAAAAAGGAAAAGTAAAGATGCGTTCGGAAATTTGGAAAAAGACTCCCAAGAACTTCTAATACAAGGCTGGGATATACACTAAGAAGTATATATATATATATATATATATATGTATATATACACACACACACACACACACACACACATATATTTTATTTGAAGTAGAGTTGATTTACAATATTGTATTAGTTTCAGGTGTACAGCAAAGTAATTCAGTTATACATATACATATATGTGTATATATATATGTGTGTGTGTATATATATATACTTTTTCAATTCTTTTCCATTATAGTTTATCAGGAGATAACTACTGTACAATTCTGGTTGTTGTTTTTTTGCTTTTTGTTTTTCTTTCTTTCTTTCTTTCTTTTTTTTTTTTTTTTTTTTTTTTTTTTTTTTTTTTTTTTTTTTTTTTTTTTTTTTTTTTGCTTTTTAGGGCCACAAGTGTGGCATATAGAAGTTCCCAGGCTAGGGGTCGAATTGGAGCTGCAGCCTCTGGTCTATGCGGCTCGGATCCCACAGCCACAGCAACGTGGGATCCTAGCTGCATCTGCAACCTCCACCATAGCTCCCAGCAACACTGGATCCTTAACCCACTGAGCAAGGCCAGGCACCGAACCTGCGTCCTCGTGGTTCCTAGTCAGATTCGTTTCTGCTAAGCTGCTGCGGGAACTCCATAATAACGATTTTTCTAAAATCTATGTCTTAATGTGGAAGGTGGTGGTAGCAAGAAATACAAAGTCAAGTTACAGACAATGGAATAGATTCAAGCATCACAAACAGTGCATACTCAAGGGGATACAAAACATTATTTCAAATTAAAAAGCTATACTTTGGGGGATTCTGTGAGGAAAGTATACCCCCCAGCCTCCATTATGGGAACCACCCATCGTTGGATGTAACTGCAAGGCAGGGCCCCTTGAGCAGTCAGCTCAAGCAACTTTGCTCTGAAGAACAATGGTCAACACACGTCAGAGCCACCTTCACATCCATCTAAATTGTGGCTCTCCACACTTGCTCCTATAAAAAGATTCCTGGATGAAGGAGAGAGAAGGGTAGTTAAGATCAGACAGAGAGGTGATGTTTGGCTAAGAATTTTGCTTCGACAGTAGAGAACCTTCGAGCAAATCAAAGTCAGGTGAACTGGTCCAGCCTGGCCTGCAGACAGATTCCAGCTTGGGGATTCTACTTCCACGTTTCTGGATTGGGACCTAATATTTGTATGATGAAAAGGCCTTCCCATTGATTTTTCTGCCAAAGATATCTAAATCCATTCGAAAGGCTTGACTTTCCTATTTACTCGATACATCCAGGTTCAGATTCACATGCAGAACTTTGGGAAGCTCAGTGCTAACACATTCATAAGGGCGGTGCTTCCATCAAGTGAGTATTTTGCCTAATGTTAATGTAGAAATGCACTAGATCGTTTCCATAAATGTACTTGAAAACCACGCAGTTTCTCCTTGTCCCACCTCTGGCCTTGAGCTCTGTTCATTGCCCCTGATTTCTGGCTCTGCCTGTTGAATGAAGAACCTCTCAGCTCCCACCAAGGGCAACGGGCTGTGGAGACAAGACAAGCGCAGCACAGAAATGTGAACATTGTATTGGTCAATGGTTACATCATGCTCTAGATATCGGACTCTGGGATTAGACTAATTGAAAACAGGCCTCCTGTCTCCTAACGCCACTGCGACAATGATTGTCTCTTACATCTGTAAAATTTTTCTCCAAGTACATTTGTCAGTGTATCGATGTTTTCCCAAATATAAGCTCTTTATTCTATCTTGCTTACATGCAAGGGCAGTGTTCAGGAACTGATTAACAAAAGTATCCCAATTTTATGCTCCCCAAATGTCCTTAATCTCTATTGTCTGGATGTTTCAGGAAAATGCGTGCATGAGTAGGAGCAGGGCCGTGTGTGTGTGTGTGTGTGTGTGTGTGTGTGTGTGTGTGTGAGACGTGTGCATGTGTTGATGAGTCTATTAGCATAAATGTTTTGACTTGGTTACAGAACCAAGAGTGGAGTGTTGGTAGAAGGCTTTATTATTGTTCTAAATGAAGTTGTATCACTACATAGCCATTTTGGATTCCACGGGGAATCTTAGACTTGGAAGAAATGTGAAAGAGCCTCTAGTTCCAATCTTATACTATCATGTTATAAAATGAAAAACAGTTTTTAAAACCCCCAAATCGTAAGTTCATGTTATCTTCTTTTGAAAAGAACCTGCAGTTTTTTGTTTTTTACTTTCTCTGTTTTGTTAAGCTTTCAAAGTCTTATCCGCATGTCTTATACTTTTCATGTCCTTATGTCCTCTGCTTTGACTCAGTGTATCTGACTACTGTTCCTATTTTAAAGGCATCATTCTTCTTATAGACCTTTGTCTTCTTCTACATTGTCTATTTCTCCTTTCCCTTTAAAAAAAATGCTATACATCCTTATGGATCTGAATCAGGAGGAAAAAAGAACTGTGGATTCTGGTCCCTCTCATGGCAATGGCTCATCTGTAGAATGTTAAATACGTCTATGACCGTTGGAGGCTACCATGAGATAATCAAGATATTTCACAGTGGAGCCAATAATGATCACACCAGCTTCAGACTCGTCACTGTCCCCCAAAGTCTTCACTGTCACAGGACAGGGGATCCCAATGGGAGGTAAAATAACACTGTGGTTGTTTAGAACTTTGTCCCCAAACAGCAATGAGTAATGTTTTTCATCCACCTGAGCCAGATGGGGAATGTCTAGGGGACCTCTTTGTCTCCAAACCCCTAACTCAAATCTGTAGTTCTATCAGCTTGTAAGAAAAGAACTTTCCGGTAGGCATGAACTAGGGCTGAGAGTCATGAACCTTCAATGTGGTCACATGTGTCCTTATAAGAGAGAAGTTTGACCGAGAAGAAGAAAGCCACGAGATCGCTGATGCAAGATGCTACCATGGGCTTTGAAGCAGGAAGAAGGGGCCAGGAGAGTAGCAATGCCAGGACTGCAGTCTAGAAGCTGAAGGGCAAGGGTTCGGATTTCCCCCAGAGCCTCTAGAGGGACAGTGGCCCTGCTAACACCTTGATTTCAGCCCAATGAAACTGATTTCAGATTTGTGACCTCCAGAACTTGAGAATAAATGTGTGCTTGTGTGTGTGTGTGTGTGTGTGTGTGTACATAATTTTTTTTTTTTTTTTTAGGGCTGCACCTTCGGCATATGGAAGTTCCCAGGCTAGGGGTTGAAAAGGAGCTATAGCTGCTGGCCTACATCACTGCACAGCAACATGGGATCCGTCTCAACCTATACCAGAGCTCACAGCAAAGCCAGATCCCTGACGTACTGAGCGAGGCCAGGGATTGAACCCACATCCTCATGGATACTAGTCAGATTCATTTCTGCTGCCCCACAACAGGAACTCTCTAAATGTATATTATTTTAACTCTTCAGGTTTTTCATCATTTGTTACAGCAGCAATAGGAAACTAAGACTCCATGTGACTGAGTTTTGGCCAAAGGGATGTGAGTAGATTAGGCAGATTTCAGGCCTGGCCTGTAATAGCTGTCCATGTGGTCCCCTCAAAGCCCTCTATGATGGCTGGAGAACGGCCAGGTGACCGTAGAAGCCCCATATGCTGAAGAAGTTAGAGCTTCCTGCGTCCTCCCAAAACTGTGTATGGAAGAACAAACCCCGCTAATTTGGAACTTTTCGGCAGGAAAGAAGCCTCCATCGTGTGTACACTGTGACTGTTTTCAGGGTTGATTTGTTACCATGGTTGGTGTCATCCTAACTGGGGCAGGTGGTGCCTGTTTTTTTTTTTTTTTTACCTTCAACGTCATTCTTTTATCCACAGATTTATTCTCTTCCTCCCTGGGCAAAGCCAGCCGTGGTCCTTGCTGGAGGAAACTCTTGAGATGGCCGATCATATCAGGTGTGCATACGAAATTACAGTTTGTGTTCTTTTCCCCTTTGTTGGTACTGCTCCTGAGAAAATACACAGAGGGCACTGACGGTCTGAAGCAGCAGTAGGGCACCCTGTAATTGTCAGTTGGGTGTTTGCTATCTGGCATTTCAAATATCTCTTGGAGAGAAATGGCTAAAAGAGGAAGACTCTATCTATCAATCTATCATCTATATTTACACCTCTGTATTTCTCTATTTATCTAATTTATCATCCATCTATAGCTACTATATAGATACTCAGTCAATATTCACTCTGGGTGCACGATAGGTAACTAGACAAATGGGTAAGAAAGTTACGTATACACATACATAGAAATATAGGTATATATATTTTCAGAATGGCACCTGGAAACTTGTTATATAAGTAATTGCCATTACTATGATAAACACAAAGGAAGCACAAGGCGCTATGAAGTTGCATAGCTGGAGGATCTGATTTGATCTAGAGGATGAAAAATGTCTCCCACGGCAATTTGCGTTTCAGACTGATACCTGAAGGCTGGATGGACGGTCAACCATCGGAAGTGAGAGAAAACTGAAGAGGCAGAACTTCTGAGACAGGAAGACGAGCACAGTGTTTAGAGGAACAAAAAAGAAGTTCCTTGCAGCTAGAGCAACTCACAAAAGGAGGGAGAAGGGGCGAGGTTCACTGCTGGAGAGGAAAGCGGGGGCCAAGGTCAGAAGGCCACCCACGCAGCGTTCACTCCTGAGGTTGACGGTCGCTAAAACCGATATGCTGGCCAAAAGCGATTTTTGTTTGTACAATAACAGTCATTGACAAACCAGTATTTCCAGAATTGTTACGTGGAACAAAGTGTAATTTTTTTTTTTTTTTTTTTAGAGAAACATTGATGGATTCAAATGAACTCAATTTGCCTGTCTGGTTTGTTTCCAACATTTATAAATTAAACAAATGATAAGTTACTGGAAAAAAAAAAAAGAGCAAAGTGAAACCCAGCCCCCTCCTCAGGATTTCACTTTCCCACCGTTGCTGGAGGATAAAGCATGGAGACAGCAGCCCTTCTCATGCAGGAAGTTAGCACAGCAGCTGAGGTTCCATCCTGAGCCTGGAGACAATTGATGTCAACCTTGCAAGTTCACTCCAGTTCACCGGTCCCCAGCCTCCTCTCTCTTCAGGGAGTCCAGAAGTGTTGGCACCTTGGGATGTATCTTTCTCTCATTGACATAAGCTAATCCGAACTTCATAACCCAGTGCTGGAAAGGGCAGAAGTCATTTCATGGCACTGCCCAAGTTCTCAAACCCAGTGGGGGTACTCTGTCATGCCAAGCAGCGCAGCATCTGAGAGGCATGCCGTCTTGTTGCAAGAGCCTGCATAAACACAGCAGTAACAGCCCACGCTGGACCCCAAATCTCGAATGTTGCTGCGCTGGCTTCTCGTTTCACAGCCAGAGACCTGAAGCATCTTCGTGTTTCACTCAGTGTGAGGAGCCCTGCTCGGCCTTCAAGAAAAATCAGTGCTTTTGATTTTCATAGCATCATCACTGTGTAACGTTGTGTGTTCAGTGCCTCATTCTGTGTAGTTTGATTTCCATCAAAAATATCTATGTCTATTCTCCCTTTTTTTTTTCTTTGAGAACAGTTGCTGAACTTTTCCTGAGACCGCTATAGGATTTGCTTTTCAAATAAAAAAAGTGCAATAAACATGATTTGCTTAGGATTGGCATTTTTGCTGAATCCTGCAACACAAAGACAGGTTAGAAGATGTAGGTTATTTTTAGCGTTAATGTAAAAAACATTTTGTAATTGTCAGAGCATTTTGCAAATAGTTGTTATTTCTGGTGCTGGCATGGCGGCTGTTCGTCACTCCATGCACAGACTGAGAAGGATGGGGCTACTGGGATATCTGGTCAACCCTGACCAACCGGTGCTGAAGGTAAGGAAACACTCTTCGTGGGCTCAGAGAGGTGGGAGGGCTGACCCTCAAGAAGACGGATGTCAGTGGAGATTCCTTAGCTTAAAGGAATTGTTTTCAGAATCTGAAGGTGGAGAAGGTGCTTAAAACTTCTGGCTACAGGATAACACCAGCATTAAACCTACTCACAGAGGGCTTTTTGTAATTACGGTGTACCTGAATTGGAGTGAGGAAGAGAAAACACAGCCTATTATGAAAATCCTGGTTGTCGCTGACATGCATCTCGCCGATTACCTCTTCTGGTTTGAACTGGTGATGAGCTGGCAAATGAGGGAAGAGTTGAAGATGATCAATGAAGCCACCAGCGGATGACGTCTTGTTTTTGAGAGAATTTAAGCAATCTCCTTAGTACAAAGGATCCTACATTTCTCTTGGGAGTTTTTGTGCTATTGATTACAGAATAATTTCTGATGATTTTCAAGGGGAACCAAGTCCAAGAGTCAGAATTCATCATGCACTTAAAAATTGCAATGCAATTATTTCGTATAATCGGATATTAAATTCATCCAGCAAAGTTCAAGATAAAAGCCTCCATTTCCTGGCACTGCAGCATCTGTGCCCAGAGGCATATGTGTGGTACATATCCAGACACTACCCAGAGAGTGGACTTTGGTTTTGTCTTGGCTTCATAACTTGACCTGAGAGCTTTCCCTGCCTCTCCAAGGTCATTCACACACTATTGGCACTGCTCTCGCTTAGAGATCTCTGCTCTGCAGCCCTGACCCCCACCTCCCGTAAGATCTGCATCAACAGTGGTGTCTGCTTAAATTGTTGGCAGTGGGCTGGTGCTAAGAACTGAGTATTTGTTTCCCCTCCAACTATGTCACTTGACTGTGGTTTCCAAAGCTTGTATGCACAAAGTAATTCAAAGAATGACTCTGCATTCATCAGGAGAGAGAGTTGGGGTCAACTATCAGAGAATTCCACACAGGGACGGAACTACTAGGGAGGGGTGGCGCCTTTGTGACCTGTCTACCAGTCCTAGCCTAACTCAGAAATATTAGGGGCCAGAGCCTCTCCTTTGCACACACTATGCCCTTTCTCCTCAAAGAAGGAGATACAAACGGGGGCCAGTCTCTTAGGAGAGATTTAGGTCACGGCTGAAAACAGCCAAGGTGTGGAGTCCCATTGTGGCTCAGCAGGTTAAGGACCTGACGTGTCTCTGAGGGGTTGCAGGTTCAAGCCCTGGCCTCGTTCAGTGGTTTTAGGATCTGGCTTTGCTGCAGCTGTGTGGCATAGGTCACAGATGTGGCTTGGATCCCATGTTGCTGTGGCTGTGGAGTAGGCTGGCAGCTGCAACTCTGATTCAACCCCTAGTTAAGGAAATTCCATATGCTGCAGGTGCTGCTGTAAAAAGAAAAAAGGAGAAGGAGAAGAAGGAGGAGGAGGAAGAGGAGAAATAGCCAAGATGTGATGATTCATTTTATGTGTCAACTTGACAAGGCCATGCTGTGTTCAGACATATGGCCAAACATTCTGGACGTATCTGTGAGGTCATTTTTGGATGAGGTAGCATTTGAACTTGTAGACTGAGTAAAGAAGGCTGCCTCCCCTGATGCCTAGGGCCCTCCACCAAGCAGCTGAAGACCTGAATAGAATAAAGAGCTTGCACAAGAGGAATTTTGCCTGCCTCACTGTTGACCTGGGACACTGGTCTTCTGCCCTCAGACTGGAACTTGTAGACTTGGCAGTGCTGGTGTCCAGGCCTTTGCCCTCAGACTGGAGCCCCAGCACCAGCTCTCCTGGGTGTCCAGCTTACCAGGTGCAGATCGTGAGACGTCTCAGCCTCCATAATCAGGTGAGCCAGCTTCTTGTAAGAAATATTATTTAGGGAGTTCCCGCTGTGGCTCAGCAGGTTAAGAACCCCACATAGTGTCCATGAGGATGCAGGTTCGAGCCCTGGCCTCGCTCAGTGGGTTAAAGATCCTGCATTGCCACAAGCTGTGGCGTGTGTCACAGACACGGCTCCAATCAGGTGTTGCTCTGGCTGTGGTGTAGGTCACAGACTCGGCTTGGATCTGGCATTGCTGTGGTTGTGGCATAGGCCTCAGCAGAAGCTCTGATTCGACCCCTAGCCCGGGCACTTTCATATGCCACAGGTGCGTCCCTAAAAAGAAAAAAAAGAAATATTTTTTATATCTCTAGCTCCTGTTGATTTTCTTTCTGTGAAGAACCCCAGGACAGGATCGCACTCAGCGGGGACAGAGAGCCAGGACTGGGACGGATCGACTGCCCCAGAGTTCCGCAGCCAGCCTGATGGCCGAGGGCTTCCGGATCGTTGCGCGCTGGTGTAGACCCTTGTCCAGACCTCACTAGAGACAGTTTAGACGACCCAGAAGTGATGGGTCTTCTAGCTCGGCTTTCCTGCATTTGGTGGCTTCTTTCCTTAGAGCTAGCCCCGGAGGCCTTTGCACGGTGGATTTCAGCACAAAAGTGACTGTGCTGGGGTGAAGGAATGCTAGTAAAACAGATACCTCCCGCCCCCACCAAAAAAAGGGCTGAAGTTTTTGTTCCAGGAACATTTGGAGATTTTGCAGGCAAATTCTTCCCTGTCGGTGGATTTTCTTCCAATCCATCTGCCTCACTCCGTCCCCTTGACTCTTACTGACTCAGAATGGTAGGCACGCCAAAGGTCAAGAGGTCAGTTTCCTTCCTATGATTTGATGCATGGAGCGTGTATGCATATTTATGAAAATAATCGCTGGGAATGTGAATTTGTCCTGCAGCCTGGGCTTGCAGGTGGAACGTGAGACTCCGGCCGCAGGGGAAGTGGAAGATTCTGCTATTTCCACTCCTTACTTTATGCAGCTCCCTGCCTAGGCAGCATGGGTCTGAAATAGACAGGATCCACCTGTTAAGGGAGATTGCAAATACTAGGATTTGACACAGTTAAGTGGACTGTGTTCTTTTTCTCTTCTTCCTTCTGGTATTCCCTCTATGCCTAGATAATGACACCTTTTGAAGCGGTCCCATAATCCCTGGATATCCTTTTCTGTTTTTTCCAATCTTTGTTCTCTTGGCCGTTTGGTTTCATTGAAGATTCCAGTCCAGAGGTCGTCCAGCTCAGAGAATCTTTCCTCAGTTGTGTCCGGTCTGTTTGTAAGCCCAATGGAGATGTTGTTCATTTCCATTATCGCGGCCAGGGATCAAACCCGCGTCCTCATGGATCCTAATCAGGTTCGTTATCCACTGAGCCACGATGGGAACCACCCAAATTAGCCTTTTTAAAGGCCTTTTTATTATGCAATATTTCAGACTCATCCCCAAGGACAAAGACCACCGTAAACAATTGTGTATCAGCCATCTGAGAAATAAAGGTTAAGTTCCAATGCTTCTGTAAGTAAAGCATTACATATTAGGTCACGAGAAGTCATTTTTATTTCAAATCTATTCATGTCTCTTCCTATGATCTAGAACCTGGATATGCAAATGTCGGAGCATAAGGTCTTATCAGATCTTTCATCGTACAGCCACCACTCTTCACCGGCTCCGAATAACTTTTGGTTGTTTCTGAGTCACGTCAGCCCTCTAAAAATAACAACTCTTGCCGATAAAGGCATGTCAAGGGACCACACTGAATTCTCTAAAGGCTGTTTTAGTGATGAGAGACCAAAGAGAGTTTTCCAAAAAGCAGTATCATTGGGATCAGTGTGTGAATTCCCAAGGTGGTAACTTTGAGACAATGACAGTCACTTGACTCCGTAAATTCTTGGCTGGCCGGAAATATCCGTCGCATAATTTTACAGCGGGGATTATTGAAAATTGATGGACACGCCTTCCATGAGGACCTATGAAGATTTGAAACTCTTTCTTCTGAGAAGCTCCTTTTTACGTCCGTCTTAAACCTCTTCTCCTGCAATGCAGGAGATTATGTTCTATTTGACTCAGCAGTGATCCTAACAGCTACTGTTTGACTCTGAATAGCGATAACAGCAGCTACAGCTGGATCCTCAAAACAGCTCTCTGCCCATGAGCTGAGTCCTGTTATAGCCTCTGTTTAAGGATGAATGGCATCAGGTTTAGTGAGATTGAAGACTTCACCCAAAGTCACACATTGAGGATGAAGGGGAGCTGAGATTCACACACACACTCAGAAGCTGAGACTCTTCACCATTGCCCTTCAGGCCCACCTACTAGAAAAGACAGCTTCTCAGACACAGGAGCTGATTTCTCCTAGAGGTAGCAGTGGACACAGATTTCCCCCAACACGGAAAGAGAACTCATCGTGAGACAGGTCACTTTATTTTGAAATCCCACCAGGTCTTGTAAACCTGATAAAAGTGAGTGTCCCAGGGCAGAGCAGTACGTAGGCTATTTGCCACATACCCACGGTGAACTGCTGTCTCCAAATGAGATTTCCCTAGAGAAGCGTTAGTGACTCCCATTTCCTTGGAAGAGGCTGGACCTGGATCTTTTGCATTGGTTGCTAGGTGACTTACTACCCCTGCCAGCCAGGATTATAGATGCAAGGCAGAACATAAGAAAAGGCCAAAAATAGTCCTCTCCTTAAAATCCCATCGGACGCATTTTCTACAGATCCCGGGGCCCTTGGGAGCCGCTATCACAATGCTGCCACCATCCACAATAAAGAGAAGGCTCTCTTTTTCATTTTATTTTTTTTTAATTTTTTTTAAAGCCGCACCTGCCTCATATGGAATTTCCCAGGCTAGGGGTCGAATCGGAGCTGTAGCCACCAGCCTAGGCCACAGCCACAGCAATGCCAGATCCAAGTGCATCTGTGACCTAAACCACAGCTCACGGCAACGCCGGATCCTTAACCCACTGAGCGAAGCCAGGGATGGAAACTGCCTCCTCAGGGATACTAGTCGGGTTCATGGGTTCATTATCACTGAGCCACCACAGGAACTCCCAAGGCTCCTTTTTTTTAAAATCACGGAACCATAACCATGCAATATATACAGTTCCTGGATTTTCTGCTGTTAGTATTTAGAACCTGTCAAGTAAAATACAAACATATTTTAATAAGCTGCCAGGAAAATCTCAAGGGGCAAACTCTACAAAGGCGGAATAACTGGAAGCCTTGGTTGTTGGGGATTCCACCCAGCATATTAGCCTCACCGTGTTAAATTCCATTCCCCACCACACCCTAAACAGTCCCTTGATTCTTGAGAAAATATAAAAGCCACCCCCCACTCCACTTTCAGATCAAAACTACCTTTGCCAAAAATCACTCAACAGCTTCTCTGGTTTAACAACTTATTTAAATCTCCCTTCTCTCTGGGCTGCTGTGTCTTGGGGAAAGTTTTGGCCAATCGCCTACCCATCTCTCAATAATTTTAACTAACTTTTCTCTAGACAACTTAGGTTCCTCTAGACGACTCAGTTCTTATTGGAGAAGTTTAAAGTACTGGCCCCAATTTTTCCCTGTCCTGTAGTATTACATTTAAGGTTGACCACAGCCAAATGATAGCGTGTTGTTGACTTTGGGCTTGGCCACATGACTTTCATTAGTGTTTACTATTGCTGTCATAATAAATCATCACAAAGATAGTGGCTTTAAAAAAACATGCATTTATATATGGTCAGCAGGGACCTGCTATCTAGCTCAGGGAACTCTACTCAGTGTTCTGTGTTAACTTCTATGGGGAAAGAATCTGAAAAATAATGGATATATGTATATGTATGACTGAATCGCCTTATTGTACATCAGAAATTTTTAAACCATTGTAAATCAACTATACTTCAATAAAACTTTTATAAATGAAAAAAAAAGAAAGTGTGATTCCCATAATGGATAATAATCAAATATATACATTCGTTATGTCATGTAGATAATTGAATCGCTTTGCTGGACACCAGACCTGAGCTGCATCTGCACCCTACACCACAGCTCCTGACAATGCTGGATCCTTAACCCGCTGAGCCAAGGCCATGCATTGAACCTGAGTCTTCATGGATACTAGTCGAATTCATTACCACTGAGCCGCGACAGGAACTCCCTGCAGCTTGCATTTTCATTTTGTAGAAGTTTTTATTTTTGATGCAGTCCCACTTGTTTATTTTTGCTTTCGCTGCTTGTGCTTTAGGTATCATATCCATAAAATCACTGCCAAGACCAATGTTAAGGAGATTTTTTTTCCTCTCTTTTCTTGCAGGAGTTTTATGGTTTCAGGTTTTACATTTATGTCTTTAATCCATTTCAAGTTAATTTTTGTGAGGAATTTTCTGATTTTGTGACTGGGGTCCTTACTCTACCCTCCAGGCATTTCTGGTCACCGCATAATCCAAGGTTAGGCGGTCATGTATGCTGGCCCACACGCATACATCTTTGTGCAAATAAGAAAAAAAGGTGGTTACTCTTGGTGGATGCAGTCCAGTGCTAGGGTTCATGGTCAGCCAGCAGAACCCAAACCGTAATCCAGTCCCCACTCACCTCCTTGGGCAGCCACACTTGCACAGAGCCCAGCCCGCATGCCCAGGGGTGGTGGCCCTGAGGGTGGGGCCGGGGCTCCCTGAAGTTCATCCTGAGAAACCAAGGAGTGGAAAGAGAAGAGGATGCTTTCTTGGGTCTCTCATGTTTGGTGTTTCCTTGGACAAAAAAGAGGAATTTGGGCTTATTTTGTTAAATAAAAGTACTTAAAATGGTTCCTTAGTTTTCTTCCTCCATTCCTTCCTTTCTTCCTCCCTTCCTTCCTTTACTTCTTTTTTAATGGCCACACCTGCCCCATATGGAAGCTTCTGGGACAGGGACTGAATCTGAGCTGCAGCTGCAACCTACACCACAGCTACAGCAATGTTGTATACTTTAACCCACTGCACCAGGCTGGGGATAGAACCTGTGCCTCTGCAGTGAACCAGATTGCTGCAATGTGTTTCTTAACCCACTGTGCCACAGTGGGAACTCCTCGGGTGGGTTCCTTAGGTTCTTAAGACTCCACAGGCTCTTGCAGGGCTTCTTCAAATCTTCCAAAACTTAGATGGCTTTTGTAAGCATGCAAATACAGGGGTTTTTCTAGAAAACTTGTTTCATAACTTTTACCTCTCTCAAAGGGATCTGTAACCTCAAAAATTTGAAATGATTGGTCTGAGGATCTGTTGTAATTCAAACACAAAAAAGAAGAAAAAGGAATCTGACATGAAATCGTTCACTTTAAAGTGAAATATTTTAGGGAGTTACTGTTGTGGCGCAATGGAAACGAATCAGACTAGTGTCCATGAAGATGTGGGTTTGCTTCCTGGCCTCACCCAGTGGATCAGGGATCTGGTGCTGCCATGAGCTGTGGTGTAGGTCGCAGATGTGGCTCAGATCCTGCTTTGCTGTGGCTGTGGCACAGGACGGCAGCTACAGCTCCAATTCAACCCCTAGCCTGGGAACCTCCATATGCCATGGGTGCGGCCCTAAAAAGAAAAAATAAAAATAAAATTTTTAATTGTCATGGTCCAATGAGCATAACATAAACATATAAACTTTGTGAGCAGCTACCCATTCAAGGAAACTTGCCCTTCCTACCTGCTTCACATAACCTGGAGATGAACTCTTGGATATTCTGATGAACTAGTTATGTAATCAATACGTCTGAAAGACTTCCAAACATAGATCAAAACCCTTCAGGTAAGCAATCCCAGGGCAAATGACCGTACGCTCTGGGGAGGCTCAAGGAAGCCCTGCTCAGTCTTTAGGGGCTCTGTTTTAGGGGTTAAGTTCAATTCCTGTCCTGCCATTAACTAACGGAGAATTCAGGGATGTTTAGGTAACTAATTTAAGTTCTCAGATGCAAAACTGAGCTAAGTAAAGGATTTACCCACCTCATAGGATTGTCTTAAGGGAAAAATTCAGTAGTGCGTGGGAAATACTTCATATGACCCTCAACATGTAATAAGATTTCTATAAGTATGAGCTGCTTAATAGTTTTATTATTTTTGAAAAAAATGACTTATCGGAGGCAGACTGGAGACTTTTTTGGTAGCATTTTCTTTTTCTTTCTATTTCTTTCCTCAGGGCTAGTCTCGTTCTCTGTAATTTCAGGAGCAAATCCCCGAATTTCTAAGATAAGATGTACATTCCCCTTATAATGCCTTTGAGATCTGGTAAAATAAATTTAACTTTTAAATAATTGAATAGCTATTAACACAGTACAGTGAATGGGATTTAGAAGAACAGACTTTGACAAATAGGTTGAAAGAGTAAGGAGGAGATGGCTAGATCCATTGGTGGATGATGCACAAAAATTAACATTTCGCTTCCCTTGGATTTAAGTCTGGGGCCAATCTTGACCTCTTTGGGCTTTGGGGACCCTTTTGAATTTAGAAAGGAGCAGCCAGCACACTGGAGTCTGAATGTTCCGAGAACATGATGTCTGGCTCAGTTCCAAAACTTCCTTCAGCCTCCAGCTGGCTCCCTTGTGTGGACAGCACTTATTCAACGTCCAGGACACTCTTCAGGTCTTTTTCCTAGTCATCTCCTTGCTGAGAGTCAAGAGACTGTGCCTAGGTCCTGGGTACTTTTATTTGGCAATGTTTTGAGATTTAATTCATTTAAACACTGGGGAGCGGGTAAGAATTTACAATAATCTTTACTCCTGTGGGACCAGTAAGCAGTAAAGATAGTCTTTCCAATTCTGGCTACACATCATAGTCAATGGGCTCACATTTACAAATTAACATTCATGGACCTGACTCGACGTGCGTCTGTGTCGTAAGCCCAGGGTGAGGCAAACTTTTGGAGAACATGTCCCAGAGGAAGAGAATAAATATATATATTGCTTTCCTAAGACAATATAATAATGGTAAAAGTTCCATGCCTTTGGAAGTAAAATAAAATAAACATGTACTCCCATGTTTCCACGGTGATATACGGCAGTTAATAACAAACAACCTGAACTTGAACTTGAATACAGGGTCAGGATCACCTAGGCTCTGCTAAGACTCAAGATCGGAATACGGAGGTGAAAGGGACCATCTCGTCAACAGAAACAGAGGTAGACAAAGGGAAGCAGAAGAGCATCAGTCTGCCATGGGTCCCCCCAGTGTCGTTTCTGTGATATTTTTCTCACTTATTTTAGGGGGTGATTTTTCCTCCTCCATCTCTTGAGATCCAAGAGAGAAATTCATAATCTTGTTTCACTGCCCACAGACATTGGTGTAAACACAGGCACCGAGCTCAGGGTCGACCCATCATATCTCAGATGCCATGCTGCAGTGATTGGTCCACAGCCGTGCTATCCAATATGGTAGCCCTGGGCACCAAGCACACTCCAGGCCACACAGATGGACAGTATTAAAGGTCAACGAAGGTTTTTTTTCAGGATTTGTTAGAATTGGCAGATAGAAGTCTCTTTCCTTAAAGATGTTGAAGATGGGAAGCTGTTGAAGGTTAGATCCTGGGATAGATTAGTTCGCTGGGCAAGTTTTTTTTTAGGGCGTGCTCTTGGGATGAATAGTTGTAGGAGAAAATAAAGGAAGCAGAACCGAGCAGTGGGAGATGTTGGGCTGAAATGCACTCTCAGTTAATGATTTGGCTGACCACATGGAAAGCCCTGAGAGGAAGATGGATTTTCAGAGTTATCCTGGGGTAGGGCGAGAGACAAGACTTTACACTACTGCAGAGACCAGTCGTTGGATATGGGCTGCCCTGGAAAGTGGCATGAATTGTGCTAGGCAACTGTCTTTATTCAAGGCAATTCCTGAAGATGACTGACTATGAAGGGCAATTGGGGGGGTAAGTACTTTAGTCCTGCAAGCAGCATATCACAGAATTCACTGCAGAATCCTAGTGCTGCTGAAAGAGGAAAAGGTGAAACCCAAAGAGATTTCTGATGGCATCTGAGCTCATGATTCTGCACATTCTTGCACTTCCTGTGGTTTTTTCCAAAGCCAATTAGGCTCTTTTTTTTTTTTTTTTAAATCTAACCTAGTTCAAATTTGACTAAAGCAGTCATTTCTAACACAATTAAGAATGTATATACCCGCTTGGAAATGTATAAAACCAAAAACGGAAGCCTGTCAGAAAATGCACGGGGGTGAGCAAAGGCGGAGAATGAAACCACGCAGGGACCCATGGGCTCCCAGGCACACAGGCCTTTCCATGTCCCCCGTTTCTTGTTTTTAGGGAATAAACTTCAGCCTCCATGACCTTACCCCGAGATCCAAAGGGAAGGTCATGGAGGTTCAAAGAGCTGTTAATCAGGGAAGGAAGGGGGTGCTAAGACAGGAGAGGAGTAATCAAGAAACAGTAGCGCAGATTTGGGACAGGGTTCTGGTCCCTCCTCAAGGAATATAGTTGAGAAAATCTTTGAGTTCTTCTGCAGAAATAAAACCCCCAACAAATGGAAGTTGTTAATGAGGCATTCTTTATTCTGAAAGAACACCACCAGAGCCCTGAACACCAGAGGCAAGCTTCCCTCTACTCTGATCCTTATCTGCAGCCCTAGTTTTCACTCCCCAAACTCTAAAACCACCTCCCAGTCGCTCCTAAGAGGGGCATAGTCTTTGAGGCGTTAGCCTGCCACGGCCCTCCTTTGCCTGGCCAAGCAATTAAGCTATTTTTTTCTCCTTCACCCCAGACTGGCTCTGCATTTTTATTAGGCACTGGTGAGAGGAGGCAGAGTTCCAGCAACAAGAGAAATATGGTTATTATTGTTTGAGGCAACCATAGGTAGCTTGACTAGATAGAAGGCATGGAAGGTGTTTCATAGACACAGGTCACTAAACTGAGGCCAGAAGAGGATTTTGGTGGGAATTCTGTCCCATGACCATCTGCTGAAGTATCATTGGGCTGAAACCAGAATGTCTGATGCAGTCTTGTGTGTGTGTGTGTGTGTGTGTGTGTGTGTGTGTGTGTGTGCATTTTAGGGCTGCACCCGCGGCATATGGAGTTTCCCAGGCTAGGGGTCGAATCGGAGCTGTAGACATCGGCCTACACCACAGCCATAGCAATGCCAGATCCGAGCCGCATCTGCTACCTACACCACAGCTCACAGCAACACTGGATCCCCAACCCACTGAGCAAGGCCATGGATCGAACCCGCAACCTCATTGTTCCTAGTCAGATTCGTTAACCACTGTGCCACGATGGGAACTCCAAGAATGTCTGATACATTCTTAACCAACTTCTTGCACAGGTTAATTTTTCTAAAGGGAGGAGAATTAAATAGAATTGCTTCTATGGCGTCAACTCTTATGAACAAGGATAAAAATTTTTTTTCTTTCTCAGCCATACCCACGGCTTATGGAAGTTCCCAGGCTAGGGATTGAATCCTGGCCAGAGCTGTGACCTATGCAACAGCTGCAGCAACTCGAGATCCTTGACTCACTGCACTGGGCCAGGGATTGAACCAGCACCTCCACAGAGACAAGCCAGGTCATTAACTCACCGCAGCACAGCAGGAACTCCGAACAAGTAGGATTTAATTGCAGAGAAGGAAGTAAGAGAAATCATTCAAGAACATGCCTGTGTTACTTTGGAAATTTTTTGCAAGTTTGGGAAGAAAAGGCTTGGTCTAGATAAGGAGAGGGATAATTGCAATGTTACGAGAATTGGACCGGAAAGGGCTCAGAAGAGTTGGGTGACTCCGAAAACTCAAATTCTGAGTATGTAGCCTTAAAATAGAAGGCGATACAGAGGGGGCAAGGTTATACTGCCCCCAAATTGGGAATTGTGCCAAGAAGACTAAAACTCTTGCCATAGACTAAAGGTATATCTCCCCACCCGAATTCCTATCTTGAAATCTAATCTCCAAGACAATGGTATTTGGAAGTGAGGCATTTGGGAGGTGATTAGGCCATGAAGGTGAAGACCTCACGCATGGAATTAATGCCCTTATGAGAAAGGCTCCAGAGAGCTCTCTTGCCCCTTTTGCCACAAAGACACAGAGAGAAGACGGTTTCTGCGAACTAGGATGTGAGTCCTTACCAGCCACCAGATCCGTTGGTAGCTTGATCCTGAACTTCCCAGCCTCCAGAACGGTGAGAAACAGATTTCTGTTATTTACAAGCCACGCCAATCTATGACGTATTTTTTAGGGCAGCCCTAATGGACTAAGTAACTGTGGCTTTCTTAATTCTCCTTAGAAGAGAATTGTCATATAAGGAATGGATTTCCAGTCTGCACATTCCTCGTGTGATTGGGTTACATTGCTGGGTGACACAAGTCACTACTCTCAAGGGCTAGTTTCTTTCTGGTTTATTTGTATTTTAAACACGGAGAACTCTCACTGGTAGGTGGGGATTGAAATATAAGCTGTATGAATAAATGAAAATGAAACTTTGGCTGGTCTGCTTTCTTGGCTCAAGACAGTTGCCTTCCAGGGACCAGAAGTAATAATAGCCATGACTTATTAGATTCTTACAGAGTTCCAGGCATTGTGCTAAGGGCCTTATGTGAATTATCTCATGTAATCTTTACAGAAATTCTTTTGGAGTAGGTATTCATTGCAGTCCTCATTATACGTACAATAGAAGTCAGATTGGAAAAGGTCAGGTGACCTGTTCCGAGGGGTAAAGATTATTTTTTTATTTTATTTATTTATTTTTTGGTCTTTTAATTTTTTTCATTTTATTCATTTATTTTTTTTTTTCATTATACCCAGCTGCACAGCGTGGTGACAGGGTTACACATACATATATGGATTCATCACAAGTGGCTAGACATAGTTCCCGGTGCTATACAGTAGGATCTCCCCGGTGTTCCGGACGGCTCTACAGAAAGAGCTTTCATGTGAAAGTGGTAAATCGTTTTCTGCGATCTCTGCAAATCTTTGAGCTATTATGAAGCAAAGGACTGGTGCTCCTCAGGCTGGGGGCAGAGCACGAGGGCGGCGCAGACAGTGGAATGTGACCAGCTCTCCGCTAGTGGACATGCCGTCATTCGTGCGGTGGGACTGTGACTGCTCAGAAGAAGGTGTTTCCTCTTTTCTGTCTGGTCTACCAGAGGGTGGTCCGGTTCGCAATTCCTTTGTCCGGAAGTGGAAATATGCTAATTCACTGCAAAGTTGCCCTGTGCCCTAGAGATCCAAGATGAAAAGAGAAATCAAACACTGAAGGAATGAGTGTGAGAAGATTAGAGAGAGAGAAAAATGTGAGCGCGGTTGGCAACAGGATGAGTTAAGGCAGTTCTGAGAACTAACAGCCAGTGGGATTCTTCTTTTCCGGGCAAGATCCCTGGAAAGTTTTATTAAGGGATTAATTTATCTTCTACTGCCTTGCTTGTCTGAAATTTTTTTTGATAAGTCGTGATCAGGAATTATACTAGCGTATGAACCCACCCTGGTATGGGGAGTCTTATATGGGCTTAGAATTTAGGTTTAAAATAGGTATCTGTGTATATTTATATTTATTTATTACAAGGTAATAGAGGTTCAGTTAATATTTCTTGAAGAATGTGTAAATGTGTAATACGAAAATACAAGATCAAAATGAATGCACCCTTTGACATAGCTACTTTCCAAATAAATTTGACTGTAGGATCCATTAATTGACACAATGGCAGCAATGACGTCATTCATTTTTCTGGCTTAGAGTCAATGTTCTTTAGAGAAAACTCTCTTGACTTCAAAATCGAAGTCGGATCCCTCCTTGTTATTCTTGTTTAAAGCACCTAAATTCTTTGTCTTCATTTAATTTACCACAAGTAGTTATGTCTACTGCTGTGTATTCATTTAAAGCTACCTCACCAGACCAGAGGCTGTATATTTTTTTCCTTTTTTATTACTTAATGAATTTTGTTACATTTATAAGTGTACAACAGTCATCACAACCAAGTTTTATAGCATCTCCATCCCAAAACCTCAGTGCATCCCCCACCCCCAAACCTGTCTCATTTGGAAACCATAGGTTTTTCAAAGTCTGTGAGTCCGTGTCTGTTCTGTAAAGAAGTTCACTGTATCCTTTTTTTAGATCCCACATGTAAGTGATAGCATTTGATGTTGGTGTCTCATTGTCTGACTGACTTCACTTAGTATGATAATTTCTAAGTCCAACCATGTTGCTGCAAATGCCGTTATTTCTTTCCTTTTAATGGCTGATATTCCATTGTGTATACGTACCACATATTCTTTATTCAGTCCTCTGTCATTGGACATTTAGGTTGTTTCCATGACTCGGCTATTGTATAGAGTGCTGCAATGAACACTGGAGTACATGTGTCCTTTCGAGTCATGGTTTTCTCTGGATAGATGCCCGAGAGTGGGATTACTCAGAGGCTGTATCTTGTGGTCCACTGATGTACCTCCAACACATAGCAGTTCCCAATACATAGTATCTGCTCAATGAAATTTTATTGAATTAGAGATACGAGTTAAAGAGCAGGTAACAACTCCGCTTACTAGTTCAGAGACCACTGGATTATTGCTGCCCATCCTGGACATCATGCTTTAAATGCATTCGGACAAAGAGGAGTTATGCTAAGAACAGAGGAACCAGCCTATTATCAAAGTTAATCCTACACTATAGGGGAGATTTGATTCTAAGTTATATAAACAAATGCAGTCATTTAGCCCATTGAGAAAAGTCTCAAGAGTAGGGCCATGGACAATGACAGTTGCCTGCTATCTACAAATAATTGCAAGCGTTTTCTTTGAAGAAGCAAGTATCATCACACACATCCACAAACACATTTTTTTAATGTGGTCTTATGGGGTAGTCTAGGATCCGTGTTGACAATGACAATTCCTGGAATGTAAACACTTGAGATCGATGTAAAGAAACAGTGTTTTTTCTTTTTTCGGCTGCACCTGCAGCATATAGAAGTTCCCAGGCTAGGAGTCGAATCCGAACCACATCTGTGACACACTCTGCAGCTTGTGCAAGGCTGGATCCTTATGCTACTGAGCAAAGCCAGGGATGAAATCCACATCCCTGGCTAGTTGGGAGACTAGTTGGGTTCTTAACCCACTGAACTACAATGGGAACTCCGAGGAACAGTATTTTAATAGTTAAATCTACCCACAAGTAGGATGAACAACTTTCGGAAGTCTTCAGATCTTCAATTAGGCAGACTCTTAAGGGGGTACATTAGAGTAAACACAATTAAGAAATGGCATGGGGTGTGGACCTGCGGGAAACAGACAGCACTGTTGAGTTTGGGCTCGTCATGGCTGCCTTTACTTCGTGAGGGCTGCTCAGATGCTCTTCCCCTTCTAACCTTGAAGGTCTGCGGAGATTCTTGTAAAGCCCATAGTTTCTTATAACCACGCTGCCCTTGAAAGAGGCTGAGTAGAAAAAGCTAGCTTTTTATGTTTGCAGTATATAAGGTATGCCACCGAAACTATACTGTTTTATAAGTTCATAACAAATGGGTGATGATTTAATAACTCCACTTTGCAAATAAAACATGGGAAGTCTAAGCAAATTGCCTCAAACTGCTTAACTATTAACCTTGATTTATTGGTAACAAAAGCAATTACATACTCTTAGTAATATAAGCCCCATGTAGATACAATATTCATATTTGTTAAAGCACAAATATGAAAAAGAAATGAGCTATTTTTCAAGCAAACCAAAATTTAGCAGCATTTTGATTAGCAAATTATATATATATATATATATATATATATATATATATAATTTTTGTCTTTTGTCATTTTAAGGCCACACCCACAGCATATGGAGGTTTCCAGGCTAGGGATCTAATAGGAGCTACTGCTGCCGGCCTAAGCCACAGCCACAGCAACGTGGGATCTGAACCATGTCTGTGACCTACACCACAGCTCACGGCAACACCAGATCCTTAACCCACTGAGCAAGGCCAGGGATCGAACCCGCAACCTCGTGGTTCCTAGTCGGATTCATTTCCGCTGAGCCATGACGGGAACTCTGCAAATAAAATTGTTATAGACGACTATGAGTTTATAAATCAGAGTTTTCACCTTTTTCAAACCATCTAATCTTAGGTTGAACTGCTGTAAATTGACCTTGAAGGAGTAGCCAGGGTCTTGGCCAGATGTCTTCTTCATCTTTATTCACTGTGTTTAGATCCTAGAATGAATGTCCAATATTCTGGAAAGCTTTTGTCCTTAGAATTAAGACAACAAAATGCTTCAGTGGTTTACTTCATTTATTAAGTAAATGAATGGGATGATTCATTTCTTCCCATCATCCTATGCTCCTCAACAATCTCACCAAGTCCTACTTGGGAAAAGAACGAGTCGGCACCTTTCACAGCTGATGTTGTTTGTAGCTGTTGTATTGTTATTTTCTCCGTCTTATATTCTTACAATTACTCAGAATATCATTTTAACATTCACTACTCATCAGATCCATTTGAATAAGAGCAATGAGCAGACATCCGATAGCTTTGGAGGACACTGGTTTTATTAGCCCACGTAGTATATAAAAATGCCCCAGATTCAGCGGGGGTGTTCTCAATTACAATTAATATTGCACCAGCTCCGTTGCCAATTTTCCTACACTCATTTTTTCACTTCAAATTTCTTTTTAATCTTGTTTCTTTCCCACAAATTATGAGGCAAACTAGCTGCGCTGAGGCAATCTGCAGCACCAATGAATCAAGGTTTCCCATAAAACTGTACAATTTCTTACTGATGGCACTTGAAGAAGAAAGTTATTAAATCATTACTCATTTAATATAAATTTTTAGGATGAGTTAATATTTCTCACCGTGTACTTGGCCGAGGACACAGTATGGAAATCTAGATATTGTGTAGAAAACCTGAGCAAGATCTCAGTGACTTCCCGGGTTTCAGACTTAACCTGCTTTTGTGAAGGACCAAACAGATGGGCAGGTAACTTTCAAGGATGTCTGTTTTCTTTGGACTGAGACATGACAATGGAAAACAACGTTCTGGAGTCAGGGGATGCAGGAACCACACCCTTGCTTGGACATCTCATTGGTCCCGCTTCTTCATCGCTGCGTTCCCATGGCTTTGCTCTGCACGCTCTAGGTGCTCGTTGGTTGGTGAGATGAATTTAATGCTTAGTCATTAGAGAGCAGAGGAGAGAGACAAACCCACCCAGATGAAGAGAGGTAACTCGTTTCTTTTTATTTTTTTATTTTATTTTTTTGTCCTTTTGCCTTTATCTAGAGCCGCACCCACGGCCTATGGAGGTTCCCAGGCTAGGGGTCTAACAGGAGCTGTAGCTGCCAGCCTTCGCCACAGCCACAGCAACGCGGGATCCGAGCCGCGTCTGCGACCTACACCACAGCTCACGGCAACGCCGGATCCTTAACCCACTGAGCAAGGCCAGGGATCGAACCCGCAGTCTCATGGTTCTTAGTCGGATTCGTTAACCACTGAGCCACGATGGGAACTCCGAGGTAACTCATTTCTTTAGGTAGGTGGGCTTATCCTTGCTTTTCTTGGAGGGGTTGTGTCTAGAGTAGGGTTCCCTGGAGTAGGGTGGCAGTAGCCTCTGCAGTTGGGACAAAGATCCCTCTCCACAGGGACAGGGGTTGGTGTCTCAAAGCACCCAACTTGCCACAGTCCTGAAGCATGAAACTTCCAAGCTTTATTCAGAGTTCCCAGTGTGCAGTCCTGAGGTGCGGTTGCACGCGCCCCTGGCACAGCCACTGAAGAGGCTGAGGCTGGAGGCTGGCTTGATCCCAGCAGTTCTGGGCTGTAGTGCACAGTGTCGATAGGGTGTCTGCTCTAAGTTCAGCATCAGTATAGTGACTTTCTGGGAGCAGGGGACCAGCACGTCGCTTAAGGAGGGATAAACTGACCCATGTCGATCAAAATGAGGAGTCCTCAATGGCCAGAAAAGTCTGTCCCAGACCTGCATTTTTTTTTTAATAAAAATCTGCTCTATCATAAACTCCAGAGGAACATGTGCTTCTCTGCCGGCAGAATGAAAAACTCTCAGAAACTGACTCTCAGTATTTAGTTCTCCAAATCCCCACCTAGTAAACTGAATGATAACCTACTGAACAGCATGTGTTGAGTGGAGAACCCAAGAAAGCTGAAATCTGTCCCAGCACTGTGTTTATGCCATGAGGTCTTTGACAACCATTATGTCAGCTACAGTGTTTCTAGTTTTGTTTACTTAACCAGCCATGGAGGTAGGTTGAACCCAAAGAGTTAGTCCCATTTAGTCCCTAAAACTGAAACTCTACCATTACAAATTCATTTCTTTGCCTTGAGCACTGACCTCTCCCTCCAACTCCCTTTCTCAGATAGCTTGGATGCAGATTAATATATTAAGTTATTAATATCTTAGAGTGAAAGAATTTAGAGAAAAAACATGGGGGAGATGAGAAGCATAAAGTAGTGGTGGGGAATATGAAAAGAATTATATCAAAAATTAATATTTTTGTTTGGGGAACCCATCGGTAAGCATAAAGTTCCCAGACTCTTTTCAAGCAGAATTTCACCACCTGGTCCTAGGGAGGGAAAATTTTTGTGGTATCCTGTGCGTTGTGGACTGTTTAGCACTACGCCTGCCCTAAGACCACTGGACAGCTCTTGTAGCCTCTAACAATGCAGACAACAATGTCTCCAGACTTTGCCAAAAAATGTCGCCTGCGGGGCAAAATCACCCCCACTTGCGAATCTTTGGTCTAGTGTGAATTATGAACTTGGAGATGCTAAAGGCAGACTCCGTATAACCGATTTCTCCCATAGATGGAGCTCTTGATCAACGAAGTGTTCCATTAAAAGGGCAATGATGAATCGAACCAGAAGGAATCGCACCGTTCGATGGCAGGCCACTCGGTCAACGGCAAATTGCTTTGCTTTTGTCCCTCTTCTGAGTCAGCAAGAAATGGACGGCCCTGGGAAGTTCTGGTTTCTGATCGCAGCCTGTCCCTCCACGGGATGGTCAGAAAGGCTGGTTTGGAAGCTGGAAGGGGCTAGCTGTCCAGGTCTCATCCAGGGAGGCTCCCAGGCCAAGCTGGGCCAAGGCCACGGTTTGTAGAGCGTTGCCCCAAACAGCAGGACACGCATATGCTTTCGATATTGCGAAATCACTCCCCTCGTTACTCTGTACATTTTGTCTTGAAATTGCTTTCATCGTTTTATGTGGTCTGTGGCACTCACCTCCTTTCTTGCAGCTTGCGGCTCTAGTATTTCCAGCAGTTAGCTCACTTAACAGAAGTCCCTTGTGTTTTTAGCCCAGGAGTCCGCATTATGTTGGGGAGGGGAGGTGAAAGGCTGCAAAACATCGCCCTGAAGTGAGAGGCAGCTAATCTCATAAAATGTGTGGTGACTCGAAGAGAAAGAATATCCTTTAATGACCACGGTGATGGTAAAGAAAGACTCGAAGCTCCCTTTGACATTTTACTGAGAATTACACAGAACTGGTTTTGCACCAGGCAGATTGCGGTTCTCACCGGCCAGCTCAGCGCAAGGTCATGCTACTGAAAAGCCACGGTGGTGCTTCTTCCAGGCGAAGGTGTGTTGCACCCTTAATACTTTCCTCTCCCACCTGTGAAGGGAGAGGGTTGGCAGGTACAGGATAGAGCGGACACTCTGAGCTGCCATCTCTTCATTTGCCACTAGCCGCAGAGTGTCAGATGTCAGGGCCAAAATTCACCATAGTTGGAAGCTACTGACTGGACCTGTTTTTTACCAGTACACTCTTTTGAACAAATTCCATAAGGACTCCTGCTGATAGATGAAGACCCCGGAGGCAGAGATTCAGGCTCGTGGGGAACTTTCTTTAAATTCATTTAAATCAAGAAGTACTTTTAAGGGTCAGCTCTGTGCAGATATAAACTCGGTTCCATTTAGGGCCATGCCGTCACTCCCAGACACCAGCACTAAGCGTGGCCCCGCCAGGCAGCCCAGAGGACCGTCTTGGCCACGACTGCTCGTCAACACTCCACAATCTGCTTTTCAGGGCCTCTCCGGGGACCCTTTTCCTTTGTCTGCAGCGGTAGTAACTCCGCGCGGTGGGATGCGTCGCCTTTAACGGGGGGTGAGGAGTTCGAGAAAGCAAGTCACACACGGTCTGCTCCCATTAACGCGTCCTCTGTCACCGGCAAATCAAATCAAGGACGCTGATTTAGGCTGAGCGTGCCGTTCGGATTTCACATCTCCTTCGACTTTTCTTTATGTGTTACTGGCCTAGAACCACTGCTTTGAGGCAGAGATTCTTAACCCCGGCTGCACCTGGTGGTCACGTGGGAGAGCTTGAAGAATACAGCTGCCCGGGCCGCTCCCCAGAGATTCTGATTTCATTTAGTTGAGGGGTAGTGTTTTTCCACGGAAAAGTAATAAAAGTTACATCGGTGGTTCTCAGTCCTGGCTCTACATTAAAACAAGCTGGGGGGGTGGGGAGGGTGGATTCTTTAAGTATCTTGGTGCCTTAATCCCACCCCAGACCAATTAAAATGAATCTCTAGGCTACAGCCCCGGCATCTGTCCTTTTTAGTTCCTCAGTGTATTCTAGTGACCAAGTCAACATGAAGCCACTGATGCAAATTCTGCTACTTTCGTGTGGAGATAGTGTATACCAAAAATCAAAAAGGCAGGAAGGGGAGTTCCCACCATGGCTCAGTGGTTCATGAACCCGACTAGCATCCATGAGGATGCAGGTTCGATGCTAGGTCTCGCTCAGTGGGTTAAGGATCCGGCATTGTTGTGAGCTGTGGTGTAGGTCGCAGATGCGGCTCGGATCCCACAACGCTGTGCCTGCGGTGTAGGACAGCAGCTGTGGCTCCGATTCTACCCCTAGCCTGGGAACCTCCATATGCCCCGAGTGCAGCCCTAAAAAGAGAAAAGAAAAAAAAAAAAAAAACAGACAGGAAGGGTCACTAAAACAAGTGTCAGAATGGGATGGTTCTTTGTGCATAAGGAGTCAAAAGCCAAACATTTCTTCTGGAATCCATGACAGCGTGTGGGGTGTTGTGGGGATGTGTGTATGTGTCGAGTGTGTGAACATAGGCAGGACAGGTTTTGTAGAGCTGCGTGAACAGGAATAGGATACTTGTGACTAAGAAAAAATAAATTCTGTACCACAAACATCTCTTAACACATGTCCTACATGCCTCAGGCTGTCAGGAAAAATCAGATGAGGAAGACTGAGTCCTTTCTTGTCCTTCAGAAGCTTGTGATATCAGAAGGAACTTTGGCTTTGACAGGCCTCATACAGTCAGGGAGAAGCAAGAGACAGAAAGGACCAAATCTGGGCTCACATTCCCAGATCTGTTACATGTGTGACCTTGAAAGAAGTCCAATACTTTTCTAAGCCTCTATTACTGACCTGTTAAAGGTCCTATTTATTTATTTATTTAGTCTTTTTAGGGCCACACCCACAGCATATGGAGGTTCCCAGGTTAGGGGTCAAACCGGAGCTGCAGCTGCCGGCCTACACCACAGCCACAGCAACGTGGGATCCGAGCCGCATCTGTGACCTACACCTCAGCTCAGGGCAACGCCAGATCCTTAACCCCTAAGCAAGGCCAGGGATCGAATCTGCGTCTTCCTGGATGCTAGACTGATTTGTTTGCACTGAGCCATGACGGCAACTCCTGAAGGTCCCATTTAAATAGGAGGTGCTGCCTCCTGGATCTTCATCTTCGCTACAATTTCTTCTGTCCTCCAGAAGCTCCCTGCTGCCTCTACCCCCTGTAATCTGCATTCGTCCCTGTCCTGAGGACCTGACCTCCTCCCGGGCCCACCGCTCTCCTCCCCCATGTGGCTTCCCGTCTTCTATGTCCTGTTGCCTAAGTGCCCTGTTCTCTGAGGTCTCTGCTGACAGCTGAAAAGTCAGGCCAGTCTCTACAGGTGAGGTGATAACGGCATATTTTGTTTCCCCCCGATGGATGAGCGCTCGGGAGCAGGATGTCCAGAAACTAAATTTCCTGGTGCAGATCAGTGAAAGGTTTGGGGCAGATGCGGTCTCTGTGAAACCCTCAGCTGACCCCCAAGAGTGAGCTCCCTGCTCTGCCCGGGTTGTGCCCACATGAGGGGCTGTTCTCCAAAGTCACCTCCGTCTGGGTCCAGCCTCGGGGAAACAATGAGTCCTCTTTACTCTGATGGGATTTGTTAACGTAGGAAATTTAAGTAGGTTAAAGCCCCGGTGTTTTATTCCTTTGAGAATAGTAACTAATTTCCAAAGAAGTATTTTTTTTTTCTTTTTTTTTGAAATGAGCTGAATCCAGGGTGCTCTGTGAGGGAACCGTAGTTTTAGAAACAAAGAGTGGCATGGCTTTCTACTCAGGTGACAGAAAAACACTACTTGGATCAATTTGCACATCAGACCCAAAATCATGTATTCCCTTGGCTTTTCTGTTTGTTTGTTTTTTGTTTTTGTTTGCTTTTTAGGGCTGCACCCGGGCATATGGAGGTTCCCAGGCTAGGGGTCTAATCGGAGCTACAACCACCGGCCTACACCACAGCCACAGCAACGCGGGATCCGAGCCACATCTGTGACCTACACCACAGCTCACGGCAATGCCTGATCCTTAACCCACTAAGCAAGGCCAGGGATCGAACCCATATGTCACAGGTGTGCCCAAAAAAGAAAAAGGAAAAAAAAACCCTCTAAGCCATCATGATTTTAATTTGTCAAAGCTTCCCCGTTCTTGTTTTATGAATGTGAAAATCGTGTCATATTTCTCTGCGGAACTAATGGGAGGACTTCAAATGTGTCCTTTAGTTATTTGAATCGTCCCTGGGTTGGAACGTTGTATCTTCTCCCATCTCTTTCATGTTCCAGGTTTCCCCAAATGTCCAGTTATTTTGGTGGCCTCCAAATCACGGTTGGGAGAGCGGCACATTGCCGGGTCACTTCAATCAGCAGTCTATCCTAAACATAGGCCATTATCCCCACAGCCTATGCCCTGCTCCTCAGCCCATGCACCCAGCACACGCATCCTTACACACACACACCTGGAGTTCATTCTCCTTTCCTGTATTTGGCGTTTACCTCAGTCCATGGCCAGATGTCGACAGGACCAGAGAGTGAAGAAAGCATAGATGTAGGAAACCTAATGCTCACATATTTAAGAGATGCTATATTTGATTTCACTTTCAGAACATAGATTCGTATCCTCCTTGATCTTTGGGATCTCTTTTGATCAGCATTTTTCAGAACTAAATTAAAGGTAATTCAACTTAGGAAATCAGTGGCAAATTGAAAAAAAAAAAAGGTAATAACATTTGCATCCCCTGGTGAAGGCATTTAGGATGACAGCCAAATTCTGAAAGTGCTTGAGCCCGACTTGAAATTAATTTGGGTATAAATTGCGGGGTAGCTGACTCAGAGCACCTCTTGTCTCCCTAATTTGTACCACATCAGCACTCGATAGACTTTGTTTTTCTAAAAAAAGGAGCGGTGATGGAAAAACAGATGTAGCAGGATTCGATTAACTCTTTTGCAAGTAAAAATTAGGCTCCTGTCTAAAAAAAGAACCATCGCATTTTGAAATTACTTATGATATTATAGCCGGCCATTAATATACTGTGTTCAGTTGCAGCATTGTTATGACAAAGAAGGTGAAAAGTGGGTTGATGTATACTGTTAAAGCATTAAATCTTTGGGTGCTTTTTTGGGTCTATTTCAAAGTGTCTCATAAAAATACATTCTGACAGCATCGTTCTGAATGGACTTCTAAGCTTTTTGCCAGAGACGGGAAAACCTTTTCTGTCGAGAGTCAATAACCTCACACATGCTGTATCAATTTCCCGTTTACATGCAAGAACCATCACCTCAATACAGCTAAGCTTTTTATTTTGAAAGAGAGAAACTTTTTAAAGGCTTAAGTAGAGGAGCTATAAAACTTGATAGTATCATTTACTTAAAAGTACACTTCAGTTCTGTAAGTATTCACAGAATGCAGAAGGCTGGGTGAAGGAGGGGGAGAGGGGAAAAGAGAGAGGCGAAGAGGAAAGAGAACAACAGATTTAGAGACCAGTGAGAACAGAGAGGAGGTCAACAGATGATGAAGTGTGAAGAATTTTGGATACATGATGCTGTCTCTTGGGGCTGAGTTTGTATTAGCAGCACCTGCTGGAGCATTAATTTATTAGCATCTATTCACACATCCCTACTGATTCTTTATTCTTCGATGCAGTGAATAGTGACAGTATCCTACCACGGGGGCTATTTTTTAGGATTCCATCATGGTGACTAGGGGAATTTTATTAGAGCCAGCACCTGGACCCTTCCTTTTTTTTCTTTTAAGCTAAACCGCAGACTGAATTGGATTATTCCCTCAGTCTCACCACTCATGTTCTTTACTGGCCCATAACTCAACCCAAGAGTCCACACTGCCTTTTTTTTTTTTTAAGGGCCGCACCCACGACGTATGGAGGTTCCCAGCTTAGGGGTCCAATCGGAGCTACAGCTGCCAGCCTACACCACAGCCACAGCCACACCAGATCCGAGCCATGTCTGCGACCTATACCACAGCTCACGGCAACACCGGATCCTTAACCCACTGAGTGAGGCCAGGGATTGAACCCATAACCTCATGGTTCCCAGCTGGATTCGTTCCGCTGCACCAGGACAAGAACTCCCACACTGCCTTTCATTGTCATGTCTCCACTTGTAAAGTGCAGTCATAAGATATTTTGCAGAATGTCCCACAATTCGGATGAGTTTAATATTCTTTCATAAGTAGGTTAACTTTGTGGGTTTTGGCAAGAGTAGGACAGAGAGGATCAGCTCCTCTTCATGTGTCATAGTGGGATGCATGCCGTCACTATGTCCTCTTACTAGCGACGCTGACCCAGATCGTTTGGCTAAGGTCTTTCTATTTCAAAATTACTATTTTTCCTTTTGTCGCTAACAAAGATCTCGGGGGGAGCTCACTGGCGGCTCAACAAATACTGTGATTTTCCTCAAAATTGTGCCCATTAATTCCAGCATTCCTTGGTAGATCTTTGCAGATACATTTACTGTGGCATATTTCTATTCTTGTCACCTCTTCTATTTTTATTAATTGGAAGACTTATCCCATCCTATTTATTTATTCAAATATTTATTTATGTTATTATCAACTCATGGATGTTTACTGTATGCTATTTGTTAGAATCCAACCTATCTTAATTATTTTGTTGCTCAACCTGTTCCAGCTTTAGACACTGGGAGCTCTTTTCTGTTAGTTCCTGTGATCTTTGGGCATTGCTCCTGTCCTTTCTTTAGCACCTCCTCACTTCTAGATCCCAAGATGCTCCAAGTTCATTTTATATTTTCCCTGCCCCACTCTTGAAGTCAACTACTTCTACAAGGAGTTCTAGTTTTCATTTAGAAACAAAGTTCTGGGCTCTAGGAGAGTTCATTACTGGGATCTCATTAATTCTAGACTCCATCAGTGGTCTCTGCATTTACCAATACCATCCTGTTTTAATTAATGTTGCTTAATATTGTCCTGAAGTTGTTCATTTGTTGTTGTTGTTGTTGTTGTTTTGATTTTTTAAGGTCACACCCGCAGCAAGTGGAGGTTCCCAGGCTAGGGGTCTAATCAGAGCTACAACTGCCTGCCTTCGCCACAGCCAGAGCCAGCCGCAGCCAGCCTTTGCCACAGCAACACGGGATCCAAGCCGCATCTGCAACCTATACCACAGCTCATGGCAACACCAGATCCTTAACCCACTGAGCGAGGCCAGTGATCGAACCTGCAGCCTCATGGTTCCTAGTCGGATTTGTGTCCGCTGAGCCACGACAGGAACTCCACTTTGTTCATTTTCAAATTGGCTTTGGTTATTCTAGTTCCTTTTTCTTTATATGTAAGTTGCAGAATCAGAATTGTCATTATCTATAAAAAGAACCTGCTGGGATTTTCATCTGGTTGCATAGAGCCATTTGGAGTGAACTGACATCTTAACAATATTGAGTCTTCCAGATCCTTGTTTTCTAAAGCTCTGATTTTCTATATGAGTCAAGCCAATGCATGGAAACCCATTTAAGGAAGCTGAGGTCAGGAACTGAGTTTATGTACTAAAAGCAGACAGTCATGCTAGGCAATCCAAAAGTTGGGTAGGAAACAGTTCACAAAGTAATTTTTAATTTAGTTTTTGTCTCTCCCTAGTTAATAATGGATAGGATAAAGGCAAAAAGGAAAAGATTTCCATATGGTAGCGGAGTAAGAAAACTGAAAAGAGAATTTATCTGTTTGCTTCTAAAGCCCTTGATAACACCAGCTGTCAGCCCAGTCTGAGATACTGTAAAAACATTCTTCAATCACAGAACCATAACATTTCTTTTTTGCTCTGCAAACAAGTATGCCTCCTGTTTCTTTTCTTTTTAATGCTCACTTCCATATAAGTTTTGGAAGGGGAAAAAAACCTGGGATAAGAAAACAAATGAGTGAAATTATTTTTCCTTCGTCAATTCATCACTTGTGGAACCACCTTGGATTTCATTTATCACAAGGACTTTGGGATAGTCATTCCCAGTGCATATACTGTGGTTTAGCAAGTAGGGAAGACTAGCAAATGGTCCTTTAAAGACTGTTTATGTGTCTGAAATTTTTCAAAATTAATATGTTCGCCTACAACTTTTACCTTCATCTCCTTTTACACAGTCGAGAAGGATGGCTTGTGGGGAGAATATAAGTAGGTCTCTGAGGTGGTTTAGAAATTAGTCACGTAAAGGCATGGCTGACTCAGAAAAGTTTTAGCTATTAAACATTGTACAAGGATAAATGGATATATTCACTTCTAGCCCATGTTTCCCAGGATAGCTTTGTAGAAAAGTTTCTCATGAAGTTAATTATCTTGTGCTGTGATAGATATATCTTCACGATTTCAAAGGCTGGATACCTTGATAGAAAATAAAAGAGGTACAATTTTATGTATATGTGTACATATGCATATATATATGCATATATTAAGTATAGTGGATTTACAATGTGCTAGTTTCTGATGTACACCAAGGTGATTAAGTTATATATAGCCATATGCATATATAAAATGTACACATAATACACATATATGTAATATATATAATATATAATATATACATATGTATTCATGCTCAGATTATTTTCTATTATAGTTCATATAAGATAATGAATATAGTTCCTTGTGTTACACAGTAGGACCTTTTATTTTATATATCGTATTAATATATATACTTACATATAATATCAATTTTATATATAGTAGTTTGTATCTGCTGATACTAAACTCCTTAATTTATCCTTCATCCACCCCTTTTCCCCTTTAGTAACTGTAAGTCTGTTCTCAAAAACTGTGCGTCTATTTCTGTTTTATTAATAAGCCCATTTGTATCTTCTTTTTAGATTCCACATATAAGTGATATCGTATGATATTCGCCTTTCTCTATCTGACCTACTTCACTTGGTATGATAATCTCTAGGTCCATCCATGTTGCTGCAAATGGCATTATTTCATTTGTTTCATGGCAGAGTAATATTCCATTGTATATACGTATCGCATCTTCTTTATCCATTCCTCTGTTGATGGACATGTATGTTGCTTCCATGTCTTGGCTGTTGTAAATAGTGTTGCAGTGAATGTTGGGGTGCATGTATTTTATGAGTTACGGTTTCTCTGGATATAGGCCCAGGAATGGGGTTGCTGGGTCGTATGATAGTTCAACACTTAGTTTTTTAAGAAATCTCCATACTTCCCTCCATAGTGGTTGGGCCAATCTACATTCCCACCAACAGTGTAGGAGGGTTCTCTTCTTTCCACATCCTCTCTAGCATTTACTGTTCGTAAACTTTTTAATGATGGCCTTTCTGACTGGTGTGAGGTAATGCCTCATTGTAGATTTGATTTGCATTTCTCTAATAATTAGTGGTATTGGGGATATTTTCATATGCTTTTTGGACATCTGTCTTATTTGGAGAAATGTCTGTTTAGATTGTCTGACCATTTTTTAATTGTATGGTTTATTTTATCGGTATGAAGCTGTTTGAGATGTTTGTATGTTTTAGAGATTAATTCCCCATCTATTGCTTCATTTCCAAAGATGTTTCCTCCATTCTGTGAGTTGTCTTTTTGTTTTGTTTATGGTTTCCTTTGCTATGAAAAAGCTTTTAAGTTTGATTGGGCCCTATTTGTTTATTTTTGTTTTTATTTTCATTACTCTAGAAGGTAGATCAGAAAACATATTTATGTCAAAGAGTGTTTTGCCTGTGTTTTCTTGTAAGAGTTTTATAATATCCAGTCTTACGTTTAGGTCTTTAATCCATTTTAAGTCTACTTTATGTGCAGTGTTAGAGTGTGTTCTAATTTCCTTCATTTACATGCAGCTGTCCAGTTTTCCCAGCATCACTTATTGAAGAGACTGTCTTTTCTCCATTGTATGTGCTTGCCTCCTTTGTTATAGATTAGTTGACCATAGGTGCTTGGGTTAATTTCTGGGCTTTCTATGCTGTTACAATGATCTATATGTCTCTTTTCATGCCAGTACCATACAGTTTTGATGGCTATAACGTTGTAGTATAGTCTGAAGCCGCCTGATTCCTCCAGCTCCATTTTTCTTTCTCAGGTTTATTGGGCTATTCAGGGGGTTTTGTGTTATTTAAACAAATTAAAAAAATTTTTTTGTTCTAGGTCTGTGAAAAACTCACTTGGTAATTTAATAGGGATTGCACTGAATCTGTAGATTATCTTGAGTAGCATGGCCATTTTGATTATATTGATTCTTCCAATCCAAGAACATGGTGTATCATGGAAACATCTGTCTATCATCTTCACTTTCCTTCACCAGTGGTCTTATAGTTTTCAGAGTTCAGGACTTTTGCCTCCTTAGGTACATTTATTCCTAGGTATTTTATTCTATTTGGCGAGTGGCAAGTGGGATTGTAGCCTTAATTTCTATTTCTGATCTTCAGCTGTTAGTATATAGGAAGGCAAGAGACTTCTGTGTATTAATTTTGTATCCTGCAACTTTACTAAATTCATTGATAAACTCTAGTAATTTTCTGGTAGCATCTTTAGGGTTTTCTATGTATAGTATCATGTCAGAGGCAGTGATTGTTTTACTTCTTTTTCTATTTGGATTCTTCTTATTTCTTTTTCTTCTCTGATTGCCACAGCCAAGACTTCCAAAACTATGTTGAATAAAAGTGGTGAGAGTGAGCATCCTTTCTTGTTCCTGATCTTAGCAGAAATGCTTTTAGCTCTTCACCATGGGGAATGATGTTAGCTGTGCGCTTGTCACATGTGGCCTTTATGTTGAGATGTTTCCTCTGTGCCCACTTTCTGGACAGTATTTTTATCATAAATGGGTGTTGAATTTTGTCAAAAGCTTTTTTATAATCTATTGAGATGACCATATGGTTTTTATTCTTCAGTCTGTAGATATGGTGTATAGCATTGATCGATTTGTGTACATATTTGTCCCTGGGATAAATCCCACTTGATTATGGTTTATGATTCTTCTGATGTATTGTTGTATTTTGTCTGCTAATATTTGTTGAGGATTTTTGCATCAGTGTTCATCAGCAATATTGGCCTGTAGTTTTCTTTTTATGCGGTGTCATTTGTTTTGGTATAAGGATGATGGTGGTCTCATAGAATGAGCCTGGGAATATTCCTTCCTCTGCAATTTTTTGGAAGATTTTCAGAAGGGTGGGTATTAACCCTTCTCTAAATGTTTGATAGAATTCACCTGTGAAAACATCCGGTCCTGGACTTTTTTTCCCAAGTTTTTAATCACATTTTAAATTTCAATACTTGTGATTGGCTTAATAGTATTTTTTATTTCTTCCTGGTTTAGTCTTGGAAAGTCACACCTGTCTAAGAATTTGTTCATTTCTTCTAGGTTGCCCATTTTATTGGCCTAGATTTGCTTATAGTAGTCTCCTATTATCCTTTGTATTTCTCTAGTGTCAGTTGTAATTTCTCCTTTTTAGTTTCTAATTTTATTGATTTGAGTCCTCTCCCTTTTTTTTTGTTTTGTTTTGTTTTGAGTCTGACCTAAATGTTCATCAATTTTAAGGTTGATAAAAGGTTAATCTTTTCAAAGAACCAGCTTTTAGTTTCATTAATCTTTTCTATTGTGTTTTCTTCTCTGTTTCATTTATTTCTGCTCTGATCTTTATGATTTATTTCCTTCTGCTAATATTGGGTTTTGCTTTAGGTGTAAGGTTATGTTGTTTACTTGGGATTTTTCTTGTTTCTGAAGTGAAATTGTGTCACTATAAACTTCTCTCTTAGAAGTGCTTTTGCTGTGTGTAGATGTATTTTCGATGTATTTGTGGGAGTAGGTGAGCTTCACGAGCTACTACTCTGCCATATTAGGAAGTCCCCTATTGGTCCAGAGTGAGGTTTTGAACCCATGTCTGTCTGACTCAATGGCAAGATTTTATCCTCCATGACATACTGTACATCTAAACCCTCACTGGCAATTAATTCTATGACTTCATCCCATAAGCAGGAAATATCTGTTGACATCAAAAGTATTCTTCTGCAAATGAGTAGGAAAGACCATCATACTCGACTACTCTGTTATTAATAATGGGCTCTAAATATAAGAAAATCACAATCTAGTAGGGAAAACATAATATAAATGGCTAGAATAGTAGTGAAATTGTATTTTGTCGAGTAACGTTAAGGTCCTAAAACCCTTCATTTGACCTATTTCAGCAAGCGTAACTGGACACCTATAAGAAATAAAAAGAAAATTTTGATACGAATGCTGAGCTGGAGGAGTTTTACATCTGAGTAGAGAAAATACAGAGATACAGTATGATACAGATTATCATTACATGATAGAAAAGGCCGATATCTTAAGGGAAGGGCAGAGTTTTTGGTAAGACTAGGGCAGGGATTTATGGAGTATGCACCAAGTATCATGTTCTTTTTTTTTTTTTTTTGCCTTTTTGTCATTTTAGGGCCGCACCTGCAGCATGTGGATTTTCCCAGGCTAGGGGTCTAATCGGAGCTGTAGCCACTGGCCTATGCTGCAGCCACAGCAACGCGGGATCCGAGCCGCATCTGCAACCTACACCACAACTCGCAGCAACACCGGATCCTTAACCCACTGAGCAAGGCCAGGGATCGAACCCGCAATCTCATGGTTCCCAGTCGGATTCGTTAACCACTGTGCCACGACAGGAACTCCAAGTTTCATGTTCTTGACACTGTCTCAGTCTGCCTCCTACAGTGAATCGCTACATTTGGAAATACAGTCCCCCCAGATTTGGGCTTACCATGTGTAAGTCTGTTAGTTGACACAGCGTAACCGGCTGGCCTACAGTGGTACAAGCAAACACAATATAGTGAATCCAGTGTCATCAGTACCCTTATGAAGGCAGGCACCCTCCAATGGCTTAGGTAGGTTGCCAGCATGAAGACTGGCTAATTCCTGGTATGGTCTGAGCTTGCTGAATAGCTTTCTCTATTCTCAGAATTTGCACAAGCATACAAATGATGACAAGTACGTGTGGAAGAGAAGACAGAGACAGGAGCCAAAGAAAGACAGAGACAGAAAGGGACCGTGATGACAAATAGCGGGTCCTAGGGACGAAGCAGACTATCAGCACAAAATAAATCCAGACTGCTATGCCTAGACTGTGACTCCCACACTTTATCTGAATTCCAAATTGTACCTGTATTTTTTGCCCTCTCCCGCTTCCTTAATTTATCTTTGTAGTTTTCTTACCCCTATGATTCTGAATATGAATTCATGGCCGCACAGTCCTAAAAATAAACTGGCCCATCAGACGGACATCAGTGCTGTGCCAGCTGGCTGTCAGTCCCAAGCGTGCCTGCTGGTGCTAGGTGTCTCCCACCTGTTCTAGCTTGATATCTGGCAGCCCAGCAAGGGCAGGATTGTGGATATTCTTCATGATAATTCTCTGAGGCATGACAGCTTCAACCAGAATGGGAATTATTCCTAAAAAAAAAAAATAGTTAAGTGCCTTGAGTTCACTTAGATGTTGATTTAAAAAAGTCAGGAATTCTTTTCCTTTCCTGTTGATAAAGGCAACATGATACAAACGATTAACCCCACCCCCTACCCCGCACCCCGGGAAGCTCACAGAAACAAATAGAAGCCACAGTATAAGCATAATCTTGACCCCACCATCATAAGTAGCAAAGTTGTGCTGTATTTTTTTTTTCCAGGAAAAGTTTTGTTCTCCTAAGATTCAGTCCTTTTTTCAGTTAAGTCTTATAAGGTAAACAATAACAATAATGAGTACACAGAGGATTCGAGGAAACATTTCTTCCATGCTTTCAGAGAAAAGCTCAGAATTGGGGCAAGCCACACTAGGCATTTCCTCCCAGGAACAGAATGCTGGATCATTTGAAAAGGCTGTTGGGTACCGACAGAGACTGGGAATACTGCGGGTAAAAATAGTGTATGTGCGTAGGCAGAGGGGGGCACAGGAAAAGCGTGCTGGTTTGTGGTCAACTTGGTTAGGCAAAAACCATACTTTCCCAGATGTCCATTCTCTGCATGGTCTTGGGCCACACTGGGCCAAAGAGGGATTCTTGCGAGCTTTGGAGGGCATCAGGGGACGCCAGCCACTGTGCTCTGAAGGCTGTCATGACTCCCAAAGCCTTGCCACCAGCTCCCTCGGGTAACCCTGCATTGGTGGTGAACACGCTTGGCCTCACGGGTTGACTGGTTGGTGATTCCCCTGACCATGCATCTCCCCTCCTGGGCTTTGAATTCCCTGCTTCTCCTAAGACCATATAAGATCAAACCCCTACAGTTGAGTAACTTACAGTGTTTCTGGCTCCGTGAATGAGCCCTGACTGACACATGGGGACTAGATTCTCACCTCGTTTTGCCTTCAGGAGGGCTAATCCCACAGAATCTCCAAGAGAAAGCCCTCACTTAACACTGGGAAAAGGAGCACTTAGAATTTTGGTTCCCATGCGGCTGTGGGGCCTTCATTCACTTGTTCATTCAACACATACATAGAAAGCTCTCAAAATGAACCAAGAATTCTAGGCAGTGAAGATTCAATTAAACTGAAATAGGCTCATCGTCCAATTCTTGGTCCAACAAGCTCTGATGGAGAGCGCAAGGGATGCTGTGAACAAATACGATAGAAACACACAGACATAAACCAGGACAGTGTTAAATAAATAAAGATACGAGGATGAGAAGGGCTGCAGAGAAGGAGTCCCCAGAGCCGGGATAACTCGTCATAGGATGACCGACTGCCATCAGGAGGTCAAAGAAGGCTGCTGACTGCTTGGCTACGCTGGGGGCTCCCTCCCCTGCCCCCCCACTTCATCCCTGCCTCCCTGCCTCTCCCCCCTCATCCCCTCTCTTCCAGGTGAACTTTATACAAACACTGATAGAAAAGGGGTCAGGTAGGGTTGCCAAGGGGCAGGTAATTCACATGGTGTGCCCGGTGTGCAGGTCAGGCCCGTAGGAAAATGCCGAAGTTAGCTGTTGATGAGTTGACGTGTGTCCAGGCTGGAACAGGGTCCTTCTCTTCTAGCAGTAAATCTGGTGAAAAGAAACAGATCCTGACCTGGGTGGGAGGGGCCCCTTTTCATATATTCCATTTTCACCTCTCTTCTTTTACTTCCAGGCCAGAGATTTTCATTTAAATACAGACCTCACTCTTTGCTACCTGTTGGACAAGTTTCTTACGCCCTTTTATTCCCCTTTCTCATGAGTGTTCTCATCTGTAAAATGGTTACCATAGCAGCAATACATCTCGGGGGATTGTTTTGGAGATAAACTAAGACAAAGAATGTAAATGCTTAGCTAGTGCTTGGCACACGATGAGCTTCATATAAATATGACTTCTTTTTGTAATTGTGAGTATGATTTTTATTATTACTGGGTTATAAAACTCTTCAGTGAACCTCTTTCATACAGTTATGACCCAAAGAAAGATAAATCATCATTAAAATGCTTCTCTGTTTCCTTAATTTAATCCCTACGGATCTAAAACATCTTTTCAAAATGTCTAAAATACTACGAGAGTCAAAAAAATAAATTTCCTGTATTTCTACATCTTAGAGATAAGTAGTGTTAACTCTTTATTTCCTTTCTATCTTTTGCTGTGAATTTTTATGTGGTTGTGTTAAAGTATATAGCATACTGTATATGCTGAAATTTTTGAGTTTATTTTTCTTTACTTAAAAATCATACATGTTCATTATAGAAAAATTAGAAATGCTTACAGAATGCTTACTCGAAACACTGAAAGTATTCAGTTGTTCATATTGGGTGTCTTTTCTTATAGCCTTTCTCTATGCTTTCAAAGAAACTTTTGCAGTCATACTGTGCACACTGATTTAAAGCACTAACAAGGGGTTATTCATAGATCCTATATGAAAAATTTATAACAAAATATTTAGTAACAGCTAATAACAATCCATGCAGTTTATTAGGTTTTCCTATGATTTCTCTAATTACTGCTGTCCTCAGCATGAATTTTAAAGAGGCCCCGAATCATTATTCAAGTAAATTGCAATGCAATTGGGCATTATATGGTCCATGCATCTTTAATTTTTATAAATAAAGACAACAAATAAAACTTTTAGTACTCCTTCTACTTCAGTGACCCAAACACTTAAGAGTTAAGCCAAGGTTGGCAAAGGGAAGCACAAAATAAGAACAGTTTTTCCTCCAGGTGTCACCTTTCCTGGCTATGGTAAATTATAAAAACAGATTGTTACTAAATGGGTTAAACCCAAGGGAAGTATTCCAGGGTCAAGGTTCAACCCAGTGGTACAGAGTGGTTTAGCTTTCACGATTCTAGGTCTGGGATGAGTGCTAAGGACAGGAAACCTAAAATCTTTTATGCTACTCTCAGCAGTCTATCAAAGATGAGGTGAAAAGATAGATGTGATCTGGGTTATTTTGGAGAAAGTATTACAGTCTTGTTGTGTTATTTATCTTATGTTAACCTAAGTTATGTTAAGTTAGGCTGTGTAGACTGTGTACATGTTAGCATGACATTTTGATTCATCTCTCATTCCTTTGAAACTGTTCACAGTGCCAGGGTCATTTTCTGAGCAACCGAATATTTGTCATTCTCTCGAGCAACTTGACACGGTAAAAGGCACAGGCTACATATTTCCCTCTGTGCATGTGACTCAGTTGTCTTCTTAGAGACCGTCTTCTCGGTGGTACTGAGAGTGGCAGGGGAGAAGATTCATTACCAAAGATAACTCCTATTCAACCAATTCCAGAGGCTGATCAAATTCTTCTACACTTTTGAAACTGAAAACCTCTGCCAGGAGATAAGTGTCTCTTATTTTTGCTTTTGTCCTGCAGCGCCGTAAGTCTTTTAAATGTGCACCCTCACATTTGCAGCCTCAAACTCAACAATGTCTATGAACATGAAAGCTGTTTTCTCAAATACGCCTTTGATTATTGCTTCTAGAGAGAGATTTTCCCCAGGGTCTCCTCTGTTATCAATTCTTTCACCCATCGCATTGTCAGTTCTGCATTTTCCTGCCTCCAGGAGAAAATTTAACCCTGAGATTATCTTGCTGACTCCCTCATACTCATTCCCGGGCCCATTTATCTGCTGTTCGTGTCTCTGCACTGCCTCTTCTCCTCTGTCTCCTTTCTCCTTTTCATAATGATCCTGTTTTCTAACTGTCAGTCGTTGATGCCAGATTTCCAATTTTTTTCTTGCAGCTCCTATGGTAAAGAACCTTTCAAAGAACTTCTTGAAGTCCTGGGGATGATGTTCCTTTATCTCGCTGTCGTATTTGATGTTCCCACATCCTCCAGCGATCTGAGATATATTCAGACCCACTGTTAATTTACACAATAGGTATATACTATTTTCTGGCTCAGTCAGTGAGGCTGTTGGTCAAAGCTTTGCTGATATTTTCTCTTGCCCCCTGGTTTGCTTTGAAGTTCACAGGCCTCCCTTGGCCTATAGTTTTCAGTTGGATTCAAGACAATAGGAATCTTTAGCGGGAGACTAGAGGGAGGGAGGAGAGAGAGGTGGTGGTGTTTATTCCTCTGGCCCCTCCCTGAGGTTGCTGTCCCTTGACTGAAGATCACAGGTCCTCCTAGGTCATCCCCGTCACACAGCTCTCTCTGTCCAGATTCTAGTACCTGCTCCTCCTCCCTCCATAGTCTTTTCAGGCCTCTGGGTAATGACAGCCCTCTTGTTTTTAAAACCCCAAAGTTCTCTGCTCTCAGCTTGATTCCCTCCCTTTTGTAAATAGTCCTCTCCAGGATGTGTCCACTATATCTTAATCTCATCTGGCCACTTGGTGAAGCTAGGGTGCCCCGTTTGTTTGGTCAAACTAGTCTAGATGTTGGTGTGAAGGCATTTTTATAGAGGTTATTGCACTTCCAACCAGCTGACTTTTACATTCAGATTCTTCTCCGTGGTGCAGGTGGGCCTTGTCGAATCAGTTGAAGGCATTAAGAACCCAAATCACGATTTCCTAGAGGAGAAGAAATTCTGTTTCAAGACTATAATATAGCCATCCTGCCTGAGTTTTCAGCCTATTGGACTTCCCTACAGATTTCAGACTTGAAAGTCTCCACAATCTTGTTTACCCAGGTCCTTAGAATCAGTCTTCCTCTCAAAAGACCCATCTATCTAACTGTCTGTCTGTCTGTCTATCCATCTATCTAGTTACCTGTCTACCTATCTATCCTCTCTCTAATTTATTCTTTTACTCCAAGGAACCCTGACTGATACATATTCTGAAATTATCCTAATTTGAATGTGTCTGTCTGCTTTCTGTCTCAACCCTGACTGCTATGAAGGCCCTGATAGCTTCAGCTTGGGAGTGGTCTGAAGGGTGTGGAAAGTTTGTTCTTAAACTCTAATTCCTTCACGATTTCTCACAGCAACTTCTTTTGTGCTACGCCGGACCAGCTATTAACACCAGGCATCAGAAAGGGGAGCTGTGGCTCCTGCCTTCACGGAGCTTTCAGACATCTGAGAAACCTAAAAACGGCAACAAAATAGAATGACTATGCTGGTGGGCTGAGAAGGTGCCGTGGCATATTTCTTTTGTCTTGGGCGTTGGGAGGCTTCTGTTGGGAAACCTCTCCAGGCTGAGAAGAAGGGTGTAGGGGGTCATTTGGGTGAACAGAAGGGGTAGTTGAAAGATTTTCCGGAATAAGAGCTGCCTGTGAGCCTGTAGAGGTATGGCTGTGGGTAGTGGGTCCCTCCACTGTATTTTTTTTTTTTTCCTTTTCACAGCATATGAAAGCCCTAGGGTTAAGGGTCAAATCAGAGCCACAGCCACAGCCACACTGGATCTGAGCTACATCTGTGACCTAGGCTACAGCTTGCAGCAACACCGGATCCTTAAGCCATTAAGTGAGGCCAGGGATCAAACCTGCAACCTCACGGACACTATGTCAGGTTCTTAACCCACCGAGCCACAATGGGAACCCCCTACTGTGTGTTTAGAGGATTCTTCTCACTGCTTCTCCCTGGCCCGCTGATGTTTTAAGAAGGCGGATCATAGGAGGAACCTCACCCACCCTCCCCAGGCAGACCCTGCTTCCGGAGTGTTGTCTGTGACTGCATCCGGAGTGCCTGGGTCACCTCCCCTCCCCGAATATTCTCCTCTAAGTCACACGCTTCTTGCTTGAATTTTCCTGGATGTTTCATTCACCAATTAATTTAAGCGTAGAGCTGCAACCACATTCTCTAAATCACATGGGGTGCCTCGATTAGCATTTCCATGCAGACGAAGCACCGTGGACTAGTCCTCTGATTGCTACCATCCTTATCACCCTAAGCCAGAAGCAGAGTGTGTGCACATTTCCATCAATTTTATAGTCATTGGAAATTTCCTCAGATTCTGGAAACATGTGCTCATGAGTTCTTCTTTTCAGACCTGGATGCATCATTATTAATAGATTGATTGGTAGATGGATGGATGGATGGATGGATGGATGGATGGATGGATGGGCGGGTGGATGGATGGATGGATGGATGGATCTTTAGCCAGAAAATCAGAAAACGAGGCAAAATAGTAGAGGAAGCTAGAGAGGTTTCTTTAGGAACTGTTAGCCAGATGTCGTTTTAAACATGAAGGCTCAACCCATCCTGTGTGATAAGGGGATGAGAATCAGTTCTGTCTAAGTTAAGTCTACTGACTAAGGCAGGCCCTTGATTGAGTCAAAGATGCTCTTGATACTTGTTTCAATTCCCCACTTAGCACATCTGTTTTGTAGAAGTGGTGTTCGGGGCGGGGGGGATGGTTGGCTTAACTGGGTGCGTCTGGTTTTATAAGCAAGCTGTTTTCATCTTGCTCTTCTTTAGAAATAATGAGGTTTGTAAAATGATTTTAACTGGATGTCTGAACACGTGACCCTGCTCACCTCTCTCTCCTCGTGATTTCACAAGCAGCTGATGTGACTGTGGCAGTTTAGCCGAACAAATGTGCTCTTGCGGAGACATCTGTATCCAATACAGACTATCGCTGGCCTGTCTGTGTCCTTTCTCTGTGTGTAACATGATGGAAGGCAGGCTCGGAGTTTTGGGTTCTTGCCCCCATGTGCTTCTCCATATCGTGAAGGGAACAGCCACTTCCCCTCCAAGTCTCATAAATGCCATGGGGATTTTCGTTTTCCATCCAGAAGGGATTTGCTTTCTTCCTGTGATCTCAGAAGACCTCGCAGCTGGCACTTTGCGGAAACTGAAAAAGAGGTCTTTGGGCCCCTGATTGTACCATCAGCTTCACAACCTCATAATTTGCAACACACAGGGAATCTCGGCCTTTCGCTTTGATTTTGTAAATAAAAACAATAGACATCAAACAAGCCATCATCGATCCTCAAAGCTGAATGAGATTGGGCGGTGCCTATCAATATTAAGTTCAAGTCTATGTCTTTACTTTCTTTCTTGAATTTCCACCCCCAAAATAACTTACAAGATAGTCTTAGAGAATACCTTTTGCTTATAAATTCCGATATGTTATCTGAAATGAATCATACATAGATTAATATATTTTAACTGGATTGTAACCCAGTTAGAATAAAGGAGTTTGCTTAACAGAAAGAGTATTTCACAAAGTTAATGGTCTGTAATGGTTCTCAGTATATGTTCCCCATATCAAAAATACTGGCATTTCTTTGAAATTTGCTAGGGTTACAAATTCTCAGGCCCCATCAAAGTCAGAAGATTCAGGGATGGGGCCCATCAACCTATGTTTTCACAAGGCCCTCCAGATGACTGTGACATAATCAAAAGTCCTTAAACCCTTGGTCCTTAAAGAGTGACCAGTGAAGTAGAATTGAAAATAAAGTGAGGAGTTCCCGTTGTGGCTCAGTGGGCTAAGGACCTGGCCTTGCTGCAACCTGGGCTGTAAGAGGTCACAGACATGGCTTGGATCCCACGTAGCTGTGAGCGTGGGATAGGCCTGCAGCTGCAGCTCTGGTTCAACCCCTAGCCCAGGAAACTTCGTATGCCACAGGCATGGCTGTAAAAGAAAAAAAAAAAGCAAAAACAAAAGGAAAAAAGATCAGTATTTCTACGAAGTGTTTGTTTAGGTATCGATAAAGTAACTTGGGGGCTGGGCTACCGTCTCTGTGAGGAACCCCTGAGCGATCTGCTGACTCACCTGTATTGATTTAATTCCTCCTCACGACAGTCCCATGCGCTAGATGCTTTTATTTTATATATATATATATATATATATATATATATTTTTTTTTTTTTTTGCTTTTTAGGGCCGCACTCTCAGGTTACGGAAGCTGCCAGGCTAGGGGTCGAGGAGCTGTGGCCACGTGGGATCTGAGCCGCATCTGCGACCTACACCACAGCTCACGGCAACGCCAGATCCTTAACCCACTGAGCGAGGCCAGGGCTCGAACCCGCAACTTCAGGGTTCCTAGTCGGGACGGTTAACCTCTGAGCCACAAAGTGAAGTCCTGATGCTTTTAGTCTTACTTTCAAGATAAGGAAACTAGGGGCCTTGCCCGTGTCACCCAGCTTGGTCATCCGTGGAGGCCCAATCCTACTCATGAAACCTGGGGCTTAGAAAGGGTCAGCTCTCCCTAAATCTGCAGGGCGTCTGGGGAAGGGCCTGGATATTCATCACAAGACGCCCAGGGACTCTAGGTGGAGGGTCTGGGGTTGGACCTGCTCCCAGAAGTGCAAAGTTAAGGAAGCACCTCGGGAGAAGCAGGATAGAGCTTAACATGGCAAAGACCTTGTGCTGTCTGTGGCACAAGCATCTTTGCCGGTCCTGAGAATCACACTCAGGCAGAGCGTAGAATTGGCTAGGTGGGTCCGTTTCTCAATGTTGCTGCTCACTCTGATGGAATAGTCCTTGCATCTTACTCCTAATGAAATGTTTTCCTAAATTTCCATTTCCAAGTCCAGCGTTACTGCTGCTAGAAAGTTCTGCCTCTCCGTGGGATGAGACTAAAGCTCCCAGTGGACTGGTTCTCCTGGGGATCGTTTGAAATGTGCAGGCTAAACCCTCTCGTGAGCCTTCAGAGGTGTCTGCTTACATTCTCTAGGGTTGACTTGTCCTCTGCTCTGACTGTGATAAAAACCTGTGTAAGACAGTAGGCTTCCATTTAGCCTGAATAAAAGCAGGTGGAATTTATTATCACCATGAGGCAACACGGCACTGTTTTCAGTATCACTGGTAAGAGAATTTTACTGTATTATTTTGGGTACCTATGGTCTGAGAAAAAAAACTAATCAGGAACCGTTCAATGTTGGAAAAGTGTGGAAATGATCTAATGAAGATTTACTCTTTTTATTTCTTTATTCTTCTTTTAAAAAAATTATTTTTATTTTTTAGAGTTCCCGTCGTGGCACAGCGGTTAACAAATCTGACTAGGAACCATGAGGTTGAGGGTTCGATCCCTGGCCTCACTCAGTGGGTTAAGGATCCGGTGTTGCCGTGAGCTGTGGTGTAGGTTGAAGATGTGGCTCGGATCCTGCGTTGCTGTGGCTGTGGCGAAGGCCAGCGGCTACAGCTCCTATTAGACCCCTAGCCTGGGAACCTCTATATGCCGTGAGTGTGGCCCTAGAAAAAAACAAACAAAAAAGTTAGTGTTATTTTTACTTTTTATGTCTGCACTCTCGGCATATGGATGTTCCCAGGTTAGGGGCCCAGTCGGACTTGCAACTTCCAGCTTGTGCCACAGCCACGGCAATGCCTGACCCAAGCTGCATCTGTGACATACGTGGTGACTTGTGGCAGCGCCAGATCCTTAATCCACTGAGCAAGTCCAGGGATCGAACCTGCATCCTCATGTCATATCAGTCAAGTTCTTAACCTGCTGAGCCACAGCGGGAACTTCTGAAGATTCACTCTTTGCTTCCGTCTATTGGTTTTTACCCACCTTTGGAATAGTTCCTTCTCAGATCCTAACTCAGAGAGCCCAAGACATGAACGCTCTTCCAGGCCTTTCCAGAACGGGTGAACAGAACCCATCCAACGTCCTCTGAGCAGAGTGACTGTTCACAGTCCCCTCCACAAGCCCTGGTCCATTTTTGGTCACCTCTTCCACACCTGGGTGTGGTCTCCTCTGATCACCTGCTATCACAGCAGGAGCTGCTCCAGTACCTGCTGCTGCTGGCTAAGCCCTGCCCCTCGTATGGCTGGCGGGCTGCCTCTGTCCTCACTGGTGAATGTGGCCAGAGCCGTTGCCATGGTTAGAAGCTGCCAGGCTTACCAAACCTCTCAGTCACTGCCACTTCTCGTTCTCCTAAGCTCTTCTGTCACCGCCATGCCACTGTCGTCTTCAATGTTTTTGTTTTTGTCATAGGCCAAAATAGAACAGAACAGATGATACAGAAAAGTACCCTAGGTACAGTTTTCCAGGACAAAATACCAAGGTGCTTGGTGCCCAGTATTCCCATTCTCCACCATAAGGCTCCTAGTAGACTCTTCAGAAAAGTGCTATGTTATCACATTCAAGACAATTTTGTAGTGTCATAAACTAAATCCCAAAAGGCTACATCAACTCTTTTTTTCCCCCTTTTTAGGGCCACACCCATGGCATATGGAAGTTCCCAGGCTAGGGGTCGAATCAGAGTTGCAGCTGCCGGCCTACACCACAGCCACAGCAACTCCAGATCCTTAACCCACTGAGCAAGGCCTGGGATCGAACCCACATCCTTATGGATGCTTGTCAGGATCGTTTGCCATTGGGCCACAATGGGAACTCCTTATGTTAACTCTTTAAGTTTTCAAAACTGCACCACGTCCCAATTGCTTACATACTTGGCAAAGAATTACCATCCACCAAAGCATACACTTAAGCAGCAAAGCACCTTCTTGAGTTATAAACATGTTAAAATTAAACTTAAGGATTTTTTTCAAAAAGAGTACCATCTCAGTATTGCAATATAGAACCTAGATTGTTTTAGCATTTGGAAAAAAAATTGAAAATATGCACACAGAGTTTTCTAGTCTGATTCTTTTCCTTTGTAGAAGGCTCTCTTGAAAGCCAAAAGCATTATATTTTTAGGATCTTAGGGACTAGACTACACTGATGTCAGTTTGTATCTCATAAATGAGGGTATTCATCAAGAACTTAATTATGGTAGGAAATAAATCAATACTTGAAGAAAACCTCACTACTTTTGAATTAAAGTCAATGTTCTTGCAGACAGGCATGGCACCTGAAGGTGACTGTCCTGATTTGTATATAATTAAGAAGCCAGAAATCTATGCAAATAAAAGAGAAATGATCAGGGTCTTCCTGGAGACAATCCTGGACAGCTTGGTGGAACAAAGCATAAAAAGATATAGGACCTTTTTGCATTTGCACCCTGAAGACATTCTTGGAAGGGCAAACAAGTTGCTTATTACTTACACTTTCATAGGGCTTCCAAGTTGGACCAGGCACTTTTATCTGTCATCTCTTACCCTGTAACCTAGGGCCAAATTCCCATGTGAGAGTGAGTGGAGACCATTGGGGAAAAAAACTGTGTGATCTGCTCAGGGTCATAGAGCTAACAGAGAGCTGGTGCTTTTGAACCAAGACAACTGGCGTTTCCATGACTCAAGCCATCTCAAGACCAGGTAGCCACTGCTTCTCTGTTCCAATAAAATGGTGAAGGAAGCAGTTACAGAAAACAGCCAGTCATGGTATAGGGGATGAGTGATGACGACAGTGATGACATTTTCAAAGCCATCATTTGTACTTCCTGATCCCTCCAGCCAAGAAATGGTAGCGATGAACAATACCCATCAGTCCTCTACGCCATCCATCAATGCGTCAGGTGCATAGACGCCAGGCATCTGCACACTTGAGTCAACGGTTAAACATCCTACTTTCCTCATTGAAAAGTTTGCATTCTTCAAGAATAGACTCAGCTTACATCCTGAGGAAAACTACCATGATGTACATTTAGCAGAGATCAGAAGAAAATTGAAGTAGGCCCTCATTTATCAAAGTTGACCACTGGGATAACAGCATGAAAATGTTTGGAATAGCTCTGTGTGCACCACATTCTGAAGATAATAATAGAAGCTGTGTGTCGTCAGCATCACTATGCATAAATATTTATATCCCCTTTCTGAAAAGGAAATACTATTTTTTTTAAAGGAAGTGGGAAAAACAGGGAAATATCTGTGTGTCTTTTCGTTTATCTGCAGGGAACAACTTTTCCTGGCTCTGAATTTCTACCCATTACCGGTCCCCAATCTCTCCCCACAGTCCTCCCTTTATTAGATCATCAGATGAAATTGGATGCTGGAAATGTTATCCAGCCATGATGTCAGCAAACCTGTACTACCTCTAGCATCCGCTGGGCCAAGAAGTCCTCCTCTGTTTCTCCTGGGGAAGGGAGAATCAAGAGTCAATAAGATTGCAACATGAATATTGATCTATAATACCCATATTTCAGGGTCTCTCTGTCAGACCCAGGAGGAGGTCGTACACCCCTTACCATCTATAGGTTTAGAAAAGCAACTTAACACCTGCAGGGAGTAAAGCAATTTCAAAAGATAAACAAAAGATGGTCAACCTGATCTACAGCTCATTCCTCCAAACTCTGCTGGGGTAAGGTCATGCCAGTAACAGGGGAGGGGGAATCAAAGGAAAGATGATTTCCTGGAAGGCTCCATCATTACTGAAGTACCACCACTGGCTTTGTCCTTTACGGCGCAAGCTCATTAATTGCCATCTTTTTGACTTGCATTTCTCTAATAATTAGTGATGTTGAGCACTTTTTTCTTGTGCCCATTGGCCATTTGTATGTCTTTGGAGAAATGTCTATTTAGGTCTTCTGCCCCCCTTTTTTTTTTCAGTTGGGTTGTTTGTTTTTTTGTTGTTGAGTTGTATGAGTTTATATATTTCAGAGATTAGGTCCTTGTCTGTTGCACTGTTTGCAAAGGTTTTTTCCCATTTTGTAGGTTGTCTTTAAAATAATCATTTATAGTGAAAACTGTCTTACAGCTAACTTTAGTGTTAAAAGGGGAAACTTTTGGCATAATTCATATCTTTGGGGAAATAAAATCCTTAGAAAACTCCTTTCTCCTTGGAGTGAAAATTAGTGGGAGAAGGAAATCTCATGATACATTATCTTAAGATACGTTGTAGAAAGCCATTAATGATTCTTTGGACAGGCAATGGCTTGTCTAGCAATGACTTGGGCTTAGGAGCTGAGAAAACAAAGGTTTTTCAAAAGAAAATACAAAAAATTGTTTTCGTTTAATTTCTTTCCTTTCCCCCTCCTTTTTCTCCTCTCCTTCTTCCTCTTCTTTCTTTTGCTTCTCTTCCTCCTCCTCCTTCTCTCCCCCTTCTCTTCCTTCTTTGACTCTCTTGGATCCCGAGGGAAAGGGAAGGAATCAGAAGAGGTGATCACGACTGAATCAGAGCGGAATGGCCCTGAAGTATGGGATGCTGTGTATTTGACAGAGCCAGCCTCTGAGATAGTCTCCCTTGCAATGACCCCTGTCTGCTGGAATTCACGGCCCTGGTAGTTCTCTCCCACATGTATCAGAGTCAGTCAGTGTGACCAGCAAGATGGAGCAGAACTGATGGTATGTCATTCCAAAGCAAGGTCCTTAAAAGCACTTGGCTTCCTGCTTGTTATCTCTTATCTTCATTCTTGGCTCACTCTTGGGGGTACCAGCTGCCACATCAAGAACAGCCCCACAGAGAGTCCTGTGTAGCAGGGGCTCCTGCCAATAGCCAGAGTGAGGTTGGAAGCGGGTTTTCTAGCCTGTCAATCCAAGGGCGCTATCCTAACTGAAAGACCCTGAGCAGAATCAGCCAGTGAACTGCACCCAAGGCCTGTGGAATACAGAACTTGTGATACAGTCATGACACAGTTCTGTGACCCACAGAAACTGTGAGATAATAAATGTTTATTGCTTTAAATTGCTGAATTTGGGAGTAATTTCTAATCTATAATAGGAAACTCATAAGAGCATTCAATTGCTAATTGTATGCATTGCTACCACAGTCTTCTGCTGAAATACCATCTCATCAGGGAAGGTTTTCCTAGCCAGTCTATTTAAAATAACACCCCAACTTCCTGGGCATGCATTCTCCCCTTAATCTTTTTTAGTTTTCTTTGTATGCCTTATGACCACCAGATATTACATGATGTCTTAATTTGTCCCTTTTTTGTGTCTCTTTAAGCAAAGTAAGTTTCACAAGGATAGAGAATTGTCAGCTCTTTTCATGTTTTTTGTACCTAAGAAAGTGCTGTAACATAGGTGATGCTCAGTAAATAGTAGTTGAATAAGCTAAATGATTGACAGGCTTTTATACTTGTTGGCTCACGATGACTGAATTTTAGGAAGAACAGTGCAACCAGGAGAAGCCACTCAAGAGATGACCAGAGGGACCTGAGTGCAGGATCAGCTAGAGGCAAGGGAGCTTGGCAGATGGAGGCGTCAAGGTGTCAGGTAGTCTCGGCACAGCTTTCCAGAAATTTCCTTCGGAAGAGAACTGATAGTTGTGACTCCAGAATTTCTATAAGGAGGTCTGGTCAGGAGACAGTCTGGTTCAAGATAAATTCCCATGGCCTCTTATGAAAGATTGAGAAACGCTGAAGTGTCCTGTTAAGGAAAGTGTTTGGATGGAGGATTGGCTATGGTCCTGCTATACAGCGTCCGAGGTGGATGGATGAATGGATTTCCCCTCATGCACAGGGCAGTGTTTTAAAAGTTATGTCATGTGGATAGCACAGGAAGTGACATCTAACTTGATTTTGTAGTCTCTGCCCACAGATCTAGAGAATGTTCCAGTTTGCTGGAGACATCTTGGGTCATCCTCTTTGTCTCTCAAGACAAATCCAATCCGCAAACAAACTCTTTTGGTGACTTTCTTTTTTTTTTTGGCTTTTTAGGGCCATACCCATGGTATTATGGAAGTCCCCAGGCTGCAGCTGCTGGCCTATGCCACAGCCATAGCAACCCTGGATCCGAATCTCCCTCTGCGACCTACATCACCCACTGAGTGAGGCCAGGGATCTAATCTGCATGCTCATGGATACTAGTCATGTTCTTAACCTGCTGAGCCACAAGGTGAATGCCTCTTGTGGTGATACCTTCAAAGCAAACCCAGAATCTGACCACATCTCAAAACTTCCACCTCCACCACCCTATTCCAAACTACCACCATCTTCCACTTAGCCTGTTGCAATAGCTTTCTCCATAGCCTTTCTGCTTGCAACCTGGTATCACTGTTTCAACACAAAACCAAATGGAACCCCTTAAAGTATAAGTCAAATCATACTACTCCTTCTGTTGGAAAATGCCAAATTCTTTGCAGTGGCACCACAAGCTGCCTCCGTCACCTCTGGGACCCCCAACTTCCACCACCCTGCAGAGCTCTCTGCCCCAGCCATGCTGACCTCCTTACAGTTCCAGGAACAAGCCAGCAGGGTCTTTTGTCCTGCCTCAGGGGCTTTGCATTTGCTGTTCCAGTGCCTGGAATGCGCTTCCTGCAGATACCCACATCTCCTGTTCCCTCACTCCTTCAAGTCTTTTCTCCAGTGCGATGTTTTCAGTAAAGACTTTTCCGATTATTCTTTTAAAAAATCGCAATCTCTCCGTTCTGGTCTCCCTATCCTCCACTGCTGCCTTATTCTGTACCACAGATTTCTCACCCTCATTCATGTACACATTTTCACCCACAGACCCACACAGACACACATACAGATAATTCATTGATCTTATTTTATTTTTTTGTCTGCTTATAATGGGCAAGTGCTTCCCAAATGTTCATCTGAGGATCGTGTTAACAGGCAGAGTCTGAATTTTTAGCATTCCAAGTATTGCTGATGCTGCTGGTCCTCGGAGTACACCTGAGAAGTAGGCTCTAGAACTGTGCTACTCAATACAACAGTCACTAGCTACATCTGTTTATGTAAATTTCGACTTACCAAAAGTAAATCTGATTTAATATTCAGTCCCTCAGTAGCCACGGCCACATTTCGGATGCTCACTAACCACAGGTGACTCATGGCTACCCTATGAGACGGTGCAGATCCAGAATATTTTATCACCACTGGAACTGAAATTAGACGGCATTGCTCTAGAACTGCTTTGTACGATATGGTAGCCACTAGCCACATATGATGTTTAATTAAAATAGATAAAAATTAATTAAAAATTAATAGTTTCCTATTTATTTATCTATTTGGCCGCACCTGCAGCGTGTGGGAGTTCCTGGGCCAGAGATCAAAACCCATGCCACGGCAGTGACCCGAGCTGCTGCAACGATAGCACCGGATCCTTAGCCTGCTGTCCCCGTAAGGGAACTCCTGAGTAAAATTTGAAAATCAGTTCTTCAGTCACATTAGCACCTTTCAGGTACTCAGTAACCACACATGGCTAGTGGCTTTCACAATTGGACAGCAGAGATACAGAACATTTCCATCACTGCAGAAAGTCCCATTGGACAATTTGGCTTTCTAAACTCCGTGGGGGCGTGTGCAACATTTCGTGTGTCTAGTTCACTGCTCTATCTCCAGTTGCCTAAAGCAATAGCAGCCATTCGCAGGCCTCCAAGAAGTATTTCCTGACTCCAATCTAAGTGCCATTTGCCTTCTGGTCTACCCTCGATGGATGGTAGGTGTCTTGAGGGTAGGAATTGAGCTTGCTTTTCATTCGGTCTCCAAGAGCTCTTGACGGAAGACCGTTCACTGGACTGAATGTTCAGAACCCTTTCAGCTCTCCATCTCCTGAGGGGCCAATGCATGCAAGCCAAAAAACAGGCCCACATGGGACTGTGCGATTCTAGTCCTCCTTTGCGGTTAGACTTGGACAGGCCCCAATGGGCAGCTGCCTTGACTCTTTCAGAGAAGAATTGCTCAGGTCAGCTGTGGATATCTGTTCTTCTGCTGTCACTAAGCTCAAGGAAAACTCTGATCTGAATAAATTATACATAATAGCTCTTTCCCTCTTCCTGTGCGTTACTCCACACTTACAAAATGAGGATGTGGGTTTGATCCCTGGCCTCGCTCAGCGGGTTTGAGATCCAGCGTGGCCGCAAGCTTCTCGGATGTGATTCTGAAGCCGCGTGGCTGTGGCTGTGGTGTAGGCTGGCAGTTGCAGCTGCAGTATGACCCCTAGCCTGGAAACCTCCATATGCCTCAGGTGCGGCCCTAAAAAGGAAAAAAAGGAAAAAAAAGCAACGGTAACAACACGAGCCCTACATGATCAAGTACTTCTTTAAAATGCTCAGAATATTTCACGCCTACAGAGTGTCCTTGAATTATGTCTTTAGATAGTCAGCTCTAACTGCTCTGCCCAAAAGAAAACACTAAGAGGCAGCACAGACAAAAAATGTAGTTGTGTTCTTTGGAAATTGTTTCCCTAGAACGTTGGCTACTTCTGATTATCAATGGTATTCATTCTGCTATATTTTTCCAGAAAAAAAAAATCTGACTAGGGAATTTTAAAAAGCAGTACAAAAGACACATTTCACTACCACATTGGAAAAAATATTGTGTTTGGCAAAAGGGAAACCTCTGGATGCCATCAGCAAATACCCTCATCTTGGGTCCCAGTAACTAGAGCTGAGAAAAGAAAAAAAAAAAACAACAAGGAAGCCATGAGGTCCTGTCTGCATCCTAATTCAGATGGGTTATTTATCCCCTTGGCTTTCTCCTATAGCATTTCAATTTTATTGGCCCAGTCAAACATCTTTCTTGTCCTTATTCCAGCATCAGTAGAATATCTCTATTCTTTTACTCTTAGTTGGACAGACTGGCAAGATTTAGAGTGATTTTGATAAAAATCAAGGGCAGGCGCGGCATGCAATATTTTTGATAGATGTGGCTCCACTGCTCTTTTATTCAGAGTCTCACAAAGCTAAATAAAATACGGAGCAAGTGAGAATTTAGAGAATAACCAGAAACTTTATGACCTAGCATCACTGCCAGATACTCCTTGACCAAAGACGTAGATATGTGTATACCTATAAGTCCCTATCTATCTATCTATCTATCTATCTATCATCTATCTATCTATCATCTATCTATCTATCTATCTATCTATCTATCTATCTATCTATCTATCTATCTACCTATCTATCCATTTATGGTTTTTTATATGAAAACCAGCCTGCCATATAAAACCTGAACAGTGGTGATTCTTCCAAAAAGCTTGATCCTCTAACCATCGTTGTTGTCATATCTTCTATTACGGAAATTAAGAAATTTTTTCCAACATCAGCAGAAAATCAGTGATCGAACCCAGAAGTAAATCCCGGACGGTTAAATCCTAGTCTAATTAATGAACTCGATCAGATCTGACCACGTCATGAAAAGTTAAAGGCAACTTTTCCTCTTCGTATGTGGACTATGTGCCGGGGGCAGAGCTGGTTGATATTTCCGTTTGCTCTTTTGGGGTCTGTAGGCGACACTGAAGTACACCACATTGAAGTACTGCTCCCACTGACTTCAGTGGCAAGAGGAATGCTGTGGGGGGCATCAAGAAATTACTTTAGAAAGCTTAGAGGTGCCCCAAATGCTGGGCCAAAGTAAAACCAGTGGCATTTGGAAACTGTTAATAAAGAAGTCCAGCATAACGTAACTAACCGCAATCGGTTGGAGTCTTTTTTGGCAAGACTCTCTGTTTCAGACTAGTGGTGGGGAGAGGTTTTTAAGAAGGTTGTTAAAAGGGCCTGTAAGCACTTCTACTTCTTATTCTGATTCGGCTCAATCAGAAGGCTGGTGGGTAAAAGAAGTTTTTTAAGGATTAGGTGTTCAGATGTGCCTAAATCCTAACTGCTTGATGCTAACTTGAAGCAGACTTGAATTTATCTCTATGCTAATGACATCTTGGAATACAATCAACGCTATCTGGAGCTCGTCTACTCTGTGAGCTATGTCTCTTGCACCCGTTATAACCCAAACAAAAAGGAAAGCTTTTTTTGGGGGGGGGTTCTATAAAGCTGTGGGCCCAGCAGGTATTCCCACCACAAAGGTGAATTGAATTGGGACATTTCCAGTTGTTATCCTTTCAACCAACGTTGGAACACTTTTAAAATGAAACTTCATGTTTTAAAAGTTCAGCTATTTCTATCTCTAGTCCATTCCTGGACATATAGAAATGATATATTTGGGCATTAAAAATAAGACAGATTTAAAAATAAGACAGATGACCTACAAAACCTTTGTTCCTGTGATAGCCTACCAGAAAAAAAAAAAATGTCTTAAAGAACCTTGATGCATTTCTCAGTGGTTCTGAGCTTTTTAAAACCACTTCTCTTGAGGGCTTACCTGGAGTTTTGTAACCATTTTCGAGAGATGTGCTGACAGTCACTGATCATTTCTATGAAGGGCCCTGGATTCTAATGGGAGCAAAATGTAACCATGAGAAATGCTGCAGCTGCAGGACCATCCTGGGAAGGAGCAGGAAAACATGGGTGATGAGTGAACATCTACAAATAGGCCATGGCGTTTCTGGCTTGGCAATAATAATAATAGTAATAATAATAATAATAATAATAACAATAATAATAATAACAATAAAACTCAAATTTGTTAAAACTTATAGCTTATAGCTATGGAGTATAAGTCTCTGCATTCAGTTTGGACTTGGCCTTTGAAGAATGGCGTGGAATGACTCCGTGGTCTCCCAGATCAATGGTCTTCCAGATTATTGTATTTTCAGGATCATCACCAAAACTGTTCTGTGTCCCCATCAGATTACTCCAGTGTTCTCACAATGGTATTTTTTGCTGAACACTGGACTACCCATACTTAGCAATGTTGTTTCATAAGTTCTGGGAACTCACCACAGACACCTCCTCCTCCAAGATGCGTGCATTCCCTGAAAACGGTATACAACACCAGAGTGGCCCAAGCCACCCAGAACAACTAAAAATAAAATAAAAAACAGTAAAAAAATAAAAACTGCAGGACTCGAACCTGAATTTGTACATTAGTTGACACAGAGAACTCCATGCACTGTGCTGTATGCAAAAGGAGATAAGGACATATATTTATCTCACTAGAATCAAAGAATAGGAACCTTTTAAAAAGTTTTAAAAGTTGTATTAGCTAACTGTTTCTTAATTTCAGCCAAAGGAGACATTCAGACCAATTTTCCCCAGGCCCTTCTTGGATTCCATCTACCTGCAAGGTTTTGACATTGGGTTCCCAAGCCCTAGAGAGGAACCTTGCTATGGAGTTGCTGATGTAGTGCTTTGCATGGATCAGAAAATCAGATGAGAGCGGTCACTTTTCTCTGTGACCAGAGCAGGCTGTTGGCTGTAAAGAATTAGGCCCTGGAGCCCCGAGGTCATAAGGCCAACGAATTCAGGGTGAAGGAGGTTAAAGATCACAGACAGGACCTGAGGACATGTGGCTTTTCTTCTTCTAGAAGCAAAAGGGGGCTTTCCATAACACGTTCACCTTGAAGGCTATTTTGCCACATGCATGTGGGATTAAGCACAGGCTTTAAAAGGAAAGGAGACCCATGCCCTCCGTGGCGGCAGTGTTTGCATTTCCCAGCACTTTGCCGTGTGCAGTATTTTTAAAAGAAACATTACACACGGGAGCCCCATGGAGAGAGTGCCAGTGAAACAATGCCAGCTTGGAAATCCGGGGGAGATTCTGGTTTTCATTATGTGCCTGAGAGGTCATTATTTGAAGTTTTTTCTGTTTTTTTTTTTTTTTCCCTCTCTCTTCTTTCTTTCTCTCTCCCTTTTTTTTTTTTTTTTTTTTTTGTCTTTTAGGTTCACACCCCCAGTTTGTGGAGGTTCCCAGGCTAAGGGTCGAATCAGAGCTGTGGCCGCTGGACTACATCACAGCCACAGCGACACCAGATCCTAGCCACGTTTGCAACCTACACCACAGCTCACGGCAACGCTGGATCCTTAACCCACTGAGCGAGGCCAGGGATCAAAGCTGCGTCCTCATGGATGCCAGTCAGATTCATCTCTGCTGAGCCACGACGGAAACTCCTCATCTTCCTTTAAAACCACAGCCTCTTGGTCTCCAAATTTCCATGTGGGACATTATTTGGTCATTGGACTTTGGATGTTTTAGAACTGTGAACGGAGAGGAGTGTGAACTGGAGTCTCAGTGTCCGACCAGCTCACGGAAAGCTTGTGCTTCACGAAAGTCATTCACAGATCAGCTGTGTCCTAAATCTCTTACTGGCCCATGTGGTTATAACCAGGACAAGGGAGATGGTCTGGATTCTCCCTCCCTGGTCCTCTACTAAGGCAGGGATCTGTTCAGCAAAATGATCCCTTTGGGGGATGTACTCGGTGACAGGGGAGCCGGAAAAACCAACATTTCTCACTCTTCCCCATTAGGATCCCAAAGGAGAGACTGCCCAGTTTAAAATCCAGTGCATCTGTGTAGTTATCCTAGAAGTAGGAAAAATGTAAAATTATGCCAAGGTAATCCTACCTATTTGCGTCTCCATCTCCAACAGGCTTTGAGATTAAAATGAAGACTGTCGATTAGTCGTGACAGTTTGGTCCTTTTATCTACTTTCTCAAAAATGAAAAAGACCAAGAGAAGTTTGTTTAAATGCTCAGTGTAAACACCTGCAGAGACTCCATTCAGGATATGAAACCTGGACTTCCCTATTTTTATTTTATTTTTTTAAGTTTTATTTATAGGAGGTGGCTGTGGGTTCATTAGCAGTGGTTAGAAGATGAGAGAAAAAGGAAGTACTAATTACTGGTTAATCTTTGTAATTAGAAATCCTCTCCCCTCTGTCTTCGGCACGCTTATCTGAAAATAAGCTTAATAAGTTGACTACTCAGACTTTGGGAGAACTTTGAAAAAACCCAGCAGGACCATTGCCTCTGACTGCAGAGAAACAGGGCTTAAAAGCCTTCCTACCACTCTTCTGCTAACGAATGTCACTGTTTAGCTGATTGTTACCGTGGGCAGGTAATCTCCCATTCACAATTCTGATAATATTTGAGGTTTCAGTGAACCCATCCTCAGTGAGCGTATGCGTAAAACCCATATCTTGGCAATTTTAATGGCTATTTAGTCTCATTTGGACTACTAAGTATTTTTTAGATCACCGACCCATTAATTTTTAATAAAGAGACATGGTACATTGAGAAAGCTCAATTATTCTGGCTATTTCCATCATAAGGCATTAGGGTAAAACCAAAGAGCACCACGCTGGCAGAAGACTCCAAGGATTATTGAGGGAGAAGCCTACTAGTTTTCCTTTCCCTGCGCTAGATTCTGGGGAAGTCATGACGGCAGTTTCGCTGAGCCACGGCTGCGTTTGGATTGTTCGTTGTTGCATATGCTGTTTGGGAGGAGAGTCAAACTGTTTTGAGATTCTTAGGGTTTGCCCAAGAAATTATGTTTCAGTGTTGTTTTTGCAAAATGTCCCCATCCTTTAGAAATTGCATCGCATGTGTTAGAGTTCCTGTTCTGGCTCAGGGGTAATGAACCCAACTAGTATCCATGAGGGTGTGGGTTCGATCCCTGGCCTTGCTCAGGGGGTTAAGGATCCGGGGTTACTGTGAGCTATGGTGTAGGTCACAGACATGGCTTGGAACCCACGTTGCTGTGCTTGTGGCTGTGGCGTAACCTGGCAGCTGTAGCTCCGAGTTGACCCCTAGTCTGGGAACTTCCAATGCCGCAGGTGTGCCCCTAAAAAGCTATATATATATATATATATATATATATATATATATATGATGTGTGTGTTGTGTGTGTGTGTGTGTGTGTGTGTGTGTGTGTGTGCATGAGAAAAACTGTATATGTATGTAGGAATTAATCTACCACATGCCACATGCCACACATTAAGGGATGGTATTAGAACAAAAGAGAACTTTCTGTTTCCATATGACTAACTCATGACAACAACAAAATTAGCCTATAGTTAGAATAGTTAATATTATGATAATCTTAACCTACGGTAGAGTTACTTCATCAACTTTATCAAATATTTTGATCCTGAGTGGGCCCCCTGTATGCTGTTTTGCGTGTCTAAGTGCCTTATGGCTTGCGAAACTCACCTTGTTTGAGTTATAAAATCCAGCTCAAGGATCTTCTCGCTGAGAAGGGTCCCTAAACTTTATCCCTCTCTCCATATAACGATAAAAATAATTTCCGTAGGAAAAGTCATCAGGGCAAGACACTCAGTGCCAGTACAGTGCCCGGCGAATATTAGATTCTTAGAAGATGGTTATTTGATGAACGAATGAAAGAATGTTGCCAATCTTCTTTTTATATTCCCTTCCCCACCTTCCAGCTCATTACAGGGTATTCTAATCTTTTGATCTGAGTTCCTTTAGGGTAAGAATATTGTATCTTATTCACTTGGAACCTCTCATAGTACCTGCTCGGTAAAGTTTTGCTAAAGGAGCTGAGGGATGCTGAGTACCATCTGCTCCTACAGGAGGAAATGCTTGGTGCTCCCCGGGCAATCACCGTTCGTAGGGGATGACTGCAATATTCAGCTGCCATCATATATTGATCATCGCCTGAGCCAGGACAGAATTCTAATATACCAGTCTCCTCAGTGTAAAAATCAGTAGCTGAGTGACTGCAAAGAGAATCACGCCACGATACAGAAATGACCAGATCTGGAAATGTTTGGGTCAGGTTTTTAAGTCTGTTTTCAAGTATCTTCCAAAGCCATCTTTTGGTACCTGGATAATGTTGATTGCTAACTCCTCAGCAATGATTTGGAGCTTAAAGTCAGCCTTCCTGGATGGTCCGCGAGACCCGGCATACCGGCTGCAGCAATTTCCTGGGCTGGCTCTGCCGTAGATGCCACGACTGTGCTGCGGATAGGCGGGGATGGTTCCATATCCAGCTCCAAAACGGAGATGTTCTTTCACCCCACGTGGTTTCAAATGCAAGTTGATCTGCTGGCTTGAGAGGACAAAATTTAAGAAGACTCTACGGGAGTTCCCACTGTGGCCCAGCAGCTTAAGGACTGGACATAACATTTGTGAGGATGTAGGTTCAATCCCTGGCCTCCCTCAGTGGGTTAAGGATCTGGCGTTGCCAAAAGCTGCCACGTACGTAGGTTGCAGGTGAGGCTTGGATCCAGCTGGTGTTGCTGTGGCTGTGACGTAGGCCAGCAGCTGCGGCTCTCATTCAACACCTAGCCTGGAAACTTCCATATGCTGAAGGTTCAGTCCTAAAAAGAAGAAAAAAATTTAATTAAAAAATTAAAAAAAAAAGACCCTACAAAATGGACCTATGGCTTTAGGAGATGATGAGGCCCTCAAGGGAAAAAAAAAATCACGTTAGGTCCATTCCTCATTGTGTAGTGTCTGTGAAAGTATTTGTTTCCCTAGAGTGGACACTTTGCCCATCTGGTGGCCACATTAATGAAATGTGCCTGAGTTGCTCTTTGGGCACCTGGAGCTGCGTTTAGGCAAATAGGAATGGCAGCAGCATCCTCTGCAGACAGGGGCCAGGTAGTCCCCTGCCCTGCACTACATCTTCCTGCAACATTAAGGGCCACTGTATGGATCAAAAAAAGAAACTGTTTGATCAAGAGTGTGCAAGAAGAAAACCAGTTTTGCTTCATAGCCTTTCTGTGTGAACCTTTTCATGAAATATTTACCCAGTCTCTAAATATTCTCTCTCCCGCTTCTACGGTCTATTCAGCATTTCTGCAACTTAACTTCTCCCTGAACTAATCATGACAGCCAGCTATTGAACCAATGCACTATTTTTGGTGACTTGCCTGTGGACGTTTAGGCAATTTTTTTGCGTTGTTTTTCCCCTTGAAAGTACTCCATCTTTTTTTGGTTACGTGTTGTGTGCTCTCCAGTGTCAAGCTTCTTGAAGACTCTGTTCTAATTCTGAACGAATGTCAGTATAAGAAATCATGAACCTCAAGTACCAATGCATTTTATTTACTGCTAAACTTATTCAGGGATCTTGGCAAAGACTCCACAGGGCAACCTCGAGCTAATGTTCTGAAACAGTTAACCGCCCTGTTGGTTGATGTGAGAGTCATTAAGCGGCTGACATAGGGTGAGAAGAAGGTCGGGGACAACTGTATCTAAAATCGCTATCTCCTTTTTCCTTGCTGAGGATGAAGTCTGCCACTTATCTCTCCATACTTGTCTTCTGCCATATTGATTTCTCGGCTCTATAGGTTTGGGTGACGAGATATTTGTCTTTTCCCTTCATCCAAATGGCTGATCATTTTTCCTCTTAAATCAAGCTGCCATATTCTCCTTCCAGGTCTTAACACTCCAGGACTTTTTTTTTCTTTCTTTCCCGTTTACAACAACCAATGGTCGGCATAATTTTGAAAATTTCTCCACTGTTTGTAACCAGTGCCAGGAGGTGCACAGTCAGCTCCTCAGTTCCTCATCTATAATTCTGAAATCTAGAAAGCGCTGAATGGATGCTGAGGCTGTTTATAGTCTGTAATAATCTTACATGGTAAGACCGTTCCTATCTGCTGCTGCTGCAGAAATATTGATACGGCTGATTAAGGGTGCTGTCTCAGGTTCTGCAAGGGATGTCACAGAACACGTCCTGAAATGTGAAAAAATAAATTCTAAAATACCCCTGAGTTGGGGAGTTTCCTTGTGTTACAGCGAGTTTAAGGATCCGGTGGCTTCGTCACTGCGGTGGCTTGGGTTGCTGCTGTGGCTTACGTTCGATCCCTGGCCTGAAAATTTCTGCATGCCGCAGCACCCCCCCCCCCCAAAAAAAAGCAACAATTACACCGAACTCCAAGAGTTAGGTTAGGGAATTGAAGACCCGAACTAATGATTTTTCACTTACCTGCTAATTTTCAGCCAAAGAACCGAGCTAAGGGAACTGACAAAAGCATGGATGCAACTTTCAATGGACAACAGTGGCAATGACCCGACTTGCTCTCTACTCCAACATGGGGACAAGTCCCTCCCTCCCTCTTGACTGTCCCCGAGTCAACACTGGGCCCCTCCGGCCAGGGTATTCAACGAGGCTTAACCCAATTACGAACATATTGCTTTATTTCTTGGTGGTAGTAAATTAAGGCTTTCTAGAGTCATACAGCACGCAGTGATTCGAACATTAGAATTAGAGAAAAAAATGAGCATTCAACTTAGCAGAGGCAGGAAGGAAACAATGTTTAAAAACAGATAAATTTCCTGTTGGGGCTTTTGGCTTGGTCTCTCAAAATGTGCTGGGCTCTTTCCCCAGGAACTTCTGTCATACACTCATGTGACATGGGGGAGCAGACCGGATGAAGAGAAGACTGGGAAAAAGGAAGAAACTGGGAGAGACAGTCTACACTGTGCTTCATCTCATGTTTGGAAGACAGTTTAGGTGCTGTGCTCGGGTGGTGGTGAAAAAAGGGTTTGGGACTGGATGCCTCTTTGGTTCCGGGAGCCGCTCTAGATCTTTCCTCTCATTCTGAGAGTACTGAACTGGCTCCCTTGGCCAACCCCAATATCAAGGGTCAAGGACAATCCTTTGTGACTCTCAAATCCTGAGACTTCAGTCAGGGTCATAAGTCACAGAGCAGGAAAACGCTACCTTCAACCCCTTTTAAGGTTCTAAACCTTGTGACTCTCACTAGATACAATCCCCAGCCAAACAAGTCCTTCCCCCCCATGACGAACAGCCCTGATTGCACCTCTGATTGGTGGACAGTGTTGCTTGGGGAGGAGGCCATATTTCATGTGATGCTATCTCACTCTATATCCTCCTTCCCAATGTCAAGACAAAGGCACACAGGGAGCCCACAGTGGCGTGCAGCAGTCAAGGGGTGGGCAGGCTTGATCGCCAGCCCATTCCACGTGCTGGGCTTGGAGGAGCAAAAGTTCTGGGCTTGTATGGTGGATCCTTTGAGAAAGAAACGGGCGAATTGTTTGGATAGTGCTGGAGGGGCGGTGTTGCCAGAGAATAATTTGACAGGTCATGGGGTTTATTAACAACAGGCAATTAAATTTCAAGAAAACGTGCAATGGAATTTCTCCTGGCATCCTGACTTCACATGCATGAGGCTAACAAATGGATTTCTTTCCAAATAGGACCACTTAAAATTCAAACTTGGCAAGGACTTCAATTTTATATTCCAAGCACCTGGTTGGTGGACCAGCGCCTGGGTCTTGTCAGTGCGCTCCCTCTTCACTCGTGTGGCATTTTTAAGTGGACAGTATTTCAGTGACCCAGAAGTCTGCTCCGCATCTTTGACAAAGGACCTGCAAACCTTGTAGGGGAGGGTACACGAGGTGGCAATCTGCACAATTAAATATTTAGGACTTAACCCTAACGGGCTTCATGTGATGAGATCTGGATGCACAATAAATAGATGAGAAAAGTAGAAATGCGATCTGAATGACAAAGAACCGAGGCATCTGTTCCTGCCAGCTGCAGGGCAGATGTGAACATGCACGCCACGTGTGCACACTGAGCGGATTAGAAAAGGCCTGGAGGGTGTGTGCTCTCTTGGGCCTCTCTCGTTAATTAAAAACGGTGAGGGTCTCCCCTTCTATTTGAAAGAGCTCAGATCGACTTGACTGCGGGGGTGGGGGTGGGGTGGGGCATGTGGGTTTTGCTGGGATGAAGAATTCCATTGCCTCCTTAAGACCGTGCAGGGTGGGGGTGATGCCCAGGACACTGGGGCACAAAAACCATCTATGGAGAGGGGCCGAGGAAGACGGCTGAGAGACTGGGTCACCAAAACCAAGGAGTGAAAGGCGTACAGGACGCTGGTGCTGGCACTTCCACTGAAAGCATCCACAGAAACAATCCCCTTGAAAGAGGTAGGTACCTCCTGTGCTCTACGCCAAGGAGCTTCTGTGTACTGCCTCGGAGTCAATGCTGGAGGTAGCCAGCCAGAGAGGTCGGGTGCTTTGCTCGAGGACACACAGCTGGTAAGTGGCAGAGCTGGAGGGGAAGAATGCACTCCTCTAACTCCACCATGCTGCTTGCCACAAGTGATTCCTTAAAAAAAAGGTTTAGAAGCACTTTGCATCTACCAGGAGCTGTGATATTTATTTAACAAGAATTTGCTGGGGTGTGGGACTGAAGAGGGTGGTTTAGGCCGATCAAGCAGTTTAAAGGGAAGGAGGTCTGGCGAGAATTATTACTCTGATGACCTGTCGCTGCTGCTGGAGAGGGAGGGATTGGTGCCGGGATGGGATCAGAGCATAGGTCCCCGGGGATGCGGCCAGGAGGAAAGAGACAGAGAGGAAGAGGGGCGTCTCTAAAGCCACTGCCATCAGCTTTCCCAGGTAGATCTCTCTGAGAAGAGAAACTGCCTATGAATGACTCCAGCAAAGGGAAAAAAAGGTTCCTAATAGAAATGTGTCCCCCCGTCCTCCTTTCCTGGACCTCTGTTGCCCGTGAGAAATTAGGTAAAAGAAAAGCCAGATTCCTAAGAACCTTACTGGAAGAAAGAGCTGTTATGAGTGGGTGTCGGTGCTTACACATATGCTGCTTAAAAAAAAAAAAAACTTTTTTTTTTTTGTTTGGTTCATGTTTGTATGAAAACGGCGGCGGCGGCGGCGGGAAGCTGTCCCTTCAGAAGAAGGCAGGGTTGGTGTGCTCAATGACGCAGCGCTTGCAGTGGCGTTTGACAAAACGCAGGGCCTCCACGGACACCTCACAGTCCTGGACGTTCAGCATCTGCAGGTCGAAGCAGTTGGCCGCCACGATCTGCAAGCCTTGGCCGGTGATGCTCTCGCAGGACTTGAGGCTGAGTCGCTTGAGATTGAAGCAGTTCAGGGCCAGGCACTCGAGGCCCGTGTCGGAGACCAAAGGGCACTTGCCGATGTCCAGGGACTTGAGTTTGGCGCAGTTCTTGGCGAGGTACTCCACGCCGTGGTCCGTGATGCCCTCGCAGCCCCGCGCGTTGAGGTAGCGCAGCTTGCTGCAGTACTTGGCCACGTAGCGGATGCCCACATCCGTGACTCGGCCGCAGTGGGCGATGCTGAGGTACCGCAGGCGGGACTCCAGCTTGGCGATCTCTCGCAGGCCGAAGTCGCTGACGAAGCGGCAGTCGCTGACGCTGAGCTCCTTGATGGACGTGCAGTAGATCATCAGGTAGCGGAGGCCCTCGTCGGTCAGGCGCACGCAGCGGCGCAGGTACAGGTGGGTCAGCTGCGTGCAGTGCGCCGCGATGGTGTGCAGGCCCTCGTCCTCCAGCACGAAGCAGTCCGTCATGTCCAGGTAGCGGATGGAGATCTGTTTGCCGTGCAAGGGGGACAGTTTAATGGAGGCCTCCCGGGTCAAGCTGATGCAGGTCACTTTGGAGCAGCCTACGCAAAGACACAGAACAACAAGCGGAGTCATCGCCGAGGTTGGGCGGCGGTGGGGTGGGGTGGGGGGCGCTGCCCGGGGCGGGGGGGGGGCGCCTTTACCGATTCCTGCCCCTCTCCGGATTCGGATCGTTACCCTTTCCCTTTTCGGCCCCTGCAGAGAAGGAACTCAAGAATACGCGTTCATTTCATCATTGAACTTCGGGGCTTTAGAATTAGACAGTGGTCCCAGTTCCAGACTCAGCCCTGACTGCCTGACCTTGAGCAAATCAATCCTTCTCAGCCCTTCCATTGAAATGAGGATGATCGCGTTCCCGCAAGGTGAAGAACAAATGAGGCCATGTCTGTAAATATCCTACCCTGGCCCTGGAAAGTTCTGGAGGCTCAGCCTATGGTTAGTTCTTATCCTACAGTGGTCTCTGGTCCAAGAAAGGGACCCTCATCTGAGTCTGGCAGAAAGAGCACTGGCTTGGGTGTCACAACTCAGTTCAGATCTACTTCTTATGGCCTCAGGCAGGAGGCTTAACTCTTCTGTCTCAAGACTCTGCTCTGAAATGGGAAAGAGCAACTGACATGCCTGCACCAGGGGGTATAATGAGGATGCCAGGAGATCACGAATGCAGATGTGTTCTGAAAACTCTGGGAACTACATGTAGTTTCTTGTCTAACAAGGGATTCGGTGAGGGTTTGGGACGCAAATGCTATCAAATTGACTTGTGATGATAAAAAATAAATAAATAAATAAATAAATGGGGGAGAAGAACCAGTGTGTTTTGGGGATTATTCCTCTGGCCCCTCAACCAGTCTCCCTGTCCCGCCCTTAACCGCGACCCTCTCTCTTCCTCACAACTGCCAGAGTTTGGAACACAGAACTCCAATCATGCTCAGAACCTTCAGATGGCACCAGTCTCACTGCGAGTGTTAAATCTCACATCTAAGAGGGCCTCCAAGGACTTGCACCTCTGTGACCTCTGACCTTATCTCTCGCCCCTCCTCTAACCCCACTGGCCTCTTTGCTGGTTCCCAGACAGCTGCAGTGCCCCCTGCCTCAGCGTCTGTGCACCATACAGGGCTCCCCTGGAGAGCGCCATGGGCCACCCCCACTTCCTTGGGTCTCTGAATAAAGGTCCTTTTATTGTACAATTCTTCCTCAGTCACCCTGTACAAACTAGTACCCCTGCCTGACTCCCACTTGTTTTTAGCACGCTTTATCACTCTGGCATTCTATACTGATTGACTGACTTGTGTATTTTCTGTCCTCATGTCGGAATGTAAGCTCCTGAGAAAATGGACTTTGCACCGTTCACTGCTGTATCCCTCATACCGGTGCTCACTGACTGTCCAGTGAATGAATGAATGCATGAACAACTTATAGAGTGCAGGGAATTTTACAGAAAGCCATGATGGGATAATCCAATGTGCAATATTTAAATGTCAAAATTTAGATGACTTTGGCCATGACTGAGGTATATCTACATTGAAAAACTGGTCGTCTAGTTTATAGTTAATCATAATGTCTTTTACTTATGTGGAATTATCAAATTTACAAAGTGCTTTTATAAACTTTTTTTTCACTTGATCCTTTTTTTTTTTGGCTGCGCCTGGCATATGGAAGTCCAGGGTTCGAGCTGTGCCACAGCCGTGACAGTGCCTGGACCCTTAACCACTAGGCCAGCAGGAAACTCCCTCGGTTTCTAAAGCAATTCATTTTACAGATAAGGAAATAAATGCTCAGGAAGATATCTTTAGACGTCTCTCCAAACCTTGTTTTGGACTCCCCTTTCCCCAAGAATGCGTGTGTATAAATTTATATGTACGCATTTACCCTATATGTTACATGATTCTTAAATTTGTTGGGCATATGAAACACTCATTACATTGTATATTTCAGTTCACTGTATATCACTATTTAAAATATATACAGAATATTTTAGTATGTGATATAAATAATTAGTATGCAGAACCAATACACATTATATAAAAGTACACATAATATATATATACACACACACTCATCCCACTGTGCAGACTGCCTATATACTTTTCATTTTCCCTGTGTTCTTCCAGAGTCCCTCTGGCAGTTGTAAAGCCAGGCGCCTCACCTCTGCCAGCTCCGTGCCTTGGCTCATCGCATCATCTCCAAGGCATCTATGCAACCACAAGATAGTGCTAATGGGGACTTTTCCTCCTTCTCCTGGCAGGCTGCCCAGGGAATGCTTATAAAATTCAGGTCCTGGGAATAATGAGGTTCAAAAGCCACAGAGTGCTACAAAGTCAGAGAATGCCAGGAAGGAGCACAACATACATTCCAACACTTTAGAACAAAGATTTAACTTGTCAGAGGCTGCCCACGTCACTCCAATGGGCTCTGTGGTTTTGCACCGGGCAGCTGGTACCCTCATCTGTAGCTTTAAGATCTTCCTTTGTTTTGGATTTTTTCTTTCTCTACAATGACGGTAATCCTGCTTATGCTGAATTTATGTTCACAGTTAGTGGTTGCCCATCTGTGACGCCTGTGAAGGCACTTTGTTTTTCAAGAGCATATGATAAGCTTCGTTCCTAAACTCGAAGTTCCGGTTTCTTATTTTCAAAAAAAAATTTTTTAGTAAAATCTGCTATATTCCAGGAAGGATATTGTATTTGGCCCAGGGAAATACATATCTACTTTTTGAAACTGAGGCTCAAATTTTGTGAAACACTGATTTAGCTCAGTTTGGTAAAGATACCATTTCGATATGCTTGCATCATTTTAGACCAATAATTTAAAATTTCAGCTTTAGGAGTTCCTGTTGTGGCTCAGCAGAAATGAATCTGACTAGCACCCATGAGGATGCAGGCTTGATTCCTGGCATCGTTCAGTGGGTTAAGGATCTGGGCTTGACGTGAGCTGTGGTGTAGGTCACAGACACGCCTCAGATCCTGCATTGCTGTGGCTGTGGTGTAGGCCAGTGTCTACAGCTCCAGTTCGACCCCTAACCTGGGAAGCTCCATATGCCATGGGTGTGGCCCTAAAAAGATAATAAATAAGTAAGTAAATAAAATTAAAACTTCAGCTTTAGCCTTAATTCTTACAGATTTGCTGAGTTTAGGTTGAAAAGAAAATAAACTGGTTCATGGTTCAGTAGGTAATAGCTGTGGCTGGTGGATGCAGTGACACATTACATACACAGAGGGAACCTTAGAAATCATCCAACTTAACTTTTATTTTTTTTTAAAAAATGAGGTGTCCCAGATTCAGTGAAATTATACAATTTGCAAAGTCAGACTAGGGAAAAACTTCCTGATTCAAGGCTTCTAATATCAAGGATGATAAGAAATGACTGGTAGAGCATGTGACTGATGAAGTGCGGGAGAGATTTGCAGTGGATGTGTCATCATGAAGTGAATATTTAGACAATGTGGAATCAGAAGTCTTGAAAGTGGTGATCTCTACAAGGGGATTCTTGGAAGAGAGAAGAAATCTGAACACACAAATATGGAGCCCGGGTGGTATAAGGTAATTCTAGCATGAGCAAATTCAAGAGGTAGGAAATCACGGAGGCTGAGCAAGTGTGAGGAGTGGGCACAGGGCAGAGCATAGGGTTTAATGGCAGCTAAGATGGGAATGGCCCATTGGGATCAGGTCTTGGGGTCATGCCTTATCATTCAGGCTAAGGAGTATGGACACTACGCAGCAGGGAGTGAACAGCCTGGGTTGAACAAATCTGTGAGGTGTAGACTCCAACGGAACTGCATCTCTGGCTTTCCAGGGTCTCCAGCTTGCAGGTGGCAAACCTCAGGACTTCTTAGATGCCGTAATTCTGTGAGCCAGTTCCTCTTAATACAACTCTTTATATATATACGTGGTTGGTTCTCTTTCTCTGGAGAACCCTGACTAAACATTAACAAGAGGTGATAGGTGAGAATGAGAAAACACCAGAGTTAGGTAGAGTAACTTTCAATCATTCGAAAAGATGACTTTCAAGACGGGCTCACTAGGGATGGGAGGGGCAGTTTTGTGGCCTGCTGGGGAAATTAAGGTCTGGACCAGCGATGAGTCGCCCAAAGGCAAGATGATGATGATGGTGATGATGCTGATGCTGATGCTGATTGCCTTTGAGAAGGTGGCCTTGAAAGAGGCCAGCTGTGATAACCAAGGCACAGGTGAAATCCTAACAATTTCCAGAGTCCCTCAGAAGTGGAGGCACCGTTCGGAGGCGGTGATACAAATCCATCCTCATGGCTTGTTGGTTCTTTCAAGTTCATCTGCCCCAAAATACCCATCACCAGCCCTGCCGATATCTGGAATTCTGTGCTCTTGGTGAGTTCGGAAAATCTCGTGGGTACATGTCTTCATACACATGGATCACAGAGGTCACGGCGAGGCATGTGGGGAAGAGACACGGACACAGTGGGTCCTGCAGTGAGTAGGATCAATAGAAAGGAAGGGCACCAAAGCTTCCGTAATGGTCAGCAAAAGGGCCAGGCAGGATCCACTCACTCCAGTTAGAAGCCCAGAAGTTTCCATTCCCAAATTGCCAAAGTAATTTCCGCATTTCAAAAGGACCGCAAAGAGGGGACACTGTGACTTTCAGCCTGTATTGAGGGGTCACGGGGAGCACCTCTAACAAAGACGGGGATTCCAAAATGAGTCATGTTCTAATCTGAGAAAAGAAAATGAGGTGCTTATAAAACAGGCACACGGTGTTCAGACTCTAAGAACGTTAAAGAATCCAGCCCCTTAGCCTCCCCCCACAGCCCTCCACCCTTTTAAAAAAAAAAAAAAGAAGAGGGAACATATCCAGAGAGAGCTGCAAATTGTCCCAGATCACAGAGTTTCGAAGCTAGTTTCCACCACACTGCAATGCTTTCTCTTTCCAGAATTCCTTGGGGGAAAAATGTAAGAAAACCTCTTTGTTTCCTGCTTCTTCATGCCAACAGCTGCTCATGACTAACTGAACATACGGTTACTATGGTTTTGTCCTGAAGCCAGCTGAAGGAGGGGAGCAAAGAGTTGCTTTCCAGCAAGCCAAAGAATCTGCGAAAAATAATCGACTGTCATCTGAAATATTTTCAGACGTCGCTTTTCAAAAGCGAGAGGGAGCGCAGAGCGCCGACTTCTACCGCAGATTTTGTGGAAGGCTGTCATTTCCCTCAGATTGCTTGTAAATCCCAAGTTCTGTTTGTTAGCTTGTCACAGCGGTTTTTTTGCCCCTGTAATCCAGAATTCTGCTTGAGAAAAGATGCAGAATCAACCCAAAGGTAAGGAGAGCAGAGCTGAAATATGTGGAGACCCTTGGCCATGATGGATTCCCCCCCCCCCCAGTGTCTGCAAGGTGGCAGCAATCCTGAGCACAGACTCAGCCACACCCAGCTCTCAGGCTCCGTGGAACAATAACGAGGGGACGTCAAGGCAGTTTCTAAACTCCTTTTTTTTTGGGGGGGGGTGTCTCCTTAGGGCCTCACCCAAGGCTTACGGAAGCTCCCCGGCTAGGGGTCGAATCAGAGCTGCAGCTGCCAGCCACAGCCACAGCCACAGCAACGCAGGATCTGAGCCGTGTCTGCGACCTACACCACAGCTCACGGCAACACCGGATCCTTAACCCACTGAGCAAGGCCAGGGATCGAACCCGTGTCTTCACGGATAATAGGCAGGTTCAGGTTCATTGCTGCTGAGCCACGACTGGAACTCTAAAACTACTTGTGTTTGAGTTAGATCGTTGGCTCCTATTTATCTACCATTAGATATTCAGTTCATTATCTATGCTTGCTTTGAAATTACTTTGAGAATTATGGGGAGGAAAGACGCACTTAACAGTCACGCTAACTTGAACTGCCGGACCAAAGACACCCCTCAGGCCTCTAAGAAGTTGACATTACTTGATGAAAGGGATGCTCTGGCCTTCAAGGTCCTGACTCCAGAAAGTCTTTCCGGAAGAAGAGTCAGTCTCCTTACCCCCGTCTCCGGTGGCTAGCTATCACAAAGGGGACCCCTCCCAGGCGACAGCGTCCTCTACTGCACTGGCAAGGGCGCCTCCATGGCAGGCCAGTGGCCACGTACCTGACACGTCCAGGTGCTCCAGGTTGGGACAGAGCGACACCACGTCGAAGACCGCCTCGTTGGAGATATTGTAACAGCCCGAGGCCTCCAGCCGCCTCAGCTCCGGGCAGCACTGGGCGATGGTGTAAAGCCCCCTGTCCGTGAGCCGCCGGCAGCCACCGACGCTTACGGTCTCCAGCATGAGACAGACGTTGGGCGTGTCCTGACAGAGTCTGCGGGTCAGCACCTTGAGGGCGCGGTCCACGTTGATGGTCTCGCCCGTCAGGCGGATAGTCCTCCAGAGGCGCGGGTCCCAGGCCAGGTTGTACCAGCGGCGGCACACGCGGGCGCAGCGGCACAGCTGGTTGGTGGGCAGGAAGGAGAAGATCTGCACCATGGCGTGGTCCGGGAGCCGCTCGATGCTGGCCTGCTCCTTCTGCGGCCGGGAGGCCAGCCGGATGAGCGGGTGGGCGAGGCGGGTCGGCGGCGGCGCGTGCACCATGGCCACCGTCTCCCCGGTGATGGAGGACGAGGAGGTGGATGAGCCCCTTCCATTCTGAAACCCCGGCAGGTTCGGTGGACAGATCAGGGCTGGGCTGGGCGTGCTCAGGGTGCGCATGCTCAGGTCGGAGTCTGGCAAAGGACAGAGAGCAAAGGGTTAAGTGAGGATGGCCTGAGCCGAGCCCCGGGGAAGGGGGCAAGCGAGGGGACACTCTTTCCCAAGCAGACCCCTGTTGGATCCATCACCGGGAGTGGAGCACACGCACGGTTGACCCATTCCAGAAAAAGGGCTAATCCACTAATATCTACCCCAGGGGGCCAGATAAGAAGCATTCGAGGCACTGCTGCAGTGCCGTATGGATCCTGTCTCGGATGCAATTACTCAACCCTGCCGTTTTAGGGCAAAAGCGGCCAAAAACAATGCATAAAGGAGCAGCGATGACTATTTCCATAAAACTTGTTCTGTAAAAGCTGATCAGCTGTTTTGGCCCGAAAGCTATAGTTTGCTGAGCTCTGATCGCCACAAGGGGTCATTTATAAAGGGCACAACTTCAAAGTGTCCTTATTTCTGTACTGGGAAGAAAGCTTATATATTACAGACACAAACTGATTTCCTTTCCTAATTATACTATGGTTAGGAAGAAGACTCTTCTTTATTTACAGAAGAGGGGAACGTGTTTCACAAGAGGGGAAACAGGTCAGTGGGTGCAGAGATTGGCTGGCTTTTCTCTCGCCTGCCCCCTAGTGTCCAGTCTCCCATCTTTTGAAAACTGGTTCCTCAAAACTCTCCGGTCTGGATTCTGCCCAGCCACCCTGCTTCCTTCCTCTGTTAGACCAGGCGCTTCAGATGGTACCTTTATTATTAGTAATTATTAATCATTACTTTCTTATTAATAATTCCTCCCTTGGCATTTGAATAATTTGACTCCTATTCTGTACGTTGGAACCAGGAAGATCACTTCCTGAGGGTACAAGTGGTTTTTAAGTTAATGAGGAACTGAGAGCTCTCTACAATGCCACTTTAAGAAGTCTGCTCATTTCATATGTGCCCCCCAACCTTGATATATGTTATGTGTATATATACATATGAAGGAATTTATTCTATGTATAAATGTATTAATGTATTATGTATTTTGCATATTTAGATGGGTAGATTTATTTAGGAAGACATTCTTTTTCTAAATATATATATTTCATACACACACGTGTGCGCGTATACCTGTGTGTGTGTGTGAGAGAGAGAGAGAAAATTTACCTCCAAAATACACATTTCTCCATTCGTGAAGTGAGTGAGTTGGTCTAGATGATTTTAAAGTCATGTCCAGCTCGAATTATAGCTCTAAAGACTTAAGCGAAAATTCCACCCTTGTGTGCTTTTTCATATTTTGTACCTTGGGAATTTTCAAACCCTAGTCTTTTCAAAGGCCTTCCAGCAATAATATACAACACAAGAACTTCTAGCACAGAACTTCTCTGCTGTCTATTTGGAGTTTTCTTATTGATAAACTTTTCCTCCTTCTATGTTTTCTTTTGAATTTACTTCTCTGTAATCTCACACTGAAAATGTCCTACACATGTCCACGACTTTGCTCCTGAAGCATCCTTGAATTATTGTCTGTCTCCCTCCCACCCCCATACATACCTATACATGCACCTTGTCTGCCTCTTGAAAAGCAGACGCCTTTTGTGACTGAGCACAAATGCCACCTCCTCTAAGAACACTTTCTTAGTGTCTTTGAGATATAATCAGTCCCTTCCTTTTTGAAATCCCCAACCTTTACTATATGAGCATGTGCGATTTTGTCTTTCCCTAATGTTCTAGATTATATTATTTTTCTCACTTTTGCATCTCTCCCTGTGTCCCCACATCCTTTGTCATGTGTCTTTGCAGTCTTCCTAGGCAGAGTTTATTTTGGGGGGCCAGCGATGTTGGCTTTGTCCATGTGACTTGCTTCGGCCAGCGAATGGTAGGTAATAGGGTTTGCCCAAAGCCGTTTGTGTGGTGGGGGTTGCCCACCTGCTTCGATGGAACATGCTTGGCTGGTCCACAGATCTTAGGAGGTGAGAGGCCCAGCATCTCATCAGATGAGCAGACAGAACTAGTCCCAACCTGCAGCCTAGGGCCAAGCTCACCCAAGCCCAGCTGAGTCAACTGATACCAAGATGAACCACAGATGTGTGAGCTAGAAAACTGGGTTTTGGGGTGATTTGTACCACAGTATTACTGTGACAACAGATGATGGATACCCCTTCTATTACACTAAAAATTCCTTTGAGACAAGGATTAAATCCTGTTCTTATTTGTGTCCCGGAAGCACCTGACATGACTTATGGTGCATAGTAGGTGCACATGAACGTCTTGAAAGGAAAGGAAATATCTATATGTTTAAAAAAGGCTAATTTCTAGCGTGGCATGTACTTCTCTGTCCCAGGTGGCACACATACTGCATTTTAATTCATTCATAAGAAAAGAAATATGTGGTTTTCTCTTCTGTAATCAGCTAAAATAAATGGCAAATCTTTAAGAAAACCCTTAAGTCTAAACCAATTAGGGATTTCAAAACTGCTACCCAAGCTACCATGGTACTAACCATCATTACATGAACTCCAAGAATTGCCTATGAAGTACGGGTTTTTCTTAGGCAGGTGAACAACTTATTTTGGACCAGAAGCGAAAGGCAAGCTAGGCTTTCAGCTCTGACATTTTAGCAGCTGTGAGGGCTCTGACTCTCTCTTGCTGCCCTCATTCTGTTCATCTGGAAAGAGAAGACACTTCACAGTGTTCCGAAGACACCTGCACAGCTTGATTTAGGCCACTGATAAATGAACTACACTTCCGGTGCAGGTGGAAGTGGATTCCTAAAACCTGCATCTGTAACTGGTACAGTTTTTATCACTCTTTCAAACTCCCAGCACTGGATAATAGGAATGCATTCCGATTGCCCGGGGCACACTGCTGTGCATTTAGTAATGCTTTTCATTTTTTCTTCCTTTTCTTGGCCAGTAATCATGCCCTAGTATTACTGGAATTCACACTTAAGAGATGGCAGTCTGGCACCTCTGGGGGTGGGGAATATTTGGCCCTGGGTGGACCCAGGGGCGCAGTAAAGACTCTCCTATCTAGCACCGAGCAGCAGGATTCTTAGCAGTAATTCATGATTCCTCTGCACTGCTCATGAGATGGAGCGAGGGCAGGGGAGCCTGGGAGATTTCGGCCAGGAAAGCTGCATGCCTCTTTTGCCAGACCTTACACAAAGGTTTTCTGAGTTTTCCCTACTTATTCTGCAGCAGGTCAAGAACCCTCCCATAATTTTTGAAAGGATATAATTTATCATAATAGAATAAACAGCACCTGATAATTGCACAAATAATGCCTCATTATGACTATGCTATGGCCTGTTTCTCTCCTTTTCAAAGGCACATGTTGAAATGTTAACCCCCAAGGTGATGGTGTTAGGGGGTGGGGCCTTTGGGAAGAGTAGAACCTTCATGAATGGGAACTGTGTCTTTTGAAAAGGACCCCTAGGAGTTCCCACCCTGGTGCAGCAGAAACGAATCCGACTAGAAACTGTGAGTTGTGGGTTCGATCCCTGGCCTCGCTCAGCGGGTTAAGGATCTGGCATTGTCGGGAGCTGTGTGTAGGTCACAGACGCAGCTCGGATTATGCATTGCTGTGGCTATGGCTTAGGCCAGCACCTGTAGCTCTGATTCGACCCCTAGCCTGGGAACCTCCATGTGCTGCGGGTGTGGCTCTAAAAAGGAAAAAAAAAAAAGGCACCCTAGAGAGCTAGCTCTTGCTTCTGCCATGTAAAATGACAGTGAGAAGGCAGACGTCTGTGAGGCTACCAGCTTCTTGATCTTGGATTTCTAGCCTCCAGAACTGTAAGCAATACATTTTTGTTGTTTATAAGCCATCCAGACTGCGGTATTTTTCTATAGCAGCCTGAACAGACGGACTGAGACAAGTCACAACTAGAGAGATACATATCTGGATGTGGTCACAAAGGATCCTTTCTTAATATTTTACTAAAAAATATACACTTATATATATATTTGGAGAAATATAAATATATACTTTTTCACCAAACACGTGTACAGGTACACACATAAACACATATTTTTAATTTGGAAATAAATATTCTTCTGGAAAAAATATGCCTGGCTTGCTGTGCAGTCTGTCTCTGTCTTACCCTTTTGATACCTGGAGACTTTTACTGCCACGAGGTATGCTTTATAAAAACCAGAAGTAGTTTCTCCACGTAGACCTAACAAGAGTCCCAGAGCATAAATGTCAACGTGTCAGGAAAATAGAGTATGGCATCAAATTCAAAACAGGGACCACTTCTGCCTACCAAGCGCAATGTTCCATTTGCACAAGGCACTGCAGAAAGAGTCAGTACTAATTTGTACATACTTTTCCCTCCTATGTTCTTTGCAGAAGGAAGACTGGCAGCTAAATGAACCTTGGCGATAGCTGCTAATTTTTCTGATAGAGCTTAGAAACAAGGATGCTGGGACCCTGAAACCAGAACACACACTCAGAGCAAAAGATCAAAGACAAGGATTAAGATGGTAGAAAGAAACCTGAAACCTTTGTCCTGGCCTTAGGACACTGCAATACAAACTGAAGCAGAAGGAAAGCTGACTTCACTTGAACCTAGAATTGGATTTTAGGATAATCTGTAGAAATGAAAGGAATGAACACATTTTCTTCTCTGAATACCTAACTTCCACCTATCAGATGCCTTGAGGGCAAAATCAACCTATTTATCTTAGTAGGGTGTACCCACTGGGCAACAACGTAGTACAACAATAACTCTGAGAGGACATCATTGCTAGTTGTAATACATTGTATACTTTGGACACATTTACATAAAAATTAATCCTTATCTTACACCTTCCTTTACCATTCCCCTAGGCAAATGGTGAGATGCATGGGGAGTATATGGAAGAACTTATTTTGAGCAGGGAAAAGAGCACTTGCAAAAGTGCCAAGTGACACAAATGAAACTTTCTACAGAAAAGAAACGCACGGACTTGGAGAACAGACTCGTGGCTGCCGAAGGGGAGGAGGAGGCAGTGGAATGGGCTGTCAGTCTGGGGTTAATAGATGTAAACTATTACATTTGGAATGAATAAGCAATGAGATCCTGCTGTATAGCACAGGGAACTATATCTAGTCACTTGTGATGGAACATAATGGAGGACAATGTGAGCAAAAGCATGTGTATATATATATGTGTGTGAGGGAGGTGACTGGGTCACTTTACCGTACAGCAGAAAATTGACAGAACACTGTAAACCAACTATAATGGAAAAAATAAAAATCACAAAAAAGAGTGCCAAGTGTAGTATACATTTCCAAAAGCTTCTATCAAGAATCAAATCCACCGATGCCCACATCCAGTGTCCTTAAATTCTGAGAGGTCCTTTTGATGACTGGAAATGGGAATTGCGATGAAATGGCATGGAGCAGCTTATTTAAAAGCCCTCCTTCCCTGTGGCTTCTATGGTAATTATATAAGGCACACACGGCCCTCTTGGCCAGAAACACTGCAAAATGATACATGTACAAGCCGACTGGATCATTTATTTAAAGATAAAATGTCCCCTGAAATATCAGAGTAAGGAAGGCCCCAAAGCTCTTAAGAGACAAACACAGTTTTCAGAATGTAAAAGCTAAGTGGCTTTTTTAATTTGCCAAGGCTGCTGTTTATTCTGCAGACATTCTTTGAGCCAACTTTTTTCAATAGTAAGTACTTGAATAGATACTGGAATCAGTTAAAGGTAGACTCAATGAGTTATTTTGGGGTGGGATGGATGGGGGAATGAAAGGATGGACAGACAGACGAAGCTATTCAAGGGGAAAGTATAATGTCTACAAAAAGGACACATGTGGTAAATTTCAAATATAAATATGGAAATGGATATGACTACGTAAGAATCTAAAAAAGACAGAGATGAACACATGTAGGTGTCATGAAAGCAGAATGGGAGAGTTTAGGCAGAAATGAGCACCTTTTTTGCGATAGGACAAGTATTTTGTGGCCTGAGTCTCCTAATGGTATCAGAATGCTGGATATAGCTCCCAAATTGAAATATAATACAAAAACACAAACCACTGATATCTGCAGGAAAATATACAGACTAAACTGCAAGAAGCCCACAGGGGTAGACATTGGGTATTAAAATTCAGTAGGTGGGGTTGCTGCAGATTCTTGGATTACAGATTTAGAGGCAGGAAAGCAAGTGAAGAGCCATTCATTCACTGGATCATTTAACACACATTGCTCCTGTTGCCTGAGTGCCCACTGGGGTCTGGAAGGGAGGAATTTTTGCATTTGAGTAGATTGTAAAGCAAATGTTCCCAGCCCGGCTCCTTTCTGCACCACAGCCCCATTCAAGTATCTCCACGGCACTCTGCCCTCTCCAACTGCCTGTAGCCTTTAGAAAGAGGAAAATGACTCTCCATTGAAAATGCATGTAAAACTCACAAAATGTAGAATGGAAAAGGATAGGAAATATGTCTAAGAGGGTTTGAAAAGATACATACCCCAATGTTCATTACAGCACTGTTTACAATAGTGAAGACATGGAAGCAACCTAAAATGTCCATCGACACAGAATAGGATAAAGAAGATGTGGTACATATAGGCCATGGAATACTAGTCAGCCATAAAAAAGGATGAACCAATGCCTTTGCAGCAACACGGCTGAGCCTAGAGATTATCACATTAAGTAAAGCAAGTCAGACAAAGACAAATATCATAGAGATCACTAATATTGGGAATCTAACAAAAATGATACAAAAGAACTTAAAAAACATAAACATACTCAAAGATTTTGAAACCAAATTCATGGTTACCAAAGGGGAAATCTGGGGTGGGAGGGATAAATTAGGGGATTGGGATTGACATATACACATGACTATGTATAAAACAGACAGGTAACAAAGACCTATTGTATAGCACAGGGCAGTCTGCTCAATACTGTATAATAACCTATATGGCAGAAGAATCCGAAAAGGAATGGATGTGTGTATATGTGTAACTGATTTAATTTGCTGTACACCTGAAGCTAACACAACTTTCTAAGTCAACTATACTCCAATAAAATTTACTTAAAAAAAAGAAAATATGTTTAGGTTTGGAAACAAGTCAGTGTTCAGAAGTCCCAGGTGAAGACAGTGAATATAGGCTCCCCCAGTGGTGGAAACCATTTGAACTTATTTTGGGTAAGCATTCAGATTTTCTCTAAACGAGGCTAATACATAATTATACTTTTCTACATATTAATATTTTCATCTGCTATCTAAAATAAGAGGTAGCCGACTCTTCAAAGCTTAAGGACTTGTGGCTCCATTAATAATTCAAAACATTTCCAAGTATATAATTTATGTGTGAATAAGGTTTATGTTCTTAAATTAAATATGTATAGGATACCAACAAGTATAGCTTTCTTTCTGTGGGAACAACAACAACAACAAAAAAACCCTATAAACTTTTATTCCCATGGTTTCAAAAGTCCTGGAAGTATTACATCTTTAGTAATTATAGTACAGTATCAAAAATATTCAAGGCATGTCATGCATACATGCTTATTAGACACATTTTTCTCCTAACTAGATAGCTGCCTAGTTGTACAAGTTTTTATTTTAAAACCACTGCTGTTTATACTCCAGGGAGTTATATTTACATTACATTGGCTTTTCAAAGTCAAAATTTACAAAGCTGCTCTGCATTTTCCTCCTCTGATTACCAACACTTTTGTGAGCTCTTTCCATTATAAGTTGTCTTTCTACTCAAGAACTCTTGCCATAAAAAGCAAAGGTCCTTTTATTAGCTTAAATTCAAGCTTAAAAAAATAGGTCTATAAAACCTAGCTTAGTGGAAAAAAAAAACAACCTACAATCTAAGGGATCTTTTTCTTCTTGTTTGATTTCAAAATATTTTCTTTTAATGTGGTTCACATTGTATATACACCCTAGAACTTATTTAAGGTATTGGTTGCTATACAGTGGAAATTTATACAAAGTTAATCTTGCATATTCCCTGCAAGGAGTTACCTTTAGGACTCAACTATTCTTGCTGGGAATGTCACCCAAAAGCTGGCACCCCTAGGATCAGATTAAGGCTAAGACTTTTGTCCTAGAACAAAAACCCACTTTGTCAGTTACGCAGATCAGTCCTATAAGGGCAGAGCTATGGTGACTGGTTCCTGAAATCTTGACAAGGATGATGAGGGGCTCACGGGGATACAGTCTAGTCTGATTCCTGGATCTTTTTATGCCTAAACAGCAGTTTCTCAATTTATCTAGTTTTTGACTCTAAAGTGAACCAAGTATGGATGTTACTTCCCCTTTAATTCTTCTAAAAGGGAATAGTCACATTGCCAAGGACGGTTTCAACACACATTGCTCTAAAAGTCATACAAATAATCAATGAAATGTGCAGAAGGGCACTTTGGGAATCTATAGTGTAGGTTGACTTTGCCTGCAATGCTGAGTATCTAGAAAGGATCTTTTAGGAAATTTATGCTCAAGGAAATATCAAGACCGGCCACAGAAACTATGTAGAGGTCCTGGATTATACTTCACCAGTCTCCTTGTGGATTTCTTCTTTTAGCTCCTGGTGGAGGGTGGTTCCTCGTCCAGTAGAACTGGTGTCCTTACAAGCAGGGAGCACAGAGACACAGAGAAAAGACTCGGAAGCAGACACAGATGTAAGAAGGGTACAAAGAGGAAGGCAGACAATGGAGTTAGGCTGCCATAAACCAAGGGACATCCGGGGCCACCAGGAACAACCAGGTGTCTCAGACTGAACAAGTTGGAGCATCTCTGTGCTTTATCAATATTTCATTTTCAGGTCCTTTTTCGTTGCCTTCCCACTTAATTTAGACTAAGGTAGTACACACACTTAGTTTAATAATATTATTCTATTTAGAGGATATTTAAAAAGACACGTGCACACACAAAAAGTCTCTTGCAGCTCACATCACGTGATGTATCTCAGAGCCAAATGCTTCATGCTTTGTTCATGATACCTGCTGTTATAGATTAGACATCTCCGCTCACTTCTAATAATAATGAAACAAAAATTCACAATAAACGAAAAAAAGAATAACATTCTACATTGGCTCATGATTTCAAGATTCATTCTGTTTAACTTTAGCTACCTAAGATGGAACAGGAACTTGTGTGTGTAGTTATTTTTCGTAACTGATTTACACATCTACTGTAAAAATTGGAACTGGCTTTTTCTTGACAGTGTGGGAGAGACAGTCATATTTGCTGTTCTCCAGAGGGCTCATGGATAGCTTTGCAAAGCTTGGAAAAAGAGTTAGTTCTTGTCTTTTTTTTTTTTTTTTTTTTTTTTTTTTTTTTTTTTTTTTTTTGCCTTTTGTCTTTGTAGGGCTGCACTTGTGGCATATGGAGGTTCCCAGGTGAGGGGTCTAATCAAAGCTGTAGCCGCCGGCCTATGTCAGAGCCACAGCAGCACCAGATCCGAGCCGCATCTGCCACCTACACCACAGCTCATGGCAACGCCGGATCCTTAACCCACTGAGCGAGGCCAGGTATCGAACCTGCAGCCTCATGGTTCCTAGTCAGATTCCTTTCTGCTGCACCACGACCGGAACTCCTCTTGTCCTGACAAGAGAAGACGACACTTAGCTTTCCATGAAAAGGCCTGCAATCCATAATTTTCAACCTTCAAGTTGCACTTTATATGGCTGCCTTAATTGTTTTCTACCTTCAATTGTCAGATAATGTTTTTGCCTTATTTCCCCATGAATAGTTGTAAAATTCCAGCGTTTCCATCTTTCAAAGTGCAATAGAGGGTGAAATATTGAATTTAGATTCTGCTAAAGAGAAACATAAATTTTTAGTTCACAGCAGAAAAAAGACCCCACAGGGAACCATAGTCTAGCTCACACACTCAGCTCTCGAGTGAGGAAAAAGAGAAATAGCCAGTAAATTTAAGAACGTGTAAAATATCAATAATTAATTATAATGTTTCCAAAACAAAGCAAATCCCTGAATTTCCTTGGCCATTTGAAAATACTATGCACTATTGTTTAAATCCTTTACAAGTTTCCTTTAATTTATTTTTATTTTTTGCCTTTTTTCTTTTTTTTAGGGCCACACTCATGGTATATGGAAGTTCCCAGGCTAGGGGCTGAATCGGAGCTACAGCTGCCAGCCTACACCACAGCCACAGCCACCCCAGATCCAAGCTGCCTCTATGACCTACACCACAGCTCATGGCAACACTGTATCCTTAACCCACTGAGCAAGGCCAGGGATCGCACCTGCATCCTCATGGTTACTAGTCAGATTCGTTTCCACTGAGCTACGACAGGAACTCCTCCCTTAATTTAAACATATGTATGAAACATTTTTTATATACAAGACACTGTTCTACATACCATATACATATTGACTCAAATACAATATCCTTATTACTTCTTTTAAATGCTTGGGAAGACCAATGACCCAATGATACAGAGAAACATTTTATTCTCTCTACATTATCAACTAGAGGAAGGAATAATAAAGAAATTTAGGACATTTAAATATTATTTTATTTGCCTGTTGAGCGTCTCTTTTTAGCCTGGTGGATGGGAGGGATAACTTAAGGTGACTTGAAATATATTTGCCTGGTGAGTTTCTACTAAAGTCCAAGTTCATAATCTGTCGGAGAGACCCCACGGGCCACCATATACGGTAGAGCTTTGCGAGGAATAGATTCAGTGGTCAGCTGCACAAAGACTGACCTTCCAATGGGCACTTAGATTTGGGGGGCTGGTCTTTACATGGCTCGCTCACAGAGGTTCAGTTGTGGACGACATTATTAAAGTTTATTAAAATATAAAACATTATTCCCTGTTATAAGGGGTCCTCATTTTCAAGGAAAACTAATCATAATCTTAAGGAAATTCAGCTACAGAGTAGAATTCAAGCAAACTGAAATACTTGTGAGAAATCCTTCTACACCAACAGCATGTTTTTCTGTAGAATTAGGGCCTTTTATCAACATTCTAATTCACCCATATCCCAACCAGTTCATAATTTCTGGGTCTTTAGAAAGATATCGAGAAGTTTACACTCATTGGTTATATCTTTTAGCAATATTTGGATGAAGATGGAAAAAATAAACCTAAAAGTAAGTTCCTAATTATAACAGGTGGCATGAATCAGTGCTGAAAGCTCTTGCTTAATCCTGAGATAAAAAAAAAGGAGCTCCCGTCGTGGCACAGTGGTTAATGAATCTGACTAGGATCCATGAGGTTGCAGGTTCGATCCCTGGCCTTGCTCAGTGGGTTAAGGATCTGGCGTTGCCGTGAGCTGTGGAGCAGGTCACAGACGTGGCTCGGATCCCGCGTTGCTGTGGCTGTGGTGTAGACAGGCAGCTGTAGCTCTGATTAGACCCCTAGCCTGGGAACCTCCATATGCTGCGGGTGCGGCCCTAAGTATACATTTACACGTTAGAGATGATGTCTATTTAAAATAGCTTTTCTGGACAGCATGTGCTTTTGGTTCCCTTTTAACCCAAATTCAAGCCTTATTCTTAGTCATAAAGCAAACAAAATGGTAGATTCTGGTTCATCGTTCATATGCATATTTCATATATACTAGGATGTTCCGGATTCAAGGACGCTACAGCTCGAGTTCCCCCAGGAAGCCATGGTTTGACCTTGCGACTTGGGTCAGAGTGGGGGTGGGAAAGGAAACTCAGGATTTGCCCCTCCATCCTGCCCTCTACATTCTCCTCTTTGCCTCCCTCATCCCAGGCATATCTCCATAGCTCTCACGAATGGATCATTTTACTTAAGTTCATTGCCTTAGATCTCAACTTAAAACGCATTACTTTTTCAACCAGCAACTGATAACACTTTGACATTATAGTCCAGGCTTGTAGCTCGAGTTTCCCTTAAGATTTGTTGTTGTTACATTTCTTCCATTAGTTTTAAAATCTCCCTCTATTAAATTAATAAAAGCAAAGATTACCAAAGATGATAAAACCACTTTTCAGATTTGTTTTTCAGAGGTTGAATAGATAGAAGCCTTAGGCGTCATCCTGACTCATTCAATATGAACCGCCTTAAAAAAAAATTTTTCCTTATTCTGGGCCAGATCATGTGCAGTTTTGCCTCTAAGCAATAAATTCGTCTTTTGCTTAAGAAAGAGGAAGATCAAATCTCTTAAAATGGCTCAAAAGGAGAAAAATAAATTGAAAATAGCAACTTAATTTAAATTTTTGTTTTGTTTTGTTTTGTTTTTTGTTTTTTTAGGGCCGCACCCAAGACATATGGAGTTTCCTAGGCAAGGGATTGAATCGGGAGCTGTAGCCACCAGCCTATGCCACAGCCACGCCAGATCCAAGCTGTGTCTGCAGCCTACACCATAGCTCACAGCAACACCGGATCCTTTAACCTACTGAGCGAGGCCAGGGATTGAACTTGGGTCCTCATGGATGCTAGTTAGATCTGTTTTCGCTGAGCCATGGCAGGAACTCCTTTTTTTTTTTTTTAAATTCTAGATTTTGAGAAATTTCAGTGTTTTACTATTTCGGAGTTAATCTCAGGTTATTCTGAACAACAAAAAAAATGAATGGTTTATAACTAAAAGATTACTTTATTTGTTTCATGGATGAGGTAAATAAAAAAGATGATTAAAACAGCATTTTGTGAGACGGTCTATTTGGCTCTTTTGTCCACATCAAGAATCTTAAGAAATAACTTAGCTGACTATTCCATGACTGACTATTACGATACTTAAGCACATCACAGAGTAGCACAAGCCACAAAGAAATGGTCTGATATTTGCGCTCTTAATATTCTTCTTTGACCAAAAATATTAAGCAAAGAACACACTTTTCTTCATTACAAAAAATAACCCACATAAATACAGTCAAATAGTTATGCAATAGAGATTTTGTTTTTCTAGAGAAAAAAGTCAGGAACATGCTGACGAAGATTAGTGTGCAAGATATCAAATGTGTAGTTATTGAAACCACTCTTTCTTTTTCGTGTCTTACACTCCTGGAACTCATTTTGAGCTTTGACCGGAGCTGTCCTTTATCTCTGGAAATAGCTTCTTTTCTTATGATTTGAATCTTGTAAAGACCAAAATAAAATTAGAAGCAACACATCACAACCATCATCTATCGAGTGTTTGACCATTGCCGAGAACCTCTTCTTTCGTCACAAAATCCACAGAGTTTATAACTTACTCTTTAGAGTTTGGCATTGCTACGTAATCAAAATAGAGAACAAAGAGCATCGTGTGTTCACCTCAGGGTTATGAGTTTTGCGTGTTTTCGTTATGAATCTGTACACAAATTGTCAGAAAGGGTCTGCTGCAATTTACATTTTACTAACAGACAACCTAGTGTGAACAAACCTGGCTCAAAGCTTAGAAGTATATCAACACAAGAACTCATCTTTAAATTAGGGTAGCCAAGAAAAATAATGCTTGATATAGTCCTTTGACTTTCCTGGTAAAAGTTAAAATCATAAACACAATAGAAGGCTGTATCTATGAGGATTCAGAGAGGCCAACATACTGAAATGCAGTGGCTACGTTTCAAAGATATAGGATATCCTAAGAGTGTTGTATTTAGCAATGTTAAGTTTGGACTTAGGTCCCTAAATTAACCATTATTTCGCCAGTTTTCCCCTTTAATTTCCAGGGGCTGTAAAAATGTAGAGTCCAAAAGTTACTGAAAGAGAAAGCCGTTGTCCAAGTTTCTGATCTGATCCCTAGACTGCAGAAGATATAAGCGTATATTCTGTTGTCCCACATGCTGGGCTTTTTTGAACCAGTGAGTGACGTTGACTTCTAATCTGTTTTTAAAAATTTGAGCCGCAAGAGAAATAGAAACAAACAAACAAACAAAACCAAACACGAAGGGAATTACTACACTGCAAAGTTTTAAATCCTTTAAATTTTCTTGCAGGGAGATTTTCTGTCTTTCAAAATGAAGAGCTAAAATCATGCTTAAAAAAACAGTCAAATGTCTGAACAAATTCTAGGTTTTCCTATCCTCCCCCTATTTTTTACATGAAGGAACTAGAAATTGTTGCTAGTCAGAAAGTTTTCAGGAATTACCATCATAGCTCTGCAGAAACAAATCTGACTAGCATCCACAAGGATGCAGGTTCAATCCCTGGCCTCGATCAGTGGGTTAAGGATCCGGCATTGCCGTGAGCTGTGGTGTAGGTTGCAGACATGGCTTGGATCCTGTGTTGCTGTGGCTGTGGTGTAGGCTGGCCGCTACAGCTTCAATTCAACCCCTAGCCTTGGAACTTCCATATACCACAGGTGTGGCCCTAAAAAGATTTAAAAAAAAAAAAAAGAGTGT
>PVHT020000009.1:16533313-16569923 GCA_004024745.2 Catagonus wagneri | reverse complement strand
AGTCTGTTTTCCACGCCTGAGAGTTTGCTTCTGTTTTGCAGAAAAGTTCATTTGCACCATATTTTAGATTCCACATATAAGTGATATCCTATGGTTATCTGTCCTCTTTCTTACTCACTGCACTTAGATAATCTCTAGTTGCAACCATGTTGCTGCAAATGGCATTATTTGGATTTTTTTTTAAATAGCCGAGTAGTAGTCCATTGTATATATGTACCACATCTCAATCCATTCATTTGTCGATGGACATTTAGGTTGCTTCCGTGAGACTCAGATCTTTTAAGAAACTTTTCCTTTCCTAGATGGGTCCCATTTTCTACTCTTTTATTCCCGAAATGTTGTACGTGGAGTTAAATATATCCTTTGAAATGGCCTTTACTCCTCAATGTATTCATTTGGTTTGCCAGGCCTTCAGCCTACTGGATTTTCTGCAGGTAGCCCAGAGAGCACCAGAGTGGTGACTGCTGTCTTTCTTAGCGCTTTTGCCGAAATGCTCTTGACCTTGACATGCAGCAGGCAGGTCACTAGTCAAAACCTGCAGGGCTTGCTCTGCTCTGATCGCCTAGACTGACCACTTGAAACCTGCACCATCAGCATCATCACACCTCATGCTCACCTAGCGATCAAGGGGTAAGAACTGGATCAGATGTGAGGGACTGACAGTGACAATATGGTGTTATATTTCTGAGGACAGCTTTGTGACTTCTCCCATTCTAGGGGACCTGGTGAAAAAACTGCACTGAGCCACTGCCTCCTGAGCTGCACAAGCCAACTGGAAACCTAGGTGGTACCCTCCAAAGAAAGCTGGCAGGTTGTCTGCTAACGAGTGAGAGTTCTCTTCTCAATCATGGCCAACCGGAAATACCAACATCACTTCTCAGGCCATATTTTGGGATGATGAGAGCAGACAGAAGCGTACCTCATGTGGGAAACTGAGTTGGACCAGCTTCCTCAAGTCATCTGGATGCTTTTTTCTTTTAATCAAAGCATTGGATTCTTCCTTGTATATTGTTCCGTTGTCTTCAATCAACATAATGGCTGCAAAGAGTGAAAACGTGCTGGCTCCAAACACTGGGCCATTAGATCAGTGTAACTGTGTAAACATGGATGCAACGCTGGGCACTTTGTGCTGTGAGGTCGTTAAGACTCCGGGACTTTGCATACTGGGGCATCTGTGCCTTCTAAGGAAAACAAACTGATAACTCCACAACTTTAAACATCCTGTTCCATCTTAAATATTAAACACATGCTGTAAGGAGGAGAAAGCACAGCCATATGAAAGCAAGACAATCAATATAAAGCTGTCACTGTGTACACACTAGCCACAAAGAGAAGGCTAGGAGTGACAAGATGAGAGACAGCTGCATGGATGGTCCCCATTTGGCAAACTGGACAAGGAAAGAGAAGCAGGGTTGCTGGAGGAGAAGGCTTTTGGGTCCTCATTAAGTGCAGTTTTCTGGTCATCCTACCTTTGATAGTCTGCACAAAGCAAGTTAACTGTGGAAGAATGAAGTTAAATTTCCTACACGCTTACATGTTAAAATGGATGATGTTATCCTGAAAAAATAAACCTCCACAAGACACAGCAAGACGTGGCCATCACACTCATCTTAAAAGATATTAAGAATTCAAAACCAGTCGTTCACATTCGGGGCTGAGTATTTAGTACATTGTGTTGAGTAGGATTGAAAAAAATCCTTCTAGAGATAGGAGACTTACCTAAGTCTTGGTTGTATTAAAAAAGGTTAATGCACTGTGTGAAATTCAGTGATATAACCTAACTCTGGTTGTATCAGATTCTTGCTTGCTTTAATGCTTTGTGGTTCACTTAGGAAAAATCTCGTGGGGAAATCTATTATAATTCATCAATTAAAAAATGCAGTAAGAGAAGGAATTTGGGGGCTTCTGGCATTCATCATTCAGTAATGTATGACGGTAAAGTAGACGGTTTTTAAAAACTGGACTAGCCCACAATGAATCTCTTTCTAGAATGGCAGCTAAACAATCTGTTTCTGATTTCTGTGATTTTTCTACATGTTTTTGAAGTTAAATAGGCTTCTACTGGATACTCTTTGGAACAACTTAGGTTTCAGTAAGAGTCCAGGGTACTGTACCTTCTAAAGAGTCTTAATTTTAAGTAAGCCCTTTTCACAAGTTCAGATTGTAAAGTAAAATTAGTAAAAAGAAAAACTGGAAATCTACTAACAGCACCAAAGGGTACATACAACTGATAAATACTATCAGAAGTTAGAGTAACACTGATCTTCTTTCTTGAACCAAACTGTTTACATTCATTCTATGCTGCTTCAGTTTCTACCATCACAGGATTCAGTTTTATTGACGCATTTGCTATTGATTGGGAATATGAATGGTGCACTCCAATGTTTGCTGAAAAGATTCTTGAGTTTATACAGTTGATTTATTTTCCTATCTTGCTTTGACCCCAATAGGTAATTAAGTTTTCTGGAAATTAGCAAGTATTTCACTTAGAAGGTGAAAGATAAAAGTCCTATCCAAAGGAAATGATTCTTTTGCTTAACATCCCACCAGCCAAGTACCATAACTGGAGGATCATTCCTGTAGACAATGGAATTTGAAGGGTCAGAGATGTCTAAGTTGTAACATTTGCAAATGAGACAGCCACTAAATTGCAAAGCATCCATTATTACAGCATCTTCTTTTTAAAATTACAGCTTAATTTCACATTTTTTTTTCTGGAAAAATTGTAAGGATTTCCAATGACTTTTAAGGCTTTCTGTAAGAGTTTCAATGATGCCCCCAGCCATGTGTTCCATGCTAAGCATAAATATGAAAGTTTCCTTGCCTTCAAACTTAATTATGCCTTTCTTCTTTATTTTTAAATAGCGTTATAGCATTTCAATTATATAAATAACACAAACCCAATGCTAACCATTCACAAAATAGACTGTAATAAAGAGTGAAGATGATTCCAATCTTCTCACTTTCAGCTAATCATTTAAACATTTTGATGTGTCTCTTTTTAATCATAGACAGGTAGATTGGCAAGTAGAATAGAGAGGAAAAACACTTTTTGGAATGTTGGTAATTTTGAATTGTTTCTGAAACATCCATGCTTTGATCTTCCGAGTCTGGCAATCCATTTTATAGACATGAATGGTTCAATACCCGAAACATCATATAGTGCCATTAAACTGTTTAGAAGGCTTATTTTCTCCTCTTCTATGAAGCAACTTGCTATCACCTATTAAAAAAGTAACATCCAACCTGTCCAATTTTATTAAGAAAAGAACTTTAAAAAAAAAAACGATCTGGGAGTTCTCATTGTGGCGCAGTGGAAACGAATCCGACCAGGAACCATGAGGTTGCGGGTTCGATCCCTGGACTCACTCAGTGGGTTAAGGATCCGGTGTTGCCGTGAGCTGTGGTGTAGATCGCAGACATGACTCGGATCTGGCGTGGCTGTGGCTGTGGCGTAGGCCGGCAGCTACAGCTCTGATTAGACCCCTAGCCTGGGAACCTCCATATACCGCAGGTGCGGCCCTAAAAAGACAAAAAAAAAAAAAAATCGGATTTGTTTCTCCCAGTGGCACAACTAGAATTGAGGTGAGGTATGGTGGTTGAACAGAATCCAGATGTGCCCTTCTGTGGACCTACCTTTTCGTGTGAGTTGATGTCAGTCAAAACTCTACCTCGGAAATAACTGTGTCACTATCTCGCGTGCTCTGTACGCGCTTCCCGGAGATGTGGCTGCGGGAGGCTGAACTCTAGGCGTGGCTCCGCCAGGCTTGTTCTGCGGGAGCGGGGGCGGGAAGAGGTGGAGAGAGTTTGTCTCCCTCACCTTCTGGGTCTTTCCTGCCGGAGGCTTGGGCGGTGGCGGGGTCCCCCCGCTCCAGCCCCTGCTGCTGATGGCATCCCCTCTCCCTCGGCCACAGCTCTTGCCACAGTGTGGCCTGAATGTCACACTCCCTTTTTCTCCCCCTTCAGGACTGTGGGTGGTTATGGAGTCCCTCTGTAGCTGGTCCCTGCGTGCCCAGCGCCTCTTCCTCTTAATCCTCCCTATATCTGTGTAAATAGTAGCTTAAATTTATTTTTCATAACTTTTTCCACCTGACTATAGACAAACATGCTATTTAATTTACTTTGTGTAAGAGAAAGCAGATTTTTTTTTTTGTTTTTGGCTGCGCCTTCCTGGGCTGGAGATTGAACCCACATCACAGCAGTGGCAACGCTGGATCCTTAACTCACTGAGCCACCAGGGAACTCCTAAATAGTATCTTTATTCAACCCCCTCAGTTACTCCTGTGCCATCTGTGTCTGCTCATAGTTTACCTCCCGAATGATGTCTTTCCCAACAGCCTCTTTAAAAGAAAAATCCTCTCACTTTTTAATCACACTTTATTTATCTCCAGGGCGCTTACTCCCATCTGATTACAATATGTTAATTTTTAAAAGTTCTGTTCTTCCCTTTGTTGCTCCCAAGCACAAATGATTTTGTCTTTCTTTTGTTTCTTGATGTGTCTCCAGGTCCTGCCACCGAGTCTAGCTTGCACGAAACATGTGGTTCATAAATATTTATTGAGCTAATGGATTCTCAAAAATAGGAAATTACATGTGGGATTACCTTTTCCTTCCAAGATTTTAAACGGTAAAAGCAATGGCTTAGCATCAGCAGAAACTACTCAGGAAAGGGAAGATGGGATATAAAATCATTGGAAATCTACTGTCCTCAGGTTAGGCTTATAGTAAAAGCAATCAGTACATCTCTCACTTGGGCAAGAACTGGAAGACAAAGATTTTATTTCCCTGACATATGTGAGTGCAGGAGATAGAATTAGGAAGGGATGAATTAGGCAATGTTAGTGTCATCTTTTAAAACTACTTCAACTTAGTCACCTTGCTGTACAGTAGAAAATTGACAGAACACTGTAAACCAGCTATAATGGAAAAAATTAAAAATCATTAAGAATAAATAAATTTTAAAAAGGAATCCAAATGGTAACAGGTTCTAGCAACAACAGTACATCAAGACCAGAAGAAAAGAGTAAATTACGGAGGAAAAATACTAAGAACAAGTCTGTAATGAAGTCTGAATTCTCCCTGCACAGATGACAGATTGAGCATTTTTAAGATTCTAATTGTGTAGATTATTTTGTTTGGCATATCACTCTTCAAGTGATTTTATTCTTTCTAAAATGTTATCACCAAATTTATCACCAGAAATTAATTAATAAACCCCTCATCTCTTTCTGGATTTGTTTATAGCAGATAGACTTCACATTGATTAAGGGAAGACTAGGAAACCAAACTTCCCATTGGCGTCTCATGTTGATTTCTATGTTCAGACCAACTTTAGAGGACACCAAGGTTGAGTTCTTTCAATGTTTTTCTTACTTGAAAAGAGAGTGTGAAGCTTGCTTTTCCCAATATTATTTTTGTCCTTTATAGAATTTGCTGCTGCTTTAACAAATTCTAAAGATTTTTTGTAGGAGTTCCCATGTGGCTCAGTGGGTTAAGGACTTGATGTAGTCTCTGCGAGTATGTGGGTTTGATCCCTGGCCTCACTCAGTGGGTTAAGCATTTGGCATTGCTGTGAGTTACAGAGTAGGTCACAGATGAGCCTCAGATCCAGTGTTGGCTGTGGTGTAGACCCCAGCCGCAGCTCCAATTTGATCCCTGGCCCTGGAACTTCCATAAAAAGAAAAAGAAAAGAAGTTTTTTTGGTAGTAGATTCCTCTTATCTCAATGACGTTTTTCAAGAGAAAACATAGAGTATTATTTGTCTTATTTCGTAAAGCCACACACAAAATTGCTGTAAAGTAAAAAAAAAAAAAATTTTGTCCCTTATGCAGTCAGCACTATGAGAAATCCACTTCAGGTTAGGAATGGTCCTCTGCTTCCAACCTCACTTTTTAAATTGGCCTGGGTTCTGGCACCTGGATGAATATTTTTGTTTGTTGTTTGATTTCACAAGTCTTCACCTTGGTTTTATTTGGGCGTGGCTGTTGAATAATCACATGTTTGTGGAAGGAAAGAAGAAACGGACCCTAGAGACAGAAACATAGAAATGCGCTAAGCACAGAGCCTCGCACCTGCAGACACTCCAAATGCTCGATTTAATGCGGTGATTCTCAGCCTTGGCTGCACAATGAAATTACTTGGAGAGTTGAAAGCGGCACTGGTGCCTGGATCCGACCTCCCGAGACGGTAATTTAGTTGGTATGGGCTGCGTCAAGGCTCCTGTGTGTTGTAATACGGGAGAGAGTTGGAGGACCACTGATGTAGGGAAACTGAATGTCACTGGCATATTTTTCATGCAAGTTTGGGCTGATTCTAGTCATACCCAGCTTCTGCTGCTTTAACTCTAAAAACATCGTAAGGGCCCCTGCTTTCCCCCACTTTGGCTCATTAGGAAAAAGCTCTGTTGCTCACTCATTTCCCCAGACACAGGAGCACTGGCTTTTCAATAAGGAAGACAATCAGAAGTCACGGGCAAGCCTCCTGATCAATCACACAAGGAGGGGTCTTGCCTTCTTCCCAGTGGGGCTGTTTGGGGGGTGCGTCAAGAAGGAAGGATGTTACCCCTTGAAGAGAACAATAAACTCTCAGCTTGTTCATCTTCAACCACTGAAACCCAGAGCGGTATGTTTCCATTGGCTTGTAGCGTGTTGATACATTTCATAGGACTTAATCCAACCCACCATCTCTGGGAGGACATTAATGCCCACCCCACCCGCACACACTCTTCTTCTCTGCTCCTTTGTCCCACTGGATTGGCCATGACTATCCAAGAAGTACAGAGACTAGTCCAAGTACTCTCAAGGGCGTGAACAAAGAAGACTCTCAGTGGGGGAAGAAGCTCTAGAATGGCCTGAACACCGCTCTAGGCTTAGGAAGGTAAAGACCAAATGGGCCATTTTTCGTGAAATGGAAATGTACACGCGGGTGGCAGAGTGAGCACTGGGGCTGATAAGGGGCAGAAGGTTATCTGTCTCGGACCTCATCTCCTTATAAGGCTTTTCCCAGACTTGACCCAGTGGTTCTCTTAAGACCTTCATAGCTTTGTTTTATTTTGTTTTGCTTTTTTGCTTTTTAGGACTGCACCTGCGGCATATGGAGGTTCCCAAGCTAGGGGTAGAATCGGAGCTGTAGCCGCCGGCCTACGCCACAGCCACAGCAATGCGGGATCCAAGCATCTGCCACCTACACCAGAGCTCATGGCAATGCTGGATCCTTAACCCACTGAGCGAGGCCAGGGCCCGAACCTGAAACCCCATGGCTCCCAGTCGGATTCATGTCCGCTGCGCCATGATGGGAATTCCTAAGACCTTCAGGGTTTTAAAGAATCACCACACAAAGATAAAAATCCCTGGGAGGGGGAAACACTCCGGACTTCTGAAAGGTGTTCGCATTGGCAATTTAGGTGGGGAATTTACAGGCAGGTCACAAGAACCACTTGGTTGGCATTTGCAAGGTAAGTGCAGGGCCTTTGATAACATCCTGGACGACGCTGCAAGGTAACTTAGCTTTAGCTACTAGCGATGCATTCTATGAAATCTCCTCACGTTGGCCTCTCTGGCTGCCCAGCCATGGGATTTTTGACTGAGGAAAAGAGATCAGGGACACCAAGAGCTGGTGGCACTGCACAAAGAGGCTCAACTCAAGAATCTGGTGTCCAGGGGCCCGGAAGAGAGCGGGAGATGCCTGGATGGTGAACAGGAGTGCATCCATGGGGGACAAAGAACCCCAGAATAAGTTAACGCTGGAATTTTAACACTGGCCTCTCCTCCTCTTTCCATTGGAAAATGCACCTATGGGTTTAAAATAGTTTTAAGGGCTCAAACACATAATCACTCCTCCTGAGTTTCACCCAAAGAACTGCATGTGATATTTGCGAATTCCCACGCAAGAGCTGTTGTGTGCATGACACCATCAAGGGTGGCTGAGCTAAGACCATAATAAGCACGCATAGGAAGTTACGTGTTAGCTCACTCTCTTCAGGGACAACCCTAAACAGAGCGTGGATGTGCACACGGTCAATATTTATATCTGCTGGACACTTTGGGGTGGTTTGGAGCCACGGCCAACAACAGCTGTACAAATGGTTGATGTTGCGCTCCTTTCTCAGACTTAAATCTCCATTAAGCAATTCCCGCCTATGTCCAAACACTGAAAATGTTTTCGCTTTTGAGATGCGGGAGAATCCAATTTGGGATTTAAATGTCAAGCCAAGAAGGATCACCCCTTCTCCTGCCTTCCCTTCCACATGTGGCTTTCTTTTCCTCCCTCGCTCTCCTCCTCGGTGACAATGCACACTGCCCTGACTTCCCCTTGAGAGATTCCCAGAGTTTGCTCTTTGGTGCTGTCATAAACACAAAGGGTGAAACATGGGCTGGAAATGTAAACTTGGATCAAACTTCCAAAACACAGCAGAACAATTGGTGGTCTTGTCGGGTCCGGTCCTATCACTGCACAAACCAGAGCCTTGACGAGGCTGTGCTGTTTACACGGCTCATCCCCACATATAAACGATTTTTAAAAATTATGGGAGACCCACATTTATAAACGCAATGAGTCTTTGTTTAGGAAAAGGCAATGTATCTGTCTCCTGAATGGTTAAGCTCCTTTTTTTTTCTCTCTCCTCTTGCCAGCCCCAAAGCAAAACCAAGCACAGTGCGGCCTTTTAATGGGAAGGGAGCCACAGTGAACTTGCTCAATGCAAAGAAATTGTCAATGACACGTTAAATCCTTCTGGGGAGTGTTCGATCAGCCATGCTGCTTTGCAAGCCACGACTCTGGGAAAATATGCGCTTCTGAGACTCTGAGCAGCGTAGGCGCATGCACACGTGCACACCCAGGCAGGCTCACGTCCAGCTTCCAGAGTTTTGTCAGATTTTATTAGAAAAGGACTTTCTCCTTGGCTCTGTGCGCGCTATTTGTACCCTGCTAATTAAGGAAGTGAAAGATCCTTGGTTTATGGGGTGAAAAGCCCTACTGGCAGGATGGTCACCCATAAACCGACATCATAAAGGGGGAAGCAGGAATAACTGAAATTATCCTCCATTTAAAGACAAAACATAACCTGGAAGATTACTCAGTAATAGCCACTGGGATTGCTATTTTGGAGGAAAAAAAAAGCGTATTTCAGAGAAAGTAAATGCCTTTTGGAGACAAGACTAATTCAGGCAGCAGCTTATAACTCTAAAAGGTCCCTCTTCCCGCTTTTATGGCCATAGTGAGAAAGAAGCAAGGTAAATGTACAAGGCCACCCACTGGGACATAGATTGTCTCCCCCGTGTGTGCTCTCATTGGAAAAATATGTAGCCCACACGCACATGCGCCCATAGGAACACGCGTCCAAGCGCACACACACCATCGGACAGAGCTCTAAGTTGTTTGCTGTTGGTTCTTACAACTGATTAGTATTGTCAACAGTGACACAACATCCAGGCTGCATTTGGTGCAGTCTCTTCCATCCTGGGTTTGCTTCTCTTCTTTCTTCTCGCTCTCCTTTTTTTAATTCACTCAACACGCGTTTTCAACAAGGAGAGTCATTTTAAGAGGTCTAACTGCATGATAATAAGGATTGTTCGGTTGCCCAGGTCTGGCGCTACATATGTTCATAACACCTGAACCAAGGTCCTGGAAAGATGATGATCTGTATATTTTCAATATTTTGCAGGTAAGTCGTGGTGCCAGTTTAACCATTTGTTTAACCTTCTCCTTTCATTCTGCCCGTTGAAGTGGAAACCACTCATTGCTTGCGGTGGGTGCTTTCCGACACGGTCCCTTTCTGGTGTTTACCTACGGGTGTCATCACGTCCCCTTGAGTGTGGACTGGACCTAGTTACGGACTTCTAAACAGTAAAATTTGGAAAAAGTGATGAGATGTCACTTGGGAGATCAGGTTATAAAAAACTGGGACTTGTGTCTCACTTGTGCTCTCTCTCTAGCTGGTTCACTTGCTCCCTCAGATGACACTAGACTCCACGAGGGTGCTGCCTTAAGGAGAGGCCCACGTGGCAAGAAAATAAGGGAGGCCTCTAGGTCACAGCTGTCGAGGGACTGCCGCCCTCAGTCCATCAACTGCAAAGAACTAAATCCTGCCCACAGCCGTGTGAAGGAGCGGGGAGTGCTTGGAGGTGGCTGCAGTGGACCCCCGGGTCCTATCTTGTGAAGTACAAAGTGCCAGAGGGCAGAGCCAAGCTGTGTCCGATTCCTGACCCACAGACACTGTGCAGTAATAAATGCTGTTGCTCTTAGCCGCCAGAGTTGGGTTAATTTGTTACACGGCAATAGGGAGCCAATGCACCATTCTAAAAATATTCTCCATCTTTCGCTGGTAGACTCTGAATATATATATTTTTTAAAATGGTAAACACCCACATCCACAATTTATTAAAAATTTCCTTCCACTTTTTAAGGGAAGGGGAATGTTTTATTTTGAATCCCATCACTCTGCCCTTTCTAAACAAATCTGTAAGGTTCACTGTAGTTCAAAAAGTAAAAAATGTTCCCAATAAAATGAGACTGTTTGTACCCACTGAATACCTTATTCGGAAAACTGTTTTTCTCCTTTAATATCTTGTATTTGATAGCTTTAACTCTCTACATTGAAGTTATTTGCAGGTAAATTGTGTTTTCCCCTCTTAGTCCAGTTTTTTCATTTTAGCATCAAAATAATAGAAAATCAAGATAAACACAGTTTGCTGAGTGTAGTTATCAATGTTTTTCTTTTTTTTTTGTACAAAACTAATTTGGTAAGCATTTGTTGGGTAGTTAACTGTGCTTGAATCTGTATTATATATTTGGGTGGATAGTTAACTATTTATAAAAAAATATTTTATAATAGTTTCTTAAAAAAAAAGATGGGTCTTCGGATTTAGTTAGTTTTAAGGTCCCAGACACATATGCTTGTTCTCTGCCATCACCGAAATATCATCTCAGATGTTCAAGGAAGCTGAATGACCAATATAAGTGGTAATTCAGTCAACACTGATCTTGGACTTAGGAGAATAGATCCAAGACCACATCTTGGACTTGCTGCCAAAATCTCACAGTAAGGATGCCTGTCTCACCACCTGGACAGTGGTAAGTGAGTTCATGATGCACAATTTGGGGTAATAAAACCCCTTTCTTACAACCTTCGAAACTGGTACACATCCAGTTTGTGATGAGAAACCAGTGTGTGAGAAAACTTGTTTGGTGAATAACAGCTTTTCTGTACACGGGTTTAGAAGCCACTGAGTATCTCATGACCTATGTTCAGTAAGAGTGGGGTAAATTGGTAATACTTTCTCTTCTGGGGAAAGACAAAACCAAACGAAAAAGAAACAAAAACAAATGAAACCTTGAAACTGCCCTGTCAAGGATAAAGGGCTTAGGAACGGGTATTCTTCTGAATTTCCTGTCACAATGCTCTCGGTCAGCGTCTATACCCAGACAGTAATTATGCCAACACTGAAAATGTAGATAAAAATAGCCCATTTCCCATCTTACAGCAAATGCTTGCACTCTGGTAACCCTAACATATGAATGATAAATATGAAAAATGTGGTTTTAATTACTCTTTTTCCAAATGTTCCAAGAATTTTCCATTGTTCAGAATTGGCTGCCATCTTGAAAGATGAGATGATTCATGGTAATGTGTCTGAAACTAAGAGAGAGCAGGGCAGATCTTACTTTACTGATTTTTAAAAAGACTGGACTGATACATGAGGAAACAGATTTAGTTAATAATACGTATTTTCATAAAATAGGCTGTATCACTTTTTCAGCATGAGTTTCAGAGACTGGAGTGCTATTAGGCTTCGGAAAAACTGCCTTGCCTTGGTGAGTCTACACTTGACTTATTTCTACTCTGCCAGCTCAGGAGTTTCACCTCAGCTTAGACTTAGGGTTTTGACTAAGGAGAAGAAAGCAATTCTGTGCCCTTACAGTAAGCCTTTCTTCTAAAGGGGAATCAGCCAAGAAGAGACTGTGCTTATGGGATTAAGGTCATTTGACTTCATTGCTGATATCGCCTTCCTCAGAGTCTTGATGTAGTTTTGGTTCTGTAGAGTGACTTCTGCTGTGTCTAAATAGTGGTTTGATTGATTGATTGATTGATTGATTTTCTTTTTTTAGGGCCACACCCGCGGCATATGGAAGATCCCAGGCCAGGGGTCGAATCAGAGCTGCAGCTGCCAGCCTACACCACAGCCACAGCAACGAGGGATACAAGCCGACACTGAGACCTACACCACAGCTCATGGCAACCCCGGATCCTTAACCCACTGAGCGAGGCCACGGATCGAATGCATGTCCTCATGGATACTAGTCGTGTTCATTACCGCTGAGCCACAACAGGAACTCCAAAATATGGGTTTTATAGCAATCTTGGCTGTGCATGAAGGATGGGGAGCTGGTTTCATTCCTGGTCATGCAGAGCAAACACTTGCTAAGACCACATCTGAGATGCAGCAGATGTGTATAGAAAGCTGTGCACTCTGACCCAAGGCTGAACTGGGTGACATAAAAGAGCCTGGTGTGAACTCCTGGCCTGGCCCCTCAGGTTCTGGGATCTCCGTCTCTGATAGGTCACTGAGATCAGAAGCACTAGATGACCTGAGCGAGTGCTTCCTGTCAGCGACTTCGGGGATCTTACACTTGGTGGCTCCACTTTCTCTATGACGCTACAGAACAGACACCTCCCTGGAATCTGGGTCTCAGCAAAGAGCTCCTTGTAACTTGGTAGTGAAGAATACCTGCTCTCTGCAGAAAAGTGCAAGAACTTTATCTTATTTTTATTTTTTCATCTTTAAAAGTTTTATTGAAGCATGGATGATTTAGAGTGTGGTGATCATATCCGCTATAAGTAAAAGGATTTTTTAAAAATGAACTAACTCAAATTTGGAAGCAACACAATCCAGCAAAACAATGAAATCGTCTATCTTGGGAGCCATTGTTTTTAAAAAAAAATTTTTTTTTTGAGCTTATCCAGAAGAATAATGAATCTGGCCAAAGAATCTGTGCTTTAAAGCCAACTTTTTTTTAAAAAAATTAGTTTCATTAAATCTTGACTCTCGAGTATATGTCTTTTTATTATTCTGTATCACAAACTACAGTGCACATACATAGCACTTGTGCTGCCTATCCGTGTGTGACGGTTGCATGAAGGAGAAAGAACTTAGATTTTTTTTTTTTTTTTTTTATGGGCACACCAGTGGCATATGGAAGTTTCCTGGCCAGGTATTGAATCCGAGCCACAGCTGCACCAACTCCGGATCCTTTAACCCACTGAGCAAAGCTGGGTATCGAACCCTCGCTTCCACAGGGACTTGAGCTGCTGTAGTCAGGTTCTTAACCCACTGTGCCACAGCGGGAACTCCTAAGGGCAACTTTCGACAGTAAAGAGTACTGTATAAATTACCCTCCTGGCTGCCTTCATGTAGGGGCTTCCACATAAGAAGGTAGCATGGTTTGGTGGGTAAGCGTGAAATTTCTGGAAACAGACTGCTTGGGAAAGTTAATCTCTCTGTCGGTGGGTTTTCTCATCTGCTGAATGGGGATAGAAATAGTACCAGCCTCATGGGATGGTAAAGCTTAAATAAGCAAGCAGTAGAGAGAGGCAGGACAATATGATAACCACTCAATAAATTATTTTTAATATCAAATGAAAGTATATGATTTTCCCTGGCCTACCTGATTCAGAATTTATTTCACCAAGGACATATTAAAAAACACACTATATGGCAAGGAGTAATGCTTCTCAAATTTCCTATGTGAAAGGACCAGCTTTCTGTTTCCAGTGTATCCTTGGCTGATACTTTCGCAAAATTAATACAAATAAATTACTAGAAGAATGAGATATAAACGGGTTGAAGATATGCAAAACTTAAGCCTAAACTGCTGTCTAAAATGTGCTCAAAAGCCTCCTTTTGTTTTTGTATTTGTCTCTTTGCTGTCTGGCCACGCGGTGCAGAGATGAGTATGCTTCTGCAGACCCCCGTCCAGGAGACACACAGCTTCAGAGAACGGCTGCTTTCCATTAGGGTGGTCATGCCTTGGCACATTTTCCTGTGTCTGTGGGTCCATTTCTGTTCTGTTAATAAGTTCATTTGCATCTTTTTATTAAGAATAAGGCATATCCTATGATATTTGTCTTTTTTGTCTTTTTAGGGCCACACCCATGACATATGGAGGTTCCCAGGCTAGGGGTCAAATCGGAGCTGTAGCTGCCAACCTAGGCTACAGCCACAGCAACACCAGATCCAAGCCTCATCTGCAACCTACAGCACAGTTCACGGCAACGCTGGATCCTTAACCCCCTGAATGAGGCCAGGGATCGAACCTGCATCCTCATGGATACTAGTCAGATTCGTTTCCACTGAGCCACGGGACAGGAACGCTGATATTTGTCTTCTGACACAAAATGTGCTGACTTATATATATAATCACTGTGCTGTATACCTGAAACTAATACAACGTTGTAAATGAGCTATACTTCAATTTAAAAAATACATGAACTAATGGAGTAAACAAACAGAACAATAAAAAGTGAAAAAGAAATCCTAAGAAAAAAAAAAAAAAGGAGTTCCCATTGTGGTGCAGCAGAAACGAATCTGACTAGGGACCATGAGGTTGCGGGTTCGATGCCTGACCTTGCTCAGTGGGTTAAGGATCCGGCGTTGCTGTGAGCTATGGTGTAGGTCGCAGACACAGCTCAGATCCCGCATTGCTGTGGCTGTGGCGAAGGCCGGCGGCTGCAGTTCTAGTTCGATCCCTGGCCCGGGAACCTCCATATGCCACGGGTGTGGCCCTAAGAAGCCGGGGAAAAAAAAAAGCAAAAACAAAACAAAAAAACCCCAAAAGCCTCATGTATGACTGCTGCAGGGAATTAAAAGGATTCGAAAACGGAAGTACCTGAAATTACAGTTCATGAAGAAAGGGCTTTGCTGATTGTATGGGTTCCCCACCACGATGCAAATAATTATTGGGAAAAGAAGAAATGACCTCACCACCTGCTACTGGTGATGAGGGAGTTCAGAGTTACCAGCTCTCGACCCAGGCTGCACAGGAAAAGACTCCCAAGGAGCGAGAACAATGATCCCTGCCTGGCCCCGCTTCTAGACAGCGTGGTACCCATGGGGTCCTCAGCAGGTGCTCCTGGAAACTTACACCTGAACCTCCAGGTAGGAAACTCACTTCTTTAAACAGGAAACGATTATCCTATGTTCGTTTTTGAAGCTTTCTGCCTTAGAGGCAAGCGTATTTTTAGTCAGAATTCCACTTCTTTTGATAAATGCGAGCTTCTCGGATAGACACATTATATGTTACACGTTGAAGCCAGTCCTTTCACTGATTCTAGCTGTGGTTACGGGCACATCTTGTCAGGAACATCGTTGGATTCACTCACCTAATAATTCCTGTTGGGTGGTTCATTGTCAGGACCACACAGGACAAAGAGAGTGTAGAACTGACCATTCTCTCGGAAATCGAACACGAAATCTCCATCTGTCCCATTCTTGCACCATTTCCGGGGAAAGATTTTGTCTTGGGAAACAGAAATCCACACCATTGTTCCTTTGTAAGACTCAGCTGGCCACTGCGGTCCTTCTGGGCTGAGGGGTCCATTATGGGCGTCTTTGAAGATAATAAGAATGGGGAGGAGACCTATCCTTTTGGGAATCCTACAGAATAACATGCTGTGGTATCAGGAAGGGAGCAGTCCCTTTCTGCGGCATTTGCCTTGCAGCTGGTATTTAAGGGATTGTTTTCCCTGACCCTTGAGGCATTTTTAATTTTCTCAACATGGAAAGGTCAGTATTTCATCTCAGCCACAATTATGGTGAAAACAGCTCTAAGTAAAAGTGGGCTGAAAGTACTTGCCTTCTCAAATGGTACTATTGTATATTGTTTTCTTTTCTTCTTTTTTTTTGCTTTTTAGGACTGCACCCGAGGCATATGGAGGTTCCCAGGCTAGGGGTAAACTTGGAGCTGCAGCTGCCAGCCTACACCAGAGCCACAGCAACGTGGATCTGAGCCATGTCTGTGACCTATGCCACAGCTCATGGCAACTCCGGATCCCTGACCCACTGAGTGAGGCCCAGGATGGAAGCCACATCCTCATGGATACCAGTCCGATTTGTTTCCGCTATGCCATAGTGTGAACTCCTATATTGTTTTTGAAGGGCTATTTTAAAGAGAAAGAAAGAAGCGGTGCAGGAGCGATAGGAAGGAAAGAGTGAGAGAGATCCAGAGACCAAGAACAGAGTAAGCAAAATACTGAGTGAGGATGGAAATGGATTAGGAGAGAGGATGCTTTGGGAGTTAGAGGCCTGCCATCAACTTTCAGGGCCTCCGAAGATGTGGGAAGTGCTGATGGAGAGTTCAGCTTTGTATGGCCTAGGGGTTCAGTTGTAGAGTCATCTTTGCTTCTGGGTCCTTCTGACAAAGCGAATCCCGATCCAAGTCTTTTCCCCTTTGGTCCTCTGAGAGTCAACTCACCAAGGAATGCCCTCTTCCTACATCCGGTAAGTCCCATTTTCTTTCTAAGCCATTTCTCCCCTTGTGGGACCAGGATCTCCTGCAGGCCAGGAGGAGAGGGCTGTGGCTCTTTTTGCTCTCCTTGGAGACTCTCTTTTGGGATCTGTCCCTCCTCCACATCATGGCATTGGGGTGGAGGTGTCAGTCAAGGGGTTCTACCTCTCCCAGAGAAGCTGGACAAATGATGCCTGCTCACCATGATGGCAAGTGATGTCTGGAATGGATGCTCAGAGCCAAAAAAAGGCTTCTTTCCTTACAGGATTTTAGGTTTTGAGGGCCATTTAAGTTTAAAATGGTAATCCCTCCTGTCTTGCAAAGAGAATTCCTGAGTGAATGAAAGCGATACTGTAGAAAGCAGAGCCAAGTCTTAGAAGAAGGGTCAGTTCCCCAGTCCATTCATGGAACACCTCAATTTAGCTAGCCTGAAGAAAGACGGTCATAACACCAGGACTTTTCAGTTGTGCCAGACAATAGTTTCCACTTTATCTTAAGGCTAGTTTAAGGTGGACCCTACTTCTTGTAGTGGGAAAATGTCTTCGATAATATAATATTTTCTTTAATATCTTTTTAAGTCTGGGATATAAATAAAACTCTACCGATTGTGCTGGAACCGCTGGTTTGATTCTACTGAAATCTAAACCGTGAGTCTTGGCTACATGTCTGCACGGACAGAAACCCGCACTACTTTTCTGGCTTCTCTCATTAAGTTTTTCCATTTGCGGTGATGCTTCTGTTCAGTTCTTTCTGCCGAGATCTGCTCCTTCCCGCTGGGGGACCTGAAGGCTCATCCTGCATTTTCATTCGTTCTCAGCATCTCTTGGTCCTTATCATCCATCCTCACTCTTGTCAGGAAAGCAGCAGTGGTGGGGCACCCACCCTAACTCTGGCCTTGGAAGATCAGAGACCCGGAGACAGTAAGGAGAATTTTGTCATCAACCTGAGGTCACAGCCACCACCCTCCCAAGTTCCCTCACAGATATTTAAAAAATATTGTCCACGGGGATCAAACTAGCCTGGTACCTGTCAAATTTCTGCCTTGATTTTTGTGGACAGAATTCTATACTGTCAGGTACATGAAAATATATTAACACCGTTTCTTCCTAAATAAAAATGGGCCCTTAAAAATGAAATGATGACCGGAAAGTGCATGTTCCAAGTGGAAAAGATTAATACCAGAAATCCTTAATTATTAGGGATTTTCTCACTCTGTTTATGATTTCTTTTTCTGGCTTTCGACTCGGGTCTTTAGTACTTACTGGTCCTGGTTCAAGAGACCAGATAAAATAGGATCTAATTTAAACTGAATAACCTGTCACTCGTGAGTACCTTTGGGAAATTTTAAAGAACTAAAGTTAATTAATTTTTAGGGCTGCACCTAACTAATAAGTTGGTACATTGGTAATAACAATGACTAAATAGCAGGAGACTTGTGAAGACTCACTGCAATTACCTAGAGTGCCTGGTGTTTGTAGGTGTTCAGTAAACACAATTCCTCCATTCTCTTCCTTCCAGTCCCAAAGAGACTGGGTGTTAACTCTATCCATACGTTTAGTTCGCCATGGTACCTTATGGCTGGTCAGCAAGAGATGCTCCATAAACACTGTTTAATTAATACTTAAATGAAGTCTGGCTGATCACATGATATCAGTTCGTGTCTGTAGAAGGGGAGTGCAACCTGGCCCCTTAGACAAAGGGAGTCAGGATACAGCGGGTATGGACAGGGGGGGCATGTGCCACAGTCTCCAAAAACAAGACCCCCATATGATGTGCCACACCACCAAGGACACTTCCTGCAGAGGGCAGCTGACTTTCTATGGTCAGCAGTCCACTTGAGAACCCCTACAGGGCTGGCACAATTAAAAGGACCGAGCTCTTCCTCTTCTGTTGACGGTCCTGTTGCCATGTTCTAGAAAAAGCCTGTGCTTTCCTCTCTGCTTGGGTTTAAAACCAGAGGTGGGAAGGTGTGGGGAACGCGGCTTACTCCCCCTCAATCCTCCCCGCTCCAGGGCTCTGAGAATCACCAAGCATCGTGCATTTTCACGCTGAGTCAGGGCCGATGTGCTTAGGCGGGGTGTTTCGTATCCGTCCCTAACCTGCGCCCCGACACCCAGCACGCAGATGTCTCTCGCCTTCACATCTGCAGGCGGCCGTGCAAAAAGCTTTGGTTTGCCAGGAGAACACAGGATTTGCCTTCCGCCTTCAGTCTGAGCGATGCCCATTGCTCTTTGAAAAGATAACTGAAATACGGACAGAGCAAACATCTGTCATTCGGGTAAAATTCTTGCATATGTGGCCTGTGAGGCAGCCATCCTTGGGAGCCAGTGACAGTGCCTCGTCTGTAAGAAGGCTCTGACAGCAGTGGGACTTCCTGCTCAAGTGATGGAGTAATGGCTAGGTCACAGTGTCACCACGTCTCACCCGGGCCTAAGGAACCAGGCAAGACTAGTAATAAGCCACAAACATGTGTTAAATATGCTCAAGAACACACAGTCAGAAGGAACATACCGTTCTGGAATCTACACTATGTTTTATGGAGTGGAATTCACTACCACCTAGCAGATCTTATCTTGAAACCCATTCCAATAAATTCTGTTGTTGGAAAGAATTTTGTCAAAAAGTGCAGAGAGCCTAGAAATGAGAACCTGCAGATAACGACTGTTGTCCCATCGTGACCACTAACTGGTTATTTGACCTTGGCCAAGACAGTCAACCTTATCTTCTCTGACGACACAAAAAGGAAACCAAACTAGACAACGTCTATGGTTCGTGTCAGTGCTAACATCTTATGGGTTATTTGGGCTCAGAATCCAGCCATTTTCCAAGACGACACCCATGATAAGAACTGCACTATCCCTAAGTATTTGACCGGTTAAAGAATGCTTGGATTTGGTGATAGTGACCGTGTAAATAAGAAGCTAAAAGCCAGGATAAGGGAAATTAATATGCTGATAGACCAATGAGAGAAGACAAGGGAGGCTGGAATAAACAGATTTTAAAGATAGGCTTCAAAGGACCTAAATTTGAATAAACTGATCAGAGAGTGAAATAAACCCATTTTTCCAAAATGTGAAAAGTTACCGCTAAAACTAGGCTCCATCAGTTTCATAGGCAAGACTCCAACAGAATCCCTCACTGGTACCCTGGCCACATTGGACTTCCTTTTTTTTTTTAATCATTTTGGTCTTTTTGTCTTTTTATGACTGTACCCTCAGCATATGGAGGTTCCCAGGCTAGGGGTCCAATTGCAGCTGTAGCTGCTGGCCTATGCCACAGCCACAGCAATGAGGGATCCAAGTCATGTCTGTGGCCTACACCACAGCTCACAGTAATGCTGGATCCTTAACCCACTGAGCGAGGCCAGGGATCAAACCTGCATCCTCATGGATGCTAGTCAGGTTCACTAACTGCTGAACCACAAGGGGAACTCCATGGACTTCTTTGATGAGAGATAACAAGAAGAAAAGGAAGCAAGCAAGATGGCCAGAGGGCATGTCTTGATATTTGTCAACTAAAAATGAAAAGTTTTGGAATAATACCTAAAATAAAATGATTTGATTTTCATCAAAATTAGCTACTCTTAATACATTCTGGTGGAGTTCCCACTGTGGTGCAGTGGATTAAGAATCATACTACAGTGTCTTAGGTCACTGCAGAGGTGTGGGTTTGATCCCTGTTCTAGGGCACTGGGTTACAGGGTCAGGCGTAGGTCAGCTGTGGTGTAGGTTGCAGCTGTGGCTCAGATTCAGTCCCTGGCCTGGAAACTTCCATATGCTATGGGTGGGGCCATAAAATAAACAATAATGTAAAATAAAACAATAGAAAAATAAATTTTGGCAAGTCTAGGCTGTCAAGCAGGAGAATACGTCTATGTATATAGTCGAACATAAGAAGTAAAATTTCATGACTAATAAATTGGTTAAAAACAGGAAATTTACGTGTGGTGCTGTAATTTCCCCAAGTCGTTCTAGCTGAGCTTTGCTTTTCCAGAATTGTCTTTTTTTAACACTTCTGTATATAAATCTTCAACTGCTGCACAATCCTATGAGATAACAGTCACCTAATATCCATAACTGTCTGTAAGTAGATGATAATCTACATGTTCAGATTTTATTTCTAATTCCCGGGAAAGAAATGAATTTTAGTGACCGAGGGTCAACTTACTATTTTTTGTTTTTTGTCTTTTTAGGGCTGCACCCATGGCCTATGGAGGTTCCCAGGCTAGGGGTCAAATCGGAGTTGTAGCTGCTGACCTATACCACAGCCACAGCAACGTGGGATCAGAGCCACGTCTGCAACCTACACCACAGCTCACGGCAACACTGGATCCTTAACCCACTGAGCGAGGCCAGGGATCGAACCTGCATGCTCATGGATGCTAGACTCTTTTCCACTGAGCCAGGACGGGAACTCTGAGACTGTTAACTTATGAGTCAGGCCTCAGTTTCGTTCTAACTCCTCCGTTCATCAACTATGCACCTTTTATTTATTTCTTTACCTTTCTTTTGACAGCTGCACCTGTGGCATACGGAAGTTCCCAGTCTAGGGTTTGAATCGCCACAGCCACAGCCATACCACATCTGAGCCGCATCTGCAACATATGCCACAGCTTGTGACAATGCCAGATCCTTAACCCACTGAGCGAGGCCAGGGACGGAACCACATCATTAGACAATGTCAGGTTCTTAACCCGCTGAGCCAGGAGGGAAATTCCAATTATGCACCTTTTAGAGACTCAGGCTCCTAATTTATAAAATGGGACAGAATTTCTTAGCCTAAAACTATTGGCATTTTGAGTATGATATCTAAGTCACATCCCTGGACTCGCCCGCTAGAGTCTAAAAGCACACTTGCAGCCGTGACAATCAAAAATGTTTCTAGATATCCCCCAACGTCCCCTTTGGACAAAATCACCTCAAGCTGAGGATCTCTGAAGTGGGGTACTCCTGCTTAAATCATGTGTCACTGGGAGGATGGAATGAAAGAAGAATAAGAATCCGGGTACAAAACCAACTAAAAAAAGAAATAAAGGGAGTTTCCGTTGTGGCACAGCGGAAACGAATCTGATTAGGAACCACGAGGTTGCGGGTTTGATCCCTGGCCTTGCTCAGTGGGTTGGGGGATCCGATGTTGCCGTGGTGTAGGTCGCAGGCGCGGCTTGGATCCTGCGTTGCTGTGGATGTGGTGTAGGCCAGAAGCTGTAGCTCCGATTGGAACCCTAGCCTGAGATCCTCCATGCACAGCGAATGTGGCCTTAAAAAAGCAAAAAATAAATAAATAAGTAAATAAATAAAATAAATTAAAAAAAAGGACCTAGGTACAACCTGGGCCCAGGGGCTGCCTGTGCACCTCTTCTTTCTACTCCAGTGTTGGTGGAAACACTGACGACCTTCAACGACTCCATCTATCACCTCCTTGAGTTATATGCCATCTACTCAATACTGGGACATAGTCAACGGGCTTCTTTGATCTCTGTTCAGCATCTGATTGAGAGGGCTGGCTTTGAAAAAGCTAACTTTAAGTGACACGATGACGAAGAAGAAGAGGGAAAGATCCAAGGTATGTTTTTTTTTTTAATCTCAGTGCATTAAAAATAGACATTATATATGGAATATTTACTGAGCCATGTGAGTAGAAAATTTTTCAGACTAAATTGTGTATCAGTCACATTCTAGTGCATAACTATGAAACAGCGGTTTATTACATTAAATTTCTGGTGATCCGCTGTACGGATCCATAAGTACAGGAAAGATGGTTCTATAAAACGCTCCCCTAGTAATTTAAAAGTGAAAAAAGAATGGCAAAATCTGAAAAACGACTCTATTTTGGCCTTAACCAAAGAGGCAGAGACAAACAACTTAAATCAGTTATGGAATCAAAATCACTCGGCTCTTTGAAGAAGAAAAGCCGAACGAAAAACTAACATCTGGTCAAGGTAGCTTGCTTCCTTTTGAATTCACGCTTAGAAGCTGCTGAAGACAAAGTCTTACAAATGTGTACATTAGATAATTCCTACCAAAGCATCTCTCTGCAAATGAAATTAACATTCGCATAAGGGCACTGATACATACAAACACCGTATTTGACAGTAAATGCCCTCAGAGAATTCCACAGTTCTCAGATCCCCTGGAGCTAGCTGCCATAATGCTTAGGTTGCAAAACCACTCACTTCCTCCTAAAAACCCTTCTTTCACCCAGTGACTATCCAAAAGAACACCTTTCCTGACCCAAATACTGGCTGAAGCGTTTAATGTAGAGGAGTCCTTTATCTTCGCTGTCAATGACGATGTGTGATTTACAGTAATTTCTCCTGTGATGAATTGTTTGAATGTTTGACAAATCTTAAATAAATTTTATATACATCCTTCCCCCCATTTTTTTTCTATCCTCCAATAGCAAACTGAATTCGCTCTAGTTCTCTTGGAGCGTTGCAGACTTTTTATGTGAAAAAAGAAATGGAATAAGACTGGAATATGAAGCCATGAACTTGGAAAGAAATCCAGACTGCCATAGTGATGAATGCTGCATTTGCTTGAGCCAGTGTGCCAGCTCAGAACAATTGTTTAACTTGTCTGTTTCTATTTCCTGAATTTATGGCTGTTGGTCCTTGAAGCAGAAACATTTCAAACATATGTATCAAATAATTATACACATATGCACCCATATATCAGAAGCTGTTCGTTATATATTGAAAATCACCCTTTGTAAGTCATCTTTGCACATATTTTTTAGTAGTTGAAAAGATTCAGGACTTTGTTGGAGGAGAAAGGCAATAGTCTATTTCTGAATAATGAACTAAGCTCGAATATGTTTTCTGATCACAATCTAGTTGTGTGGGTTTCTCACTTGGCCTAGGACCACTAAAACACATTCATTACTTTTACTAACTTTCTTCCTTACTAATAAATTTGAATAGCTCCTCTTTCTAGAACAGTGGTTTTCCAGCTGTGTTCCTAAGAGCTCCAGAGTTCCAGAGCTGTGTATGAGGCGCTGCCTGTGGAAGAGAGGAGAACAGAGCTGTTTAGGCACCTTTTCTCTGCCCTCACTCTCAACCAGCACAGCTTCCATTCAATCTAAATAACACACGGACTATGTATATTCTCAGACTTTCATCTCATAGACAGACCCGCCACTGAAACCAAATGATACCACAGTCTCCCAAAGCTCTGTGGAAAGGCAGCCTGGAGAAGAGAATCTGAATTCATTTCACTAAAATATTCTGCAACCTGGGCTGATATTAAGGCTGCTTTTAGGAAAAGGGGGAAACAAGAGGACAAGGGGAAGAAAGAAAGAAGGAGAAGAGGGGAGTTTTCAAGAAGAGAATTTGCAAAACGGCAAGTAGAACAGAGACTCCTGTGTCATCCGGTTCTGTGGCCAATGCCAGTGCAGCCTGGTGGCCGTCCCCTGGCTAAGGTTTGCAGAGCCTTGGGACTTTCAGACATGCTAGGGTGCCATGTTGGAGGAACACGGTGGCGGAGCAGTGGAGGGGGGCGCCCGAGATCCCCAGTGTCGTTCAGGGACAGGAAAAAGGGTCCCTGCAGTGCTGGGGGCTGGGCCATGGGGAAGAGGAGGGCAGTGGAAGTGGGTTCTGAAGCATGTGCATTTTGCCAAACTTATGGGGGTAGATGTGATGCCTCTACAGAAGGTAGGAAGATTCCATCTATTTAGGCTCTCAGGGACCCATGAACCCTAAGTGGACCTTGAAGGAATAAGATCCCCGTGCCCAGAGGAAACAAACACTGTGCTGTGCAATTAATGTGAGTGGAGGGTCTCAGCTCATTGAGCACAGACTGGGACAGATTTCCCTGGTAACTGACAACTGTCTCCTTTTTACTGAATCATAGGACACAGCTTATTTGATGCTGCTTTTTTCAACCACATTCCGTTGTGAATGTTTTTTTCCAGTCCAGGTTACACCCCAGTCTCATATTCAATTCAAAGCCCTCCGTTTCCTGCTAGATCCATGGCTCACACAACTGCAGAGCGCAGAGGCTGTGGTCTCCACTCTCACTTCCAAGAATTTCCAGCTCTCAGTTCATCCATTAGAGGTGGTGGCACGTTCTCCTCAACAGTCTCTTTTTAAACACACACACACACACACACACACACACACACAGACACACACACACACACACACACACACAGACACACACACACAGACACACATAGCCACACAGCCACACACACACACACATATGCCTTGGGTTCTTTTCATTTCAAAATCTTTTATCCTGCTCTTCCTCTGCATTTGATGGTACAAAGGGATTTCTTATAACTTTTTTTTTTCTCTTTTTTACAGCCGTACTGTGGCATATGGAAGTTCCCGGGTTAAGGGCAGAATCAGAGCTGCAGTTACAGGCCTGCGCCACAGCCACAGCAAGACCGGATCTGAGCCGAATCGGCAACCTATGCTGCAGCTCGCGGCAACGCTAGATCCTTAACTCACTGAGTGAGGCCAGGGATTGAACCTGCATCCTCACGGATACACTATGTTGGGTTCTTAACCTGCTGAGCCACGCTGGGAACTCCTCTTACAACTTCTTAATGGACTTGCTGGGCAAACTTGGTTCAAACAATTCTTGGAAACAACCTAACTAATATAAAATAAGTATAAAATGGAAATACTGCAGTCCATGCTCTTAACATGGACTGCATGGACTCTTGGATCACATGGCCCAGTTCTAACTATGATGTCACTTAACCCCCTTAGTGCTTCCGTTTCCTTATCTGCAACCTGAGTAACTGCACTGGATGCACAGGGTGATTTTAAGAGTGTTTGCAACAGCGGTTGGCACTCTGAAGGGCTGTCTATCATTACTATTACGCTTTATATATTTAATACCATAATCTTGCCTGGGCTTGAACCCAAGTCTTACTCTATGTATGTCCACAAGTAAACAGCACTGCTGAGGCTCAATGTTTGGTTAGTAAGGGGATGAAAAGTCTCCTGTACTCTCGCTTTTGGCGATGGCTGTACAGTTGATGGCTGGGGCAGTTCGACAGCGGCACCCTTCGATGATGCCATGAGACTGAAAACTGGTACAATCTTTTTGGAAGGCAACATGGCAAATGGCAATATTAAATTTATGATTGAATGGGCGCTCACTTTTAACCTCAGAAACTTTTATCTTTGTGATTTACCCTGCAGAAATACTTGCATACATGCAAAAAGATAACTCATAAGGGCGAGTATTGAAATGTTTATGATGACCCCAAATAGGCATTTATTGGGAACTGATTACAAATGATACTGCTTTACTTACAGCCATTAAAGAGGAGTTTGACACCCACAGAAATAAATGAGAAGTGAAAAAATGCACACGTTATAAACAGTGTGTGCATCATAATCCTGTTAAAGGGAGGAAGAAAAGAAAGAAGGAAAGAAAAAATGAACGAAAGCAATGAAAAATACATGCGTATTTTAGCAGAGGCATAGGATACCAGTTCAGAAAAATACAGTGTGTATACCATAATCCTGTCAAAAAGGAAGGAAAGAAGAGTAAATGAATGAAAGAATGAAAAATACATGTGTATTTTAGCATATGCACAGAACTCAAGTTCAGAAAAATACACGGCCGACAATGATCAGTAGTTAGCCCGAGGGTGAAATTATGGACATCTTTATCTTTCTATGTTCTATATTTCCTTATTCTCTAAGTATTTTAAACCCTAAGCAAACATTCCTTTGGTAGCTAGGAAAACAAAGCTATTGAATTTTTTTTTTAAAAGAATAAACATAGCCTTTAGAATCAGACAAGCTCAGGTTCAAACGGTAACCTCATAATCTTAAGCAGTGTGATCATGACAAAACTACTGAAGATCTCCAAATCTCAGTTCCTTTAACTGTCAAATGGATAGTACAGAATTCTCATCATTGCCAAGAGATTTAAATTCCCTAAGGCAAAGTCTGATGTCCATAAGTATCGGTCTTCTTAACTCCGTGCTAATCACGAAGTATCTATATGTTAGAATGTTTACCTTAAAACACAGAAATAATATTACTTTTTTCTTTTTATCTTTTTAGGGCTCCCCCCTGGACGGCATATGGAAGTTCCCAGGTTAGGGGTCCATTCGGAGCTATAGCTGCCGGCATACACCACAGCCACAGCAATGCCAGATCCTAGCAGCGTCTGTGACCTACACCACAGTTCACCGCAATGCTGGATCCCTGACGTGCTGAGCAAGGCCAGGGATTGAACCTGCATCCTCATGGATCCTAGTTGGGTTCGTTACTGCTGAGCCACAAGCGGAACTCCGAAATAACATTTCTTGACAAGGATTTCAATTCAGCTCTATGGGTGACACAACTTTAATAGATCAAATTTGTGATACCCTTATTTTAAATGTATCATTTTTCCTAAGATCATCTTTTATTTTAGAAGGAATAAGAAAATATGTAACTTAAGTGGGAAAAAAATGGTGAACTTCTTGCATTTCATTACAATAGTTCCGTCAGGACGAAGTATATATGTAATTTTCACGTCCCAACCAATCTATAACCCAGTAAAGAACTGCAGAGTGAAGTAACAGAGAGTTCATTACAAATGTTTATGTACATTTAAACATATGCATATGCACAGAAAGCCCTTCTGCACAGTAAGAGATCTTTAAAAATCTTTTTAAAAATCTGAAAGTACAGGAAATTTTCTTCCTTTTGGATTCATTTTACACATTAAAAATTGCAAACACCTATGTCTTTTGAAATAAAAATGCACGATAAATGCTGTACATTTTTATTTACGTAAGGCTAAAATATGCAGAATTAGGCAATGATGAAAATTAACCAAGGTCTTCGATTATCATTTTGCTTTTTATTTTCTATTAAAATTACCAGGGCAAACTTTCAAGCTAAGTGTTTTCATCATTTGGATGAGGTCAACTAAATTCTGTGCAGGAAGTGAGAACAATGGGCTCTGACTTGTTTCTAACATTAGGAAATACACTGGCCTTATCATCACAACAGTGGACTTGTACCCTGGTTTCATTATAAACAATTAAGCAAAACATGAGTCAAGAAATCAATTGGTATTATTTAGGGAGTAGGTATCTGCTTTTTGAGGCCTGTCTGTTCCAATCAAGCAGTTTAACTTAATATTTTGGAGATTTTTATGAGACAGGAATAACTGTCCCAGTGCCCACTCCAAGTAGAACTTGACTCAAAAATTCAGGTAAGTTACTGTAATAGGAAACGGTTGTTAAGTGGTGGGGGCTGTTTGGGGCCAAGTTTCAGCCAGATTGACACGCTCAATGCTAAAAAACAAAATACACAGCAGCCGAAAGGGCGTGTGAGAAAAAATGAAGTCTCATACCTTACCATGTTCATATTCAGAAAGGATGAACAAGAAAGCACCTGATTTGAACTTGAGCATGAAACTCAAAGTCTTCCTTCTTTCCTCTCTACTGAGCTGGGCGAAAGTAATTAACATTTAGGGAAGCTCATGTGGCAAACAGGCCCAAGATTACCTCCCCAGATTCCAAATCCTATTGAAAGATAGGAGCGTTAACATAATGGGTAACGAGATGTTTATTAAAAAGCTTTTTGGGGAATTCCTGTTGTGGCGCAACAGAAGCGAATCCGACTAGTATCCATGAGGATGCCAGTTCGATCCCTGGCCTTGCTCAGTGGATTAGGGATCTGGCATTGCCGTGAGCTGTGGTGTAGGTCGCAGACACAGTTTGGATCTCATGTTGCTGTGGCTGTGGTGAAGGCCAGCGGCTGAAGCTCTAATTCGACCCCTAGCCTGGCAACTTCCATATGCCGCAGGTGCAGCCTTAAAAACCAGCCAAAAAAAAAATTTTTTTTTTGGGAGTTCCCACTGTTGCTCTTCGGGTTAAGAACTAAACATAGTGTCATGTGGATGCAGGTTCAATCCCTTGCCTCCCTCAGTAGGTTAAGGATCTGGCCTTGCCACAAGCTGCAGCATAGGTCACAGATGTGGCTTGGATCCCATGTTGCTATGGTTGTGGGGTAGGCCTGCAGCTGCAGCTCTGATTCAAACCCTAGCCTGGGAACTTCCGTAAGCTACAGATTCGGCCCTGAAAAGAAAAAGAGAAGACATACAAAAAAACAAAAATGGTTTTGGAATTTGATTCTTTCATATGTAGACTGACCCACTGATTACTGTCGACTATTAAATGTACACACTTACAAGGACAAACACTTGTTAGTGTTTTCATGTCCAAATAAACCTAACATGCTTAGACCCTCTATAAATATTTGTCAGATAAACTGTTAACAGATGATTATTTACTGCATGGATTTCACAGCTCCTTTGCCTCTCTCTCTCTCTTATTGCTGCTTCATGTCCCAGTGCCAGAACCATTTTTCTCCAAAGGCAGAAAGATGAAATCAGAGTAAGGAAACTCCCAAGCGGTCCACTTTATTCTATTGAATATTTTGGTCCAATGGCTTGGCAAAGAGGAACTTCTTAGCTGTTGATGAAAACAATCTGTTTCATCTCTGTCACTGTTCATTAAGAGAGCTGAAAGGCTCACATATCCGTATGTCACTCAAGCAGACAGTCAATGTCACAGATGTGAAATTTAGAGTTGTGTTGCTAACACATTCAAGCTCCATGCGGCCGCTGCATTGATTTTTCGAAAACCATCAGCGCAGGGGAAATCTCAAGACCTGATCATAAGTACAAAGTCCATGTGATCGCACTGCTTCCCATACCCTTAACTTCATGTCCTGTCCCTTCCTACTATGCGCTTAATGATCCAGCACTTGGAAAGACTTTACCTTCAAGTCGGAGCATCCATACACCTGCGCGTCAATACACCTGAACGGGCAGGACGCAAAGGGCTTACACTGGAGAAAGGCGATGTGCTGTGTTCCTCCACGAGGTCTTCCCCCACATACTCCATGGGGCACATCTCTGCTGCCATCCTGATGGGCCAGGATTGAGTCTGGTCACTCAGATCCCAGAAAGAGCTGCTCCTCTTCCACCTCTCACCACCCCTCCTGTCATCTGAAGTCCCTCTTCTCAGTTCAGGCCCTTTGTTGAGCTGTGCCCTCTCCTTGAAGGCTCCTCACGTCTCTTCCTTCAACTGGAAATCATGTTCTCAGCCTTTAAATCTCTGTTCAAAATGGCTCCTCTTCGAAAAGACAGAAGCAGAGCCCGGGACTGCGTCTTGAGTCCTACCTCCCCAGCCTGCCGTGTGCCAGGCCAGGTGGCTCTCCTCTGTGCTCCACGGCAAGGAGTGGTTACATGTTTAACCACTGCATTCGCCTCATTGTATCACAGCCTACTGTTTCTGAACACAGTCATGGGAGCCGGTGCGCCTGGGTTCAAATCCAGGCTCTTTCACTTGCCGCAAGATCAGTGTCATTATTTGTAAAATAGACATAATATTTAAAACTACCTCATAGAGAAGAGGATTCAATAAACCAAAGCCCGCAATGGCAAGTCCTCAACGAGTGTGAGCTATTAACAGCGACTGATTACCTGTATTTGCTCTTCACCCTTGATTCCCTGGGTTTTTTTTTTTTTTTTCTTCAGGAAAAGACATCTCAGTTATTTGCATATTCCTCACCCCTTCATAGTGCTTGGCATCTAATAAGTGCAACATACATAGCAGCCAAACTGAACTTGCAAGAATAAAAAGAGTAATCTCAGAGTCACTAATTCCTAGAATTGGAAGTCTCTAAACATCAACATTTAGTTCCAAGTTCACAGAGCGAGGAAGCACTCCATGTAGGCATAGAGAGCCATTTCTTTTTTTTCCCAAGGAGGAAATAATTGAACATTTCAGATTCTGTTCTTGTCTGTAAACACAGCCTCCTTTAACGGCATGGTCCTCATATAGTTTCTGACAAATACCCAAAAGCTTCATGTCCATGCTGGGTATTCAATTATAGTTTTCAACAGAGAGTGTAAATTACAGGATGCCTGATAAATTCATCCAGAAATGCTAAGAAAAACAGATGGTATTTTCCAAATCTTATCAAATGATTCCCTTTCTCCTCACTCACCAGGGTAGTTCTGTGCCAAATATGATGGGAAAGTCATTTGCTGGCCCCGATCATTTACACACTCCAGAGGGAGGGGCTGTCAGCCTAAGTAAGACATACTGATTTCCCACACACTATTCTCTTCCTTCTCTGGGTGGTTAAAACAAAACGAAGTATTTAATTTCTCCCATTTTTCTACTGATGAAAGATGACAGATCCAACAGTTGAACTCACAAATGGAAGTCTTTCTTTTGCATAATTAGAATCTTTCTCTCGGTTTCCACTGTAACCAAACCAGTATCCAAACCAGTATCAAAGAGATATTCCAAAGTCTGCAAGAACAGTGCTAAGAGGACCACAATCTAGCATGGACTGATGAACTTTTCACTTTGATATCGTTTCCCTACACATGTAAAAACCTAGCCAGCTTTGACCTTGACGAAACCAACAGGGCGTGCAGAGAAGAGAGGATGGGGATTGTTTGAGCTTAGTGGTTTGTGTTCTAGATATCCTTTTAGTATATTTTAGACATATCGTTCACCAGTAAAAAGTGAACTCACATCTTCTCATGAATCAAGAACTGTGGCTCATGGGACTAGTATCCAGGAAGATGTGAGTTCGAAGCCCAGCCTCACTCAGTGGGTTAAGGATCTGGCTTTGCTGTGGTGTAGGTCACCGATGCGGCTCAGAAATGCTGTTGCTGTGGGTGTGGTGTAGGCTGGCAGCTGCAGCTCCAGTTCGATCCTTAGCCTGGGAACTTCCATAAACTGCCCGTGTGGCCCTAAAAAGAAAATAATAATAATAAAAAAAAAACCTGCCTTAGAAAGAAGTTGCTGGAAAATGGCATATAGGAAACATCTCTGGTTTCTGAAACTATTTATGCATTTACTGTAGTTTGCAGACATTTGTTTCCACTGTGCTATTTATTTCCATGAATACATCACACGAGCTCACATTTACCCTTAGATATGCTTAGCTCCCCCAAACTATATTAAACTATTAGAAAGAATTAGGAGGGAACTGAAACTATCAGTCAAGAGACACAACAAAGATTTATTCGGTTCCTATAGATTTAGACTGGAGAAGTACTGTCCACCTGTGGTGACTAAAATCCTCACTCTCAGGTGTAATGAGAGGGGAAAAAGTGTCCTTATGCTGCAGCGCATATATGAAATGATTGGAACAGTTCATTAGTTCACTAATTCAAAGAGTTCCATTGCTGATAAAATGATTTTTTAGCCTCTTGGAAGGCAGGGAGAAAGGGTCAAGCTCCTCATAGGCTGCTTTACTCAGCTCAGATGTATAGTGACCCAAGCAGGTCCTATTGTGTGAGTGATTCTGACTTAGAGAAAGTCTGCTTTCAACATGGACTCCATTTTGCATATAGACTAAAGCAGGAAAAGAGGCCATTTATGCATCATTTTCAAACGGAAAGTACTTGACGGATGAAAAACTCTCTGAACAGTGGTAAGACTCTCCAAATAGACAAGGGGATGCCAAAAAAAGGAGTGACTGTGACCCGGCCTGGCAACGTGTTCTTCAGGAAGTGGCTGGGCGTGTGTATCCTTGCTGATTACACACATAATAGCTCCCATGAAATGTGCTCTATCAAGAAAGGCTGAGTTTCAGAGCTGTGTTTTCAAAAGGAAAAATAAAGAGCTCTCTAATTGAGCTCTTTTGGAAAAACAGAGAGCCGTTATAGGGGCAGAGAAAGTCAGGAGTCCCATGTGCTGGGGAAGGAGTCACAGCACACAAGAGAGAAGATCGGCTGGGCTCACAGCACAGCCACAGGGAAGATCCAGCATTGACCTACTGCTCCAGGATTTCCTAGAAAAGGATTCAGGAAGACACACACACACACACACACACACACACACACACGCACACACACACACACACCAAAACAAACAAAAACAAACAACCCAGCTCACTTTGTAGGAAATCCATCTCTTGCTTTCACTTTGTGGAGGAGAGCCCTGGAGGGGAAACAGTAGGTGCAGGTAAGGAACAAAGGGTGACATTCAGATTTTAAGTTGCGACTAAGACATTGGATCATGGAAAGTAGCTGCTGTCACCCCCAGTTGATGGGGAAGGGAAGGTTGTGAGAATCGAATGAGATAATGCTTGAAAGCACCTGCTGCAATGCCTAGCACATAAGGTCTACCAAAAAATTTCAATTCTGAGCACTAATGTCAGTAATTATCGGAAATGTCTGAGTTTAAGAGGCCCTGCTACCTCTGTCATCCTGAAGATGATGTGGAGGTGATCATAGCTTATATGGCTGTGAAAGTAGTCTTCCTGGGATCCCCTGAAAATCCAGGCCTGATTTGCCTGATCTGGGGCACTTTTGAAGACATGTCCCCTTCTCCACGGAAGCTGTGGTCTAAAGAAACCATCAGAGAGAAGCTACTCAGCAAGGAAGGATGTGAGAGAACCTAGAAAAGGGACTTGGTACTTAAAGTCCAATTGGGAAGAGTATCGTCCAGTTTCTTTTCAACACCATTGCTTTCCAAACTGCAATCACAGTTGTGCATCGCCCTTGAATGGATCAATTTAAAGGTTTCAAATACTTTCTTATTATTGCCCATATTGTTTTAACCTCTTTCTATACCTTCACTATCCCTCAACAGTTCTGTAACATTTTTCCATTTTAACGAGGAATCATTACTACTTTATTTGAAAATTGTATAACAGTTTTAATGATGATGACACTTTTCCATGAAGTTGTAATATGGGGATATTTAGGCTTTCTGTATTAGGCTTTCTGATGTTTACAGGCAGAATTGCTGATGTTTAAGAAGGCAGGTCCTGGAACCAGACCGTTGGGGTTCAAATCCTCATTCCATCTCTACCTATCTCGCATATCAGGCAAGATGACTAATTACGCAATACCTCAGTTTTCTCATCTGTATAATGGAGAAAATAAGAGTATTTCACTAGTGGAAGAACTAAATGAGTCAATACTTAACTAAGTTCTAAGAACAGGTGAGGCAGAGGCAGAAAGAGTTTAATGGATTTCAAGTTTTTACAGGTAAACAGAATTTAGACAGTCAGTCCTGAGAGTATTAATAGTCTCATTTCAAGAGAGTTGAAACAAAACTAACATATAAAAGGTTTGCACTCTGAATTCGTAGTGACTGATTTCTTCTAATTCATTCACTCACTATTCGCTTATTCCCAAATGTTTTTTTCTAAACTTCTACTAGAAGGTCTCTTTTAGATGCAAGCAAAAGAAAAATTGATACTAAGTTTTATTAGGCAGATGGAGAGAGGAATCCCACACTGTGTTCATTTTACATTTAGGTGGCTTTTTGCAAAACCTTAAATCACAAACCAAAGGATAAAATTTAAGAGTTGGTCAAAGTTACAAAGGATTTTTAATGCATGGAAGAATTGTCTGCATAAATCATACATCAGTGGAGTTCATTAAATTGCACATTACTAGAGCAATAATTTATACATTAAGTTTTAGGAATACCCCCAAAACATACTCAGTCTTGGCAACTGCCATCTTGGATTTACTTTCCAGAAGAGAAAATAATTCCAGGCAACAGCATTTGAAAACATTAACCCCTGGCTTTGTTTCCTTTTGAACAGCCAAGGACTCAGAGCTCCCGAAAAATTCTGTTTGAAATAACAATGAAACCCCTAGAGTTTCTGGAGAAGCAATAGGGACTCCTTTTTCAAAAACAAATTTTGGGCTCTCGGCCACAACAAAAATCTTGAAGTTACCTTAGTTATCATAGAAAGCTTTACTTCTGACTTAAAGTTTTCTCTTATTAGACAATTCCATTAAAATACATATCAGTGCGCGTGCGCGTGCACACAAAAAACCCTCTTAGTTTCTAAGAGTACTGTGCCTGCTATACTGAGTTTCCTTTAAGAATAAACAGGTGAATTAATTGAGGTGGTCCAGATGACATAAAGAGCTGGAAAAGCCTTCTAAATTATCACTGAAAGATGAGTCTATTCTAAATAATTCACGGACTGTAACTCTACAGGCAACAATGTAGATTCATCAGAGTGTTTTTGTTGGATATATCTCTAGAAGTGTAATTTCTGGGCGTACTAGTCACTTACTGCCGTGTAACAAATTGTCACAAACTTAGTGGCATTAAACCACATCATTCATGATTTAGTAGCTCAGGAATCTTGGTTGGGTCATCTGCTCAGCGGCTTCTGAGACTGCAGTCAAGATAGTGGCTGAGTTTTGTCCTTTCTGGAGCTCAGGATCCCCTTCAAAACTGATATGGTTGTTGCAAGATTCAGTTCCTTGTGGTGGTAGAACCTGTTTTCTTGCTGGCTGCCACTGGGGGGCACTCTCAGCTCCTACAGGTCACCTGCAGTTCCTTGCCAGGTCACCACCTTATATGATAGTTTGCTTCTTCAAGGCCAGCATGAGATCTCTTTCTTTAGGAAGGCACCGGTCTCTCCTTTAAGGACTTTCACCTCATTAGGTCAGGCCCACCTAGAATGATCTCCCCTTTAATTGAATCAAAATAGCTGCTTTAGGGTCTTAATTACATCTGCAAAATGCCTTTGTCTTTACCATATACTGCAACCTAATCAAGAGAGTGAAATCCCAGCATATACACAGGTCCTGCTCACACCCAAGGGAGGAAGGTATGCATGCTTGTACACAAAGGGCAAAGATCTTGCAGACCAGCTTAGAATTTTCCCTAGTGCCCTTTATTTGCCAAGGTATGGACCTAAGTGTCCATCAGCAGAGGAATGGATAAAGAAGATATGGTAGATGCATGTATATATGCAATGGAATGCCATGCAGCCATAAACATGAATTAAGTTTTGCCATTTGTAACAATAATGGATGGACTGGGAGGGCATTATGCCAAATGAAATAAGTCAGATAAATACTGTATGATATTGCTTACAAATGGAATCTAAAAAATACCACAAACTAATGAAAAAAACAAAAAAGAAGCAGACTCACAGATATAGAGAACAAACTAGTGGTTACCAGTGGGGAGAGGGATGGTGGGAGGGGCATATAAGGGAGAAAACAAAAAGGGTAATTATGGGGTTATATGAAATCACGTGTGTGAAACTTTTGAAAATTGTAGTGCACTATAGAATTTATAGACTCTTGTTCAATAGAAATTAATAAAAATCTAATGAGCAAATCATTCAAAAATATATATAACTAAAATTAAAGAAAATACAAAAAATATGAAGAGTATTTACTTTTAAAATTTGAATCCATACTACCTTTAATTTTTTTCCAATCTGGTAGGAGAATAACATCTCATTGTAGTTTTAATTTCTATTTCTTTGAAAGAGAAATTGAACATAATTTCATGTTCTCACACATCTTTTGTGAGTTACCTTTTCCATATCCTCTGCTTTGCTTTCTTTTTACATTGATCGTTTTTTATTTTTTATATTAACTTACAATAACTATTTCTATGTTATGGAAAAAAATCTTTTTCTGTTTTTGTGCATTGCAAATATTTTAGTTCTCTCTTTTAGCTTTTGAACTTTGTCTTTTTTCTCTTTTTTGGTCATAAAGAAGATTTGAAAACAAATATACTATAGTGGAACATAAAAATCAATCTGTGTCTATCAACTTATTGAATAAATTAATTGACAGAATACTCTTAAAACATTAAAAATGAGTTGTTATTTATAACCATTATATACATGGTTGTATACCGTTATATACATGGTTGATATTTATAAGATATGGACACAGAGAGAAAATGTAAATATTCCAATGAAGAAAAAAGCACGTTGGAGAATAAGATTTATCATTGTGACCCCAGGCTTGTTGAAAAGTTTGTTATATACTTGTTTGGATAATTGTATATTCATAGAAAAATTCCTAGAACGACACACATCAAAATATAGCAACACGCCATAGTGAATATATCTTTAGAACTGGATGAAGTTTTGGGCTGTGATTTTTTACTTTATTCACTCATCTCTACATTTTACTTTCATTTAATTTTAAAATAAGCAATCTTTGATTTTAGACTTGAAAAGAAGATAAATAATGAGGTAGTAATGTTTAATCCACTTTAAATAGCAAATGTTTCCTTTTAGTGTATACTTGTTATTTGAATATTTTTTTCGTTTTTTCTTTTTTTGGCCGTCCCTTGGCCTATGGAGTTCTTCGGCCAGAGATCAGATCTGAGC
>PVHT020000009.1:16490861-16532313 GCA_004024745.2 Catagonus wagneri | reverse complement strand
TCATTTAATTTTAAAATAAGCAATCTTTGATTTTAGACTTGAAAAGAAGATAAATAATGAGGTAGTAATGTTTAATCCACTTTAAATAGCAAATGTTTCCTTTTAGTGTATACTTGTTATTTGAATATTTTTTTCGTTTTTTCTTTTTTTGGCCGTCCCTTGGCCTATGGAGTTCTTCGGCCAGAGATCAGATCTGAGCCACAGTTGTGACCTATGCTGCAGCTGTGGCAAAGCCAGATCCTTAACCCACTGCGCTGTGCTGGGGATCGAACCTGTGTCCCAGTGCTCCAGAGATATCACTGACTCCACTGCATCACAGAGGGAACTCCTATTTGAATATTCTCTAATCATAATTTTCCACTTGAGGGGTATTCGTCTGGCAATGTGAGCCTTTTCATTTCTTTTTTTCTTTTTCTATTTTTTGGGCAGTGCCCACATCAAATGAAAGTTCCTGTGATCGAACTCATGTCACAGAAGTGACCCAAGCCATAGCAGTGACAACAGATCCTTAACCCACTGAGCCAACAGGGAGCTTTGTTTTTTCATTTCTTTACAGCTGGTGGGTTAGTCCTAATTCTCCCAGTTAGAAAGAGGCACTAACGGGGTCTCAGTGAGTCTACTGCTTGGCTAGTGGTCAGAGGGCTGGAAAGTGGAACTGGAACCTAGATGCTCAAAACCGTATCAGAATATAGAGTCTACACGGTCACCCACAAGCGGGACTGTACTGTGTGTACCTCCCATCGGACAGGGCCGGTGTTCGCAGGAAAACCAATCAGAAGCTCAGGGTCAACGCCCCAGGTCAGGAGGACGCACAGAAATATCTGCTGAGCACACAAAGAAATTCACCCAGATATTTTCCCCCTTCGATTTGAAAGAACCCATTTTTCAGGAGGACTCATTTTTCCGTACTAGATAATCCAGAGGAATCGGCATGATTAGCTACCAGATTGCTCAGAACTGGAGGAAGGGAGTGACCCAGGCAGCCAGGCAGCAGTCGGCTTGGCATCTGGGAGCCTAGCCCAGAGGGCTGGTGGCTAAGCTGGAGGTCAGTGTGTCCGAGGCCCCCGGGAAGGAGGGGACAGATGACTCCAGAGGCTGAGGTGGCATAAGGAAAAAGGCCTTTCCTTACAGCATGCCTAGCCATTTGGATTTTCTTACATTGTGATTCTTAGTTACTTCCGAAGTGCTATGTTTTTTGTTTGTGCGTTTCTGTTTTTTTTTTGTTTGTTTTTCTTTTTTTGAGCAGGGATATTCTGGAAGTAGCTACAATTTCCCCCCCTTGTGACAAAAATAACGCCTGGTATCTCTGACCAGGGCCAAACACCAGTCCCCTCTGTGGCACACCTGCTCTGGCCCCCGCCATCTCTCCGTCTGGTTTCTCTCGGCCCTCAGCATCCTCCCTGGGGTCTGAGGGATACTGTCTGGAGGGCGGGGACCCTGCAGGAGCGGGAGGCGCTGCTTTCCTTCCCCAGCCCTGCCTGGACCTCCTTCTCCTCCAGCTCCGTGCCGCTGCACACCGCGCCCCTAGCTTTCCGCCAGCATGAAGGAGATGGCCTGGCCATTCCATCTGGAGAGTGGCCCCGCAGTGCCCAGAGCTACGGCAGCGAGTTGAGAGCTGGGCTGACTCCAGAAACATCCTTGCTGCACTTGGAGCCACTCGGACTCCCCTCAAAGTGGAGTTTTCAGGCTCTAGAGAGCAGGTAAGACTTGCTTGGGCAGAGAAGTGAAAGCAGGCTTCTGATGTAAGCAGGAGGTACCACTTTCCTTCCGTGGCCCTTGAAAAGAAAGGACTGGAGCGAAATAAAAAGGCCGATCTGTAGGCTATTAAAAGCAGCTATTGACAATTGCGCCCCACCCCATCCCGTTAAAACAGTAGAAATTCAAATTTTCCACCTTCTCTGGCTCTTCCCTGCTCCGGGACTAAATTGCCAGAGGCGGGAGTGGTATCTTTAGGCAGTCCTGGCAAGGACAGATCCATCAAAGGAAGGATGGTGATTTTAAATTAAGAAAAAAAAAATGGCATTTTTCCAGAGCAGTAGTTACTGTAATTTTTGGCCTAATCTCTGGAAAGCACATTTTTCTGCCACTGTGCACAGATTCTTTTTTAAAGATGATTCGTATGACACCTTACTGAAATTCAAATAAGCTGTAAGACTTTAAAACTTAGACCAAAAAAAAAAAAAAGACAATTATTTACCAATTTGCAATCTTCCAGAATTGTTAGGAGTTCTAGAGAGCATTATAGTCCTCTTTTAAACTTTCATCCGTCAGATAGAGAAATGTGAGGAAAGCAACTTACAGATATTCATCTGTCTTTCTGTAAACTGTTGTTTTTTGCTGTCATTTTTTTTTTTTTGGCCTTTTTAGGGCCTCACCCATGGCATATGGAAGTTCACAGGCTAGGGGTCCAATCAGAGCTGCAGCTGCCAGCCTACACCACAGAGCAACACGGGATCCTTAACCCACTGAGCGAGGCCAGGGATCGAACCCTCGTCTTCATGGATACTAGCCGGGTTTGTTACCACTGAGCCACAACAGGAGCTCCCTTTGCTGTCTTAAGATGTGGGACTTTACCATATTTTTAACTCTATGACCGGTCAACCTCATGGAAAGATTTGTATGATGTCATTCATTTAAATATTTTCTGAATTCCTACTGTGTGATAGGTACACAGCAGAGAAAGAAAAGGAGGGAAAAGCCCTGATGTTAGGAACTTTCGTTCTCGTAGAGAAAGACAGAGACAATAAGTCCACAAACACATAAATGTATATGCATGAAAAGTGCTATGAAGTAAAAAGGAGAGTAATAAGGGCAGATAAAAACGGAATGTATCTTTTCAATTGTGTGTCTTAGAAGAAGATGGGGATATATTTTTTAACAGAAGCTTATATGAACCATCATTTGTATATTAGAATACACAAAATTCTTAGCACTATACAATAAAAGTTTGCAGAAAGTGGGCAAAAAAGATGTTTCTTGAAAAGTGTAGAATGCATCGTCTATAAAAACGGGGTCAAAATAAGGATGTTTCAAAACATCCTTTTATTTGTAGAGGTACTTTCATACTCTCTTTTCTCTTTTCAAATTCTAGCAAAATACGGTGCAGATTAAAGATGTTACAGCGATCCTCTTATTTCACTGAAAAGCAGTTGCTGAGAAAGTGCATTTTTCTCTGTCACAATTAAATCATCAGTGTACAACGCATTGGCCATAAATCATATGCAAGAGTTACGGTGACAAAAGCTATTCACTGGCTCTCTGAAGGCACTGGTTAGCCCACACTGTCGTTCCACTGTGCAGGCAGCCTCCTGTCACTCAGACTCCGCCTAAACCTCCCTTTAGCAAATTTGTGCAGTACCAGCAGGATGGGATGGGACTTCCAGAGAACGCTGGTTGCCCAAGCTGAAGATAACCGATGTCATTTTAAAAAGGGTCTGGAGTGTATTAGGCTTGGGCACAGAACCTAAGCAGAAATCTCTCCGAGTCGTCGCATATCAGTGCATATCATAAGTTGCCATGCAGAATCAACATGCCGAAATTTTCAAAATTATTTCAAAACAGATTCATTTTTGTAGCGTGATTTAAGAGATCCTTAGTCTAAAACAATATTTTGAGAAATTATGAATTAAACCCCACAAAAAGCTTCCTGACACTTGATTCTTTGGGGCTTCCACCAGAGAGGGCTGGCTTCCTTAAGAAACATCTAATTGGGAAAAGTTAATAAAACAATTTATTTTTTTTAATCAGGGGGGCCTTCAAATGCTTTGTACTCATTCTAATTTATCTCTTCGAGTCTAAGCTCAGTAGGACATAGGAGACAATTAAAAAAAACGTGGATCCCTGTGCTGTACTGTAGGACCTCATTGCTTATCCATTCTAAATATATCCAGTCTCTTGGGAGAGAACATGACGGAAGACAGTATGAGAAAAAGGATGCATATCTATATGTATGACTTGGTCACTGTGCTGTGTGGCAGGAATTGGCACAATGTTGTAAATCAACTATACTTTAATTAAAAAAAGACATAAATAACTTCGGGACCGGTAAAAACAAAGCGGATCCAACAGAAAACTGGGTAAAGTGTATGGACAGACGATTCATAGCAGAGAAAGCCTGAGCAGCACGACAATCCATAAAAACCTCTTGACCTGCATGGTACTTATGGAAAACAAGATTTTTTTTTTTTTAAATGAGAAAATCACAGTGAAGGAAAATCAAAGCAAAAAAATACATTTTAGGAAGTTATGGGTAAAAGTAGATCATAAAAGGCATGCTGGGAATATATGGTTCATAGGGTCTAGATGTTAAAAAAAAGAAAACAAATATGTAACTATAGTTATTTAGAAATAGTTATTGTTATCAATATACCTTTAGAGAGAGCTGTCCCTATTTACAGAATTTAGGGAAGGAAATCAGAGCTAAAAGTAATTGTCCACACAATTTTTAAGTTGTTAATTTTCAAGTATTTAGAGCTCTTAAGTGTGCAATAGGGGAGTTCCCGTCGTGGCACAGCGGAAGTGAATATGACTAGGAACTCTGAGGTTGCCAGTTTGATTCTTGGCCTCGCTCAGTGGGTTAAGGATTCAGTGTTGCCGTGAGCTGTGGTGTAGGTCGCAGACAAAGCTCGAATCTGGTGTTGCTGTGGCTGTGGTGGAGGCTGAGAGCTGAAACTCTGATTGGACCTCTAGCCTGGGAACCTCCATGTGCCTCAGGCACAGCCCTAAAAAGCAAACAAACAAACAAACAAACAAACAAACAAACACCCCGCAATGGGAAGTACAGTGTGAGAAACAGAAGGAGTTCCAAGAAGACCCTCGAAGGATGACTAGCATTTCAAATGTGCACTCAGTACTCAAGGGAGAAGAGATGTCAGTAAAAGAAGATGATGTTGGTTCTGGGAGGAGAGAAATACCCAGAAACCAAGGATGAATCTGGCTTTTCAAGTATTAACTCAGCCTTGAAAACAAATGAAATAATGCCATTTGCAGCAACATGGATGGACTTAGAAACTATCATACTAAGTGACGTTAGACAGCAAAAGACAAACATCATATGATAGCACTTATATGTTGAATCTTGGGGGAAAAAAAGATACAAATGAACCTGTTGGCAGAAGAGAAACAGAATCACAGACTTCGAAAAACCGACAGTTGCAGAAGGGGACAGGTTGGCAGTGGGGAGGAATGGACTTGGCTTTGGGGACCTGCGTTTGCACTGAGGAGTATGGAATGAGTGGCCAGCAGGGACCTGCTGTGTAGCACAGAGAACTCTAGTCAGTATTCTGTGATGATCTACGTGGGAAAAGAATCTGAGGGAGAATGAATGTGTGTACATGTATAACTGAATCACCTTGTTGTATAGCAGAAATTATAATGACCTTGTAAATCAACTATACTTCCATAAAGCTACAAAAAGAAAAAAGAGGCTGGGGTTATCAGTGCCAAAGGTAGCACACATATGCATGGATATAAAGATACAAATAGTTGTAGATTTAAAAAAAACTAAGCGTTGAAGAGCATTTCAATGGATCCATCCATGGTGTGCGTGTCTGGTTCCTTCATGTGGGGACAGAGCTGGCTGGGTGAGTCCGAGCCTCAGCAGGTGAACCCCACCCATGCGTCTTTCCCACAGTCCAACACACTGGACTAAATGTGTTCCTTCATGGCTTTAGAAATGTCAAGATAAATGAGTATATCTTTTTGCTCCCACATAAAACTTACCTATTTAACCTCTTTTTTTGCTTTGTGATGGGTGATTAAGTTTCAAAACGTTCTCTTAAAAAAAAAAAAAAAAGGTTACTGCTGATCCAGGAGCCATACAAATAACCACTGAGGACAGAATCTGCGCCCAGGAATCCACAGTCCTGAGAACTGCAGCTATCAGATGCTGACCTCCGATTCTTGACTTCCTCCTGGGTTTGTTGTGAGAAAGATGCACTGTGTTCTGGGTCTTTGACCAACTTGACTTCTTCTAGTCATCCTTAGTTCTTATCATTATACCTTTTTTTTTTCTTTTTTGGCCACCCTATAGCATATAGAGTTCTGGGCCAGGGATTGCGACCTACACTGCAGCTGCAGCAACACTAGATCTTTAACCTGCTGTGCTGGAATGGAACCCGCAACCCAGTGCTCAAGAGACGCCATTGATCCCATTGCGCCATAGCTGGAATTGCAAAGCTCTTATGATAACTTAACACTGATGATCACCATAATAATAACCGAAAAGGAAGTGATTATCTACAGAGGGTGGTTTAAAGTGACTCTGTCTAGAATTTGGCTCACTTTTCCTTTGCTGGATTCAATCTAATCATGCTTGTCTTAAATGTCGATTGTAAACCAAACATAAATGCCTTGTTAAAACAAGTTTATCTTCACTAAAATTAACCGTAGTCTCTGATTAGCTGTTTCAAACTTAAATAAAGCATATTTATGCTTGTTTTTCCTTTTGATGGTATGTCAGCTACTTATGGGCAGAGCTGCGTCTTGTATTAAAATGTCTTAGAATTTTTTCTGCGAAATTGAAAGAAAAGGTGTCATGTTTAATTTTAACCAATGTACACAGTTAAAGATAAATTGAGTGCTTACTGTTTTATAAAATAATTTTTTAAATTAAAGGATTAAGTATAAATTTCTTTTCTTTTTTTTTTGGCCGAACCCAAGTATATGGAAATTCTTGGGCGAGGGACTGAATCCAAGCAGCTGCAGCTTACCACCACAGCTGTGACAACACTGGATCTTTAACCTACTGTGCCACAACAGGGAATCCCTTTTAAAAAAAAAAAAAATTCTAATAAGAAGCAATTGTCTAATGTTATAAAATATTCACAGTATTTCAATTTATATTAAAATTTTAAATTTAAATGTTATGATGGTTTCAGCCCAAGTTTAGTAATAGACTGAATATTTGTGTTCTCCCTTAATTCATATATTGGAAACTATTCCCCAAAGGGAGGCTGTTAGGAGGTGATTAGCTTTGGGAGGTGATTAGGTCAGTGAGGCAGAGCCCTTGTGAATGGGATTAGTGGTCTTATAAAAAAGGCCCTAGAGAGTTCCCTAACTCCTTCCTCCATGTGAGGTTACAAGAAGACCACCTTCTCAAAACCAGGAGGTGGGCTCTCACCAACAGCTGAATTCACTAGACCCTGGGTGTGGGACTTCCCAGTCTCCAGAACTGTGAGAAATAAATTCCTCTTGTTTATAAGCCACCTGGTCTGTGAAATATTTGTTATAGCAGCTGGAACTGACTAAGACAACATGCTAGCCAGAGATCTTAGTGTCGTAGGTTGATGAGTGACAGAATGTTTCAGCCCTAGGCTATGCAGTTCTGTGTAATTCTGGACATTTGTCTGCTAGACACAAGGGGGAGATCCAAAGAGACCAAGTTTGGATGCCTCAGTGATTTCTTATAAGTGAAGTAGCAGAAGAAGCCAAAACCTTGTAAGATGTCCAAAAGGAGGTCCTGCCTGGACAAAGGGTGAAGATAGAGCTGACAGCTGACTTATCCCAACTGTCTTCATAAGGTTCCGCTCAAAGGTTCCATCCTAGTACACAATGTGGATGGCCATGATGTTTGATTGACAGGAGGCTCAAAGCTGACAGAGGCCAGGTCACACTGCCCTCTGCTCCAAAACCTGCAGGCCTCCTTGGACCAACTGGTGCATGACATGTCACATGACCTGGTCTCTCGATCCCCTTGAACCTTACGGCGCTTCCTCTTTTCCACTTAGCTCCAGCACACTGCTTCTCACTGTTCCTTGAACACACCAGGCTTACTCCCACTTCCGAGCCTGGCACTACCTATTGCCTCTGTTGGAATCTTCTCATCGTAAATATCTACACGGCTCACTCTTTCACTTTGTCCATTTGGATGCTCTAAGAAAATACTGTAGATTGGGTATTCTACTGGGAACAATAAAAATTTATTTCTCACAGTTCTGGAAGTTGCAAGTCCAGATTCCATGCCTGGTGGGGGCCCATTTCCTGGTTCAAAGATGGTTCTTTTCTTCTCACCATAACTCACATGGAGGAAGATGCTGGGGAGCTCTCTAGAATCTCTTCTGCAAGGACACTAATCTTATTCATGAGGGTTCCACCTTCATGACTTAATCCTACCCCCAAACCCCTCTTAATACCATAATATTGGGGGTGAGGATTTCAACATATGAATTTGGGGGAACATGAAACATTCAATATACAGCATCCATCATCTCGTGTGAGTATTTGCTCATATGTCATCTTCTTGATGAGGCTGACATAGAACATATTATTCAAAATTGCAACCCACTCGCCTCCTACCTTGATCTTCCCAATCTCTTTTCATGCGATCTATCTTTTCTTTTTTCTTTTTCTCACCAAGACTTTTCACCTTACAGAGTACTATATTTCTCATTTCTCAGATCTAACGACTATTGTCAGCCGTCCTTTGCTAAAATTCAGCTCCAGGAGAGCAGGGATCATTATTTTGTTCACTGGTACATCACAAAGCTCTGAAAACTATTTCTGGCACATAGTAAGTATGCGATAAATATTTGATGAGTGAATACATGAATACGTTGAGTGGGCAGAATATTGTGCAATGATAAGATATAAGGATCATGAGGGCAAAGACCTCAGCACAATACCTTGGCACCTAGAACAGTCCCCAGCAGAGTGTTTATTTTAAGACTGAATGAATGTAATTAGAGTGGGGGGATGAGCTCATAAAACCCAAAAAAGTAGAAGTGAAAAATGAATTAACTTGGGGCCAGGATTGAGGTGTTTTTGTGCCCAAAATCCTGCCTAGAGTTCTTTAGCTGCATGTGGGTCATAAAATTACCCGAGGTGCTGTTAAAAAAAAAAAAAAATTATTCTTCAGTTACCTGAGAATACAAAAGGGCTACACCTACTTAAAAGAAAGTCCTGACAAAGGTGACAGCCTCTGATATGCAAAGCAGAAGTTCATGAAGATGATTCGTCTTGTGACATATGTACAGAATGCAGTATGAAACTCTCTTTTTAGTACTCTTTTCTTATTTCTTAGTCAGATATCACAGGCTTTGGAGTCAGACCAACTTTCATCAAGTGCCCTCCTCATCACAACTTAAGACTGTGTGACTCTCAGAAACTCACCTTTTCTGGGCCTCCATTTCTTATATGTTAAAACAACACCCATTCTTTAGGGCTGTTGTGAAGCTGAAAACGATATGTCAAGTATAATGCTTAGGTATTCCTCCATCACTGCGCCATCTATGTCCTTTCTATGCATGATTCTAATATTTCTGTTGCATAACTGCACATAACAATGCACAGTTACATACTAAATTCTAAATAAGATTTTTGTTTTCTCATCCAAGACCTAACAATTAGATCAGCTTAGTCCTTTATTGTCCTCTTGTGTTTTATATTGGAACTGTACAGTAGAAAATGTCACAAGAAGTTGGAATTAAAATTTAGGCCATTTTATTGATTTTCCTAGATGCAAATATTATTAATGCTGATTCCTTAAAAATTACAGCATTACATCAAAATATTTACTAAAAGGGCAGAGCAATGATTCATACGTTACCCACTGTGTACATTTGAAAGAAGCTAATGGTGTATATTCCTGATAACCAAGCAAAAGTGACCACTGAAAGGTGAAAGTGTGGTTTACAATGACCAGCCCTGCTCCCTTGCTTGGAAATATTTCTTTTTGAAATGTGACGGACACTTAGCTTCTGGAATTAAAGAATAAGCAAATTAGTAGCTGACGGATTTGCTCATTTTTCTGTTGCCTTCTTGAGTCTTCACAGATACCTCTTGCATGCTGTAAATCTTACTGAAAAAGGAGCACTGCTGGACTCTGCATACTTCCAGAAGGCCAAGTTTTCAGCTGCAAGGCTGTAAAACACACACCGTAGAGGAGGAAATGGGAGCCTTGAAGGACTGAGAACTCTGATAGGTTCGCACAGCTTCTAAGGGGCAGAGCTATGATCTGAACTTCTTGAAAAAGAAGCCAGCTAAGGCCACAGGATTTATAACCAGAGAGCCGTGCATTTCATTTCAGGGTGTCTGGAGTGCTCGCAGCCACTGGATTCAGAGAAGCAATACTTTTATCTTATATATGTGTGTCTTTCTTGGAAGATGGATATCCTACTTAAAAAAAAATCCATACACCACCCGTGCCAAAGTATAATTTCCAAAAACTTAAAAACATGATTTTCCAGAGTTCCTTTCATGGCTCAGCAGTAACAAACCCGACCAGTATCCATGAAGATGCAGGTTCAATCCCTGCTCTCACTCAGGCGGTTAAGGATCAGGCATTGCCATGAGCTGCGGTGTAGGTCCCAGACACGGCTTGGATCCCGCGTTGCTGTGGCTGTGGTGCAGGCCGGCAGATGCAGCTCAATTTGACCCCTAGCCTGGGAACCTCCATATGCTGCAGGTGTGGCCCTAAAAGGACAAAAGAAACAAACCATCAAAAACATGATTTTCATATACATGTAGAATGAACAAATGTAAACATTTCCTTTAACTCTTTAATGAAGGAACGAACAAGAGGGGTTCAAAAGAAAATAAGGATACACAGGCAGTGGAAAAATAATTTTGTAGTAAGATTTCTGGATCAAATGCACAACTTATTCCCTACAGGGAAGATATCTTTTCCACAGACAGAAAGCATTTGACTACTGGACAGGAATCTACATGTTAACCTATAACTTCATGGAATCTAGAATTTTACTCAGTAGTACTTAGCAAGACAACAAAATTACATTCCATAAACAAGTCTACACTTCTTGGGCGCATTTGTTAAGCAATGTTCCTAAATGTCACGTTAGCCTAGTTGTGCCTTAGTTCTAAGTTTTGGGTAACTTAAGTCCTGGTAAGTGACTTCCTGGAAACTGAAAATAGATTATTAAGTAAATGAAGGTAATACTATTTTATTTACAGACGGCCCTAGAATTTACTATTTTATAATCATGGAACTAACTAGGCAGTGAAAATGGCACCTAGATTTTTCCTTTTTTTTAATTTTTTTATTAGAATAGAGTTTATTTACAATGTCGTGCCAATTTCTGCTGTACAGCAAAGTGGCCCAGTCGTACATATATTTACATTCTCTTTCTTATATTGTTTTCCATCCTGTTCTATCCCAAGAGCCTGGATAGAGATCCCGCGTACCTGGGTACTTCTGATGCAAGAGAGCATGGCTGTTATTTTCCAAGAGTAGAACCCAGATCTTCCTCATAAAGAGTATTACCAAAATATATTTTGAATGAAAATGATGTCAAAGCAGTTAATAAACATCAAGACAAGCTTAGACTGCCCACGCACTTCTTCTCAGACAGCACCGGGAAGCTGACGCGAGGGAGGCAAAGTGATGGATTGAAGGTGGCATTCCTGACCCGCACGGGAAGACAACAAACCTGTTTTCAATACAACCGCTAGCCTGAATATGGGTCTCTGTGCATCACAGGGACAGACGACAGAACCTGACTGAACACAACTGGCCGCAAAGCCAAGAGCAGGATTGGAAAGACTGCCTTGGGTGGCCACTGCTTTAGACAGTGGGGTATCTTGCTCCACGTTTGCAGGAAATCAAATCCAGAGGGGAGATGCCAGAGCTGGTCTGTTACAGCCAGGCAGAAGGGATAACCCATACAGGGACTCTCTTTAATTTTTTTTAAATTTTTTAATTAGCGTCTAGCTGATTTACAATGTTGTGTTAATTTCTGCTGGATGGCAAATTGACCCAGTCATACATACGTATATATTTCCTTTCTTATACTATCTCCCATCACGGTCTATGCCAAGAGATTGGACATAGTTCCCTGTGCTATACAGCAGGACCACACCACTTATCCATTCTAAGTGTAACAGTTTGCATCCACTCACCCCAAACTCCCAGTCCATCCCACTCCCACTCTGAATTTTTGACATAACGATCCCAAAGTACCAGCCTCGGATCTTTGAGATCTCTTATTGCCCTGGTTCTCCTCTGCATTTGGACCAGAAGTATTTCTACAAACTCAGAGTGTTGAGAGTCACCCAAGCGTCTGTATTCTCTTTCCTTGTTCGAGGTACAAAAACTCCCTGGCTGTTCTCAAGATGGTTAATCTGAAGGCCCTGCATTGATTCCATTCCAACATGGAATCAAGATATGGTTTCAGCATATTTCTAAGAATTATTCAAAGTTCTATATTCCTTTTGAAGCTATAAACCACATGGAGGTAGAACACACGGGTATTTATTGCGGAACAAATGATGCTCTTGCTTGATTTATTCCCTAGGAAGCGCAATTGCTAGGATTTGTAAAAACAGTCTTTAAACAGACGTCATGAAACCATATTTTATGATACTACAAGACTGCTATTCGCCGAGGTTGCTTGACTCTACGATCCTTTTCTCCACTGTTTAGGTAGCAGAGACAGTTTCTTCAGTGAACCGCCCTCAGGGAAAGAATAGGACCAGGGGAGCTCTAGACGGGCTTTTGAAATTCATAGCAGAGGCAACACTCTCGCAAGCTGAAATAATTCACATTCATAAGAGAGGCCTGGGCCTTGCCCATGAGAAAGAGATATGTGGGTTCCATTAACCAAAGCCTGGAGTATTTAGAGCATAGACTTTATACCATAAATCCTGGAGCAGGGAGGGCTGCACGAAAGCCAAGAGCTGCTTACTTTCTCTGAAGGCCAAGGGCGAGGTGAAAAGAGGAGGACCTACGGGTGGGAGGAACATGCGCCAGCTCTTGATAAAGAGTGAGCCACAACTTGGGGTTTCCACGTGTGCAGAGGGAGGTCCATTACCTTCCTTCCTAATGGAAGAGCTTGTGTGGGTCTCTGCACCCCGGCCTCCGGCCCACATATATCAAGCCACATCCTCCCCTTTTCCGCATCCCCTCAGAATTTACACCGCTTTCCACAAAGGGCACCATCCTCGGCCCTCCAGAGAGTGTTTCCTAGAATGGAAGATGCAGTGCTGAATTTTCAAGCACCCCAGGTGAGGGTGAAACACAGAGCGTTGTCTCCCGGGTTCTCAGTCAAAACCCTTCTCCTGCCTTCGTCACACCTGGGCATCCCCAGCAAGAAGACAGATCCCCGTTGGAAACATCAGTCCCTGTTGGAAACATCAGTCGGTGTCAGCCGTTTATAGTGGCTTCTGGTGATGAGCGTGACCACAGTATTTTTAACAGAGGTGTGTAGGCTGGGGCTGCCATTGTGTTTCATCTCTCTCCTCAGATTCTGAGAAAGAGTCAGGGGCCAGGACCGAGAACTTTCCGTCTGAGTCTCTCCAGGCCTAAAGGTTGGGGGAAAAGCACAAGGGGAGAGGGAGGACAAGAGAGGGGCCCCAGGCCCCCCGGCGAGGGGCCACGCTGGGCTGCAGGAGGGGGTCTGCTCTCACCGCTGTTCCCTTCCTTGGGGCAGAGTTGATAGCAACCGAAATTGGTGCCAAGGCCAACATGGGACGAATAGGCACAACTTTAAAAAGGCTCAGCCTCATTTATAATTGGAAATATGTAACGAAAGCAATGAGCTCCATCTGGGGAACAGGGGTGGACCCCAGTTTGGTGGGACCTGAGGTTTTTTCACAATCTGGGGGGAGTCCTCTTTAAAGATGGAAAGAAAAGAGACTGGAGTCTTACTCGGCTGTGCGGAAACATCTTCCTTCGGCAAAATTTTCTGAAGTCTACGTGAATCCATCTCTTGAGCTTTTCCAGGACCCTGAAAGGACTGAGGCTAGTGGGGCTTCAAGATTAAGCCGGCTTTGCAGTTAAGGGGGTAGTTGTTTTTCTTGTTTTGTTTTTCTTTTTAGCTCCTGGACTAGGGATCAAAATCTGAGCTGCAGCTGAGGCCTATGCCACAGCCACAGCAATGCTGGATCCTCAACCCACTGAGTGAGGCCAGGGATCAAAGCTTCATCCTCATGGACACTAGTCAGGGTCTTAACGCACTAAGCCACAACGGAAACTCCTGCAGAGGAGGATTTTAAGCAGGGAGAGATGCAATCAAGAGTCAAGCAAGAGGAGTGTACCTTTGTTCATTGTCAACCCCACCTGTCATTCTTTCCCTGGGTGCATTTTAAGATGCCAGTGACTTGAAATTCAATTTCAATTTCAATTACCAAAAGAATCACATTATAGTAATAGGAGATGAAAAACCTGTGGGCAATCTCTTTCCAGGATCCTTACATGGGAAATACCCAAGTGCCACATACTATAGTATTCTGCTAATAAAACAATACTATTTCAAAAGCAAAGTTTGATGCTCAGGTTTTTAAAGATATGGTCCGACTGTATAATAACAATTCATATTCATACCTTCATGAAAATACAGCCTGAGTGTGGACTGGGAAATTTATATCCCGACTGGTGAATTTTAAAGCAAAGAGAGCCAATACCATCAAGATGAAAATAACTATATATGATTCAGAATCCTAAACCATTGCCATATGTTACTTGGGTGACTCCCAACATTAGAAAAAAAGTGAGAAAAAAAAAGTTTTTACTCTACCCATTTATTTCTTGAGATGATTTTGAAACACAGATTTTTAAATGTACTTGAAGAGCAGCTGCCAGAGTCTACAAATTTAGTGTTTTGGTAGTTACAACTTTCCAGTGACTTAGCAAACAGACAAACAAAAAAATTGTAACCAATAAGCTTCTTTAAAAAAAAAAAAAGATAATTAGATTACAGGGTGAAAAGAAAGGCTTAAAACGCCTCTGAACTGTCAAGGGTTAATTTAGGGTCACTATTAAATAATGACATGAAAACTCACTGTTACTTAATGAGCTTGTTAGTGCAACTCTATAAAGGAAGCTAGAATAAAAACCTAACAACCCAGGGCATTGGCCCAGGTTTCTGAAGGTCATGAATGACCATTTACATTAAGAGTGTATTACTAATATTGATCTTTTCTCCGACTTCGCTTTCCCCATTTCATTAAAAATTCTCAGAACTCAAAGGCCGGATAACTTCCTAGAAATTAAAAAATGCTGAGTGATGTAGGAACCCTTACCCGGACAGACTCCCTGGGTGTTTGCTGCGCTGTCTCCAGTCCTGTACCAGACCCGCGAAGTTCTGAGCTAGTCAATCGACAAATGCTTTGGTAAACGCTATGCACTCACTACTGGCAGAATAGAGCAATATTCCGGCCATCACTCTAAAATTTCTACTGCAAATTCTGGTTGGCCTTTCCAGCATCCCACAGCAGGTCGGGCAGAGACTAAATCTCGACTTAAAACCTTGGCACTGAAAGCTCACAAGGTCCCCTAGAACTTGGAATCTTTGGTTCGTGCGAAATTCCTGATTCGCTTTCCGGCAACTCCTCCCGCGTTATCTGAGTATGACAGGTCAGGAATCAATCTCAGAAGGTGTTCCATTAGTCACAGAAGGTCCCTGCTGGAGGGGATTTTCACATTCTATTTGGCTGATGAAAAACAACCCTTTAAGCCTACATTCCTCCACTCCAACTCAGGTTTATTCATTCACTCAACCTATGGTTGCCAGATTAAATATGGGATGCCCAGTTAAGGCTGAATTTCAGATAACCAGTGATTTCTTAGCATGAGCATATCCCAAATTGGTTTATTACACGGAGCATACCTGTAATAAACCAATTATGCACCGTTTTAACGGGGTATCCCATACCTAAGTGGGCAGCCCATATATTTATTTGGTAAATCTGGCAACCCTGACTACGTCTTATATTAGTAACAACCAGCGACACCTACATAGCACCAACTATGCCAGGCACTGAACACATTTTCATGTGCTTTTAATTCTAGCAATAACCTCTGAGGTAGTTATTATCCCCATTTTACAGGTGTGAACATGAAAGCACAGAAAATTAAGCATTCTCTTCTGAAATCAAGCATTTTAAACTAGACCCTCAAGCTTAGATGGCTCCCCATATTGTGAGTACTGAAAGGGTCAAGGTTTTCCATAGAAAACGGTTCTGAGCTGCTTGAGCACAAGGACAAATGCTTGCTCAAGGTGCCTAGCACTCTTTGGCATGGCTTAGTGTGCATACTTACAGTCTGGAAAATATTCGACAGCAGGCATTACCGATTGCCCACTGCAGCCATTAAGATACTCACAGAATATTGAATTTTAAGCGATGCCATTCTAGGTGAGCCTTCCAAGATAAACTGGCTACAATACGTGCCCCTTAACAGTCAAATGGTTTGACGTGCTATTTGTTTGATAGAGATATTTAAATGAGCACCTACCATAGCCAGAATGATTTGTTTTCATATAATCCCATTTATTATGCACCTCGGATATGTTGGATCTAGGAAAAAGGCACATTAAAAAATTGAAATGCAATAAACCGCATGCTAGTTATCTAAGTGCAGAGCAAAGAAGGGCCGTCCACCTCAAGGTCATGGACTAAAAGAAGGTCTTCTTTTAAAGAATAAGGAAGCGTTCGTGGGGTAGGAAATTGGGAAGGTTGTTGTAGGTGAAGCTGACAATGAAATGGAGAGAACTCTGCTTCTCGTCATCATTACGCAGCCAGATCCACCATTCTCTGAGCACTTTCTTAGCATTAAAAAAATGAAACCATAGGGTCAGCCTAGAGAAGAATGTCAGGTTCTCTACAATGTCAAGACACCAGCAAAAAGAATACTTTAGAGTCTGCTATTTCAGGCCAGCAATGGGGGTTCCTGGGCCAGAAATTGAATCTGAGCCATGACTGTACCTACAGCCGCAGCAACGCTGGGATCCTTAACCCACGTGCGCCTGGCCAGGATCAAACCCACACCTCCACAGTGACCTGAGCTGCTTAAGTCAAATTCTTAATCCTCTGCACCACAATGGGAACTCCGCTCTCTGCTTTTTAATGTTAAGTTTTTCTTTTGCTGCAACGGACTAGGCACAAGATCAGATCTCAGTGTGTGATGAACAGAGCAAAGAGAAGATCACAGAAAATGTTGATCCCTTCCTTACCCTGTACGTCCCGGACCGAAGCTTACACCCTCTAGACAATATTTTCTCAAAGTACAAAAGTCTTAAAAGCTCACCTACATTTTCTGAGAATCTGTGGGCGTTAGATAGTCAGGAGGAGTCTAAAAATATTTTGAAATGTTAATGTTCTCTAATATTTTCAAATACGTTAGTTTGTACCTAAGAAGTGGGACATAAAGACTTTGCAAAAGAATGAACTAGTGCAGATGTTGGGCAGACAGACCAAAAATATCACAAAGTGTTGGCTGCAGCACATTCACTTTTGCTCTCGAGAGAGGTCTTGTTTTCCAGCCTGGCCCCTGTTCACCAGGGAAGCAATGTGAACCGTGTCTTCAAGTTTCCATAACATGTTTCTTGTGAATTTTCAGTTCCCTGAAAGCTCCGTAAGGAGGCTTAGATGATGTACTTTAGGCAGAGTGCAATGAGCACTGGCCTGGGAATCGACAGAACCTGCATTTGCTCTTGGCTTTGTTTGTGACTTGGGCAGGTCATCAAATTGGAGTTTCTCCTTTTCTCCATCTCTCAAGGGACAACCAAGGTTGACAAAGGCTCCAATCCCCTCTGGCTCTTAATGAATTCTACTTCTATAACTTTAGTAATTCCATGGAATCACCGTTACCCATTTGCATTTCAATTTTTTTGAATAATAGATTTAGCAAAATTGCAAGTGGCCGAGGACAGTTTCCAGAGGAAAAAATGATAATGCCTCCCACAGACCTGAAAGCATACAAATTCAGAAATTAGGAAACATTAAAAATAAAATTCTCAGAGCTTCATACTTGGCAAAGGAACTGAAATAATTTCTACTTCTGATAGAAATATGACAGGTCTTCTCCTTTCAAAGGCATGTGTGATCCTTCCTTCTGTTGGCAAGGAAGCAGTGAAAACCTCAAACAATCCTAAGTAAGTAAATTGTGAAGTTACTTTCGTTGGGAGTTGTTAAGATCTATTCAGTACTTTACAGCAACACATGTGGTGTTTTATTGGATCGGGACCTTATATTCCATATAAAGCCATATTTTTTCCAAATAAAGATGATTTTACTGGATTCAATTCAGATAATATTAACATTCATGGACCAAGTCCAAACTCTTTTTGGTTTCTAGTAATCATATATGAATGAGCGTGGCCACAGCAACTCTATTAATATATTTACTTCTGTCAGAAGCCACATTAGCAAGCATAACAAGAAAACATGAGAAAGTAAACACTAAAAATTGGACTTTAAGCGCTTCTTTACAGCTTGTGGATTTTATTAAATAAATGCCAAAATAATTAAATTACTACAAAATTTTAACTAAATGTTTATTATTTATTTTGGCTTAAAATAAAAAAAAACAAAGTTTACAGTATCTGATGTTACAAAATTAATATATTTGATTTACTAAAATGAAAACATCTCGCCATGAATTAGGTTTACATCTGAAACACACAGAATGGCTTTGACACTCTTTAGGCCTCTTGGAAACTCCTCTAACTTTGGAATCTCGGTTTTGCATCTGTAGAAAGACTGGCTTGGTAATTTTAAAAGTGTCTTTGAACTCTGAGAATTTATGATTCAAGATAACAGCTTTCAAAAAAGTACTGAGGAGACCCTGAGACTTGTTAGATCAGTTCCAAAGATCTAATGTTAAAAACAAACAAACAAACAAAAAACAAAAACAAAACAAAGCAAAACAAAAACACGTTTCCAACATCAGCCAGCAGCGAAACTGAGTTATTTAGACTAAGCAACACTGGCAAAGGGGACTTATGGTATTTGTCTACCACGAGGAAGAAAATTATTATCGTTTTAAATCAACAGATGTTATGTCCTTCTTGGAGCCACACTTCCCATTTTCTTGGAAAATGCAGACGTTGGGAACTGAGAAGAACAGCAGAGGGCGCCACAATCACAGTCAAACCTAACAAAAGGAAAACCTTGGCCTCACCTCCAAGGTTGGGGGGGACGTCCTGAGCCGGAGATGTCTGAAAACGAGCTGCAGCCAGGTGGAAGCAAGACATTTGCAGAATGTGTTTGGGAAACTGCCAATAAAATGGTTTACATTTCATCTTAGCCTCCACTTTCAGATCAAGGGCTATGATTCTCTTCTTGGGTATCTTCTGGAGTATTTCATTGACTTGGAGACAGTTGAGAAAGAAGATAGTGCCAGGTTAGAGCACGTCCAGGGCAGGAGGCAGGAAGAGGAGTTTGGAGTGTGGGGAGACACTGAGCAGAGGGCCAGCGTAGCTTGAGGGCCAGAATCTCTGGGGTACAGGCTTTGTGCACTTGAGATGGTCTCTTGTGCAGCACAAAAGAGGCTCGTGTGGAGAGCATGGGTCCGGGATAGATGGAGCTCACAGGAAGGCGGGCTTGGGGTCACTGCGGGGGAGCTTTAAAACAAGTGGAGTTGCCCACAACTGAGTCAGAGTGCTTGGGAGGTCTCCAGGCAATGGATGTCCACACTTCATTCAAAGACCCGGGAGATTTATGAATCTGGTGAGAGGCTGGCGTTGATGACTAAGAATCTAGAATCCTGATGCATTAATTACACTTGTCATTATGTCAAATCGTAGAGAGTCTGATTTATTTCTAGGAAATAAGTATGAGATTACACATGCTTTTGAAACACGAGCCCATTATTTCCAAATAACAGGTCCTAACAGCGGTAGATGAGCTCAGAGATCAGCTCTTAAAACCAACTCAAGATTATAATTGTTATCAAGTAAGTATAAGAATGATTCAAGAATTTGGTAATGGTTCTTCTCTGTTAATACGGAATTGGACTCGGTCGAGTGTCTGTCTGGTTATTATATGCACGTGTATATTCATCCACACGTATGCACAGACGCCCACACAAACATGCATTTTATAGGCAGAAAAGTGGGAACTGGCTATACGGAAACAGGCATTCTTCTTGCGAAGGTAGAAAGAGTCCTATCTAGTCATTACACAAGGTCACGCAAGGGCTTCTGAGACTTGATTGCTTGCGTTCAAATCCAGCCTCTAGTACTTACCAGCTCTGTGGCCCTGGGCAACTGACCCAGTCTCGGTGGCTCTCAAGTGGTCCCCAGAAGGGCAATGTCAGAGTCAGTGTCCCCCAGGAACTTGCTACAAGTTTAAACTCTCAGGCCACACCCCAGACCTCCTGAATCAGCAACTCCGAAAGTAAGATCCAGCAATCTATTTTAACAAGCCCTCTAGGTGATTTTTGATGCACACTAACATCTGAGAACTCTTGTTCCATATGCCTCGGTTTCCTCATCTATAAAATGGACATCAGTAGGGTTATCGTGAAAAATAAACATTACGTATGTATCTACCGTGTGTGGACCAGTGTGCAGTAAGGCAATATGCAGTATGTGTTTTTAATTTTACTGTTCCCATCTCAAAGAAAGAGACAGAAGAGTGACATCAGCTGGAATGCTCATGCTATTAGGAAGCAGAATCAATGGGAAAACTGTTATTTTGCTAAATAAGTGCAATCATCATTTAAAAAATGAACCCCGCCGATCTATGGGATGGGGAAATATCTACCCTTCGTAAAGCAGAGTTGACAGGAATTCCTCCAGAGGAAAGGCCACCCAAGTTTGTTCATCGGGAAACAGTCCCCTCAGCTTCACTGCCTGGGTCCACACACTCACCCTGGCACCCTTCCGAGGGCCATCATTTGGGTTCAGACTGGCTCACCTCACACCCCACGGAGGATGACCTTTAGCGAGGCAGCTAAAGGAGCTTGGTCTAAACTATCACACCTTCGTGTCCACCCGCAGGGTCAAAATTAATCTGGGCTCTGAAGTCCTCCCTAACTAAGAAATAAGAGTGAGCTCAGCCACATGCTATTACGGTGAGGGGAGCATGACAAGTTTCTCAGGCACTTTCAGCTCATCTTCCTGAAATTTCATCTTCGTGGTTTTAGATGAGGGCTCTGGAATTTCTTTAATCCTTTTAAGTGCAGAAAGTCTTTAATCTTTCCGAATATGCCAAATGGGGATGGTGATGATGACAGTGATGATGATGATGATGATATAACGTTCCTTGTAGGTCCGTGAGGGGCAGTTGAGAGAAAGAATAAGACAGCAGCCATCTAGCAAGTGTCTGATACGCATTCGCCACTGCTGAGTTATGACGTTTCATGACTATACAACATGATGCTCTGAGATATTAAGCAAATCTCTCAACGTCCCACAGCCAGTAAGTGGCAAAACTACAATTCCAAGCCCAGCACATGGGACAACAGAATGAATGGGTGCTCCCCCGTTTAATACTATCCCGAGAGCTGTCATTTGACAGCAACTTGAGACTAGTCCTCCTCAGGAATTATAGGAGAGGCTGATTGATTCACACGCAAACTATGAATTTAGAAAAAAAAAATCTTCACGAGATGAAGACTGATGCAAATCATCTAAAAAAGCTCTTTGAGGTAAAGATGTATCTTGATAATGTCAATAAAATTACGGTTCTAATTCACGAAATTGCCAGTGATGTCTTACCTTTGGAAATTCACAGCAAAGCTATATAATTTATATATTTATTTAGTCTTTTTTAGGCCATACCTGCGGCATATGGAGGTTCCCAGGCTAGGGGCTGAATAGGAGCTGTAGCCACTGGCCTACATATACCACAGCCACGGCCACGACAGATCCGAGCCGGGTCTGCGACCTACACCCCAGCTCACGGCAACGCTGGATCCTTACCCCACTGAGCGAGGCCAGGGATCGAACCTTCCTCCTCGTGGATACTAGTCAGATTCATTTCCGCTGAGCCACGACGGGAATTCCTATTTATTTATTTATTTATTTATTTATTTATTAGAGTTGACTGACAATGTTGGGCCAATTTCTGCTGTACAGCAAGGTGACCCGGTCATGCAACGACATGACATTCTGTTTCTCATATTCTCTTTCATCATCTTTTATCCCAAGAGATCGGCTCTGGTTCCCTGGGCTGTACGGTAGGGTCTCATTGCAAAGCTATCCAATTTAGAAACTGTTTACTGAGGACATAGCAGGTGTCACGTCCTCTTTGGCGGATGGGAAAGGAAAGCTGAACAAGAGGTGTCCTTGCCACTGGGGAGAAGGCACTGCAGTATGGCAGTGACTCACTTCCTAGAGCATTTGTGCTCCACACTAAGAGCTGCACGGGGCCTCTAGGAAGGGGGGCGGGGCTAACATCAGTCCTTTCTAAAATCTCTGGAGTTGAGACCATAGGGGAAGGGAGCTGATTTTTTTTTTTTCTGGGCCATTTCAAGTCCTGGGGTTCACTCCTCTCTTCACTGGCCTGTGTGGAGTCAGGGGTCCCTCCCTGACCAACAATCATTCATTACGGGGAAAAATCCGTAACTACCACTAGGTCCTAGGGTGTGGTCAAGTCCCCCACCCCCGACAAAAAAAAATAAGACTGAGAAGAAAGAACTCTTCTTGATAGGAAATGATATGGGCAAATTACAATTGAATGCTTATGGAAAGAACCCACAAATGTCCAGGAGACCAGAAGGACCGAGATCTGGGTGAGGTTTCTCAAATGGATCTTGGCCCAGAAGGTATAGAGGAGGAAATATGAAACATCAGAACATGATGTACTGTACGCTGGAAAGTATTCACCTTATTTATATACCCCAATCTTCCTACTCCACAAGGAAACCTTTTTTTTTTTTTTTTAAAGCGTTGCATCCAGGGTTGGGACCAAGCTAGTTGAATTTTATTAGTTAAAACAGGAGACTTATGATCAATCCTGAATGAGTAGCAAAATGTAATGGCAGCAGTTAAACGTGAACCAGACACGTACCATTCTGAATATTTTAATTAAATGTTCCTCTCAAGAATACTGACGTCGCACTTGAACTGTAGGAAGGAAAGTGAAGGGAGGAAGAGACAAGCGTGAAGGGGAGAGAGAAGGAGAGAGTGAAAGGGAAGATAAGGCAAGAGAGAACCAACGGAATACTCTAAGAGAAACGAGGAGGGGATGGGACCCAGAATCAGATGCCAGGAGGAGCTTCCTGGGGTAGAAGGATGTCTCTCCCAAAGAGAGCACTTAAGAGGAAATGAGACTGGGTCCACACAAGGACAGGACCAGCGTGTGGGCAGTTCAGTGTCATTGCGGTCACGTAAGGTACAGGGCTGGTACCAACAAGGGATCTGTGCAGTCAACCATCTTTTTTTTAATAAGCAAATATTTATTGAAGTACAGTTGACTTATAATTTTACAATATTGTGATAGTTTCAGATGTACAGGGAAGTGATCCTGCTATATATGTACACACCTATCTATTCAGATTATATTCCATTATAGGTTAAGATATTGAATACAATCTCCTGGACTGTACAGTAAGTCCTTGTTATTTATCTATTTTATATACAGCAGTTCTGATCTGTTCATCCCATACGCCATCAACCGTCTTTCTTAGACTGTCAAATCATGATAAAGACTCTTCTAACATTAAGTGTGGGGGGCCTCCCAGGTACAGGCTGGGGTTCATTCCACAACAAACCAGCAATGACTTTGTGTTCTAGCGCTTGCGGGGGATACACAACAGTTTCAATATTTATTTCCACCAGACTCTGGATAAAGAGAGCTGGTCTACGTGCATTTTAGAATTCTGTAGGGGGCCCAGCTCTGCCACCCATTAGTGATCTGGAAAGGAGACGCAATCACAGAAAGAGCCTTGCCTAGGACACATTTCCTCATTCTGTCGCTTAAGGGTAACGCCTCAACCAAACCCAGTGGGGTCATGACCCTGCATCCTCCTTCTTCCTGAAGCAATGATGCTCTTGGAAGGTTCGCTTTCTGGCCTTAGAACCAGACAGGTGTCGGACTGGAAAAGATGTGGCTGGTAGCTGCATGTGTGTTATCCTGGGGTTGGTTATGTCTCCTAATAAAGAATCTTTATTTTGCAAACTGGTTGATAGCAGACAAACTCAGTGCTACTGTGTCTTGCATTATGATGGTTTTAAGAGAGGATCTGATATTTTAAAAAAATATGTACTGTCTTTTACTGGAAACATTTCCCCCCTCTCTTGGTGTTTGTTATAAAATATCAGATTCAAAGTGAAAAGAAAAAAGGTACAATTTCTCTCTGTTTCCAGCTTTTTAAATATGTTGAGATCACTCTTGGAATGAAGTACACAAAAGCTTAGTAATCATCATAATGATAACGTAATAGGTGTTTTTTAAACTTTAGATTTCTAAACATCCAGATGTTTGGCCTTTGCTGAAGGTATCCAGATGCCTGATTGCATTTTCTCGTTTTCAGACAGCTCCAGGCCTCTGTGGAGCCACCGGCCTTTTCGATGCAATGATGTACTTAGAAATCATAGTTATCCTGCTATCATGTGGGACCCCAGGGAGCAGACTAAGGGTCTGCAGGCCAGATCCTGCTCGGGCCACTTCTATCCGTATTGTCTTTGGCGGCTATCAGGCTACGAGGCAGAGCTGAGCAGTTAGGCCGGCCCGAGGTGCTGAAAATATTTACTCCCTGGCCCTTTGCAGACAAAGTTTGACAGTCCTTTACACAAGTCATCTCCTTTCCTTTTTCTTCTTTTTTATACTTCATTGTATATCTTTTTTTTTCAGTTTTTATTTTATTGTGTTAACATTTTAAAAATTATAGTCAATTTATAATGTTTCGTCAATTTCTGCTGCACAGCAAAGCGAATACTTCTTCATTGCTTTAATAGACAAGACTTTAAAAATTACAACTCCAAAATCATTATCATCCCACGAAAAGTAACAGTAATATGTTAAGATCATCTAAGATGTTCAAGTCTACTTTTCCTAATGACCTCGAGCATGTCTTTTCACAGTTGCTTTTTTTTGTTTTATCATCTTTTAAAGTTTCATCGAGGTATAGTAGATTAATAAGGTTGTGATGATTTCTGGTGTATGACGAAGTGATTCAGTTATACATGTACACACATCCATTCTCTTTCAGATTCTTTTCCCACGTAGATGATCATAGACTGCTGGGTGGAGTTCTTTGCGCTACACAGCAGGTTCCTGTCATTCCATACACCTCAGTGTGTAGATGCCAGTCTCAAACCCCCAGTAACTCCCTCTCCCCATCATTTTCTTTCCTTAGCTAATTGGCTTTCTGTGATTAGCTTTAGGAAGTTATAATAAACCAGTATACTTATTTGCACATGGGTGATAAACTTTGAGAAGATGCACTAGGGATTCTGGCCATCGTTCAGAGGCAAACAATGGAATTTAATGTTTAGGAGGCCATGGGTTAACTGCTCTTCACCTTGGAAATCCTTACGGATTTGGTGAAAAAAAAAAAAAAAAGACGCTCACTTCAGGGGTGCGGGTAAATGAATAGACGGTGTGCTCTCACAGTTTCCATTTTTATAATTTGTCCCAAGAGAATTTTAAATGATAAGTATTATGAGAAATGATGGAATATTCAAATTTACTTCAATATAAGGATTTAAGTCTCACCAAATTATATTATGTAATAATCACTTCTAATATGCTTATTTAATGACTGGTATTAAGTTGACGTTAAGATAGAGAAAGCTAAGGAACAATGAAAACAGTTTAAAATGATAAATTAGGATATTATTTTTTTCCGTGTCATTTAAAACTTTAAGTTTGGTAAAATTTACTCTTTTGGCCTAGCAGTACATGCTTTTTCCTAAAAGGCAGGGTTCATTTAGCCAACTTGGTACTCAAAATTCATAACAAATAAGTCTGAATTAATAAATATTTACTGACAAACTTAGAAAGGGGCTTCTTCTGCAAGATATATTGGATAACTAATAACACAGTGTTTTCCCTTCTATTTCAATGTCTCGCCATGAAAAAAATATATTTAAAGCGATCCTTTTCCACTAGTTTGAAAAAGAGGAAGAAAAGGCCACAGTAGAGCTACTGTCTACTGACTCTTAGGTTCTCACTTGAACATGATCTGGGACTCTCTCCTCGGACAGTGCTTTGTCAGATTTTCTCTCTCCATAAATACTACGCATATGCTATTTACTGTAATATACTAGCATTGTATGTATATATATATACACACACACACACACATATATAACATACACATAGATGTGTGTGTGTGTGTCCGTGTGTGTGTGTGTGTGTCCATGTGTGTGTGTGTGTCCGTGTGTGTGTGTGTGTCCGTGTGTCCGTGTGTGTCCGTGTGTAATGTACAGGAGATGAAGAATGATGGAATGCCTGCCATGGCACCAGCTGTTGTCACACAGACCCTCTCTATGGTTCCCGGGTTCCAGTTGATTCTAAATTGTGTGCAACCCTTTTAAAGGAAGTACAAACGCTTGAAGATGGATCACAAACAAACTTTTTTTGCCTTTATTTCCAAGTGGAATCTTCTGGTATCCGGTCTCTAAAAGCAGCCTCTCGATTTTCTCACCCATTTCATCCTCACTTTTAGATGCTAACTCCAAACTTGGCTTATCTATTACTAAGCTAGGCAACGTTATTACCAGTTGGTCAGAGACTATGATCCAGAGAAAAATTACCTTTTTTTTTTTTTTAACTTAGCAAAAGTCATGCATTTAGGAAATAAGGTCTCTAATCACATGGCTTAGTATTTAAAAGATTACCTGTCTGCTCCCTAGGACTGTGCATCCATCATCGGCAAAGCCTCAGGCACTTCCTCCCGTTACTTATTGATTTGTTCTAAGGGATGTGATTCCCATTTTACAGGTGAGGAAACTGAAGCTCAGTCAGTGAAAATGACCTGCAGCATCTGGGACCCGATCCAGCAACCTTACCATTACCTCACCTGCAGCCACAGGCTTCTCATGGGCTCAAGGAACAAACACAACCTACAACCTACACAGAAATTACGACGGCTTTTTTTTTTGTCTGTTTGTTTAAGCTTTGGTTTTTGACAAAGGTTGATTTGTTACGGAGCTGCATTTTATTTTCTGACAAACTCCTTAATATAATTATTTTGTATGGAATGAATTTCTCAACAGGCCATTTTGAATAAATAATCAATTTTGTGGTTTTCACTAGCCATCAAAAATTAAGTGACTGCCATGTAAGATCTTTATTTTTATTTTATATTTTATTTTTTGCTTTTTTAGGGCCACACCTGGTGCACATGGAAGTTCTCAGGCTAGGGACCGAATCAGAGCTGTAGCTGCTGGCCTACACCACAACCACAGCCACACAGGATCCGAGCCGCATCTGCGACCTGCACCACAGCTCATGGCAATGCCAGATCCTTAACCCACTAAGCAAGGCCAGGGATGGAACCCGCATCCTCATGGATACTAGTCGGATTTGTTACCACTGAGCCACAACGGGTACTACAAAAATTAAGTAGCTGCTTTGCAAGATCTTTAAATCAACTTTGAGTTTAAGGGTGGCATCTAAAAACACATCACCTGTGCTACAATATGTGTAAACAACTGGGTGTTTGGTTTTTTAAAAAATCGGGGTGTGGATGTCAATGCAAAACAGAAGAAAATGAGGACAGCACTGAGGCAAAGTCTTGGATAATTCCTCATTTCATAGATGGGGAAAATGCAGCCAGGAAAGGTTAGAACTTTACTCACAGCCAGTTAACATCACATCCAGTAGTCTCGTCACTAAATCATGCGGCTTTATTGCCATGTTTACAGCAGGATTTGGCTATCAAATTAACTGTGGGTTCCCTGAATTTGAAAAGTCATGACCTTTACAGGTACACAAAGCCAAAAAAACACTGACAGCATGAGAAGGGCCATCCATCTCTAAAAAGAAAATAAATCCTTCCACTGATGGATTTCTATCATATTCACCTGTTCACAGGCTTTCTTAAATTTGTAGAAACAAACACCTTTTATCTGTATACCAGAGAACAGACTAGAGTAATCGATGAGTTTAAAAGGTAAACAAGTTATTTTGGCAACATATTTCCACCAGTTAATTCCTTCTTCTTTTCTTTTTTTGGGGGCTGTTCCCCAGTTCCCGGACCAGGGGTCGAACCCTTGCCACGGCAGCGACGACACCAGACCCTTAACCCACTGAGCCACGAGGGAATTCCTAATTGTTGAGTACTTTCTATCAGAGTGATATAATCAAGTACAGAGAAAGATTAAAATAGTTTTCATTATGATCATTTCTTTTTCAATGTCTAAACGTTTCTAAGTCCCTAAAAACATTTTAATTATGTATCTGAGTCGTGGAGATGTGGAAACTTTGCATCACAGTGGTGAGACTCCAACAGCACTTTTCCCATATAAACATCTTTTCATAGCTCTCTCCAGACAGTTTGAAATGAAACATATATTATGAATTAATCTAAAATAAATTACATTTTCTCAATTGCAGCCATTGGCTGTCACCTTACTAAAAACACCCTTCAGCCAAAATTCAATATCTAGCCATTTGATTTAGTGCAGGCTACTGAGGTCTGCTGAAAGCAAGAAAGTGTGAAAATTTAAAATCCTTAAAGCAAATATAGCCCAGTTTATAGGTGATGAAAATAATTAAGTATAAATCCTATATCTTATTTCAATCTCTCACAAAATCATCCTGTCCTAAAGAGTCAAGTGTCTTCACTGAGCAGACTTTAATGTTCCAAAAATAATCTGTCATGGCAGAGTTTTCCCATCAGCAGCGTATGACTCTCATCACCTTCAAATATTTCTCATTAAATAGGGATTAATTCACAAGGCCCCCCCTACTCAGCAAAGGACCCACTGTAAATACGCAATCGTTCAGGGAAAGTTGTTGACATCATTATCAAAGGCACTAGCAAGTTTGCTTGCGTAATGAGTCCACAAAGCCTTCTGTCTCCACGGTGGCTGGGAAGCTAGTCTGCATCACAAGCCTATGCAGAGTTGTACATTTTTTGTTCCCTTCCCTCCCAGAGGCATTTTATCTGCATCTCTTCTTCCTTCCTTTCAAACAATGAAATAATTAGCTGCGCAAACATTATCCAATGCCAACCCCTATAGAGAAAAATTTCAACAGTACCTCAACCTGAGGTGAGGCAGTAGATGGAAAAAATGGTTAGAAACCGGTTGCTGGCATGCAAAAGAAAAAGCCATCCTTTATTTAGTTATTTATTTAAATTATGTTTCTTTTTTCCATAATTTAGTAAAGAATGATGAAATGTGTGAAGCAGAGGTCTGTGTCCCACTCATAATGTATTTTGGAGACAGTCCAGAGTTGGGAACAACTGCTCAGGGGAGACCAGATTCATCACAGGGTTGCTTGGGAATCAGACAGATCAGCAGCTTGCTAAGAGCATCACTCAAATACATGGCTGCCAGCACAGCCCTGGGTCACCACTGCGATCTGCCAAGGGGGTGTTGCACCAGAAGGGCTGGAGAGAGTCCAAGGTGTGTGTTGCTGGGGTTGTAAGGAGATGTTTTTTTGTTTTTCCTTTGGGAAAACCAGCATCCTGGAGTTTTCTCTTGGGGATTCCTTGTGCATGGCACCATACTAAAGGGATTTGTGGAATCTGGTCTCACCAAGTATCGCTCAAAACAGTCTGGCCATTGAATGTCTCCATGACCATGCTGTTAGGGTCTGAACCACGTCCCCCTCAAAATTCCTGTGTTGAGGTCCTAATTCTCATTACAGTGCAGGTCCTCAGAACGTGACTAGATTTGAAGATAGAATCTTTCAAGAGGGGACTCAGTTAGTATGGGCTCCAATCCAATCTGATTGCTGTCCTTATAAGAAGAAGAGGTTAGGAGACAAGGAGGGAAGACCGCTGTGAAGACAGGAGAAGGAGGCATTTGCAAGCCAAGGAGAGATGCCTCTACAGAAGCCAACTCTGCTGACACCTGACACCCTCATTTTGCACTTCCAGCCTCCCAAACTGTGAGAAAATAAATTTCTGTTATTTAAGCTATTGCATTTTGGTACGTTTCATGGCAATCAGCGCAAACCAAGGCCCACAACTTAAAGAATGATTGGATGAGAACACTGTCTTATAGTAAAACTGTCCCGATAATTAGTGTGCAGTGGAGGGTGCAAAGCCCATGACCCCTGTGACCTTGGCCTCCCACCATGTAACAACTATTACTCATAGTACGGTGAATCATTGTGAAGATTATAATTCTTGTAGGACCGTGAGTTGTAAATTTAGAGGTCCTTCTGAAAATTCTTTGAATTTCACCCAAGGATCAACTTTCCTGTTTTCTTTCCTGTTTTCTTTAGGAAAGATGGAAAGGATAACAATGCAAACGTAACATTTTCATATCTACATCTTTTCTGACTATTTGCTTCACCTGTTAAATGCCTACCGCTTAGCAAGCACTGTGCCACATAGTGGACATAACAGAAAAAGCCGCACACATGTGCCTCATGGACTTCAGAGCTGGGAGGAGAGGGAGAAGTATTAAACAGACATTGATACGACTTATCATTTCATTTCAGTTTTGATAAGTGCTATAAGAGGAAAATATGGTGGTGCCCGGACCACAACAACAGTATTACGGCTTTCACTGAACAAATCCAAGGCAGATCAAATAATGATGAAAATAAAACATGGAACTCACAATAATGTTTCAGGTTTTATTCTTTTTAATGCTAAATAAGCTTTATGGATAATTACTATTCAACAATACACGTTTATGTACCTTCTTAATATTACTTGTGATGAGAGATCTAGAAAACATTAATAAGAAATACATTTCGATATAAAACATTTCCCCCTATTATTTTTTGCATAAAATGAAAACTATGGATTTTTACTGTCTGATTTCTTTACTGATAATTAAAGAGACTCTATATGTACCAAAATAGACTAGAGTGCCATTTACCAAACTGGGCAACGAGTAATTGGGGTTTGCAACAAAGTCAGGGTTTGCAGTTTTGGCTGACAAAAGATGGTAGCGCTCAGACACTGTGATTCAAATGGACACATCAACATGATTTAGTTTTGCAAAATGAAAGCTTTTTTTTCAAGTCATCTTTTCTCCTCTTTTGTCTTGTGTTTCAGTTTCCTGTCTCAGATCTTTGCACTGATGAGCTGAAAAATCCTAGTTCCTCTCCTCTAATGGTTAGAGTCCGGCTGTTGCTCATCTATCCAAAAGTTTAGAGCTATTTCTTTTGCTTTAAATGGTTTGATCTTTCTCAGAGTATCAAGCAGTTATATGCATAAATGGTTACTTTAATATTATTCGCTCTTTGAGACGTTAGAGAGAATAATTTCTTTCTTTCCTTTTTGCTTTTTTAGGGCCATACCTATGGCATACGGAAGTTCCCAGGCTAGGTGCTGAATCAGAGCCACAGCTGTCAGCTACAGCCACAGCCACAGCAATTCGGGTTCCAAGCCAAGTCTGCAGCCTGAACCACAGCTCACAGCAATGCTGGATCCTTAAGCCACTGAGTGGGACCAGGGATTGAACCCAAATCCTCATGGATTCTAGTTGGGTTCGTTTCTGCTGAGCCCAAAAGGGAACTCCCTAGAGATAGTAATATTAATGGCTAGTAATTATTCAGCATTAACTCTGTATTAGGCCCTGTGCTAAGATATTTATATACCCTATCAAATTTAATTCACCTAACAGCCCTATAAGTCAATTCCTTGTTTTCTTTTCTCCCTCTTTTTAGGGCCACACTCATGGTATATGGAGGTTCCCAAGCTAGGGGTTGTTTGGAGCTGTAGCTGCCCGCCTACACCACAGCCATCGCAAAGAGGGATCTGAGCCGCGTCTGCAAACTACACCACAGCTCATGGCAACGCCGGATCCTTAACCCACTGAGCAAGGCCAGGAATAGAACCTGCACCCTCATGGATGCTAGTCAGATTCATTCACGCTGAGCCACGACCATAACTCCCTATGAAGTCAATTCTATTAGTGGCCACTTTTTTTTTGGGGGGGGGATGAAGTGAGTTTTAAGGAGGGTTACCAATTAGGATTCCGATCCAGATCCCAACTCTATTTTTTCCAGATTTTTTTTTAATTTTTAAATTTTTAAAAATTTTTAGGGCCACACTGAGAAGTTCCGGGACCTATGCCGCAGCTGAAGAAATTTCAGATCCTTTAAGCCCACTTCCTCCAGCCAGGGATCAAACCCTTGTCTCCATAGAGACCTGAGCCACTGCAGTCAGATTCTTAATCCGCTGCGCCACAGCAGAAAGCCCCAGATCCCAAGCTCTTAGCCACCAGGATGACGGCGTGACAAAGTAAGTGGTGGGGGCGCGGCGGGGGTGTGTGTATGGGGTGGTTCCCAAAAGCTCTGCGGGTGAAGACGTCCCACAGGCAGTTCTGAAGCTCAGCATTCAAGTAACCATCTGCATAAACCATCCCTCAAATACGCATGCACTGTCTGCTTTAGAATATGCGATTTTACAGACCCACTGACACATTCCTGTAAGTACGGCAGCTTCACATGATGATGATCGTGAGTTGCCCACCGGCAAGAAAACATTTCTTCACAGTGAAATCCACAACAGGGGTTTAAGACTAAGGCAGAGGTTCCTTCTGGGAGTTCCACTCCCAGAAAATGCCTGAGGTTTGGAGAGTTTATTGGGTGAACATAAGAGCCAGCCGTCTCCAGAGATCCAGGATGGGCAAAATGATACAGTTAATGAAGGCAGACTTTTGAACAGGTACCCACGTGAATTTTGAGGAGCTGTGGTTAGCAGCACAAAGTATCCCTACGGAGACTCGCAAATCGTGCTGTCAGGGAGTTCCCACTGCGGCTCAGCGGTAATGAACCCAACTAGTATCCATGAGGATGTGAGTTCGATCCCTGGCTTCACCGCACTGGGTTAAGGATCCGGTGTTGCTGTGAGCTGTGGTGTAGGTCGCGGATGCGGCTCGGATCCGAATTGCTATGGCTGTGGCGGAGGCCGGCAGCTGTAGCTCCGATTAGACCCCGAGCCTGGGAACCTCCGTATGCCTTGGGTGTGTCCCTAAAAAGCAAAAAAAAAAAAAAAAAAAAAAAAAAATTAAAACTGTCCTGCTGTCATTAATTCTATACGTTGAGTCCCTGTGGTGTGTCAAGAACTCTGCAAGCACTAGCAAGAGCAGAGTGTAAAATCGCCCAAACCCTGGCTTGTGCGGAGTGTCTGAGCTTCCACCTGCAAAGGCAGCTCAGGTGAAGAGCATCAGCACTGGCTGCTGGCCACTTGGGACAGACCTCGTATCATAATTTATCAAGGTGCTATTATTCCTTACTGGGCTCAGCCTGACTAGGGAAAAGGAAGGGTCCAAGGCTACGTCACGTCCATCAGTATTCTCAGGGCGCAGCCTGCCATCTCCCACTCTAACAGGTACTGAAGGTCTGACTCTGGGCAGCCCCGCCCGCAGTGTCCACTGAGCTGGGGGAGGGGCGGGTCCAAGCTGAGCCTGAAGAGGGAGCTCTGGAACATTCTACCCCTGACCATTAGAAGCACACAGCTGGATACTGAAAGCTTTACAACCAGAAATATATTTTAAATAAACCCAAGAGTTCACTGTGTTCCCCTTAAATATAAAGACTTGGTAGGTGAAACCTTGGACCTAGAGGGGGATCTTCTGGACCTAATAGGACTCTGAGAAAGACGGCGGAGCAGGAAATCGGAAGAAGAATGCCCACCGTGGACTCTGCAGGAAGCAGGCAAGGGGCTAGATCATTTCCACACAGATATTTCAGCGTATTTGGAGAAAAAGGAAAATAAAAAAATTATCTGGTCCTCCGGTGTGTGTGAACCATTTCCAAGACAGATGTGCCCCCTGCTGCTGACAGACCTGGAACAGCTGTCGTGTTTCGACTGCCAAGTCCTAGGCTGTGGTCACAGGGCGACCGAGCAGACAGTCAGAGCCCCCCGCAGCTGACAGCTCGTCTGTGCTTTCGCCAGGCTGCCGAGCCCAGCAATTTCCAGCTCTGGACAATCTGTGAACTCAGAGTGGAGACTGTCATGTGTATTTGCCCAGCCAGGCGCAGGGGTTCCTTCCAACCACTGGCACAGATACCACCCTGGAGTGCTTCCTGGCTGCTAGACATCGGCATGTTTTGTGATTACAAGAAATAAGTGGGAGTTATTTCTGGAAAGGATCTTGTGAATCAGGAAGCTCAACTGATGACACCTTTTCCAGAAATGTAAAAGAAAAGCAGGGATTGGAGGCCAAAGTAAGTCTCTGTATTAGGGGGAATTTGCTTCAAACCAGTTTGCAGTTTCACTCTCTTAATCAGGAATGCTGAATATCAAGGATAGTCAGAAAACTGCATTTAAACACTCTGCCTATGTTGCATCAGAACGGGCTGAATTCTGCCCACTGGTGACAGCAGCTGCTTTTTCCTCTCCAGACCATAGGGCGGCTTCCTTCTGGAAGCAGCTCTCTGGGGCTCCCAGGACGTAGTTTTTCTGTCTCTGTGGCCCTCTCCTTCCTGGCACAGTTAGGATCATGGGTCGGCTGAAGTGTGTTTACGGGGGATCTCTAAAGGCAGAGTGGGGAAGTGAACTAACTCCACGTGCCAGAATGTTCACTTTTTGATCCTCATATTAGACACATGTGACGATTGGGCAGCTCTGGTCCAGACAGGTGGAGGGGGGAGGCCACATAGCGAATCACTGCCCGCCACCCCCCATCACCTCCCACTGTGCTCTAGGCTGATTCTGTCACTTGTCCCAGGGGAGAGCAGCTTCTGGACACAGGTAAGATCCCACCCTCTTTAGCTGGTGTATTTGTGAGACACACCAGTCCATGATCGGTCCTGCATGACCCAGAGATCTGTGCTGGGCTAATCTTCTTAAAGAACAGAGTGACCATGTATGCAAGGTGTTGGGCAAGTCCTATTTTATACCTGATGTCCCATCCTGATAGTTATTAAAACACCCGCCCTTGCAAACGAGCCCCAGCGTGGGAGAGAAATCCATGATGCTGCGGCAATGATACTTTGCGCAAAATCTTTAAACTCCTTCTCCCATCCATTGCTAACTTCCTCATCTCCAAACTGTTTTAAAAGAATGTAAGTTATTTACTCTATTTCTTCACACGCTGCCGGAGATTTTCTTTTGGCTTTTGTATTTGCATTTGTCAAAGCTCATTTAAGTAGATACATGGGAAGGTAATTTCGAGATGACTCATCCACAATTCAACACATGGGCTGCAAGTGTTTGGGAAGTTCATTTTTTTTTTTCCGCTTTGACTTAAGAAAAAACGAGCAGGAGAAGTGACAGACTTTATGTCATGTTAGAGAAGAAAAGTAACTAGCAGAGGCAGCCTATAAAGAAGCAAAGTGGAGAATGATTGGGACAAATTAAACAGGGTTATTTTTAAGTTTTAAATATTTCTGTTAAATGATTCAATATGTAATTAAGTCCTTTTGCCTTTTTTTGGGTCGAGTCACTATACTTCTAGGTTATAGAGTTAGATCAGATGATCTTTGCTGTTGTTGTTTGTTTTCTTTAAACATTTTTTTTTAACAAACCCTTGTGTCGAGGGCCAACTTTGAATAGACAGCAGTGAGGGAGCTGCTCTGCCATGTACAGCCGATCAGGTGATCTTAAAGAACTGCACTTGCAAAGTTTGATTCTGCGATGACGGGTTTTCTTTCTGTTTTTGTTTTGTTTGTTGGTTTTAAGCAGGTCAACCTGAGAAACCATCATAAAGGCTCTGGGACAGAAATCAGTTTTCACTTTGCTCTCCCAGTTTTTGACTCAGAGCCTGAAAAAGGAAGGTGAGTCTTCTATTCTCCTTTAATACCCCAATAATTTTCCAGCTTCAATTAATAAAAGCTGTAATGTCTACTTTCAATCATTCACAGAGGTTGAATGATTAAGTAAACCCTGTCAAACACTTCCGTTATCATGAAGAACTTGGCTTTCTTTTAAAAATCCTATGACATAATAACTTTTTCCCTCCTGGATAGATTGTTTTCTCCTGGAACTGACTACGGTTGATCTGAAGTAACCTTAAGGGTCAAAGAGGGCACCGGGAGCTCTGCCTTGATTATTTATAAAACTTCTCAGTGGCTATGACCCAAAGGTCATTTCCCAAAGACCTCTGCAACCAGACACCATTGTATGAATCCATAGTGAAAACTTGGCCATCAGATAGATCTTTAGCCAACTCCATTAAAAAAATCCGTAAAATTACAAGTTGTATCTCAATATAATCTTCTACTATATTTAACACAGTATTTAACTATGACTTCAGGGCGTGGAGTGTTTATAGTTAGCAAATTCACATCTATTTGGGAAGAGTGATGTTTCAGGCTCTGGTCAAGGGACCAGTCCGTGGATACAGGCAGTAAAAGGAGAGGCAGGAGCAGGTGAAACAGATGCTATTAAGACATCCTCTTCATTTATTTCTAAGGGAAATAATGAAGCCTTTGGTGAGAGGTCATGTAATGAATGTCCACATTTGCGGTTGTATGAAATGTGACAAATTCTGGAGCACTGACGGGATTAGAAAGAGAGAAGGATGCGGGGAGGGCGAAGAGATAGCAAGAGAGGGAGAGAGTGGAAGATGAAAAGCAAAGAGTTTTTAATCGAGCATAAAATGAAATTTCAACCCCCAAATTTAATATGAAATTTATGGCAGGATAATCTATGCTTGGATTCATGCAAATTAACTCAGTTTCATTCAGCCACTCACTTGCTCTGCTTTTTCTTCTTCCTCCTCCTTCCCCCTACTCCCCTGCCTTCGTCGTCGTCTTCTCCTTCTTATTCCTCGCCCTCCTCATATTCTTCTTCTTTTTCTTCTCTTTTTTAATGCACGGTCAAGATAGAGTTGTGTTCAAGAGGAGGAAAAAACCATTATGGAAAATACCAAAGTCTGTTTTGCCTGACTGAAACCCACACTTACGTAGATAAGTATCTCTGAGATTAGATCAAGGTTATACTTGTATATTTTGGAATAAAATGCTGGTCAAATATTTTTAAGCGGCTCATTTCCAAAGTCTGGGCATAAAACTGCTAGGAATCAGCAGTTCACGGATATTCGTCAAATGTCTACTACGGTTTACACAGGTTGAAACTCTAAGGATACAGCAAGAACCCGATGATGTTTGTCTCTTCGAGGTCCTCGCTTTCTCCCAAGGAGTAATAGACTAAACGTTAAACAGATGAAATATATGATTTCAGACACAGGCAAGAAGACAGTGTAAAGTGACTTGGTAAAGGATGACTTAGTGCTGAGAGTGGTATTGCTTTATCTAGGAGGGCTGAAGAAGCCACTTGCAGGAGATGTTTAAGCTGAAACCTGAAGGAGAGAGCCCAGTAAAACTCTGAAGGAAAAGTATTCCAAAAAAAAAAAAAAAAAAGAACCAGTGCAAATGTCCTATGCTGGGGCCAAGCTCAGTGTGGCCAAGGGAGAGAGAGACAAATAGCTGGTGGCAGTGAAGAAAGGTAAGTGTATAGATCTGGACTCCCAGGTGGGCCAAGCATCCAGAACCCCTTGCCTTGCCGGGGGCATGGCTTTTACCTTAACTGGATTCAGTTTTAAGCAGGGACCCGATATGAGCTTGCTATGCTTCCGAAACATCATGCTGGCTGCTGGGTTGAAAATGGACGCTTTGGGGTAGGACCAGGAGAGAGGAGATCCAAAGAAGGGGTGACATGATGGCCTCTTGAGTAGCTATCACAGAGGAAACGGAGAGGAGGACTCAAATTTAAGGGAGATTTTGGAGGTAAGTGGACTTGCCAGTGGCGCAATGGGAGATGTGAGGGGAAGGGGGGTTGGAGGAACTTAACCCTCTGTGTGTGGAATTCCCCTTGTGCTACAGCAGAAACAAATCTGACTAGAATTCATGAGGATGTGGGTCCCTGGCCTCACTCAGTGGGTTAAGGACTTGCGTTGCTGTGGTTGTGATGCAGGCTGGCAGCTGCAGCTCTGATTCAACCCCTAGCCTGGGAACTTCCATATGCTGAGGGTGCAGCCCTAAAAAACAAATAAAAACAAACAAACAAAAAATCCTAGGTGTGTAGCCTTCTGTTACCTTGGCCCTCCTTTTTTTTCTGTTGAGGTGAAGAATACTCCATCAGACTAAGCCTTGTTACCTGAAAGTCCCCAGTATCTCTGAATTTCATGGGTAGAATGGAGATAAATACACCTCTTTTCAGAAATCCATCAAATGCTTCAAAAGTATCAAATGTATTCGAAATGTATTAGTAACTCACCGACAAACTAATCTCTTGCACAAACATGGAATGAAGTTATTATGTTCACCATTTGGGCTTAGAATTTTTGGCATTCCTACTTCAATGAATATTTCTAGTGTCAGGAAAGACTAATTTCAAAATCCTGTATTGTTTTTTTATCACTATATACCCACGTGGAAGGTCTTGTATCTGTTGATAAGCAGAACTTATAGTGAAGAAAATTCTGTACCCATGTTCTTTCTAGAAAGGTCGTGTGTTATCTTTTCTTGTCAAAATGAAAGCTACATTGTTTGGAGTGGTGATAGCCTTTCTTATACACCACTTACAGTCAACTTTCCATTAGAAGTTGTCTTTACATGTGGCTGGCTCTGTAATCCTTAAAGGTACAGTAATCCTAAAGCCTTAACCTTTAAGCTACTACTGTTAATGCTAACGAGTAGCAAATGCCTCAGATTCTTTGTGACGGTGAGTTCTGTGTGTCGATTTGACTTGACTCTAGCAGTCACTAATTTAATCAAACTAATCCAGGAATTGCTATGAAGCTATTTTGCAGCTGTGGTTAAGCTGAGCCAGGGAGATTACCTTCGATAATGTGGATGGGCTTCATCCAAACAGTTGAAGGTCTTAAGAGCAAAAATCGAGGTTTCCCAGAAAAGAAGAATTTCTGCCTATAAACTGCAGCACCAACTCCTGCCTGAGTTTGTAGGTTTCCAACGTACTCTATGAATTTCGGACTTGCCAACCCTTGAAATCATGTGTGCCAATTCCTTAAAATAAATCTTTTCACACACACACCCCTATTTGTTATGTGTGCATATAGATAGAGCTCCACTGGTACATTCCGGAAAACAGTTGCCTTTATGGCCAGCTTCAAATAAGGCCTATTTGACTCACATGTACTATCTGGTTTGGATGCAGGGACAACAGAAGAGACTAGCCTAGGACCTTCACAAAGTCCTCTGACAACAAGCAAGGCTCCATCAAACACAGAGGTCCACAGACACCGGGCTATGATTAGACATGGTCTCCCCTGACTACCTTCAGTACCTACTACTCGTTGGTCATATATGTCACTTTGTTGAGTTGTTATTTTCTCATCTACAAAATAAGGAGGAAATACCTGCCTCTTCAGCGTCTTGTGAAGATTAATGGGAATATGGGCATGATATACACCGTGTACCTGCCTTGGAGGACTTAAATAGATGTTAGTGACAAGGCCCTTTCCACTCAATTTTTGGAGGGTTGGTTTGCTTTTTTCTCATGAATTTTCTAAGCCTATCAGGCCTGTCATTCACTTAATAGAAATAAGTCATTCACTTATTATTTTCTATATGTATATATATATATATTTTTGGCGGGACCCATGGCATATGGAGGTTCCCGGGCCAGGGTCTGAATCTGACCTCTGTATTCAATGGGGGCAACACTGGGTTCTTTAACCCACTGCACCAGGCCAGGGATCGAGCCCGCACCTCCACAGCTACATAAGCTGCTGCAGTTGGATTCTTAACCCACTGAGCCACAGTGGGAACTCCTATTTTCCATCTTTTGTTCCCAGTTCATGAGGACAGCACCTGCAAGGTGCATGGCTTTATCTTCATCATGTAATCGAGAAGCAAGACACGCCTTAGGGTGTGATGCCTGTTAGAGAAAGGCGTAGATTCCTGTTATCCACCAGCCAGCTGCTTTCACGACACTCATTTTGCAGAGAAAAACACCAATCTGCTCTTGCTTTTGCCTTCCAGCTTTGTTGAGATATAACTGACATATAACATTGCATAAGTTCAAGGCATACAGCGTGCTGAGTTGATTCACTGGTATAAGGCAGTGATTATCTCCACAGTTAGCTAACACCTGCATCACACCACACAATTACTCTTTGTTTTTTGTGATGAGAACTCTTCAGATCTACTCTCTTAACAACTTGCAATTATACGATAGAGTATTACTAACTGCAGTCACCATGCTGCAGACCTCAGAACCGATTAGGCAAGTTCAAGTTTGTACTCTTTGACCAAGCGCCTGCTAACCACCATTTTAGTCTCTGTTTCTGTGACTCTGGCTTTTTAAAACTTCACATATAAGCGACATCATGCAGAATTTGTCTTCTTCTAATTTATTTGCTCAGTCTGAAGCATAACCCTCAAGACCCACCCACGTTGCTGCACATGGTGTGATTTACTATTATTTATGGCTAAATAGTATTCCACTGTATTTGCTTACCACATCTGCTCCACCTAGTTATCCACTGACACTGAGATTATTGCCATATCTTGACTACTGTGAATAACGGTGCATGAATAATGAATAATAAACATCATGGTGCGGAAATCTCTTTGCGATACTGTTTTCATTGTCTTTAGGTATATACCCAGACGTGGGCATACAGTAGTTCTCTTTCAGTTTCTTGAGGAACCTTCATACTTGCTTTACCATAGTTTACCACGATGACTGCACCATCCCCACCAATAGCACAAAAGGGTTCCCTTTTCTCCACACTCCCCACTAACACTTATCTCTTACCATCTTGATGATAGTCATTCTAACAAATGTGAGAACTTTCTCAAAAGCATAGTTTCCTGACTCAAAAAGAAGCTTGCTCAAAGCCTGTTGCACAATGGTTAGTAATTAAACAAAACAAAGAAACAAGATGAAGAACTGGTCCCCTTGTCTCTTATCTAATTTTGGCATTGATTTGGTCAATCTGATCACATCTCAGACAGCTGAGGGAATTCTGTAATTCTCACAGGCAAGGCAATCCCACTGAATTCTGGATCTTGCCAGTGGAAGAAAAATATATTTATTGCTGAGGTACTGAGAGCTCTGGCTGCATCCCTTGTCTGATGCCATATACGAAGTGGATGTCACAGCACAGTATAAAATCTTTGATGCTTTTTTTTCTCATGCAATTATCTATGTCTATATTCAGGACTCTTTGTTTTGATCTGGCAATCTGGGCCAGGCATGGGTGGAAACGCTAAAGAGACAAGCTAGTAGAGCAGAGGTTGTCAAACTTTTTCTGTAAAGAAATGGACACCGATATTTTAGGCTTTGCATGCCAAACAGTCTTTGCTGTAACTACTCAACTCTGCCTTACAGCACAGAAGCAGCAATAGATAATGAGAAAACAAAGGCTGTGTTCTAGTAAAATTTTATTTACAAAAGGAGCTGGTAGGAGTTCCCTTCGTGGCTCAGTGGTTAACGAATCTGACTAAGAACTGTGAGGTTGAGGGTTCGATCCCTGGCCTTGCTCAGGGGGTTAAGGATCCGGCGTTGCCGTGAGCTGTGGTGTAGGTTGCAGACGCGGCTCGGATCCCGCATTGCTGTGGCGAAGGCCGGCAGCTACAGCTCCTGTTAGACCCCTAGCCTGGGAACCTCCATATGCCGCAGGTATGGCTCTAGATAAAGGCAAAAAGACAAAAAAACAAAAGGAGCTGGTAGGCAGGATTTGGCCTTTGGCCCCTTTAGGGGCCATGGTTTGCTGACCCTACAGTGAGAGGGCTCACATGCCCTCTGATCATCCTCACTGGCTTTTTTTTTTTT
>PVHT020000009.1:16464444-16490761 GCA_004024745.2 Catagonus wagneri | reverse complement strand
ATTACTACTGAGCCACGAAGGGACCTCCCTCTCACTGGCTTTTTATTGAAAAATGTGTTCTTATCAACAGTATGATTCACAGCAAAGTCCACATCTTCTCTTTCCTTACCTAATAAGACATTATGTTTTTTATGGCAGAAAACCATTTAAAGATTTTCAGAGCTGATTTTGAGAAGCCTATTACATTTCAAGATTTATGCCTGATTTAACAAGTTATTCTTCAGGCAATCTATTGGATGGAGAATTAATAGCACTGAAAAATCACAACAGACAAAATGGATCAATACAATGGACTGACTTCGAATGGGATGCCGCTTTAGTAAGAGAACATGCCTCTTGAATAAGTTACCTAGGAAAAATACCAGTGAGGTCATAAACTGAAAAAATAGATTACCACAAAAGCATCTGAGAATAAAAAAGCTTGATAGCTTGGGGTCTGCTATTATTCCAGTTTTAAAGTGTGGCTCCCTTTTCTCCTCCCCTGTTATATGTATGGTAGTAATTTGATGAGCATGCCTTGGAAATCAATTAGATGCTCACATCTACTTGGATCTCTGAATAGGCAAAATCATTACGATGCGTGCTTACTTCCTTCTAAGCTAAAATAAAAATATTATATTCTCTCATCCTCTCTACTTAGCTCCCAAAATAAAGATCCATGGAGTTATCTGTATTTGTTTCTTGGAAAAAAAAAAAAAAAAAAACCTCATGAACCAAAACACTCAGCTGATTTTAACAAACACACCTTTGGTTTGCAGATAATTTCTGTGACCGAGTCCTTTAGGAAAGCATGTTTTGTGTAAACTGGCAACATTTAAAGGACGTGGATTTTAAAGTTTTCATCACAGGAAAGATCCTGGGGTGATAACTGTAATATCTGGCTCTTAGGCATATCTTCATTAGAGTTCTATACAGTTTAAGGTTTGCAAAATGCATCGGATCCTGATAATTACATTAGGTTTCCAAAAGTTACACATTTAAAACCCTGGTGTGAAAAACGTAATCGTACTTTGACTGACTCGATCCCTCTGAACTGTAAGCAATGACGTATTTAGAAAAGATGTCAGTCAAATGATGATAGAGGAAGAAAGTCTTTCTAGTTCTGTGAGTGTAACTACCTCTTTATTGCACAGACCACCCCATCACTTCTCAGAGGTTTTGTTTTGTTTTGTTTTTAATCTACTGTTAAGAGAGTCATGGATTCACCAGTCCCAGAGCTTCTCTTGATGGGTCCCTGGAGGAAGAGAAGCAGTACAGAAACAAAGCACACAAACACCAACCAGACTGAGCATGGGCAGAATCACACCTAAGGATTCCTCTGGCAGAGCCGCGAGCCACCGGCCTCGATCTTAAAATCTCTTTTAAAGTTTCACGAGCAATTCACGCTAAGGCATCATACTAAGCAATGGCGCTTAAAAAAAAAAAAAAAGCTGGAAAACATTTCCCACAGGAAACGCACCCTGCTGGCTCTCTCTGGCCAAATTTCTATCTGTAGAGGAAAGACCTTTGTTTTTGGCCTCCCTCCCCTCTTAAAATACTATTAGGTCGCAAACAATAGCTTTTCTGTTGCAAAGCAGGAATAAAGGAACCTAAAATCAGCACACAATTGTGTGATCACTGGTTTGCCTCCTATCTCAAAATTGTTAAGGAAAAAAAAAAGACACAGCGTTCACAGAGCCAGTCACCGTACCTACACCAAAAGATAAGGGAAGGCCCCGGAGTCTGTGAGCAAAATCCTAAACTATCCATTTACAGGGCTCTGGCAATATTTCCCACAAGGACTTGCCAGCTTTAAAGCACTTTTTCTTGCTTTGTTTACCCGTCTTTAGTCAAGGGAGATATTATTAGTTCTGACCTTTTTCGCTTTGTTATTCCTCATGCTGGACATGGATGTAATGAGAATATGAACCTATAAAGTGCTGATGGCCTTAAAGCAAAACATTTGGCAAGCATCGTTTGTTTATTTCTTGCAGATCTTTTTTGGTAATTTTCTATCGCCTCTGAAGATGTTTACCGGTTAGCTCTCATTTTGGCCAGGAGATGTCACTGTAGTTGGATTAAATAATTTACAGAGCAATTTGAGATAATTGGGCAACAGTCTGAGTGTCACAAATGTACAGAAAGGCATTCTGTAGTCCAGGTAGACTCTGTACACCCAATTCTGTTTTTAGACAATAGGTACAGCATTTGTGTTACGCTCCAGAGTTAAAGAGAATGCTTACCCCCTTGTCCTTGCTAAAAGTCAAATAAACTTGAACAAGACAGCTAAATTTATCCACCTGGGAGAGGGGAGGTTTTAGTGGACATAGACATGAGCGAGCTTAAACCTCTGCATATATGATCAACTAATATTTGACAAGGATACGAAGAATACTCAATGGAGAAAAGACAATTTCTTCAATAAATGGTGTTGGGAAAACTGGATATTCACATGCACAAGTAGGACACTGAACACGTTACCTTATACCACATACAGTAGTCAGCTCAAAATGGATTAAAACCTTGAATGTAAGACCTGAAGCCAGAAGATTCCTAGAAGAAAACATAACTGGTAAGTTCCTTGGCATTGATCTTGGCAATGATTTCTTGGATTTGATCCCAAAAGCATGGGCAGTAAAAGAAAAAATAAATGAATGGGACTATGTCAAACTAAAAAGCTTCTGTACAGCAAAGGAAACAATCACTAAATGAAGAGGTAACCTATGGAATGGGAGAAAAACATCTGCAAGCCACATATCCAAGGAACTCATACAACTCAGCAGCAATAATAATAATAATAATAATAATAATAATAATAATAATAAAATAACAATAACAACAATAATGGGCAAAAGAGCTGAACAGAAACTTTCCAAAGAAGACATACAAATGGCCAAGAAGTATATGAAAAGATGCTTAACATCACTCATTATCAGGGAAATGCAAATCAAAACCACAATGAAGTTGTGAAAGGCTGTTAGAACAGCTGGCATCAAAAAAAAAAGAGGAGTTCCCTTAGTCGCTCAGTGGTTAACAAATCCGACTAAGAACCGTGAGGTTGCGGGTTCGATCCCTGGCCTTGCTCAGTGGGTTAAGGACCCGGCAACCGTGAGCTGTGGTGTAGGTCGCAGACGCGGCTCAGATCCCGCGTTGCTGTGGCTGTGGCGCAGGCCGGCAGCTACAGCTCCTGTTAGACCCCTAGCCTGGGAGCCTCCGTATGCCGCGGGTGCGGCTCTAGATAAAAGGTAAAAAGACCAAAAAAAAAAAAAAAAAAGAGAGAGGGAGAGGTAACAAGTGTTGCTGAGGGTGTTGCTGTGAATGTCACTGGTACAGCCACTGTGGAAATGATTATCCCAGTTCCTCAGGAAAATTAAAAGAGAACTACTACACAGCCCAGCCACCCTACTTCGAGGGTTGGCGGATAATCCAGAAAGGTCTGTTTCACTTCATTACAGTCCATCCTCTGGATCACACTGCACTCTAGAGAACATTTGAAAGTTGAACGTCTGAAAGTCAAGCGACAGGCTTCATATCATTGAGTAGGCGTATGAAGGCGCAATTTTTTTTTTCATCTTTATTGAGATATAACTGACCAGCGCAAGACTAGCTTGGTGCGGTCTGGATACATGCTAAATCAAACTGAAAGGAAAAATTAGAATGAAAATGTCCTAACTACTGCTTCCTCTCATTCACCCTCCCCTCCTGAGGTGCTTGATAAGCATGATTTATTCACGGGGTCAAGGACAGCTTGCTTTGCCATAATGCCCGACAGCTAAGCCAGCATATGCACTATAATTTCATTTCCCTGGTATACTTCCTAGGTTTACGAATATATAAAATGAAGTAGGATCTTGCCATTTATTATAATACTGTAATGGTTAGCTATTAATAAAGCTCCAGATGACAAAATGATTCTTTAAGTATTAACCAAAATGACCTGTTGTTCTTGCAAAGTAGGTACTAACGGGATATTTTTCCTGGGACACTCTTTGGAGTCATGTTCTATATTTGCTCCACCAGATTTACTCTGGAACTTCTGTACCCTTCTCTGTATGCAGGAGCCAGACTTCTAGGGGTTATATAGACACAATAAGGCTCCTTTACTCTTTAGCTTCTGAATGGAATTGACCAATGGGCATCCCAGCAAAAACAGAGGGCATAAGACAGCAGCGGCCATAGCTTTTATCATTAGACCTCCTCCCCACTCAGCTATCTGACTACCAAACCAAGGCTTCTCCTTCTGACACAGCTACAGTTCTTTCCCATTTCTGGGAAATACCCCAGGGCCTTGCCTGCTTCTGACCTCTCTCAGGCCTAGGAGCTAACGCAATTTTGCAGGGTCCTGTATAGCCATGTCCTCAACTTTGGGAAGGTTTCTCTAGTAAAATCTATCCATTTGCTTTTTTGAATGTTCCACATACACACATCATTCCTGGACCCTAGGTGGCATCTGAAGCATGAAATAAGCTTTATCGGAATATGAAATATTTACTATTTAGATATATGACTAAGCACACATCCCTTCTGGGTGTATTTTATTTTACTTTATTTTATTTTATTTTATTTTATAATAAAATAGTTTGGATACTTTGAATTACCTGAACCAAGTTTTGGAGAGAAGGTCGTGGAAAAAAGATAATGCATAAAGACAAAAGAATCTTTGAAACAAAGAACCGCAGAACTAAACTTGTTGGCGCGAATCATAGGTTTATTTTAAATCTCAGTGCCAGGTGACAATACTAGCTTAGCTACTGTGTTTATTGAGCACCTATTGAGAGCTGGACACTGTGCTCTGCATTTTAACATAATCACCTGTCCTCTATATGATACACTTGCAAGGCAGGTATTATGTCCATTTTAGAGTTGTGGGTAATGAGACTTAGATAAGTACAACAACCCACCTCACACACATGGCTAGTTATGAACTAGCTACACTCTGTCCGCAGACCACCCTATCCAGAAGGACACTGGGACCTCATGGACTTCATATGGCTAAAAGGACTTTAAGAACTCCAGAGCCTTCTAACAGGCCCATTTAATTTTCCTTAACCTAATCTTCCAAACAGATGTCCTCACAGAACCATTCCCAGAGAAAACACATTAACATCTGTGGTCCATGCCTCACATTTGGAAAACGGGGTCCATGCCTCTATTTCCTGAATTTCTTTCCCTAAGACCTGAGCCTAATGCTTGTTATTCATTTTGGAAGCAGTGATTACATTTAGGAAAGGCTGTTCTAAAACATCAGGTGCACTGGAGATTATCAAACACTATGTTGTTATCAAAAGGATGTAGCATATTTGTGAGATTTTCAAAGCATGTCATAATTTGATGGTGATAAGGAAAAGGAAAGAGGAATCTTCGTAACAGGAAGTTTTCTTTAGCTCTTAATGATTTGGGCAGCGACCAGGCTAGGGGTCATCTGATAAAATGATTTGCTCAAGAAAATGCTGGTGTGAGTGATTTTAATAACGAATGGATGCAGGAATAATAACTAGCATTTACTTAATGCTAAGAGTGGGCCATCCATGACTCTCAGCTCTTTACCATGAGTTACCTCCATTAAAGGTCATCATACCCCTTTGAGGTAGATATTATTAGTTCCCAATTTTATGGTTGGGAAACTGAGGCCCAGAGAAGTTAAAAGAGGTTGAACTGAACCTCAAAGTTGAAGTTTCAATGTCAGACAGCTAAAGTAGAGGAAGCAGCACTGAGCTTTGGGTAGTCAGATTCCAGACTCAATGTTCAGAGGAAGAGCTTCTTCCGCTTAAATGATGCTAGCTTCCTTCCGGTATAGACCAGCCAGACTCGCATTTTAAAAAAATCATGCACAGCGATCTCAACTTACTGCAAGGATGAATTGACTTCAACACATAACATGTGGTAGGAGTAACTTTTGCAATCAGTCTGATATTTAAAAAAGTCATTTCATGAGTTCAGGGAGAATTGCACCTTAGCATCAGTGTGGAGATGATCAGGAGATTTTAGTTAAAGGCCATCATACTCCACCTTATATTCTGTGATGATCTCTATGGGAAAAGAATCAGAAAAAGAATGGGTGTGTGTATGTGTATCACTGAATCACTCTGTTGTGCAGTAGAAATTATCACAACATCGTAAACCAAACGGTACTTCAATAAAACTTAAAAAATAGGAACAAACAGCAAATGTTAGAGGGCTGAAAATGGGGCTTTATGTAGCATCAGAGCAAGTTCAAGGCTCCTGAATTCTCCCAGGCATGTTACATACACAAGCAAGCACTGTTTTTTCGGAGCATTACCTGTTAGGAGGTTCAGAGGCAAGTCGACAGCATAGTGAAGCAATTCACAGCATTGTCTTGCGGTCTTTCTATAGCAGCCCTGGTCTATTCTGCCTGCTACTCTGTAAGCCAGGGACCTGGCTTCTAGCTGACATGAAGAGGAAAGGCTGGAGCCACAGGACTGGGTGATGCTGGGGTTCGCACAAGACAGGAGAGACCCAGTTCTGCAGGGAGAGCACATCTAACTCTTGTGTGTCGAGGCCACAGCAGGGCAGAATGTAGATCGTGATTCCAAAGCGCATTAGTGATGGAATCAGAGCACGAGCAGACTTTACACCTGCCTGCGTGGTGGCTGATGGCCTTGAACACACTGTTATGCTTTACCTTTAACCTCAAGAGATAGGGGGCAGAGGGAAGCACTGGGTTGCCCTAAAGGACAGAAGAAGTTCACTTAGGAACATATATCGTCTATTCTGGTGGAAGAAGCCTTACAGTGGTCGTGATCATAGTCTTAAAATATCTGAAGAGCTGTCATATCAAAGGGTCTAAAACATACCTAGATGCTGGGGATATTTTCTTGAGAGTGTTAGGCAAGGTCTTGTCTTCATGAAGCTCCTGGTCTGATGGAGACAGAGACATTAGACAGATGACTGTATTATTCAAAGTATTGTTCCAAACTGTGTCAAGTGCTAAAAAAGGAAAGACACCAAGTCCTATAGGTCATTTGGGGAGATGCCACTTTTTTTTTTTTAAGAAGTACCATTTAAGCCAAAGAGCTAAGGAGGTGACCTTGTTAGGTGGAAAGTAGAGAGAGGGATGTTTCCAGTGAAGGGTACCGGACCTGAGAATCTGGAAGAAGGCTGGTCCAGGGAGGAGGAGGTAGCGGGGCCAAATCTTATGAGAACTTGTAGGTACCATAGGGATTTCGAATACTGTCAGGATATTTAAAGAACATGCTAATTTGATAGGAAAAAAAGGGCAATTTAAGAAAATAGGAAATAAAAAAAATATAACCATTGATGATATTTAAAAACTGGAAGAGAAATCTAGGCAGTGACAGACCTAGTTTGAACTCAGGTTCTACTTATTGGTTGTCCAATCATGGTGAATTCTGTATTACACCTTTTTTTATTCTTTAAACATTTTATTACAGTTAATTTCCCATGTTCTGCCAATTTCTGCTATACAGCAGTGACCCAGTATTTTACACATATATATAATATACGTATATAATATATAGTATATGTATATATAATATACGTATATAATATATATTATATGCATATAATATATTATATGCATATAATATACGTATATAATATATAGTATATGCATATAATATACGTATTTAATATATATTATATGTATATATAATATACATATATATACATTCTATGTATATATAATATACATATATACATTCTATGTATATATAATATACATATATAATATATATTATATGTGTATATAATATACATATATATATACATTCTTTTTTCTAACATTATTCTCCATCATGTTCCATCACAAGTGATTGGATATAGTTCCCTCTGCTATACAGCAGGATCTCATTGCTTATCTACACCAAATGCAATAGTTTATATCTACACTTTTATTCTAAGTGCAAGGAGGGAAGGACGGGAGAGAGGGAGAGAGAGAGGAAACAAAAAATACCCCAAAACCCTCCAGTGCAATCTACCTTTAATTTCAGTATTGCCATACTTATTGGGAATTCACCTGTGAAAATTCACCTCTGGAAAATCTAGAACTTGCGAGGACTCTATTGAGTAGTACTTGCACTAAGAGAAGAAAGATCTTAGAAAATCAGGGCACAAGCAGAAGCTATTTTGTGTGTTGCTTTTCTCTGTTCTACTACTCACTTCATGATGACAGTTTAGCCCAATTAGTTAGATAAGTGGAGTCATTCCAATATCGAATACTGTTTTTACAAAGTATTTTCTGTTTGCTGTAAACATTTAGGAGTGTCATTGCTTCACAGATGCTGCCCAGAGCCACACACCGCTGCAGCCAAAGTTGGGGGTTTCACACTGTTGCAACGTCGGGCCACAATATATCCCAGATGCAGCCGAACTGTGATGCGGCTTAAAAGGATTTAATCGAAAATGTCCCGAGTCTGCTTTGCCCAAGAATTATCACTGGGACAGTCTGCTCTTTGATATGGTAATACAACCAGCTGCCAGTTCATCTCTGTTTCCAACATGGTAATCCACACTGCTTTTCATCTTCAATCAATCATATACGTGACTTTTAATATCAGATAAAGCTCAAGATTCCATGTATGAGGTTCATTATTTTTCCTTTCCTTGGGAGTGCGGAAGCAGGGATTGGCTTAGACTCTTAGCAAGGATGAAGTCACCGTTCTCACCTACTACGTCTTCCTCTGCGTATGACATACTTGGAAGTAGCTTGTCTGAGTTTCTAACTGCTGGATGCAAAGGTGACCGGGTTGCTGCTAGGAGCCTGCCTCATACCCGGAGATGTTCACAGTGGTGTGTGTGTGCGTGTGATGCATGTGTCAGTGGGGCCAGTGGTGGCGCAGAAGGCCACCTACAGTTGGGCTCTACCCTTTCTTCCCATGTGGCCTTCACCGCTGTTCAGTGAGAACAGTGAGAGCACCTAAATATCCATATCCATGTGGTGACGGGAGGTTAAGAAGGCCAAGTGATGATTCTTCTTAACCTCAAAATTATAATCTGTTTCTCTACAATGCCGATAACTGCATAAATCTGGTGCTGATGGGCCAGAAGCTTCCATCATCACATCCAAAGCTGGGTTACAGACTTGAGTCATTGACATAGGTATACCCACCTTCAGATGAAGGAAGGAATGAAAGAGAAGGGATTAAAAAAAAAAAAAGAACAAAATGACAGTGGTCACAAACATGCATGCACATATATATGTGTGTGTGTGTGTGTGTGTGTGTGTGTGTGACTATATATTCTTATATATCCTCTTGATTTCTCGGTCTCAAATGGCAGCAGAGTACATGTGCCAAAAAAGGAAGCCCATCAAGTGTATTTCTTTATAAATCTGATATTCTCGAGCATTTCTGTTTGATAAAACGGACCAAAATCTTTAAAGTGCTACAAACATATCTTAATGTAGTTCATGTGATAACTGCAAAAGCTAAACCTGAGGAGGACCTGTAAGTCTATCTCATTTTCCTCTTTAACATGGAATCTAAGACTCATGGTAGTTGCATGATTTGTCCAGTTAACAGGTCAGATTGGTGATGGAGGTAAGATGGCCACTCTTAGCTCCTCCTCTCACATCCATACAGTGTCACATTGTTACACTGTTTAAGGTAACCTTTCCCAAGGCAATGACAATGACTCTTGTGGGAGCCACCCAGAACCGCTATAACAACGGTCAGCTGTGGGAGGAATGGTCACTGCCGTCCTACCAAGCTCGGTGTCTGGGTCACCGTGCTGGAACTGAGTGCCCATCTTGTCGAGAAGAAACTTTCCAAACTGATTCACCACACCACACATCCCTGTTTACTTCAGAAGCTGTCAAAAGTTCAAGCTTCCTGTGAAATCTGATAACCTTCATTCCCATTCTCATCCGGTCTCATGACCCCAAACTTCCCTCTTCCTTTCCCTGCTAAGCCTTCCCACCTGACAATGGGTACTCTCAGTCCATAATCCGGTTTACGTCCTTAACTTCCTAACTCACCTCCTTAACTACTCGGACTACTCCCTTTACCTATGTATGTTAACCCTGAACACACTCCTTCCTCTGCAGTTCCGTTCAGTGCGTGATGTGTCTTTTTCCAGCATCCCCTGTTGCCTCAGGGCTTGGAGTTGAGTTAGGTGCTTCCTTGTTCTTCTTACTATTCCTTTCAACCACTTATCACCCTTGTTCTTACAGTGTCATGCCCTTTTGAGATGCGTACCAACCAGTCACACCATTCTCAGCCCTCATTGCTATCACGCTGGCTATCTCATTCCTGGGTGACTCACAATCATCATTCTTGGACATTTTAGCAGCCAAGACCTCACCTCCACGGTCTTTTCTTCCACCCACCTTAGCCATCTCCTCCCAACACCATATCCAGGACTTGCCCTTCTCTGGGAGCTGTATCCCCGCCCAGGTCTCTGCCACCTCTCCTAACGAGCCGGCTCACTTGCTAGACTTGATGCTGGTCCCTGACTCCAATTCCTCATTGTTACTGACACCTTCATTTATTTACTAACCCCCACCACTATTCCTCGGCCATCTTCTGTTTTCACTTCCCATTTTCATCACCATTGTCTCTCCCATGCAAAAACAGTCACTCTCTTGCTTCTCTCTTCTGCTGTTGTATTTACCAGTCAAAACCCCAAATCTAATTGCTCCCACTTTCCACCCTTTCTCTGCCTGCGTATTCTCTGATTTATGTTGCCAGAGAAAAATCACACAGCTATTGGGCTTCACTTTAGGTGGATGACTGCAAATGTCAAAATCTCAGCTCTGCCTGGCAAGCCTACTACATGTCCTTCCTAAATTCACTTTTCTACTTTACGTGTCCTTTATCTTCCACATAACTCCCACTCTGTGGCCACACCCCCAGTCCCAACCTCTGTCCTAGAATGGAGGCAACATCCCTTTTCTTTGCATAGGCAAATATCCTCACTTTGACCCTAAGTCTGAAATTTTGCTTCTTTGATCTTTCTTTGTTTCCCGTTACCAATCTCTCCATTTTCACGCTTCAGTCCTATCAATGAGAAATGCACCCTCCAGTCTCTCCACTTAAAGCAAAGGTCATCCTTCAGCTCCTCAGATGTCTTCAGCCTTTGCTCCATTTTGATGTTCTCCTTTACAGAAATACTTGTCATGAGATAGCTCTGTGTATGGTCTCCACTTTTTGGTTTCTCATTTACATTTTAACAATTTTATTCTAAAAAAAAATCAAAGTAAGATACTTATATGTTTAAAAACATACTTATATATTTTCCTTTTTTTTTTCTTTTTATGGCTGCACCTGGGACATATGGAAGTTCCTGGGCTAGGGGTCAATTTGGAACTGGAGCTGCAGGCCTGCACCACAGCCAGGGCAACACCAGGTCCGAGCCACATCTGAGACCGACACTACAGCTTGTGGCAACGCTGGATACTGAACCCACTGAGTGGGTGAGGGACTGAACCTCCATCCTCACAGGCACTATATCGGGTTCTTAACCCAATGAGCCACAGTGGGAGCTCCTACTTATATATTTTAAATTTTCCTCCCTTAGGTGGCTGTTTAAAATTTTCTTAACTGAATTTCCTGTGATTCACTTTAAAGAACACGCTCACAAAGCACTTCTCTATTTCTCAATTTTAGACACTTATGTTGGCTTCCTGTTACTGCATATGTCAGTTTATTCTTTTATACAACATCCTACACACACACACACACACACACACACACACACACACACTTACTTCTCTTTGCCTCATCTTCCCAACATAGTTATATCATACTTTTTGGTTAAATCAGTATTCAACGGTATGGAACTATCATTCATAAACGAGCTTGTGGTGTGCCATGACTGCATTTTATTTTTTTGAACGATATTTATGTTTTTTGAAAGTTATCAGCTGCTTCAATTTTCTGATTATTTTTCTGTCTGTCACAAATTCAATCTTCACTAGAGCTAGAAGTAGTCTTAGTGCATTCAGACAGAGCAGGTACACCGTCAGTTCCATTTCTAGCGGACAAATCCTTCCTGGAGTCCTCCATCCTCTGACTCCAAGTAGGCCACGGTGACCAAGGGGAGAGATAAAATAAAACAGACCCTGGGGGAATCACTGTTCTAACTGCATCTGCAGAATATCTTTAGAAACAGAGCCCAGCCAAGAAGTTTAAGGTAATGACATCATGAACAGCGACGGTTTCAGGATAAATGGAATCAGAGCACACCACTCCTTTTTACAGCCAAATGGAGCTTTTGCACCAAAAAGAAAGAGTAGACTTCTCCTGACTTTTGGTGCAGCATGGGAGTGGCAGACTCAGTTTCCAGCGGTGCTCAAAAATCTGACCAATGGATCGCTCTTGCTCATTCATTTGTATACTAAATTTCAGTTCATCCGTTCCTGTACTAAATTCTTCAGAATATTATAACTGGATTAATATAGGCTAATTTGAAGGACAGAGTTTGATGAAAAGTCTTAATAGAAAAAAACATTTTCATCTTTTGTATAGTAATTCCAATCACAGTTTCCAGAATCTCTACTCCATCTGCTTTAACACATAGAACTCACTGATTTCCTGTCTTAGAGGTCTGTACGGAATAAACACTATGGATGTGTCAACCTTCTAACGCCTTTCTCTTAGTAACTCTGAAGTTGGTTTATGGGGTTAATGTACTCAACTGTATTTTTTTTCTTAGAAAATGAAGCAGGTAATCATTGGACAATTCCAATTCAAATTATGGCATATTCTGAATTAGCAGGGTTCAGATGATTTGTATTGTTAACACATTTTTAAAAAGCACATAAAAATGGATATTAAATATGTAAATATATAAGCATTGTATATCTAGCTGTGCATATTTTCCCCTGGACTCTACCTAAGATTCCTTTCAGTAGCACAGATATGGCTTCCTTCATTTCAGCAAATGCAAAGAAGTTACCACAGGTAAACTTTAGCTTTTTACTTTGGATGGGTGATTATATACTGAATATGAACTCCTATTTATTTAGAGAAACCAACCAGAATTTGATTATTTTCTTTTCTTTCTTCTTCCTTTTTCTTCTTCTTCTTTTTTTAATGGCCATACCCCCCGACCTATGGAAGTTCCTGGGCCAGGGATTGAATTCGAGCCACAGCTATGACCTACACCGCAGCCGTGGCAATGCCAGATCCTTTAACCCATTACACCAGCCGGGGATCGAACCCATGCCTCCACAGCAACAAGAGCGACTGTGGTCAGATTCTTAACCCACTGGACCACAGCAGAACTCCAGAATTTGATACATTTTCAACCCAAAATGTAGACCCAGCAATAGAGTGTAACCCAGCCACTCATCCTCCCCCAACCTCCTTGGCAGATCCAGACTTCCTTGTCCCTCGCAATTCAGAAGATGACTGGCTAAGGAGGAATCACTTATTTTATTCAGTTACCCACATGATGGGCCAATTAGTTTTCAAATGCATTTTTGACAAACACAAGTAGGACGTCTGGAACGAGGTAGGAATGATTAGGTTTGGGGAGAGAAGACCAATAAATGGAAATTTCAGAAATCTTTACTGAAGAAGCAAATACCCCAAGAGGAAGTGGTTCTATATTTAAAATAAAATTACTTCTTGAACTAAGAAAATGCCTGCTGAGTTCTGCTCCAGAACAAACTGAGTTTTCATGATGATTCTTGGGCAAAAGCCACACCAAACTTTAAGCACTTTTGAAAAAGGCCATGTAGATGTCTATTGTTTAAATGTACTGTATTCCTACTCCTTGGAAATTTAGCCAAGATCTTACTTCCTCCATGAAGATTTCTTTTCTAGGCAGTTTCTGCCTTTTATGGGTAGTACTACAAACTCTGAGTTTAATGTTTTACATAATCATTTTTGTCTCTAGGAACCATAGATCTTTTTTATTCTTCCCTGAATTTTAAAACACTATCTAAGCACATAATAAATGCTTAATAAATAAATGTACTGTATTCCTGTTAATTTTGCTGACTGTGTCTGGAAGACTTTATATGTATGAGTTATCCTGATGTATGGCAGAAAATTGACACAGCACCGTAAACCATCAATAATGGAAAAAATAAAAATCATTTAAAATAAAATTAAATTAGAAAATAAAATGCTTGAAAACATGTACTCAGCTTTATTTTATATGAATTACGATGAAACTCAAAATCATTTTAATCCATGTAATATTTTATCTCAGTGATATAAAGCACTCTTTTAATGGGCCATGGATAATTTTCCTTAGAACTCAGAATGGCAGGAAACCAACAACTGGGAACCACATTTCCTAAAAAGGCACTCATTGTGACAGACAAGAAAGTAATTGCTCCCAAACCACTCTTTTCCATTTTTAATGACATGGCTTTTTAACTCTGTTCTAGATGCAGTAATAAGACCCACCATAAGTGTAATGTTGTCAACTGCGTTGACAGTTCTGAATAAATAAGGATTTGACCCACTACCTAAGAGAAAAACAAGAAGTCATTTGAAAGTAATCTCTCCTAGTGCACTTCATACCACATGTATTTGGTAGGAAATAACATGGTTTCGATTGTGAGAAAACGGGCTCCACAATTTTAAGAACTTAAGGTATGATCGATTTTTATTTCTGGCTCAAAATCTCTTCTAGATTCTTTGGCCTTCTGAAGCTTTTTCAACCGTATTAAAAAGCTAAGCGGAGCTTCTGCAGCTACCCATACATTCTGAGGAAGGTGGTGGAAGCTCAGGAATTCACTTTACCTACAAGGACTCTTGGACTAATGTGAGTGGGATGCAAAAAACTGAGATGCCTGGCAGTACAAGAAACATGAACCTCTGGAAAAGAAGGATAATGAAGATGAGACAGGTGATTCAGGAATCAGTGACTTTGAGAAGGCACCCCAGTGAAGACAAAGTTTTATCAAAGAAGAGGTTTCTTCTTGGGAGAAAAGGTTAGGTCAGTGGTTCTCATCCCAGATTTTTCTTCTTCTTCTTTTTTTTTTTTTCCTTTTTAGCCATGCCCACAACATGTGGAAGTTCTGGGGCCGGGGATCGAACCCACACCACAGTGGTGACCTGAGCCATAGCAGCGACCCACTAAGCCACTGTTCTTTTTTGTCTTTTTAGGGCTGCACTGGCAGCATATGGAGATTCCCAGGCTAGGGGTTGAATTGAAACTTCACCCACTGGCCTGCACCACAGCCACAGCAACACCAGTTCCAAGCCGCATGGGCAACCTACACCACAGCTCACGGCAACACAGGATCCTTAATCCACAGAGGGAGGCCAGGGTTTGAACCTGCGTCCTCATGGATCTAGTCAGAATTTTTTTTCATTTGAGCCATGACGGGAACTCCTCAGCCCAGATTCTTAACTCATAAATCTAGGGAGGATATACAGAAAAGCTTTCCAGGTAACTTTTTTTTTTTTTCAGATGTCTGTTTTTATTTTTTAAGTTTTATTGAAGTATAATTGACTTATAAGGCTGTGGTAATTTCTGCTATACAACAAAGGGATTCATTCACACATATAAACATATCCACTCTCTTTTAGATTATTTACCCACATAGATTATCACAGAATACTGGGTAGAGTTAGTTCTCTGTGCTACAGCAGGTCCCCACTGGCCAATCATTCCATATACCACAGTGTGCACACGCCAAATCCAAACCCCCAGTCCATCCCTCCCCACCTCCTCACCTGTCCTTTTTGGTAACCAAAGATTTTTCAAAGTCTGTGAGTCTGTTTCTGTTCTGCAAACATGTTCATCTGTATCCTGTTTTTTTGGATTCTGCATATAAGAGATATCATATGATGTTTTGTCTTTCACTGTCTGACAGGTGATTTTAATATGCACCCAGGGTTGAGAACTACTGAAAATTGAAGACGTAGAAAAGCCAAAACACAGAGAGGTGCTGGGAAGTAGAGTAGAAGATGTAAAAAGAGCAGAATCCATTCTCTGAGTAAAGTAAGAGCTGGAGTTCTCTCTTGATATAGGAGCTGGGTTGAGGGTTAGAGGAGAACGGGGGTTATATAAAGAGGAAATGAAAATGCAACAAGACTTTAACCAGAAAAATCCTTGGAATGACCTAAACTATATTGCAGTGTGTGATAGCTACATAAGTTATATAATTTGTTGAGAAAGGATAACTAAATTTGCTAAGCATCTTACAACTTTTATAATGATTTCTTTATCAATTAGGCATTGAATACACGAAATTAAGTTCTTTGTTGATTGCACTTACAAAATTTGACTCACCTTGAGTAAAGTTAAATAAATACAGTTAAAGTTGGATAAAGGTTATATAAAGAGGAAATAAAAATGCTACAGGACTTTACCCAGAAATATCCTTGGAATGATCTAAAATATATTAGAGTGTGTGAAAGTTATATAAGTTATATAATCTTTTGTTGAGAAAGGATAACTAAATTTGCTAAGCATCTTACAATTTTTTATAATGATTTCTTTACATCAATTAGGCATCTAATACACGAAAATAAATTATTCGCTGATTGCAGTTGCAAATTTTGACATATCTTGAATAAAGTTAGAGTAAAAATACTGTATCTTTTTTCAAAATATTTTTTATGTAGGTTTCTTTTCTTTGATTAGTTAATTGTTGGTAGGTGTGCGGGCGGCGGGGGTGGGGGTGTGTGTGACTTATCTCCCCCTGTCTCCAAGATGGCCACAGAGAAGAAGAAGATAATTAGCGCAGTTGTAGACTAAGTGGAAAAATACTGCATCTTGCACAGTGGAGCACTATGTCAATATCGGAAAAAAAGTTACTCAACCTCGGGATTTACCTTTTTTTTTTTATTTTAATGAGAAGAGAAGTTTGTACACTCTATGTAGCCACTTCCTTAAAAGGGAAATTCCCAAGCGTCTCCTAGGACCCAATGTTCTATGGATCGAGCTTTTAAAGTTTGATTCAACTTCTCTTTCACTGTTCAAAACTGTGCCATGTGTACTGTAATTCTGTGAGTCTGACAATCTCATAATAAAGGATTTGAACACAGCAGCTGTTTACCATTTCAGGCTAACTGAGTGTGATTTCCATCACTGTCATTTTACTCTTTTGCCTTCCAATTACTTACCTACAAATACGAAAATTTTCTACAGAGGACACAGGTAGATGACAGGGAATATGTTATCCATATATGATTAATGGATGAGTCTCAACTATAAACACTTTTTGGAGCAAGAATCAAGAACTACATTATAGGATGTATTAAAGGTTTTTTGTTTTGGGTTTTTTTTGTTGCTTTTTTTTTTTAATTAAGATTCTTTTTTTTTTTCTTTTCTTTTCACAGCTGCACCTATGGCATATGGAAGTTCCTAGGCTACGGGTTGAATCAGAGCTACAGCTGCAGGCCCACAGCACAGCCACAGTATCATTAAATACAAGGAATCTGAGCCACATCTGCTGGGTCCTTAACCCACACGGCGACGCCAGGGATCGAAAGAACCCATATCCTGATGGACACTATGTCTGGTTTTTAACCTGCTGAGCCACAACAGGAACTCCTGATATACTCAAGGTTAATATCTGGGTGCATTTAATTGAAGTTAGCAGGGGAGCCAAGTGTAAAGGGAAAATAATGCTAGGTCTTGGGGTACAAGGGAGGAATTTAGCTTTAGGTCCACCGCTAATTACAAACTGTGACTTTCAACGAGTCCCTGGAACTTCTATGTCTCAGTTCCTTTATATGCAAAATGGAAATGAAAACTTCCTCCCTCACTATGTTGTTAGCAGAATGACTGGAATAATGTGTGTCAAGTATACTTTAATGTGAATTATCTTCAACTATCTATTTTGGGAATGTGTTATCTTTGCCTATGGAGCTTCCTGCAAACAAGGCACGATGATATTGGTGGCTTCTCTATTTTATTTAAGTTCTATGATTATCTTCATAAATATAGCATAGAAGTATTTAAAATAGAACTTATGAATATGCTTCTGAACTTAGAAAGGAGCTGGTCCCCTCATAGTACTTTTCTTTCTCTTGTGCTGATGTTGGTGCCATGAAGTTATAAGAAACATATGAGAGAAATTATACTAAAAAATGTGAGAATTTTTTCCTGCCTGATCGTCACATATGTGGAGCCTCAGACACAATTATAATTTTAGAATGTATTACAGATGCAGCACTTAGCAAATGGGTGCAAGATGTTTGTTCAGATATAAACTTGCAGGCCAACGCTAGGGGAAGCTGGCAAAGGCTTTTAGCGGGCCATGTTTCCTGGAGGTTGCCAAGCCAGATGATTTTCTTTTCCCCTAGGAGTTTTGGCAGCTGTCTTCCGCCTCTTCAGATTGCACTTCTAATTGGTTGTTTCCATGGCAACATGAACTTTCAACCATAGTCTTCTTATTAACCAGCCATAAAATGGAGGTGTGCCCTAAGCAAAATGGGATTTGGGGGGGTAACAGCACTTAGGATGAAACCTACCACACTTTTCTGTATGATGCTAATTCTGTAACCCAAAGTAGTACACGCACAATTTACTAACCCAGCGTTGGTGGCATCAACCCTGACTTCTTCCTGAAAGGTTTCACATAACAAAGGGCTCTGAAATCAGATTTATTTGTTTATTGTCCCTATTATTATCGTCATCACTATCTTTAAATACAAGAACAAAAAATGGCAGCTCACATTTTGCATTAAGGGAATTTACAGTATGTTGCAGGTGTCTATTTTCATTACTAAGAAATAATGAAAACTGAAATCTTCTTTTAAGTTTTACTGGTTAGAAACTTAGCAGCTTCAGGTGGAAAGTTACATAGAGTACTGGTGTACCTGCATATCCAAATAAACACCTACGAGAAATGGAGCGTGGAAGAACAATCAGGATGCTTTGATAATATAGTTGCAATGGGGTTGCTTTGGCCTTATCATCGTGTTCAAGACTGCTAATGTTCTTGATTATCACAAAGTTGGTGCAGCAGATATACCTGGCCCAGTTTCCGATGGTGTCTCACTGACATTTCGAATTAGCTGAAACAAATGTGTAAGCACTAGTTTTGTGGAATAATAGTGTTTCCTACAATAGTGTTTCCACAGGCATTCAGCATCCAAAATCCATTTCTGATTCCCATTCCATCCCATCTTTAAAGACTGGAGGTTTGAAAGTTGAACAGTCAATGAATAACGAATCTCACAGATAAGGAAAGGGATCGAAAATAGTGTTTGTTTTTGATAGGGTAGGGGTGGAGAGTGGGAGAAATTCATGCAATGGCACATTCTCACCCCCATGGTCTGGGATAATGTGTCAGGGAGATACAGAGTAAATTCCAGAAACATGATGGAGTTGTCAAAGTATAGGACATAAAAAACACATTATGGATACACACTATGATATATAAAATAGATAGGCAACAAGGACCTAATGTGGAGCTTAGGGAACTGTAGTCAGTATCTTATAATAATCTATAATGGAAAAGAATCTGAAAAAGAATATATATATAATATTTATATATGTATATATGTTATATATATATAACTATATCACTTTGCTGTACACTTGAAACATTGCAAATCAACAATACTTAAAAAACATGTCATAAATTACACAAGGTAGTGTTTTCCATCAAATTACAAACAAAATATTTTGAACTTTTTTGTTCAATTCAACTAACGGTCACTACATTTTTACCTTTTCTTTTTTGCTCAAAGGTTGACATGTGCACCTTTTACACTGTTCAATGCACATGTTTTCTACTTCCATTTAGTTATTTGATATTATGTGATGGCTAATTGTGATATCTTTTCCGTAGTTGCAGTTATTGAAAATTATCTCAGAAATTGTCTATTTTCCACCTGGCAACCTGTCAAGGGCTCTGCATGTTCAACAGCCTCTAGGGTCCCTTCACAACCCTAACTACTTCTTTCCTCACCTATTCAGAATTTTTGCAAGAAACTGGGAAATTGGACAGGCGTCCCTCATGGCCCAAGGGTCAAGAGGAAGAAGTGAATCATAGCACAGAGGCTGGTTCAGGACCATGGACAACAGCCGCAGATGCACTTGCCTCCGCGGGCAAAGTCACTAGCCAGGATCTCACTAGCCAGGATCAGAGAAGGCAAGGAAAAAAACCATTGCTCATGTCACTCGGCAATTAGTCAGAGCTTATTGTTAAATCGTTAGTTTTAAATTTTAGGTTGACAAAATTCTTCCTACAACCACGTTGACATGGCCTCATTAATGTGTCAGCCCCTTAGAAAAATAACGGTCTGTTAAAACTTATCAGGACAAGCCAGAAATCTGGACTCTCCATTACGATGGGGCACGCAAAGGTCAGGGGTCAGATTTACAAAGGTAAGAAGACACCCTTAAATCCAGGGCCATCGCCAGATGAGCTGGGAAAGAGAAACTCACAGGGGAGCAGTAAAACCTGAAATAAAAACCACATCTAGGTCAATGTATGTGGTAGGCTGAATAATGGTCTCCAAAAGAACGTCCAAGTCCCAATACCTGGGACATAGTAAATGGAATGTGAAGGTTAAATTAAAGATATGGAGATGAGGACACCATCTTGGATGCACTGGGTGGGCCAATATAATCACAGGGGTCCTTGGAGAGAGAGGGGAGGGATGAGTGGCAGGAGATGTGATGAAAAAGCGAGGGAAGGACCATAAGTCAGGGAACACAGGTGTTCTCCAGAAGCTGACGAAATCAAAGCAACAGATTCTCCCCTCTGAGACTCAGGAGGAACACAGTCCTGCCAACACTTTGACTTAGATTTCTGACCCCCAGATCTGTAAGAGAATAAACTCTCTTTCTTTCTTTTTCTTTTTTTTTTTTCTTTATGGGCCACACATGCAGCATGTGGAAGTTCCCAGGCGAAAGATCAAATTAGTGCTGCAGCTGCCAGCCACAGTCACAGCCACAGCCATGTGGGATCTGAGCTGTGTCTGCGACTTACACCACGGCTCATGGCAACACCGGATCCTTAACCCATGGAGCGAGGCCAGGGATCAAACCTGCTTCCTCGTGGATACTAGCTGGGGTCATTTCCGCTACTCCCAAACTTGCGCTTTTAAAAGCCATTAAGCTTTTAAAACTAGCAAAATGTCCACAAGAAGAAGCCATGTGCAAAGAAAAAGAAAGGGAAGCATGCAATGTGGGAGTATTTAAGAGAGGAAGGACTTACATATCATTGCTTTCTTCTCTGTCCCTTTCCTTAAACTGAACGGAACATCCAATAAATATCCTTTACTCACCTCCTTATTCCAAGTGGAAATACATAAAGCTGAACTAACGGTCTTTAGTTAATTTGTCTTCCATGCCCTGGAAAGATAAGTGTTTGTTTGCTCCCTTGCCAAGGGAACGGAATTTTCACTGACAGTGTTTCACAAGCCTGAAGAGCCACCAGCCCCCTTTCTCACTGGTATGCAAAGTATTCTTCAGCTCAGCTTCCAGAAACATGAAGGAGGCTACTGTCTGTAAACCTGTGTACCTAACGCGTTCTTTGGGTTTAGCTGCCTTGTACCACGAAGTGGAGCAGAAGAGAAAGTGGAAGCTGCCAGAAAAAGAGGCGTCAGGAGTACCGGTGCAAATATCACTTCTGTAATTTTCATGTGTAATTTATGAATTCATGAGACTTTTAGTTCATTTGCAGATAGTTCCCTTTTTTATTTAGTTCATTCCTGTACCATGTTCTATTAGTCCAAAAAAAACTGTGGTTTTGGAACCAAGGAGGGTCTGGTTGGGAGGGACAGCAAGTACTTTTGAATGCTAGTACCCTAGACCTGTGCTCATTATTGACTTACATTGTTATAGCAATCGGCCTTTGAGAAGTGGAGCAGGTTTATGAGCCAGATTTCCTAATTCCCAGTCAGACTCCTTCCGTTTATAGCATCTTGATATTTGTCCTCCTCCCAAACTTCAATATACACGACAGGGTGCTGACAATCACCTCTCAGATTTCCTAGGCATATGCTCGGTGTAGCACAGACTCAGCGATCATGCATCCAATAAGGTAACATTTACAGGAAGATGTGCTGGGCATGAATTTTCTTTTTTTTTTTCTCCCCCTGTTTTCTTTTCTTGTCTTTTTCCGTTCTTTCTCCTCTCTTTTTCCTTTCTTTCTTTTCTTAACATTTTTTTTTAAGGCCGCACCTGTAGCACATAGACTTTCCCAGGCTAGGAGTCAAATGGGAGCTGAAGCTGAGGCCTATGCCACAGCCACAGCAACACAGGATCCGAGCCACATCTGCGACTTACGCTACAGCTTGTGGAAACGCTGACCCCTTAACCCACTGAGGGAGGCCAGGGATTGAATCTGCAGCCTCACAGAGACAATATCAGGTTCTTAACTCTGTGAGTCACAATGGGAACTCCTAATATTCTAGTTAAAAAAGTGAACTAAAGTTCAACTAAAAATATTCCTCCACTGTTTTGAGTCATTTGAGTTCCATTTCAGGGCAGCAAAGACTACATTTCTCGGCACAATGAGGAATGAAAGTGTCAATAAGGTGTACAGTTTAGGGAAAAGCTCACAATGATCAAAAGGTGAAAGCAAATGTCATGCATTAGAGCAAAATAGCAAAGAAGCCAATTCCACCCCTCACTCTCCATGTGACTATGGACTGGTCACATAGCTTTTGTTGCAGAGAACACAACTATAAATTACAGGGAAGAAAGCTAGTTCTAACTGTCTCCCAGGAGTGTGGGATGACTATCCAAGATGTGGAAATTCCTTTATAAGCCTCACTTACTTTTGCTGAGTCATACAGAAAGCCAGGCTTTGAGGAAATCTAAAGTCTTGTCCGGATACAACTCTCACGACTTGAGTATCTCTGGGCAAGTTTCACAATCCAAAATTTTCCCCGCTTAGAGCCAGGCACACTTAGATTCCAACGACCTCCATAAGTCTCAGTTTCCTAATCTGTGTAATAGGCAGGGTGATAATAATGTCTATATGAAAGGGATGTTTGTACGGATGAAACGAAATAGAGTTCACATAAAACTTACGGATAAATTAGACATATTTTCAGCTTCAAATAACAAAAACAACAACACTGACTTAAACTAATAAAAGTTTGTTTTTGAGAAATTAAAAGTCTAGAGGTGGGTAACTGCTCATTGGTTTATCACTTTGGTGCTAGTTTTCTTGGGCTTTGTCTCTTGGTCACAAGTTGGCTGCCAGAATGCCAGACATCACGGTTGTACTCAAGGCAGGTAAAAATGGGGATGAAGGGAGGAATCAGATGTGTTTGTTCCTTTGACCAGGAAAGCAAAGTTTTCCTAGAGGTGTTTCCTGCCTCTGCTTATTTTATCTTATTGGCCAGAACGGTTTCATGTAGCCACTCCAGCTGCAAAGGAGACTGGGAAACCAGAAAAGAAGAGAAGCTATCACCAAAGTTAGGAGCACATGGCCCTGAGGTTTGGGCAGTAAGAAAGAATAGGTTCAATGCAGCACTCTATACAATAGCCAAGACATGGAAACAACCGAAATGCCCATTGACAGAGGAGTGGATAGAGAAGAGGTGGAACATATACACAATGGAATATTACTTAGCCATTAAAGGAACTAAATAACAGCATTTATAGCAACATGGATGGACCTAGAAATTATCAAGCGAAGTGAAGTCAGTCAAACAATGAGACACCAACATCAAATGCTATCAGTTACATGTGGAATCTAAAAAAAGGACACAATGAACTTCTTTGCAGAACAGACACTGGCTCACAGACTTAGAAAAACTTATTGTTTCCAAATGAGACAGGTTGGGGGGTGGGGGGATGCTCTGAGGGTTTGGGATGGAAATGCTATAAAATTTGGCTGTGATGATTGTTGTACACCTATAAATGTAATAAATTCATTAAGTAATTTTAAAAAAGGAGATTTATCAGAAAAAAAAAGAAAGAATAGGTGAGGGAATACTGGGAGGCAACTAACAGAGGCAGTGACAACCTAGCACCAGGCAACTGGTCATTAAATAGTGCTTTGTTCATCCTTCCTCCACCAATAAAGTGAATAAATCCATCCAGGTTTAACAGTCTGTGAGTCCAGAGGGATTATTAACTACAGCCAGAGATCACTACCATAGTAAAACAAAAAAAAAAAAAAACAAAAAACAAAAACCCCAAACTCTCTAAATTGAGGATGAATAGGACAGTGACAAATCTGATTCATGGCATATTCTTAACTATTTAGTTTGCGATAACTTCGGATTTACAAAAGAAGTTGCAAAAATAGCACAGGAGGTCTCCTACATCATCTTTCACTCCACTTCCCCAAAGGTCAAGAGATTATATAACCGTAATATGACGATCAAAACCAGCCAAATAACACTGATACCGTGTTATTAACTAACCTGCAAGCCTTTATTCCAGTTTCATCACATGCCCTGACCAGGATCCAATCCAAGATCCCATTGCTTTTATCTGTCACGTCTCCTTAGCCTCCTCCAGTCTGGGTATGTGATATTTAAAAACTAGAACTGTTTATTATTTTGATACAGTGACAACAACAGAGTCATTTGTTTTGCAGTCTTTTGAATGTGGCACATCAAATTTAAAAGTTACATTACTACGTGGCCCCTGAAGGCTTCAAAGGCTGATTTGCCGCTGTCTATTTAATATTTTTTTTATGTCAGGAATACATGCACATTTCCCAGCAGAAAGTATAGATGATCATGCTACAGACGAGTACAGTACGGATTAACGAGGGATTTCCACATTTCATCTGGGTAATGCTAAATTTCTCCTTTAGAGCATTTTCTTGCCCATGACATAAACATGCATCATATCCATAGTGGGTTGACTCTGAAGGTTCCAGATGGATACATTAAAGATATATGCTGGAATAGCGCTAATTAGCTAAGTAGGGGCAATATTATTTATTAGAGAATTTCAACAGAGAGTCTGGTCAGTCCCAGGAAGTTGCAGTTTTCTCACATTCCCCTGTGAGGAAGCAGCTGGCAGCAGAGGGAGTCCTGTGCCAGAGACCATGTGGCAAGGCAGCAGAGCGCAGCCAGGGCTCCCCACACAGTTTCCTCGCCTCTATGCCCCGCTGCCCGCCTGGTCGTGGAATTAGAATGATTTATGATCTTGGCAAACGGACTTAAACATCATACCAATATTTTGGACCAATACCTGGGAGCATTTCCCTAAACGATGCATGTTGACTCTTTCACTGTTTGGTCTTTGGATGAATTGAGCATTGCCTGCTGCGAGATGGGAGCTGAATGAATAAAAAGTCCACATTTCTGGGCTCTGATGTCGGTTTTACATCTCTATGTTTCGTCCACATCAGCATCCTCCAGTTGATGTCTTATGCACCACGGCAGCCACCATGCACAGCGATGCAGCGTGGAGTGGAGCCTTGCCCGGCTCGGCACTAACAGAGAAACTCAACATGCTGTGAGAGTAGTGCAATTGCCCGTACTATCACAACTGGCTGCACAATCTCAAAAGGATGCTTTGCTACATTCAAAATTCTAAACTGTAGGTCATCTTTGCTTTTCACTGGTGTTCTACACTGTATTTCTATTCTGGGGGTTAAGAATGAGCAAATCTGTGACAATGTTACTCTTTAAGCAAAAGATGGGTACTTGATTTTAGAGTTCACACTATCTTTGGAATAGCAGGGTATCAAAGCACATGAAAAAAGGGTAACGTAACTTAAAGGTATTCATTTCCCTCTACAATAGTGGAAAGACACACACAAAAAAATGGATTTCTCACTCAAGTACTGGTTAGAGCATACTTGTTAACCAAAGCAATGGGAATTTGAATATTGTTACTATGAAGCTGAAGAGGTCATAATGGAAGGACTGTTCTTTTGGCAAACGTGACCGCAGGTGGTAAAAGCATATGTATTTGACAACATTTCTTGCTATGGTACATGCATTTTTCCTTTCTTAGGTTAAAAAATGTCACTTTATGAACAAGCATATGGTTTATTTAAATATAACCTGTGTGTATGCTTTCTAGTGGCATGTACTTTTGTCACCAAATATTTATCTTTTGTGCTGCATCCTTTGGAGCCACGTCATTATCCGTACAACAAACAGAATAATGTTGAAAATAATAGTCAATTAGTTAACAATGGTGAGCAGTAAGAAATGAAAACCTGTCTCCAGGAAATTACTGACATTTTTTGTATTGTAATGAAAGTTCTGCAAATGTTTCTTTATCTATGTGTGTTCTGGTTTTAATGTCCCAGCTTTTCCCTCTCCCTGGAATAGCTCTATACGATCATAACCAAGTTGTAGGGAAACAAATGCGAAACATCCATTGTGGTTCAGAGGTTCTATAGACCTGCAGACTTCCGCACAATGGAAAGGCTGTGATTTCTGGAGGCAGACACAAACCCCACAATGCAAATCTGAGCCCCGTCTTCATTTTGCTCCTGTGATGTGCTGTGGATGTTAGCCCTAGCGTAAGACAGTGTTAAATTGTTCCACAGTATTTTAAG
>PVHT020000009.1:16378613-16463444 GCA_004024745.2 Catagonus wagneri | reverse complement strand
CCACAGCCACAGCAACACCAGATCCAAGCTACATCTGGGACCTATGCTGCAGCTTGCAGTAATGCTGGATCCTTCACCCACTGAGCAATGCCAGGAATTGAACCCAGTCCTCATGGACACTATGCTGGGTTCTTGACCCACTTAAGGGGGAACTCCAGGAATAGTTTTACTTCGAAACAATCATGAAGTTGTACATAATAATGGGAAACAGACTTTTGAATATCAGGTTCCAGAATCCCCACTTACGTTTTCCCCTCCACCCTGTGGTGATGAAGAGAAGCGAAAGGCAGAGCAGAAGCCAGTCCTGCAGAGCTTAATTAAGCTGTAAATATTTACAGACTACCTGCTTCACCAGGCTTCTGTCCAAGGATCCAAGATACAGTCCTGGTCCTCAGGCATCCCAGTGAGCGGTGAGGGAGACAGACATATCAAAAGACTACTATAATTCAATGGAGAGGTGCCTAAGACCCTGCCTGGAATTTCACCATAAGCTTCTTCTGCCATAAACACATTTGCAGCCAGCGTTTTTTGCTGCAAACATTTTCACCGCATTACTCATCGGCTGTCAGGCAATTCTGCCATGAAAGATAAAATAAGCGATTGACAGCTCAGGCTGAACTGGTTGAAATGTGTGAGAATTTCTCCCAGTTAGAGATATTACAGATGATGGCTTCATCGAGGTGACAGATGACGATTTGCTCCGAATGGTTTCTTATTTTGAAACACACCACACTGGAGGAAGAAGAGGCTGAGGCCCTGGAGGGTGCCCAAGTGAACCCACTTTTCCTAGAGAACTTTGCGTCATCTGTCAAGGACCGGGTGGTACACACAGCCGTGGAGAGGCTTGAACAATGCAAAGCACAGCTCAGCTAGGAACATGCCTCCTAGTGTCTGGAAACTGATACCTCTCGCGAGGAAGGAAGCGAAAACAAAATTGGGCCATGCTGAATGAAGAGAGAGATCAACAAGCAGAAAAAAAAAAAAAAAACAGCATGAAGTACCATGAATGAAAGACTTGGAAGACAAGTGCCCTACGTACAACCCACAAAATTAAATCAGATATTTGTGCCATGTCGCTGTGAATCCTCATGTTTTCAGTGCATTCAAATATTTTATATTTTACAAGTCTTTTAATTTCGCTACTTATTTCTCATGTTTCTCTATGTCCTTTTTAGTGTCCCTCTTTTCATTATTTCCTATTTTACAGCAGAATTGTCTTATGACCATTTAGTTCTGTAGGACAACAAAGCATACAGAGCACATATTGTGCCTAGCATCCTGCTATGATTAAAACTCTGAGTTTCTTATCTGGGGCTCACAAAAATCCATGGGGTGAATGTGGTAGTTATTCCCAGCTCACAGAGGAACTTGAAACATATAAGCAATAAATAAATAACTTGTCCAAACCCACACATGGATAAAGGACATAGGTGGATTTGAACCCAGTTGGTCTGCACTGAAGGTTCATTCTCACATTCTTAGCTCTGCCCGCTGGGAGCCTGAGGTCTCTGCTTCCTTCTCTGCTCACCACAGGCACAATCTAGAGCTCCCAGAGGCTTCGGTGCTACCTCTTTCTTTTTCTTTCCTTACTTCTACAGCCTATGTCTGCTTATGTCGTTCCCTTATATCATGCTTATCTCTTAGCCAAAAGGGGCCACTCAGTCTCAGAGATGAGAAAAGGGTGACAGAACATACCACTTTCTACTCGGATCTGCATTTAGTCCAGCTGTGTGCAGAACCGTGTAGACTCTGTGATCACAGCGATCACAGGTTCTCAGCCCTCGTCACATCTGCCGCACTGCCCGCCTGTGCAGTGTGAGATATGACATCACTTTGCGTGTCTACTGGACACCTTGCAACAATATATGGATTCCGAGACTTGGGTTTAAAATCGTTACTAATGAGGATTAAACTGAACACTGTGTGTTTTCTTTTCAACTCAAAAGTGACTGCTAATACCGTCTTTGGAATAGAGATCTACGGAAGCCAAGCTGCAGTAGTAACTTGAAGTTGGGAAAGAAAACTCACTCCAGGTAACCTACGCGGTAACACGAGATGATCGCCGTAGTTTTCCATTCATCCAAGGAATTCCTATAAAGACTAAACACTCAAGTCACCAGATGGAATCACACAACGAGACTTCAATGATTAGAACCCATGAAGATTTTTGCAGAGGCTAATGTATTTTGTTTCAAAAAGATGCCCCAATTTATAGCCTGTTTGTTCTTAAATTTCAGAAAATCCTAACACATTTGTTGATGTAAATTATTAAATAATTAGAGCTAACTTGACCATGTTTGCCATATACTAAGCACCGTCATATAGGAATAATCTAATTTACGGTTAATAAAACAGCTAATTCATGTTTTATGGATAACACATCCTGAGGCGAAGAGGTGTTGAGTGCTTGTAGTTAGGCACGTGGGTAAGTATAACCCACAGGCAGCAAGGGGGGGGCTGGGACTCACACCTGGGACTCTCTTGCGCTTTCAAGGGGGACGTATCACCTCCCCCATTTTCAGCCCATAGCAGATGGAAAGTAAATAAACGGAAGAGACAAGGGCGCTACATGCAGCGCACTGAAAACAGTGAAATGTCCGTGATAGCAATATTAAAACAAGAGGAAAAAATCAAATTAAAATCAGATGCAAGTCCTCAATATGAGAACTGTTGGGGGCCATTTAAGAAGGCAAGTAGCTTCAAACATCTCATAAGCCACTCAGGACAACACTATATCACAGCACAAGTCAATAACTAGATTTAACATGAGGATTATAAATTATCAAGACTCAAACTTCTGTTTTGTCTAAACTGTCTGGAAGACTCTATATAATGGCATTTTAGACTTGCTTCAACTAAAATGTTGAATTAAAACACTTTGAAACATTTTTACAGACCCTTTCAGAATTCTGAAAACTCAGACATTGACAATACTTCATTCCGTGAACAGCACGCTAATTGTTTTACAAGAAGCATTTCAAGTAACCTTCAACATAACTCTAGGAAAGAAGCATATCTTTAATTCACATTTTACAGGTCTAAAAGAAAGTGATGCTTGAGGAGCACACAATCCAGCAATCCCACGTCTGGGCATATATCCAGACAAAAGTACAATTCAGAAAGATGCCTGCACCCTTATGTTCACGGCAGCACTATTCCCAATAGCCAAGACATGGAAACAACATATAAACGGATAAAGAAGATGTGAGAGAATATATATAGTAGAATACTACTCAGCCATAAACAAGAATGAGATGACACCATTTGCAGCAATACGTATGGACCTAGGGAAGTAAGCGAAGTAAGTCAGAGAAAGACAAACGCCATAGCATATAACTTCTAGGTAGAATCTAAAACATGACACAAAGGAACCAATCTGTTCTTTGTGTCTGTATGTTTCAAAACAGAAACCTACTCACGGATGGAGAGAACAGACTTGTGGTTGCCAAGGGGGAGTGAGGATGGGGGAGGGCTGGACAGAGAGTTTGGGGTTAGCAGATGAAAACTGTTATATGTAGAATGGATAAACAGCAGAGTTCCACTGTATAGCACAGGGAACGATATTCAACATTCTGTGATAAGTCATAACAGAAGAGAACATTAAAAAAGTGTGTGCATGTGTGTGTGTGTGTGTAAACTCTGAATCCATTTGCTGTACAGTAGAAATTAACACAATATTGTAAATCAACTATACTTCAATAAAAGAGAAAAAAAGGAAGGAAGGAGGGAAGGAAGGAAGGGAGACTTAGAGACATTTAATAACTCACCCGAAGTCACAGGGTTAGTAGCAGTGAGCAGCCCAGCCAGGATATGAATCCAGAACCTGGAATTTGCTTTTAATAAATTAAATACACAGACTAGAACTGCTCATTAGGAAGGTGGCTGCGATAAATAGAATTCTAAGATGGATACTGATGATCCCTATCTCCTCTTCTTCCCGCTGTGGTAGATCCCCCACGCCCTGCCCCCAAGGGAGCTTCTAACCAATGGAATCTGGCAAAGGTGAAGTGATGTCACTTCAGTGGTTAGGTTACCAAAGACTGGTAGTTCCTTCTCGAGAGCAGACTCTACTTCCTGCTGGCTTTGAGGAAGCAAGCTGCCACACAGCAGAGGCTCCCCAGGCAATGAACTAAAGACCACATCTGACCAAACAGCAGAAAGGAACTGAGAACAAACCCCCACCCCCACCCCCCGCGCCACCCCAGCTCAACAACCTGTGAGAAACTGATTCCTATCAAGGATGACATGGGTTCAGAAGCAGATTCTTTCTTGGCCAGTCCTAGAGCTGACCACCAGCAGACACCTCAAGAGCTCAAAGCTTAAAACCTAATTACGCTGCCCCTGAATTCTTTACTCACAGCAAACTGCGAGATAATAAATGTGCATTGCATGAAGCTGCTAAGTTTGGGGATCATTTGTCAGGTGGCAACTGACAACACAGTGACATATTAATATTGGGGGCCCACACTTGTTAAAGGAAATTGGAGAACTTCTATTTTAAAAAGTGATTCAAACATATTTTAAGATAATTCCCAACTACAATTTGCTGCTAAATGATTTCTAGGAAAAGAGCAAACAGTGGTGCGATTGCAGAAGCAAAGAGGTTCGATGGATTGAAATAAATGAAATCTTTGGTTTACAGATGTCATCAAGTGCAAGGGTGTGAAGAACCAGGAAGAGCAGACCCAGGACTTCATGCAGATCTCTCTGCAGACCCAGAAGCGCAAAGATGCACCTTTGGAAGAGTGGAGTCTCTCTTTACGGTATTGTCCTACCTGAAAGTGAACTGTGCTAATTTTGGCACCAAGACAGTCATAAACATTTATTTTTTAAAGAGAGGGAAAAGTAAATCACCTACTTAAAAAATTAATGCTGTAGATGACTCAGAAAGCACAGCTGAAGCAACGGAAAGGAAGTGGAAGACAGATCGCTTCCAATGTCAGTGTCATTCTAGCCCTTTAATACTCCTTCTGTTCGCATGCACACACGCTGTCCCTGAACAAGACAATGGACAAAACAGCCAGGACAGGGAGATGGTTGTGCAAGAGAAAGATAAATGATTTTTCACATTTCCTACCTCTTTTATTTTCCCATGTATGTTAAGTTTCTCGTAACTGTCCACGGTCACTTTGAAACGCACATGACTGGTTATTTTTTTCTGCTTCATCCTCAAGCCACTTCTAACCTAGTTCAGGTTGCTAAAACTTTTCTCATTTGACATTTTGCTGTGTGGGAGTTGAGTTTTTGTTCACTGATCCAGATAATGTATAACTGAAAAGTTAGGTTTATCCTTATTACTACCACTTTCACCATCCCATCCTCTCCACCATTCGATTCCAACAGGGGCAGTAATTCCTGCAGCGAACTCCTGAATAGGGTCTTGGTCCCCACCTTCCTGGCTCGACCCTGGATATGGGGATGGCATCTTTGCTCTGCAAAATAAGTTCCTGGGTCCAGAGTGCCTGCTCCCTTAGTTTTCACATCTCCTCATTTATTATTTGAAAGCCAGACAAAAAGTCAAAGAGCTTAATCACTACAAATCCCAGTCTGTTAGGTGATGAGGATGAGTTCTGTCACGGCTCAGTGGGTTAAAACCCGACCAGTATCCAGGAGGAGGTAGGTTCGATCCCTGGCCTCTCTCAGTGGGTTAAGGATGAGCTGTGAGCTGTGGCATAGGACTCAGATGTGCCTCAGATCTGGTGTTGCTGTGGCTGTGGCTGGCAGCTGCAGCTCCGATTCCACCCCTAGCCTGGGAACTTCCATATGCCAAAGGTATGGCCTTAAAAAGAAAGAAAGAAAAAAAAAGGTACTTATTAGGTGATGATGAGCCTGTGGAAAACCTCAGCAGATGTCTAGCTAAAACCTGGTGGATCCTGAATACTTCCATCTAGGACTCTTTCACCTCAGCTTAGCTTTCTGCCCCAAATGCAGACCCTTCAAATAGACTCTGTGTCAAATACAATAAAGATGTGCCTGAAAATGAATATTGTATAATCAATGTATGTAAAATAAAACATCTTTCATAGCTCATATAAAGGAAGACCACAGTCAATCGTTTACCTCTAATATGAATAATCCCAGAATGATGATCGGCTGTGGTACTTGTCAGTGTGGGTTACTTGGTATAAAAATGTCCAGGCAATAAGCAGAGCAGCTGACCCTTTGTCCCAGGAAGAGGCTGAAGGTACCTCCCAGCTCTGCCCTACATCTGCTTATGTGGGACCTTGTTATTATTTTTTTCCCTTTGTATTTAAAAAAACAAATGATTGGGGGTTCCCGTTGTGGCTCAGTGGGTTACAAACCTGACTAGTAACCCACGGGGATATGGGTTCGACCCCTGGCCTCGCTCAGTGGGTTAAGGATCTGGCGTTGCCGTGAGCTGTGGTGCAGGTTGCAGACTCGGCTAGGATCCGGTGTTGCTGTGGCTGTGGCGAAGGCCGGCAGCTGCAGCTCCAATTAGACCCCTAGCCTGGGAACCTCCATATGCCGCAGGTGAAGCCCTAAACAAAAAACCAACAACAAATGATTGAGGCCAATGTTACCGCCAGTCTCTCTGGCTCTGCAACGTCACAGCTACAGCGACACCTGATCCTTTAACACACCGTGTTGGGCCAGGGATTGAACCTGCGTCCTGGCACTGCAGAGATGCTGCCAATCCCACTGCCCCACAGTGGGAACTCCATTAATTCTTCACTTAATATAAAAGCGATTCAAGTTAATCAGGGTATAAAGATAAAAGGAACACCTATGATGACACCCTAATACATAGGGACAATCTCTGTAAACATGTTGCTACGGGCTTTTTTAATTAAATGTAATCAAGTCTATGTTTTTTAATCACAGATGGGATCATGCTGCTGAGGGACTGGCTTTAAAACGTAATGTGTTGTGAAATCTTTCTGTATCGATGGATATATTTCTGTAACATTTTAATTGTTGTGAAATGGTCTATTACCCAAAACACCTTTGTTTTTAGATACTTTTCACTTTCGCAAACATTCACATACGCCAGGATTTTTCAGCCTCAATCCTGTGACCACTTTGGGCTGGATAAGTCTTCGTTTTGGGGAGCGGGATCTGTCCTGTGCGTTGTAGATGTGCCTCTACCCACTGGAGGCAGTCACTTCCCCTCCCCGGAGTTGTGACAACCAAAACTTTCTGCAGACACTGCCAAATACCCTCTGGGGGACAAAATCATTCCCAGCAGGCCACTCCTATAGACAAACAAGTGCATATGCAATGGATTATTTCCATGGAATATTTTCCCAGACTTAGACTTGCTGCACCAAAGGGCAGGACTTGGGGAGGGTCTGAACACAGATGGCCAAATGCCTGCTCTTGAAGACAGTCCCTGTCAACCCTCATGCCCCCCGCACAACAGTGAGATGGCCTGTTTCTCCTGTGCTCACCAGCATTGAACCATGCTGTTTCTTTCTTTCTGTTTTTAATCAATGCCAATTTGAAAATATCTTTTGTCCCCCCCTTTTTTTTTAGGGCAGCACCGGGGCATACGGAGGTTCCCAGGCAAAGGGTCCAATTGGAGCCACAGCTGCTGCCTACACTACAGCCACAGCAATGCCAGATCTGAGCCGCGTCTGCAACCTACACCACAGCTCATGGCAACGCCAGATCCTTAACCCATTGAGTGAGGCCAGGGATCGAACCCGCCTCCTCATGGATAATAGTCAGGTTCGTTAACCACTGAGCCACGATGGGAACTCCCAATCTGAGAATATCTCATCACTGTTTAAAATGCATTTGTTAAACAACCATTGAAGATAATAAACATTTTAAAGTAGGTTTTTGAATCATTTGTGTTTCCCTTTTCCTTGGGTGAATGGTTTTTTTATGTCCTTTCCCATTAAAAGATTTGCTTTCTTCGGTTTTCTAAGAGTTCCTTATAAATTAAGATACTGCCACTATCTTTTGCTGCAAATACTTTTTTCCCATATTCTTGTCTACCTTTATTTTCATTTGGTTATTTTTTAGGCCAAAGCTCCCTAATGTTATATATCTATATTATATATTGATATGAAACTATGTATATTAGAATTGCTTTTTTAAATTCTGATCTTGACGTCACGTTTATAAAATCTCTTCCCTCCTTAAAATTATTATAAATATTAAACTGTGTTTTCTTATGCTATTTTTAATCTTTTTTCCGCCGGAGTTTTTAATATATTTTAAGCAATCTGCATTTATTTGATTTTGCAGTAATGTATAAGGTGATTTTCAAATTATTTTGATGGTAAAGGAAGGGGTGTTTGACACCTGGGGAATGGGGTCCCCCCAGGCTGGCTTATCACTGTGTTTCACTCTGCCAGCTTTACCTGCCTCTTAGCTTCCCTAATTCTGTTTTGCTCTTTCTCCCATCATTATCATAATTTGACCATGAAATACATGTCAACAAAGCTCAATAGAGTGTAACGGGAGAAAAAGGGAAGAAAAGGAAGCCATTTTTGACTTATCTGTGAACTTGAAAACAGCAATCAGCTAGCTGTGAGTAAAAATTCAAAATGTAATATAAAGGGGTTGATTGAGATCGATTCTTGTTGGCTGAATGAAGCTTCATTCCCACTGAACGCTGTCCTTCACCCCTTTGAGATCTGTGGGGCATCTTCAGCGCACAAAGCTTGTCCACAGATGAACCTACTTACATCCTTGAAAGAGCCCCAGTGGAAATTCTCTTCATTCTGAATTGACTAATGAGAACAAAGTTCAGTGTCTCAGAACCAGCCCGCGGCAACTGGGTGACAGAGTAGATGGCAGAGAAAATCTCGGTCCCTTTGTCCGTCACCTCTGTTTCTAGCCCAAGAGCACAAAGCACCTAGCCAGGAAGGTTGGTGGCTGTTGCTGTGGAGAAAATAAATCTCCACATAAGGTTTGGCAGGAATGTAATTCGGCTTTCTGTTTGTCACAGGGAATTGATGTCTTCCGGAATCCGCGACTCTCCTTGGGATTAGTGTCTGAAGTCCCAGGGTCTCCTAGGAGGTTAGCAAGAATTTGAAACATTCTGCAAAAAATGTAAAGGAATGTAAAGCGCCCAGGTCTCAGAGCCTCACGGCTTTAGTCAATTTCCTCCTAATGGCCTCCTTGAACCCAGGCAAAGGCTTCTCTGGTTTCTCGTTACTTCACCAGCTCTTCGATGAATTTCTTAACCACAAAACTTGCCTTTAAAGAAAAAGGCGCACACTCTTTTAGGAAAGGATTCTGAAGCAGGAATAAGGCTCAGAATTGGAAATAACAAAGCAGCTATTGTTCATTTGTCCCCGATTTCTAAATCCACTTGCTGCTTTACTGTCTGAGGTTCATAGAAATACCATTTTAGATATTCTCTGTAGGCACTACTGTTGCATAAAGGTACCCGTCCCACCGCTAACATTGTCCTCCAGCAAAGAATACTTCAAAACATCCATGTTTACGCTCCTGCTCAAACTACTGACCCTAATTCTTCAGAGACAATTTAAAAATTAGACGGGCAGGAAGTTTTTAATCACTTTGTAAAAATGTTCCCTTTCTTATTAGTGGTCCATCAAAGTTATATCTCGTATTAGATGATGCTCAAGAATACACTGAGTTCATTAAAACATGTAAGAATGAGGCGAAAAGTAGACTGGAAACTGATCTCTTAAGGACTTCAGTTATACATTTTACAAGTGGCCATTGACAAGTCATTAAAAATGACCCACTTCACATAACACCTTTATTGCCAGGGCACAGCGGGGCGGGGTATGGGGGGGAGGCCTTCAAAGCCCTTGTTTCTCCTGGTTAAGAGCAGCACAGCTAGTAAAACTAGGGTCATGCGCCTTTACGTTCTCTGCATCCACTGTTCACACTCTAAGAATGGTCCATCTGTCTCAACACTTAGTGAGTTCAAGACTTCTCTTGTGATTTAAACTGCACGGCTCTGGCATGAGCCAAAGCAAGATAAAGCTCTTAGGACTCAACACCCCAACCCACATCTGTCTTTTTCTTGGTGGAGGAGGATGGTGGACTGAGAGCTGTTTGGTTCAATGAGTATGAGAAGTAATACCAAGATCCCCTTTCCATTATTTTTAACTCTTTGCCATGGATATTTTGGCCATCTAGAAGCATCGTTACTGATTAGATTAAATATTTCCAAGCAGGTAGCAGTAGACTGTGGAAATAAAGAAAAGAAAGAGGGTAATTTGCTTTCAGCTAATACTTAAATGCTTACAAGGAGGGGAAGAAGTAAGACTGAAAATGCAGGAGTTCCCACTGTGGCTCAGAGGGTTACGAACCCAGCTAGTATCCATGAGGATGTGGGTTCAATCCCTGCCCTCGCTCAGTGGGTCGGGGATCTGGCGTTGCCATGAGCTGTGGTATAGGTCACAGATGCGGCTCTAATTCTGCATTGCTGTGACTGTGGGCGCAGGCCAGCAGCTCCAGTTCTGATTCAACCCCTAACCTGGGAACATCAGTATGTCACAGGTGCGGCCCTAAAAAGCAAAAAAGAAAAAAGAAAAAAAAAGGAAAATGCATAGGTATACTATCATAAAACTAAACTATTCCTTGTTACATGAAGGGAAAAAGAAATACAGAAAATAAAATATATGCAGGGTTTTTTTGGGAAAGGATTGCTCTTTTCTTGCTTCTCCATGTAAGAAGTTGTGAAATGGTATGTACGAAGCTTACATTTTTCAAGTGAAATACATTTGGGTGAAATATTTGAAAACATCATCCAGACTTAGTGGAGAAAAAAATCTGAGCCAGGTCCTGGGAAAATCTTTTAAGATTTCAGAAACATGTACATCAGTGACTAGATTGGAACGGCTTCATGACTAATTCTGGAACTGTGAAAATTCTCGGTATACCTGGAAATACCAACTTATTTATTCTAAGCCAAATTCTCATTAACGAGATGCTTTGAATGCAACCCGCTAGCAAGGGAGTCTGGAAGCTGACTGTTCACCTCTTTTTTCTCTCTCACTCACGCACCGTCCACTATTGTGGAAAACCAGAATGTAGTTGATTCAACAGATGCAAAAAGTATTTTCTGGCCCAGGCACTGGAATGCAACAGACTTCTTCCGTGCCAGACTTTCTCAGTTTACTCCAGTAGTTGTCTTCAAAACAACCTGTGAACTAGTCATCACGTTTTATACACTGGTTGATAACATATGTCTGGCTAGTTCTTATTGGCTAAGAATGCGTATTGGCCAGAGACTATTATACAGTTATTTCCAGATACCATGGAAAGCATTCACCTTGATGGAGGAAGGAAGGTAAGGGGCCAAGCATATTTTTCCTGAATGCCCTTTAAAAAATTGTCTTTGGTTAAATCACCAAACTGAAGCTTCCTAAGCCTGGTTGCCCAGGTAAAGTATAGCTATTTGCTAACCGCTTTATGCTTGCGGGTGTGCAGAAACTGCCTTCCCAACTGATAGGTAGATGGTGTGATTTTTATTTGTCAGGGAGAGAGAGCAAGAGAGGGACTCACACACGTACACACGGCCAGCAGAGCCAGCCAGCCCCTTGGAAATCCATCTTGAATGCCTGTCTGATCACTCATATTTTCAGTACCTCCGTACTTATTCTTCATTTAGACGTGTTCCTGGATGAGTTCTACTGTTATTTCTCAATCACATTGTTTTCTCCGCCAGTGTGCTCTGGACCACTTTTACCTCCTAAATGACAAAAATTAAATTCCTCCTAAGCTGAGCCTTTCCTAAGATGTACAGAATTTGTATTTACAAACTTGTTTTCAGCCAATAGTCTGGTATGAAAATCTGAGGAGCGTTATGGAGTTTTGGAAAATGTTTCAGCAATTCAGAAATCTTGAGCAACAGGGGCAGATGGGATTTCCTAAACAGAAACAAATTCCAGCCATTCCCCTTAATTTTCCCAACACAGAAATTGTAGCTATAAATTGTGTTAATCAGTCCCCCTATCATTTCCTAATCTACATCTAAAAGTCACATACTTTGGCCCTTGGAGTGAGCAAAGATTTTCTTAATCACAGGAACTGAGATGTACTTGAAAACAACGTGATAATCTTGTGGGTAAGGGTTGAAAAAGCCAAGGATTTGATGCTTCCCAGAATCACTAATACAACCAATTAAAGTCTAGACAACAAGGAAAAATAAAGCTAAGACTATTTTTAGTTAATATTGTGTATGTTTGTGCACACGTATTTATTTCACAGTCGCTGAAGGATAGTGGTGATGCAGATGCAACCAGGAGACTCATTTAATTTGATTTCATTTGTAGGACTGCATGATTTTCTCACTGATGGTAAAAGTTACAGTAACGGTAGAGATACAAAGAGTGTTGGTGGGCCAGTGACTGTCTTGTGAAATCAAATTATTCTTTTTTTTCTGTATCCAAATGGGTTGAAATATGTCACATCGTTTATACTGAACTCATCACCCCAAGGGAAGGCCAGCTCCCTCCAGCCACCACCACTGTGGTCTCCTTGCTGCTAAACTCCTGTACACCAACTTTTTAGAATCTTTCACCACTTGTTCAAGACTACCGAATAGATCCAAATTTCTGTTCTCATTAAAGTCTACTGTTAACACTTCCCCAACTGCAGAGACAATGCGTATTACAAATATGCTCTTATTCAAACAAGCTATTACAGCCACTGGGCATGAAGCCGTTACCCAAAGTTAATGCTGGGAGTGGGTCAGAGAAATCAGCAATGCAGTCATTCTCAAAATGTGCTGCTTGGACCAGTAGCATCAGCATTACCTGGAACCATGTTAGAAAGGCAGCCTTTCTCAGACCTCCGCCCACATCCCAGCCCTGCTGGATCTGGAGGTGAAGCCCAGTGATTTAAATTTACTTTTTTTCTTTTTTAAAAGATTTTTATTTTTCCTATTATAGTTGATTTACAATGTCCCGTCAATTTCTTCTGTACAGCAAAGTGACCTAGTTTTATATGTGTGTGTGTGTGTGCGCACACAATACATACACATTCTTTCTCTCACATTATCCTCCAATACGTTCCATCGCACGTGACTGGATATTGTTCCCTGTGCTACACAGTAGGATCTCATGGCTCCAGTGACTTAAGTTTAACAAGCCCTCTAGTTGACTCTATTACACATTCAGGTTTGAGAACCACTGAACTCATCTGACCTATTCATTCCGACGACCGTGGACTTTAAATGACTGGTCCATGGCCTCACATCTAGTTGGTGGTGAAGTCAAGGCTGGAAGGCACAGCCTTTGTCCACCGCAGGGCTGCTTGTGTCCCTGAACAGCATGCTTGTTCATCACGCCATAGTTTACTGACCCCGTCCCAAACCAACAAATCCAAGCCAGTAAATATAAATCTTGTATAAATGTGAATCTTGGAGGCAGTGAGGATTGAAGGCTGTTGCCCTAAAGGCATGTAGCATAGCTCGATCCCACTACTTTTCCTCTCCCTGTAGATGGCTAAATTTTCTAGAAAACAATAAACATAACAACTTGATCAAAGCACATGACTACATCTGGTTAATAGTGTTTAATAATAACACAAGTAATGTGTTTGTGCTAATTAAAGCTCCAAAGAGAGGAAAGCAATACAGCCAAGATCGATGGGTTCCACTCTTAGAACAAAGGCCATGAGGATGTCTGGCCAAAGCTCTGTATCTGCAGATTTTTAAAAATCATATAGAGTTTTGACAGTAATGAGGGCTTTTTTAAAACTTGTTTTCGGAGTGCACTTTAGAGCTTTTGATGGACGCCTACAGACTAGGAAGAAAGCAAGCCAGTTGCGATCAGTCGCTCTGCAAAGTCACAAATACTAACATTAAAAACGTGGATCATCTAAAGTTGAGGTCAGTCATTCCCCTTGGTCATCCTTGAGCTTGTTCAGACAGCTGATTATTCACTTGCCAAAATAAACTCTCCAATAAACAAACCGTCTGCTGAAAGAACAAAGTGGGGGACATTCAAGTGCTTAGTGAATTCATCAGTCACAAACATTAGAGGGAGGAAAAAGAAAGATGGAGAGAGAGTGTCGTAGAGAGCGTGTGTCTGGCAGGGTGTCCAGCCCACGCCTGCTCCTCACATCCCAGCCCCTGGTGCAAGCAGCAGTCAGCCCCTGAGTCCACTGCTGAACAGCCAAGACCTACTAGAACTGCAGTGACAGAATTGTTCAAAGTCTTATCACAACAGAAACAACTTTGCCCTAAAATCAACATTTTGCTGGGGAAAAAGATTGGTTAAACTGAAGACAAATCCCCTGGACACATCACTCTGAAACAAGAATGAGTGACGGTAGTGAAAGTACAGTGGTCCCTGGAGAAGTTTACAGTTCCCCCAGAACTTTCTAGAAGGATAATTTATAGTTGATGAATTTAAGACGTGACTGTAAAAAAAGGATTGGGAGACTGAGGTTGGGATTGAATTTATACAAGTCTCTATAAATATACATCTAGTTCCTAAAATGGAGTAGTAAAAAGTACAGTAAGTAAACAATACACTGAATTTTGATACATAATAAATTAGCAACCGTGACATAATACCATTAAATTTCATTGGCCGTTCCTTGATTCATGTATTTTTAAAGATCTTCTCCTACAGGTTCAATGAGATGTTTGCAAATGCCTCTGTTGCACGTTGAGATTCATTTTTCCAGACCTCCCTTCTCCATTTTAAAAAAGCCTTACTGAAGTGCAGTTGATTTACAACGTTGTGATCATTCCTGCTGTACAACAAAGTGGTAGGTTATCACAGAATACTGGGTAGAGTTTCCCAGGCTTTTTTTAAATCCAGGATCCTAATCCTTTGAAACTCTCAATTTTCACATCCTGTTACCTGCCTTGTACTTGTGGGTTGGAGAAACCCCAAGGTCTGATATTAAAATAAAATAATACCCTCTGGGAAACTCAGCTCCGTCGATTATTTCTCACACTAGGTTTCCTTTACCTGACATCTTCTGTCCATGAAAAGTTCATGACAAAGCACAGGGCAACAGTCCATCGAGCTCAGCTCCTCCTGTTGTAACACACGCCTCTGGAGAATACATCCGAGGGACACGCCTCCTTTCATCTTGTGCAAGACTGTATTTTAGATGCATTTTCCATGTGGTCGCCTTGCTAACGGTGAGCACCAGAAGTTAAGTGCTGAAGCTCTACCAGCAATAAACTCCAAATATTAAAATTTTTGCACGAGGAACTCACTCTTTGCCCACCAACCCGATACGGACCAGTGAGGGTATATTACTTTACCTGTTTCTCCATTCTGTGAGATGATATTAAATGAGGGTGAAACTGGGGATTTTCAGCTCTGCCTTATTTTTACTCTGTGGATTATCCATTTTTAATCTATTGCCTCTGAGCAGCTAACTCCTGGATTGTCTCCCGCTGCTGGGTAATTCTTATGCACCAGGGAGTACATTCTTACTTAAATATTAATTTTGCACACAAAAACACAACTTCATATCTAAACCCAGAACAAAAATAATAAGAGCAAATGCTCCAAACACCATATAGGAATGAATTTCTCTCTCTTTTTTCAGGCCACAGCTGTGGCCATGGAAGTTCCCGGATTACAGGTCAAAGCAGAGCTGCTGCTGGGGCCTACGCCACAGCTACGGCAACACAGAATCTGAACCACATCTGTGACCTATGCCTCAGCTTGCAGCAACACTGGATCCTTAACCCACTAAGCGAGGCCAGGGATCAAACCCACATCCTCAGAGAGACAGCACTGAATTCTTCAACCTGCTAAGCCACAACGCGAACTCCAGGAAAGCATTTTTAAGATAAGCCACTGTCAGAGTTCCCATGTGGCTCAGCGGATCGAGGATCTGGCGTTGTCACTGCTGAGGCTCAGATTGCTGCGGTGGTGCAGGTTTGATCGCAGGCCTGGGAACTTCCTCCTGACAATGGCCAAGGAACACTTAGTGCAACGGGGGAGAAACATGGAAACCATTAGCCGTCACAGTATGTTGTAAATGTCAAAGAGCAGGTATAACTAAGAGCTTCATCTGCCCAGAGGAAGAAGGACCAGGGAGAGGTGACTATGGCAGAGGAGTGAAAAGGACTCTGAAACCATTGTGCTGGAACTCAAATCTGAGCTTAGCCCAATTACCGACGGTGTGACTCTGGGCGAGCCTGTAACCTCTGTGTTGCCACTTCCTCATCTAAGAAATAAAATGATAATTGCATCTACCTCGTGGAGTTGTTACAGACATTACAGTTAAACCGTGAAAAGCACATACAATGGTTTTCGAAAACAGTGAAGATCATATAAGTTTCAAATATGATAATTAGCAGGTCCCATTATCCGTGCTAAAAAGCAAAGATCTGATGCTTTTTTAGCCATAAAATAAGTAGATGGGACCTGCTGCATATACTCCACCAGAGAGTAGTCTGTCAGCTGGCCCTCTGTGGCTGTAAGAGAGGCTGAGAATTTGAATATTTCACTTTCTAGCTTTTATGGTGGAGGACAGCAAAAAGAACTGTTGCTGAAGTGTTGCTGAGGCCAGACCTTGGGTGGCAGGATTTTCTCCTTAGTGTATAGATTTTCTAAAAACCAGTCAACTTTAGAATAAGGAACAAAGATGAAGCAAAAACAAGCCCAGTGCATTAACATGTTTGCATTTTCAAATAATTTGCATGTATTTGCTACTTTATATATTTATCAAATTTAAGATTGGGTGATTTATCCAGGTTTCTTCTTTTAATTATAAACTTACAAAAAAAACTTAGAAGAAAAATTTCCTAGTTTCTAAAATAATACTGTAATGTGTATAAGAGCTTGAGGGTCACCATGCTTACAAATTCAGTTTATTATATTTATGTAAATTTTTCCAGAACTTGGGACTGTTTGGCTTGTTAGACCTTTGAAAAGCTTAAAAATAGAAATGAATATGTTAAATTTATGAATACTATTTAAATATTTAATGAAATTTAATTAACGAAGTTGTGAAGGTCCCCTTGAAAATGATTGCTAAACTCTACCAGATTTATATACAGAATAATGAGTTTAACTTAAATGCATAAGAAAAAGTAGGCTTTGGAATCAGCAACTTTAAAACTTTGAATATTAATTTGACTCAACAAAAAGAGTTTCAAATTATCTTTTCTTTGGATGAAACATCTAGAAAGACACCAAATCTTACACTGAAAACAACTAGTAGGAAACGAGTCGACTTAATATCATCAAATCAGGAGTTAACTTATGGCACAGAGGGTTAAGGATCCAGCATTGTCGCTGCAGTGGCTCTGGTTGCTGCTGTGGCGTGGGTTCAGTCCCTGGCCCTGGAACTTCCTCATGCTGTGGGCCTGGCCAAAAAAATTCACCAAAGCAAATTCTAAGGTCTACTACGAACCATTGTGCTTAGCTTTGTTCTACTCTGGCTTTACCAATATTATCCCATAAAACTTTCTCAGCAGTCTCCAGTGACCTCTTGTTAATAAACCTAATACTTGCAATCTCCCACCTTCCTGAAAGTTACCACAGTAGTGGATATACCTACGCGTGTCCTTCTCTGAACATGACCTCGTCCATCGGAAAAATGAAGGTTCCTATTATGATCCTTCTGGACCATCATTCACCATGCAAAAAATAAATCTCACTATCCCTACGATCATCTCGTATCAGACCCTTTCTAGAAGATTCCGACATTTATTATCCTTGGATATTTCTTAGAGTCATTTAGCCCCTGTTCCCAAATCCATGTAACTGTCCCTTAAATAGCTGTGGAATGCAAAGCTGCTGTTTTTCCATCACTTTCCAAACACAGCATCCCAAATTTCTAGTTGACACCTCAGACTTGCTTTGTAAGCATCCTTCTCTCAACGTATTTCCTCTCCAGGATCACTGTCACTTTTATCTCTCCAGTTGCTAAGCTTAAAGCCTCCAACACACCTGCTTCCACTGCATGCTTTACTCCTTACACGCAGGTAGCTCAGTGAGTCCTACTGAGATTCCAGTTTATTCTCCAATAGCCTGATTCAACCTTCTAAAACCGTCTCCACCACTCCCGCCTCATTCAGTTAATCATGAAGGCCATTTTCAATATGAATCTCCTGAAGCGTTCCTAAGACATGATGAAAAGACAGGACCAAAAAAAAAAAAAAGACCTTCAAAGATTTCATCCTGCCTCCTAGAGTACCATCAGGATGCCAGGCCTCCACGGTGGCTGTGACCTCCCATCCACAGTCCACATGCATTCTGTCTTTCCTTTCCACATCCATCAACTTTACTCAAGCTTCAAGACCTATATTAAATGCTCTTCCTGAATATTTCTCACATGCCTCCGGTTGTCAAATCTCTTTCCTGAACTCCCCAAACACATCATGGAGCCTTCTTTTATGGTTTTTGTATCTGTATTATATATAATATATACGTTATACATTATTACACTATATGTCTATGCTATTCACTTTACCACTTTACTGCAGTGGTCTGGAACCGAACCTGCAACACGTGCCTGTGATTGTCCTGTCTGAAACTCTTTTAGTAAATAGGAGAGTTAATCCGAAATCACCTAATCCCCAAAGAGAGAAAAGTTCAGAATGTGTAAAGCTCCTTCACCCTTTCTGGATTAAAGTCTAAGGGCCACACCATTGTTCTTGCTGGCATTTTGTTTTCTGAATTTGACACTGGGAAGCTGAAGGAGGAACTGGCACCTGAGAGTGAATCCTTTTTGACACTAAGTTGTGGTTCCAAAATGCAAGTACTGCAGTTTAGACAAAATGGAGTTTCTATAGATTGTGATCTTAAAATATACAAACCCTTCACCAAAATTCTGACCTTCAGCTCAAGTATCTTTAAAATGGAGTTGTCTAAATTGGCCTTACACATGGCTCTGCAAATTAATAAATGCAGGAGTCCTGCATCTGACATGTGGGGATTTCTTACTTTTACCTAAAAAAATAAAACACTACATGGATAAGCAATGAGGTCCTACTGTACAACTCAGGGAACTATATCCAATCTCTTGGGATAGAACATATGGATATGAGAAAAGGAATGTATATATTTGTATGACTGGGTCACTATGCTGTACAGCTGAAATCGAGACAGCTCTGTAAACCAACTATACACTAAGAAAAAAATTAAAAAGTAAAACACTGTAGGGTAAATGAAAATATGAATAAAAGAGACAAGAATAAATATTAAAGACTTCATATTTAATTACTGAAAATAGTTCAATTGCTATTGGGTTGTCTAGTTCACTGACTAATAAAAATTATAGAACACCAGTACTCCTTTTGTGTTAAAAATAGTTCAATTGCTATTGGGTTATCTAGTTCACTGACTAATAAAAATTATAGAACACCAGTACTCCGTTTGTATAAATCCAGCTTCTCCTTCTCTTGTTCCTATTTTGTTTGCTGGTTGTTGGTTGGTTGGTTGGTTTAAGAAACACGGTGATCCTTAAATCCTAAAAGAAAAGCTAACTCTTGACATGCCCAGATTATAAAGAACAGTAATCTGAAGAAAGAAAGTATTTCAGACATGAATAAATAAACACATCTGTGGAATTAACGTAAGAATTATTTGGTCAAGTTTGCCAGAACCAACTTTCAAATATTGAATTTTATATCTGGGGGAAAATGTTAAAAGTATGGAAAACAAACATACCATGGGCAAAAGCTCTCATAAGATTCACCAGGGGGAAGTGGAACAAGAAAACCTGTCCATCTGTTCATACCTTATTTTTTTCATAGCGTTTGGAAACGTGCTGGACAGAGATAACTTTGTTCGGTCCCGAAGTGCAACTTGACATGATTGTTATTTCTGGCGCCCAGTGCAGCACGCAGGACCTGTGAAGTGTGGGGAGCCGGCCAGGAAAAGGCAGCTGCCGGTGGCTGCAAGGGGGTCAGAGCCACGGATCAGCTAGCTCTCCCTCCGTCCTCTAAGCGCAAGCAGGAATGCAATCCATCAGGCAGGTCCATCACCTGGCCTTACCAACAGCAGACTCTCAGGATGAAGAGGGCATGCTGTGTTCTGTGACTTACCACACGTCACCAAGATGATTCAACAGGAGATCTTCTTCTCCTTTTTTTTTTGTTTTTTTTTTGTTTGTTTGTTTTAGGTCTGCACTCACAGCACATGGGCGTTCTCAGGTTAGGGGTCAAATGGGAGCTGCAGCTGACAGCCTACACCACAGTCATAGCAACATGGGATCCAAGCTGCATCTGCAATCTATACCAGAGCTCACGGCAATGCCAGATCCTTAAACCCACTGAGTGAGGCCAGGGATTGAACCCGCATCCTCGTGGATACCGGTCAGACTCATTTCTGTTGCGCCACAATGGGAACTCCCTCAAGAGGAGAACTTGCTCTGCACTGACTTAGCTTGGTCATCTGTGTCCTCGGCTCATTAATTTTTTCACCCAGAAGCCTATTTTCTTTTTTCCTTTTTTTCCATCTAAGACCCTTCTTCTTCCCTGCCCAGGACCTCCTGGAGTATTTTGCTTTCCTTTTCAGCCACTTTCTCTCTTGCAAACAAGAATGGACGTATTAGCAGGCTGACTCTCTGGGGTGTCTTAAAAAACACGCTTCTACCACCACCCCTTCCCAGCCACACTGTTAATGAGATGCTCCCAACATCAGTACCAAGACAGCTAAGTAACCTGGCTTAAATACAGCCTCTTAACCCCATCGCAACAACCGGTATGAGGTTTCCACCTCCAGAGTGTTTTTGGGACAATCAATTCTGATGTCACTAAAATGGTATGGAGGTTAGGTTTGTTACTAGATCATCCTAATAAATACTGTTTTATAAGTGATGCAGTATTATGGAGAAATTCAAGTCTATCATTCACAACAGGCACCAGAAACCCGTCCCACTAGGTCACACACCTAATTTATGTAAACGGAAACATCAACTCTAGAAATAGCTTCTCCAAAATAGAACAAAACTTATTTTTGCAATAGGAATATCAGCAGGCTTCATGGAGTAACTATTTCTACATTCTGTTCCTAAAACCAAACTAAAGTAACCCTCTCTTGTTATCGAGCAGTTAGAAAATCTCAGTGGCTCTATGTTTATAAGAATTCTAGGCCTCTAAATAAAAAACCACGTTTTGAATTTTTATCTTACATATTTTTGATGTATTTAGTAAACACTTCCATATGATCTTGAGATGCCTTGAAGGAATTTTTATAATTCAAAAAAAAAAACAAAGAAAAGAAAAGCAAACCACTCAAAAAACCAGGAACCATGAAAAATGAGGCAGAGCAATAATAAAAAGCCACAATGTGATTAATATCAGGACAGCTTAAAATCCTATGCAAGTTTTACAAACAGCCCGCACATTTGGTTCCAAAGTAGCTGGCAATCAAAGAAAACAGGCAAATAAGATCAGGTCAAAGAGTCACAGCATCTATGCAAAAGAAAAAGAAACCAAAGTTTGAGAGACATTTCTTGCAAATTTCTCTGCCCTCTGAAAATACAGACTATATGAAAAAGGAAGAACGTCTTCAGATTTTATTCTATTTTGACATCTGGTGTTTCAAGAAAATTCTATAGCTTTCTGGCCACAGAACTTGTTAACCTGATAATGGGACACTAGCGGTCTGCATGCTTTGCAGTTGTTTTGTGAGGCATGTGCTTGTTTGTTATGGAAACCCTGCTTCCATTCCTCTGTAATCACATACCATACGGTGGCACTGCACGTGGCTAAGAACGTGGAATCTGGAACTCGCATGTCTAACTCTTAGTGTGAACGGGCTCACCTGCTTCACTTCCTCGGACATCATTTTGCTCATTTGTAAATGACGACAATACTAGTACCAACCTTTTAGGTTTGTTGTGGGAATCAAATTAAATTACTTACGATACTGCCTGGAGAAGACTAAGCACTAAAAATGTTGGTTATGACTAAAACTGTCATTACTATTTACGATTAATGTTTAAGTCTGTGTGCCACATGTAACCATTTATTACTACTTAACTATTAATGTTTATGTTCATATAGAACCATGTTCAAGCATAGTGCTACGTCTGCCTTAAAGAAAAGATAAATATCATTACTAATAGATTATGCAACAGTTTTTCCCAAATGAAATGTGTGTGTGAACTTCTACTGAATCAATTTAGTGTTGGTTTGGAATCGTGGTATTTTTTTCTTTCTTCCTTATAAGGGTGTCACAGTCAAGGAAATAAGCTAATAACAGATATTTTACATGTCATTACTTGGGACATTAGGCATTTAAAAAAGCCATCATCAAGTTGAGGGGCCTCCGGGAAACAGTGTCATTGACAGACCGTTGGAAATCACTCAGCCATGCACAAGGATTCTGCTGGTGTTAAAAGAAAAAGGGAACACTAAATTATCCAGAACAATGAATTCAGAAACCTAAAAATAAAATTTCACAAATTGACACCAAGTTTCTGCAGCCCTGGCTGAGATGGAAGTAGTCTATCAAGAAACCGACACAAAATTTTAGTCATCCTTCTTGGCTGCTTATGTCCAGTGGAGAAAAAATTCTATAATTCTATATGTTCTATTTCTCATTTCATTGCATCTCTATCATGCATTAACTCTATAGAGGTGACCTTCCTCGTGTCACTAAATTAGGTCCGTACACATATCAAATACCGCAGTCCTCTCTGACACTAATAAATCACTCCTTATCCAATCCTCAATTCTACAGCATTGAGTGAGTCAGATGATGTAAAAGTCAAGTCATTTGGCTGTTTCAGGGATTCATGAAATGCCTGATGTATGTCGTATTGGAAAAGGGTCCGATACGAAAAGCCAGCAGAACTTTGTTTCTACCTGAGCTTTGCCACCCATGCGTTTGTGGCTTTGACCTAGACATTTAAAACTTTTAGCCTCAATGCACTTAACTCTAAAATGCAAAAAATAATTACCATTAGTTCAAAGACACATTGTGAGGATATGTTCATAAAAGACTTTGAAAATTGTAAAATATACAGAAGTAGAACTAGAGTTCACGATCTCACCCTCACTTGGTTACATTCATAGATATGATCCCAGCAGTTTAGGTAAGGTTCATCTCACAGGACAGTGATTACAAATTAGAATCCAGTTTTAAAACTTAAATGGCAGGATATAATTGGTCTAGGCTTTCTTCACGGAGTACTTCTTTTTCATGGCCATGTCTTCTTAAGATACTAAATTACACATCAAAAGCTTGCTTTGTGAGCACAGAATTCGAGGAAAAATAGCAAAGAGCTTTTCCAGAAGTTAAGGGCAAAACATTGGAGTCAAATGGCCTGAATTTAGAATCCTAGTCCACCATCATTTCTCTATGCTTGTTAATTTCTCCAAGTCTATTTCTTTATCTGCAAAGATTAAGGTAATGATGAAATTAGTACAAAAGAAGTGAAGCTTAGGTGAGATAATATGCATGCCACACTTAGTGGAGTTTCTGGCATACACTAAGTGCTCAAAGAACGGTTGTCTCATTATCTATTAGCAGGGGATCAATATCTCATGTTATTGAATGAAGAATGAACTTCTTCCATGTGAGAAATATTTACCTTTTCATTGGAGCATATAGTTTAAGAAAAGACACAATATAGAATGGAGATAGGGGAGTTCCCTTCGTGGCTCAGTGGTTAACGAATCCGACTAAGAACCATGAGGTTGCGGGTTTGATCCCTGGCCTTGCTCAGTGGGTTAAGGATCCAGCGTTGCCATGAGCTGTGGTGAAGGTTGCAGATGCGGCTCGGATCCCGCGTTGCTGTGGCTGTGGTGAAGGCCGGCGGCTACAGCTCCTGTTAGACCCCTAGCCTGGGAACCTCCATATGCCACGGGTGTGGCTCTACATAAAGACAAAAAGAAAAAAAAACAAAAGAAAAAGAATGGAGATAGGAAAACCAGGTGGAAGAATAATCTACCATCTACAGATTGGTCAAATTATTTATGGGTTAAGTGGAAGATAAATATTATGTCACCATTTCCTTAGCTGTGCTTGAAGTTTTATTAAAAATATTTTTTTTTAAAAATCCTTCCAAAGTTGATCAAGAAAAAAGATAAAAGTCTCAAACAAAAACATATATTATGAAAAAGGGATGAGATAAATGAAAACAACAAATAAAGTAGTTATAAAATAAATTTTAAAACTTAGATGAAACGGATAAAATACTAGAAAATGTAAATAAAATGACTGAAGAAAATATAGAAAGTATAAAGAGTCCTAGCATAAACTATTAGAATGTGTTTTACTGAGAAGAGTCAGCAAATTACAGTCATTAGGCTGGCTGCCTATAGTTGTAAATAAAGTTTTATTAAAACACAGCCAAGCCTATTTGTTCACATATTATAGATGGCTGCTTTCATACTACAACAGTAGAGCTGAGTAGATGTGATAGAGATTGTATGGCCCACAAGCTGAAAACATTTATCATCCAACTCTTTTGTTTGCCATCCTCTGCTTTTTGAAGTCAAGCTCACTTATGAATATATACACAAAAGGGACATTAAATGAAAAAATGATTATAAATAGCTAGAGTAAAACACATCCATTAAAATCCAATATCCAAAATGATTTTTTTAAATGTTGGCAAACTGGGAATGGAGAGATATTTCCTTAGCCTAATAAAATCCATTATATAATGCCTACAGCAATCATTAAACTTAATGGTGAAATATAGAAAAGAATTCCTTTTAGGAATAAGAAAAAACATGATGAGGCTTACTATTATAAATTCAATTTAACGTTGGATGTTCTGGCTAGCATAATAAGACCAAAAATAAACAAACAGTAAAAGGATTGGAAAGGAAGAAATCAAAATGTCATTAATCTCCAAGTTCTATTATTATCCATAGTAAAAAGCCCCAAAAATCTCAGATAAATTACTGGGTCTAATAAAAGGGTTTAGAAAAATAACTGTAAATAAGATGGATTTTCATAAAACAAAATTTCATTTCCATACATCAGCAAGTTTATAAATGTAATGTTGGAAAAGGAACGTTAGGGCAGCAAAAAAGAGCTAATTCAAAACATGTACGTACTCTGATTCCCTTTATATGAAAATCGAGAACAGGTAAAACTAACCGATAGTGACAGAAAGTGAATCAGTGTTTCCTGGGGCTTGGAAGGAAAGGAGGATTTCACTAAAATGAGGCAATAAGGGACACTGTGGGATGACAGGAATGTTCTACGTCCTGATTGTGGAGCTGGTCACGTGCAAGTTTATTTACATCTGTCAAAATTCTTCAAAAGGTGTATATATAGTTCTTCATATAGCTTAACATACACAGTGCATTTCATCATATATAAATTATACCTCAATTAAGGTGACTTAAAAAGAAAAAAGGAAGCTAAAAAAAAACTACATCAGCAACCAAAAAATAAGGTACTTAAGAATAAACCTTTTTTTTAAAGTTTTAAATATTTAAGACATGAAGAGACCTACAATGGACAGATATTCTGTTCTCAACAAACTGACCTAAGAGTCAATGCAATTTCAGCCCAAATTTTTGTGAAATTCACAAAATAATTATAAAGTATACATAGAAAAAGAAAGTACCAAGACAGCCCTCAATAAGAAGACCTAAGATATTCCTGAAGAAAACTGTGAAAGGATTGCCCTCCCTGACATCAAATTGAATTTAAAATTCAGTTTTAATCAAACTGAATCAACATTCAACCAAATCAAAATCAAAAATCAAAATTAATAAAATTGAATTAAAAGTTGAATTTAAAACTCAAATTCAACTGAACTATTTAACACGGTATTGTTTCAGAGCAGAAATAAACAAATAGGACGGTAGAATAGAAGGTAAACCGACAAATGACCCACATAGACTACTCAGTCAGTGGTGTTGAGCAATACTATACTGCAGCTGGTTTGAACAATCTCATAAGCTTACTGTAATTTTTTTTTTTAAATTTTACAAGCTGTTTGATAATATGGCCGTTGTTAAAAAGTAAATTGCATAAACTTACAATTATGAAAATTTTACTAATAACAAAAGAAATATTTAAAATTCATCGCTTGTTAATAATTTTACTACATTTACTAAACCCTGTGTTCTTGAGGCCATTCATGTTTGATCTGTGTGATGGAAACACTATGTAATATGGACTACTGCATGTCTTTTCCTAACCCTGTTCATCAACGCCATGTCAGTAGCTTGAATTTGGCATCTGTGGGAAATTTTCAATGCCACAAATCAGGGCTTGATTTATTGTTTTGTGTAGTCCATTCTTAAGAGCATGATAAAAATGTTAATAATGCAGATTAAACTTAAGAGAATGTCATGTCCATACAGACGGCCAATAGGCCTATGAAAAGATGCTCAACATTGCTAATTATTAGAGAGATGCAAATCAAAACTACAATGAGGTATCACCTCACACTGCTCATAATGGCCATCATTAAAAAGTTCTACAAATAACAAATTCTGGAGAGGGTGTGGAGAAAAATGAATCCTCCCACCCTGTTGGTAGAAATGTAAATTGGTGCAGAACACTATGGGAGTTCCTCAAAAAACTAAAAATACAGTTGCCATATGATCCAGCAATCCCAATATGGGCATATATCCAGACAAAACTGGATATATACATGCACCCCAATGTCCCCAGAAGCACTATTTACAATAGCTGAGATATGGAAACAACTTAAATGATATTCATACACAGATTAATGAATAAAGAAGATGTGATATATATAATTATATAATTTTGAAATTATATATATTAAAATATATATGTTGTGTGCATATATAAAATATATATAATGGAATATTATTTAGTCATAAAAAGAATGAAATAATGCCATTTACAGGAACATGGATGGACCTAGAGATCATCATACTGAAGCGAAGGAAGACAGGAAGAGAAAGACAAATGCCATACTACTTATATATAGAACCTAAACCAAGACACAAATGAACTTATCAATGAAATGGAAACAGACTCACAGACATAGAAAACAGAATTTTCAGAGTTTGGGATAGCAGATCCAACAATTATATATAGGATGGGTAAACAACAAAGTCCTACTGTACAGCACAGGGAACTATATTCAGTTTTCCGTAACAAATCACAACTGAAAAGGGAGTAAAGTGCATCATGTCTACAGACATTACCTTGTGAATAGTACAAATAATTAAGAGAATACACTTCCAGTATACAAATACTATTATCTGATTCAACAAGGTGATCACTCATGTCACTGACAAATGGGGAACGACCAAAACACATTTTGCTCTCTTTTGTGTTGTTAACATAAGCGAAGAAATCCTTTAGCTGTCAATACCACACTCATTCATCAACTGCAACCATAGGTTGGCTACAGATGTAACAAAATCAGTGAACTCATTCTGTAATAATCAACTGGTTGTATAAAATTCACCCATAAGTAATATTGTATAAAATATTTATATTACACGCACACATATTTTCAGCGCATTATATAGTATTCCATTCTGGAAAATGTTATTCAACGCCCTGTCAGCTAGTGACTGAGTTGCTCTCAGATTTTTGTAAACATGCTGTTATAAGCATTTCTATGAATAGCAGAGTATATGAAATAGCGCATAGGTACAAGAAGTCAGCCAGCCATGGAAGGTGACCATGAAACCTGCACCCTGTTCCAGTTCGCGCTCAGATACCCTGGACCCTGGAATGCCCTGCCCAGGTGGCCGTAGCCCAATGCCAGGGACTGTGCCAATCTATTTCCTGGGCCTGCTCTTCACCCCCAGTAGCAGACTGTGCTGTTATGTGTGTACCCCTAAGCCTGCTGCATGGTCAAGGGCAGCCCTCTGCGGGGGCTGGGGGATGCCGCCTGGACCTGCAAGCTGTGATGTCTAAGTGTTATAGGTGCAAGCTTCCTGCTGGTGCGCGATAGGTGGAGAGCAGGGGGTTGGAATGATTATGAAGGAGGCACCAAGGACCCTCAGATCTGAAGTCAAACCCGGCCGTCCAAGTTGTAACGAAGAAATATCAAGAAGGCAGGACATACCACATAAGCATGACATATATCTGTTAAATATTTATCAAATGATAGCTAGGCCTCCATTTGTACTCTTGCAACGGGCTGTGAAGGCCCACTATTGGAAGCACTGACGTCTTTCACAATAAAATATTTCCTAAGAAAAGAAATATGCTAACTGCACAATACTGTACCTCTTCAGGCAACACCTGCAGATTTTATAATAGCAAAACTGACCTGGGCTAGACAAAAAATAGCGTATAATGCTATCTTACTGAAAAAGTATCCTTTTCTGGCCTGAAAATCTGCCTGGGAAAATATTACTAAAATGCTAACAACTTTAAATAAAAGATTGAAAATGTGGGAGGTGAGGTGGTAAAGGCAATATGAAAAGAAAGGATTTTGAAAAGTTTAACTACAAAGGAGAGCTGAGAAATGGCATAGTTGGGTTCTGAGAATTACAAAAAGATCTTTTTGGAGTTCCTGTTGTGGCTCAGTGGTTAATGAATCCGACTAGGAACCATGGCCTCGCTCAGTGGGTTAAGGATCCGGCGTTGCCGTGAGCTGTGGTGTAGGTTGCAGACACGGCTCGGATCCTGTGTTGCTGTGGCTGTGGAGAAGGCCGGCGGCTACAGCTCCTGTTAGACCCCTAGCCTGGGAACCACCACATGCTGCGGGTGCGGCCCTAGAAAAGGCAAAAAGATAAAAAAAAAAAAAAAAAAAAAAAGAGAGAGAGAGATCTTTTTTTTAAGTTGGAGAATATTTTATTTTTGTATTATCAGTAAAATAAACAATGAAAAACTGAAGATAGCATAGAAAGAGGAGAAGGGGAAAAAAAGAGGGAAAAGAGAAAAATAGAATATAAATGCAAATAACAGGGTAGGACCTAAAATGGTTAATTTTTCCTGATCTTTGTTTGCTATGACATTAAGCAGAATACTTGTAGATTTTGTGAATGACCTTACTTACAGATCCTGTAAGCTCCACAAGCTTTGCGACTCTTTCATCAACTTAAATAAATGCAAGGTCTCTTAAAATCACACGCCTAAAGGAATTTAGAGAGAGACTATTCTGTTTAATAGCGTAAATTTCACGCTGAAAAACAGTTCTTGGAAAATCCAAGGCATATGGGCTCTCCAAGCAGAAAATGAAATGAAAATTTACATAGTCCTTATAATAAAGTAAAATATTGATGTTCAAAGATGTGTGTGAAAGAGCATTATACAAACCTCCTCTATCCAAGTTACAACTTTCATAGGTATCCTATCATAAAAGCAAAATTATACACTGGAAATTTAAAAAGAAAAAGAAAACAATGGGATCTTTTTAAACAGTAAAAGACTCCAGAATTAAAAACAGATCACTACTATTCTGCAGAGAAATTTGTGCTATGAATAAAATTTACCAGAGGAAGAAAAAATACTATATGTAAAAATTATTTTCAAACATATTTTTCATTTGACTCATTGTTGCCTGTATTTAACAATTTGCGCTGGAAATTCATCCAGCTTGTTCCAGAACTCTTAGCCTATTATGGGAGGTTTTAGAATTTTGGCGTTTTTCTCCCAGAGGTGTGTGTGTGTCTGTGTTTCAGAGAAGCAGCAATGACTACCTCATGTTAACCTGTTATAAGCATTGCACAATTATATAATATTATATTCTTTCGAATAGACAAGTTAGAAAAGACCGCTAAAAACAGATAACTGATGATGCCATTATTGCTGAAGCTAGTGGATTAATGTACAAAATAATAGGCTATGCAAGAAAAAAAATTTGTTGACCAACCCATTTCAGAAAGTGAGGTTATTTAATGGGAGAGAAAAAATTAGCTCGGTATCAATGCAACACCAGACTTAACGACTTGAAACTTAGGAAGTTTTAATGAATTATTCATTGGTTTCCCAATATTCACTTCCAACATGCATACTTGAAAGGATTCACAATAGAGATGGATCATGTAATCAGGCATGATGAAGTTCCATAATAACATTTTAAGCACGGAGAAAAGTCAAGTAATTTATTCAGCCATCTAAGGTAAATATAATCACAGCTTAAAGTTTACAACAGGCAAGTTTCTAATTGGATGTCTTCCATCGGATTCTTGAATGTTTTCAGAGAAAGTTCCAAAAAGGAAGCTTCGAGGAAAATACCCTGGAAGCATCCATAGCACGGGTTCTTTATGACTATCCTTGGAAAGCAATGCTAATTAATAGTTGTAATTGCTAATAAATGACCAGTTTAGGGCTGCTATTATGGTTTATTGCTAACATCTTACTTCATGCACAGTGATTCAACAGAGATTGCAAATTTAGACTTGCAGACAACTGGGGCGACTGTTGAATGATTTCAGTCTACAGCCTGATGCCTGGCACGGAACTGAAAGATCATGTGTGTTGAACAAACGAGAAGCAGTAGCTACTGATGTTGAATACACACTCAACTTCTCACCTGCCAAGTTATTTCTGAGTCAGTGACTGTATATCAGTTGATTAGCCCCATTACTTCAGAATCTCCCGGGTTATTCTCTCTCCCTTCCAAGAAGGATCCTAGAAAACTCAGCTGAAATCCGCTATGATCTCTGGCCTACATCAAGGCAAGCTACCTCGACATTAATCATTCCTGCAGAAAGTTGGCTATTTCCTTTAGTCCATAGTACAGATTTTAACAGATGAATAAATGTCTACCCTTGTTAAGACTTCAGCAAGATAAACACACTCATAAAAGACCTAACTGACCAGCTGATAGAGACAAGAAATAAAATTTCCACCTTAAAAGGATTTGTTTTAATTTATTTGCTCACATTTCTGTATGCTGTCACAATTTCTAAGTGGATAATGGAATAAAAGAAAATAAATATCTTTCATTTGCAGGAAGCACTATATTGTAGTGGGAAGGACAAGACTATTAATCACGCTGAGCACCACCTACTTACTTAGCTGTATAATTTCCCTGCTCTGTAAAATAATAATACCTGTCCTACAGGGCTCTTGGGGTGTTGGTATCATGTACTTGCAGGTAATTCAGCTAGTACCATGTCAGAAAAATCATGGCTACTCAAAAATGATATTTACCCTAGCTCTGGATATTTTTTCAGTTAAAGAAAAAAAAAAACAAATAGTATTTAGAGTGACAGCAGAATAGGTATTTAATCTTCTCTGTTAAAAAAAAAAGATGAAAATGACTTTAGCGATAAAACCCCAATATATATTGCTAACTTTCCCTTAACTTCAGATTTTAAGCATGTGATTATATTGATATTTTTAATACCACTCTCTCTATTCCCAGGAATACAAATTAGGCATTTATTTGTTTGACACTATGCATTAAAATTAAAAAAAAAAAAAAAAAAAAGAATAAGCATTTAATCTTCTCAATGAAAGAGTCACATCAGATTGAGGGAACCAAGACAACTTGTTCTTTCATAAGAAAAAAAGAGACACTGTGAAATCCCACCAAAAAGTTATCTTCAAACCTTGGGCTGATTTCTGGGGAAACGTGGGGATCCGTTTAGAACCAGCCTTGAGAGAACCATAAAGACAACCAGACTACTCAGAACAACACCGGTTTGAGTCAGTTCCCAGGAAGGAAGTGCTGGCATCCTCTGAGCCTACGATTCCATTTGGAACAGTGTTCAATTGGCAAAATGCAGGTTTCAGCAGAAAAGGGAAGCCAGCTTTTCCTGGATAAGAGTCTGGACTTATCCCTGAGTGAAGAACCAAATGAAAGGGGCTTTGGCTTTGTTTAGAATGATGGGGAAACCCTCTTGTAACCAGTCTTTTTATCACCTCTTACTCAGTTGAAATTCTGTCTCCCTGATACACATTTGTGAGACTCTCTGGTGACCTGAATGTTTCAAGAAAAAAAAAAAAAAGGTCATTTATGTTTTTTCAGCACTGCAAAACTGTCCTGATGAGAGTTACTTGAAACATCACATATTTTTTCCCCTTAGAGGAGAAGCCCGTTATTATTACAGCTGAAAGAAATAACTCTCTCACCGTGAAACACTTCCAAGTCAAAAACTTGTGATTATTACAATGCCTGGGTGCCTGGTTGTTATTTTGTTTGTTAGTTTATTTAAAGGCGTCCCTGAAAGGGTCAAAGATACACGAAGACGTATTTATTTAGCTAGTCTTCAACTGCCCTGCCTGTAAGTACTAAAACACACAACTATTAAAAAACTAAGCAACAGTTATTTATTTTGGTAGCTTGAGGATTTTCCACTTTATCTGAAACTTAACTAACATCCAAACAAAAGCCTGGGGGAAAGACCCTCTGAGATGTATAGTCTCTTTATCCCCAACTTATTTTCAACTTACTTTTAAAAATGTCAAACTTAGGGACAACTTGGAAGAATAGTACAATACACAACTATCCGCCAAGATTTATCACCTGTTAATATTTACACATTCTCTCCCTCATTTATATTTACATATATGTATACATACACATGTATATGGGTGCATACACACGCATGTATGTGTGCATAAACGTGTGTATGTATGTAGAGGCATACACACACATACACATTCTCCTTTCCTGAATTACTTGAGTTAGTTGCAGACTCTTGTGACTCTAAATCTCTAAAATACTTCAGTACGTACCTCCTATGAAGTATTACTGCACATTACATCCATACAATCATCACAGAGAAAATTTAACAATGATTCAATAGTCCTGTTAATATACATGCTATTTTTAAAATTTTTCCATTGACTGAATGATATCCTGTAAAGCTGGGACATTTATTTTGTTTTACTTTATTTTTTAAATTTATTTATTTATTTTTGTCTTTTTAGGGCCACACCCACGGCATATGGAGGTTCCCAGGCTAGGGGGTCTAATCAGAGCTGTAGCTGCCGGCCTACGCCACAGCCACAGCAACGCGGGATCTGAGCTGTGTCTGCAACCTACACCACAGCTCACAGCAACACCAAATCCTTAACCCACTGAGCAATGCCAGGGATCGAACCTGCAACCTCATAGTTCCTAGTCCGATTTGTTAATCCCTGAGCCACGAAGGGAACCCCTGTTTTACTTTATTTTTGAATCCAGGATCTGATCAAGGATCCTTTATTCTAGACCATTTCCCCAGACTCTTTTGACTTACATGATATTGGCATTTTTCAGAGCCCAGGTCAATTATTTCAAATAACATTTCTCTATTTGTTGCAACTGTTTTCTCACACTTGAATTCAGGTTACCCCTCCTTGACAAGGGTATATCAGCCGAGTCTGATATGGTGGAACAATGTCTTTTGTCCAGTTTTATGTAATTATTTGAAGTCAACTTTTCACCCATTTTCCCTCACTCATCCAAATAGTACAATATGGAAGAGGATAAGCAAGCACTTATTACTTTACAGTTCCGTAGTCATATAACCTTACCACTGGTCTGCAATACCTGTGGGCATCAGAAGATCTACTTCATTAACAAATCACGATAAATTTTTCAGTGGAATGAATGCAGAGAGCATTTAAAGCAAGAATGGTTTAGGTGCACAGCACCTATTCATTTAAAATGAACTTTCTTAGACTAGTTTGTAATGGGATCATGGTGGAATTCTACTTTTTCTAGCTGCTAGGTGGCTGAAAGCATGCCCTACCCAACTGGACCACTGCCACAGTCATCATACCTACGAGACCTCAGAACCCAAGGAGCAGGTTCTCCCGGGAACGGGAAAGAAGACAAGGCCACCAACAAACATGGCTCTCCATCCCAAACAGCACTTTCACTGGGGCCTGGCAAATGTGTACAGCCTCACATGGTAGATTTTTAAACTGATCAGTCCATGTCAGGAGACTCTGGACCTTTTTCTTTGTAAGTTCTTGAAGATAATTTTTTTTAAAGAAGTCTTCATTATCTGGAATTTTTTAGGTAAAGTCATGCCCAAATCAAAACTGTTCCAGACTGCATCCTAATTACTTTTTGCTCCCAAGACATTAATTAAACATTATTAACAAGTATGATTTTTTTTAACATAAATGATACCACTAAACAAATCTGGAAATCAGAGCAGATTGCTTCCTCTAATAGATTAAGGTAGGGAGTGAACACTAGCTGTAACTGAAAAGATAAAATGAAAATATGAACTCTGCTGCAAATCACAGAATATTTCTCAACATAATCCAAAGATGTCCCCATTCTCGGAAATAAACAAATGCAATAGGCAGAAAATCAGTAAGGATGTAGCTGAACTCAATTATACCACCAACCAATGAGTAGTTGACATCTATAGGCTACTTCATTCAACAATAGCAGAATACACATGTTTCTCAAGCTCACATGGAGCAGTTACCAAGGTGGACCACATTCTGGGCCATAAATATAAAAGAATAAAAAAGATGCAATGCTTGTTCTCAGACCGCATGGAATTAAACTAGAAATCAAAAACAGAAAGTTAACTCGAAAATCACAAAATATTTGGAAACCAAAGAGCACACTTTTAAAAAATACATGGGCCAGAGAAGACATCTCAAGAGAAGTTTTAAAATATTTTGAGCTACATGAAAACGAAAACACAACTTACCAAAATCTGTGGAATGCAGCAAAAACAGTGCTTAGAGGGAAATTTATAGTACTGAATGCATAGACTAGAAAAAAGAAAGATCTAAAATCAATAATTTAAGTTTCCACCTTAGGAAACCAGAAAAAAAGCAAATTAAATCCAAACTAAGCAGAAGAAATTAAATAACAAGAATTAGACAACCCAACTGAAAAATGGGCAAAAGACCTAAATAGACATTTCTCCAAAGAAGATATACAGATGGCCAACGAGCACATGACAAAATGCTCAACATCACTGATTACTAGAGAAGTACAAATCAAAACTACTATGAAGTACCACTTCACCCCAGTCTGAATGGCCATCATTAACAAGTTTACAAAAAAACAAATGCTGGAGGGGGTGTGGAGAAAAGGGAACCCTCCTGCACTGTTGGTGGGAATGTAAAGCTGGTACAACCACTATGGAAAACAGTATGGAGGTATCTTAGAAAACTATACATAGAATTACCATATGACCCAGCAATCCCACTCTTGGGCATATATCTGGACAAAATTTTCCTTGAAAAAGACATATGCACACACATGTTCACTGCAGCACTATTCACAATAGCCAAGACATGGAAACAACCCAAATGTCCATTGACAGATGACTGGATTAGGAAGATGTGGTATATGTACACGATGAAATACTGCTCAGCCATAAAAAAAGAATAAAATAATGCCATTAGCAGCAACATGGATGGAATTAGAGACTCTCATACTGAGTGAACTAAGTCAGAAAGAGAAAGACAAATACCAAGTGATATCACTTATATCTGGAATCTAATATACTGCACAAGTGAACCTTTTCATAGAAAAGAAAACAGACTTGGAGAACAGACTTGTGGTTTCCAAGGGGGAGGGGGAGGGAGTGGGATGGTAGGGGAGTCTGGGGTTAACAGATGTAGACTATTGCCTTTGGGATGGAAAAGCAAGGAGTTCCTGCTGTATAGCATCAGGAACTATGTCTAATCATTTGTGACGAATCTATGTATGTTTACTTAACCAGGTCACCATGCTGCATGGTTGAAAAATTGCCAGAAAACTGTAAACCAGCTATAATGGAAAAATAAAAATCATTACATTAAAAAAGAAGAATTAGAGAAGAAATATGAAGTTCCTGCTGCAGTACAGTGGGTTGAGTCCAGCTGCAGTGGCTTGGGTCACTGCAGAGGTGCAGGTTTGATCCCCAGCCTGATGCAGGGGGTTAAAGGATCTGGCATTGCCACAGCCGTGGCTCAGATTCAGTTCCTGGCCCAGGAACTTCCATATATCGCATGTGCAGCCATTAAAAAAAAAAAACACACACACACACACACACACAATGAAGCCAAAAGCTGGTTCCTCGAAAAGATGAATAAACCAATAAGCCTCTAGCCAGGCTAACCAAAAAGAGAGAGGGAGAAGCCAAATTAGTCATATTAAAAATGAAGAAAGGTGTTACTACAGAGCTCATGGAAATTAAAAGCATAATAAAAGAATACTATGAACACCTCTGTGCCCACAATTTGAAAAACCAGATGAAATGGACCAATCTCTTCAAAGACACAACCTGCCAAAACTCACACCAAAAGAATTAGATAATCTGAATAGGCCTATATCTATCAAAGAAATTGAATCAATAATTAATAACCTTCTAAAACAGAAAGCATTGGGTCAACATGGGGTCACTGGCAAGTTCTACCAAATATTTAAGGAAGAAGTTACATCAATTCTACAATCTCTTTCAAAAGACAGAATCAGAAGGAATACTTTCTCATTCTGTGAAGCCAAGATTACCCTAATCCCAAAACTAGAAAAAGATATTACAAGAAAAGAAAATAGTAGACCAAAATATCTCACGAACATTGATGCAAAAATCCTCAGCAAGGTATTAGCAAGTCAACTCCAAAAACGTATTAAAAAGAAGTAAACACCATAACCAAGTGGGATTTATCCCAGGTATGAAAAGCTGGTTCAGCATTTGAAATCTGTTAATGTAATTCATTACAGATTAAAAAAGAAAAAAAAAAACTGACCTCAATAGATGCAGAAAAAGAATTCAACACTCATTCATAATAAAAACTATCTGTAAATTAGGAACAGCGGGGAACTTTCTCAACTTGATAAAGACTATCCATAAAAAAACCTTTAATTATCATCACACTTAATGGCGAGAAATTCGAAGCTTTCCCATTAAAATCTGGTACAAAGCAAAGGATGTCTCCCCTCACCATTTCTCTGCAGCATCACACTGGAAATCCTTGCTAATGAAATAACGCAAGAAAAAGAAATTAAAAGTACATAGACTGGGAAGGAAGATTTAAATTGTCTTTGCAGATGAAATGATCCTCTATGTAGAAAATTTGAAAAAATAAACAGAAACCAGCGGGAATTGATAAGTGATGACAGCAAGCTTAATATATAAAACTCACTTGCTTTCTTATGTACCAACAACATGATCCAGCAATTGTGCTCCTTGGTATTTCCCCAAAGGTGCTGAAAACTTACGTTTACACAGAAATCTGCACACAGAAGTTTACTGCAACTTTATTATTAATTGCCAAAACCTGGAAGCAACAAATATGTCCTTTTGTAGGTGAATGGTTAGACTGCGGTACATCCAGACAATGGGACATAATTCAGCACTGAAAAGAAATGAGTTATCAAGCCATGAAAAGATCTGAAGGAACCTTAAATGCATATCGCTATGTGGAGGAAGTCAATCTAAAAAGTTCCCTGCTATGATTCTAACTATACGACATTCTAGAAAAGCAAACCCGCGAAGATAGTAAAAGATCAGAGGTTGCCAAGAGTATTAGCATGTTGGTGCATGGGTAGAAATGAGTAGTCAGAGCACAAAGAATTTTTAGGGCAATGAAAATACTCATTATTACATTATAATGTTGGAGATAGGTCATCATATATTTGTCCACATCCGTAGAGTGTACATACCCAGAAAGAACCCTAATATAAACTATGGGCTTTGGGTGATTATGATGTGTCAATGCAGGATCATCCTTGGTTAAAAAAAAAAAAAAAGCATCATTTTGGTGAGTGATGGGAGAGGCTACGCATATGTCGGTGTAAGAGGTACATGGGAATCCTCTGTATTTTCAATTTTGTCATACACCTGAAAGTGTTCTAAAAATAAAGTATTTTTTAAAAAACCCAGAGTCAAATTAAGTAAAAAAAAAAAAAAAAGCAATCAAGGAGCCAGAAAATATCACACACTATACTTTAGTACAGTGAACTATGAATAATTATATGCTAGTTTCTGAATATGAGCATCCGTACTTTAGTACGATGCATGCAAAAATCATGCTAACAGTAAAGCTTGATGTGACATGAATGTACTCATCGACATGTAGACCAGAAGGGATGTCAGGAGAAGTTGCAGAGGGAGTACTGACCACGCAGGCCTGACCACAGAGAGGGCAGGACTGGAACTGAGCTGTGAGGCTTGGAGGTCAGCATGATGAACAAGCAGGAAAGGAGAAGGACGCCAGCAGGCACGGGAGGTGAGCCAGTGTCATGTCGCCCTGATATAAACACGATGCAAACAGAATTGTATTTGGCAAGTCAGGTAGAAGCAGGCTGTTTTAACTTGCCACGTTTATACAGATGTCTTGGGGTCAGGTTCACAAAGCAAAGAGAAGAACAACACGAGACTAGTAAGAATCCCCGCGTGCAGCCATTTCTTTGGCTGAAAACCACACTGTCTGTACAGTACCTCCTCTGCGGAGAGAACATTTGCCTCAAGAGAGATGTCCCAGGGAGAAATTATAAACAAAAGAGCATTAGCAATCCTGAAGCCTGTACACAAAAACATGGTTTTACAGTTGAGTTTAATCCTCTGTAGACAGTGCTTGATGAAATACATTTTCATGAGATGTGCATATTCTTAGCATGAGCAATGTTGGAGGCTCTGTGACAATAGAGTACAGTCTTCTCACTTGGACCGACCAAGCCAAGTCATTTAGCACTACTATTTACACCTCTAGGACACAATTCTTGCAATGTGCAAATACTGAGGAATTAGAGATAATTGGAAAGTGTTAAGAATGAGCTTCATCTTCACACTTAAAAATTGTCATGGTCGGAGAAGCAATTCCAGACCATTACTGGATGTTTTATATCTAGTTCAGTGGGTCATGCGGCACACGTACATAGCAATCAGATTCCAGAAAAGGATGAAGTTTAAATTGAAACAAGAAACAATGATGAGCCATTGGTTTCTACCACATATGATGAAGCTGCAGCCCGAGGGCCAAATCCAGTCTACTGCCTATTTTTGTAAATAAAGTTTTATTGGAATACTGCCACATCCGTTTATTTACATATTATCTCTGGCTGCTTTCATGTTACAGGGCAGAGCTGAGTAATTGTGACAAAGAACATAACAGCTCACAGAGCCTAAAATATTTACTATCCGGTCCTTTAAAGAAAAGACTGCCAACCACTGTTCTCTGCTTTTAATTGTCAGAGCCTTAAACTATGTGTTTTACTTTTCTGTTGCCACTGTAATAAGTTACTGCAAATTGACTCAAAACAACAATTATTATTTTACAGTTCTGCGGGTCGTAAGTCCTAAAGTCAAGGTGTCAGGAGGTCTGTATTCTAGCTGGAGGCTCTAGGGGAGAATTCATTTCCATGAGTGTAGAAGTCACTTCCATTCTTTGGCTCACAGCCCCAAGCCTCCATCCTCAAAGCCAGCACTTCAGTCTCTCTCTGCATTTTCTTTTCTGTTTTTGTCATTACATTTCATTCTTAGAAACAGACCCGCCTTGTAAGGACCGTTGTGATTACACTGGATCCAGCCAGAGTAATCCAGAGTCATCTCCCCATCTCAAGATCCTGAACTTGATCAAACCCGCAAAGTCCTTTATGCCATGTAACTCGGCATATTCATAGGTTCCAGCGATTACAGTGGGGTCATTTTTCAGAGGACATCATTTGGCCTACCACAACATGTAAACTAATTTATCTCATTTGGCCTACCACAATATGTAAACTAATTTATCTTCCAAAGAGAGTGTAGGTGTTTAAAAAAAAATCATAAAGATGACTCCATGTAATAGAACAGACTTTGTAACATCCACCAAACTTTCTCCACACTTTTTTTCCTCCACATTTCTTAATAGTTCTTTCTCAAATCCTTCCCTCTGAAGCTTAACCTTATTTCATCAATGTGCATTGCTGTCTCAGAAAACAACCGAGGAAAGACATGTTCTTATGTTTGAAACCTCACGTTCTTTGATTCAGAAAGACAAAAGTTATATTAAAGTTTATTAAGTCAGATGAAAGCTGACAAGTTTGATCAACCAAAAAAAGAAAAAAATCACACTACTGGTATGTTTTACATCCTAATTTAGAGGAGACAAAACCTTCATTCATATATACCTAAAAGACAGGATAGGAAATAATGAGTGCCCTCAAAAAGGTAGGAGTGAAGCTGCATGCATGATTTTGAAGATGGAGAAGTTTTAGGAAGGAAGGTGTCTGGAAAGGCTTTACATGGTGGTGGCACTAGAAAAGGGTTGAAAGAAACACCTAAGAAGAGGCCTGGGTAGGGATGCAGCGAAGGTTACCTAGGGCGGGGAGCAAATCCTACAAGTCACAGGGATCATGGGTTGTGTGACAGTGGATGGTAAACAAGGTGGAAAACCTCAAGAGCTAGACTAGAGAGTATTTATCTGTCTGTCCGTCTATCTGTCTGTCTGTCTATTATCTATCAACCAATCTATCAATCTATTTTTGTCTTTTTAGGGCTGCACCTGCAGCATATGGAAGTTCCCAGGCTAGGGTTCAAATCGGAGCTGCAACTGCCAGCCTCCACCACAGCCATGGCAACACTGGAACCAAGCCTCGTCTTCTATCTACACTGCAGACTGTGACAACACGGGATTCTTAACCCACTTGGGGAGGCCAGGGATCAAATCCACATCCTCATGGATACTAGTCAGGGTCTTAACCGCTGAGCTAGAAAATTTAGGCAGTTTATAGATGCTGAAGGTTTTCAGTCTGCGTAGATGCTGGACCTGAGCTGTGCTGATGGGCTATTAGTCCGGTCAAATTTTAGAGGAAAAAGGAAGGTGAGGGGACATACAAAGGGAATGGCTTTCTTTCCATCACATCCCAAATGAGGAGAGAAGGCCAAGTGGCAGTGGAGGCGGAAATTGAAGTGCTACAGCTGAAGTTAACGTCTGAGGCTTCCAGAAGCTGGAAGAGGCCAGTGAGGATTCACCTGTACAGATTTTAGAGGGAGCGTGGCTCTGTAGACACCTCGACCTTAGGGTTCTACCCTCCAAAGCGGTGAGGCAATACATTTCTGGGCTTTAGGCCACCCAGTTCAGGATACTTTTGTTCAGGCAGCCCTAAGAAAATTAATGTAACACCTCATGCTTGAAGTAAAATCAGTCATTTGGGAAATATTTATTGGCCACCTTCTGTGTATCGGGAACCATTCTAGGTACTAATGATATGGCAAAGAAAACAAACAAACAAACAAAAAACCCATCTGCCTTCATGGAGCTTGTCTCCTAATGGGGAAAAGATGGATAATACATGAAAGATGGGGACTTCATATGGTAATATCTACATGAAACAAAGCAAGTGTGTGCGTGTGTGTGTGTGTGTGTGTGTGTGTGTGTGTGTGTAGGCGTGCATGGGCCTATGAGAGCCCACTTGAAGATAGTGTAGCCTAAAAAGACCTTCCTGTGAGTTGAGACCTGGACATGTGAGGGGTGAGCGGTCACTGGGGGAAAGGGGATTCCAGACAGAGGGACCACCAGGTGTAAAGGCCCTGCAGCAGCAACGTCCCTGGGTACTCCAGGTAAAGCAAGGAGGTGAGCATGGATGGAACAGAGTGGGCAAGAGAAAAACTGGTAAAAGTTGAGATCAGAGAGTCAAAGACGGTGTGGGTGCCTGGATCGTGTGAGAACTTGGTCTATACTGCTTGGACACTGGCTCTACTCTGAGCGGGTCCAGGAACTTCTAAGAGCTCTCAGCAGAGGACTGACAGGATCCAACTTACTTTCCAACTGGATCACCTTGATTGTTATGTTGAGAACAGGGCCGTGGCGGGAGCCCAGAGATCCTTCCTGGGAGATTACAGCCATAATCGAGATGATGAGAGATGACGGTGGCTTAGAGAAGGTGGCAGCAATGGACATGGTGAGAAGTACTCCGACTCTACAGATACCTTGAAGGTAGAGACAACGGTGCTTGCAGTTTTCATGATATGTTTGGGACCACGAGGTGATGCCTTAACTTCACAACTAGACCGTAAGTGCCTTGTGGGCAGGGCCCAGGTCTTATGTGTCCATAGCGGTTCCTCCAGTCTTGGCCCCAGCATCCCACAGAGAGCAGGTGCAACATTTACAACACAACCTTGATCATTCAATAAGAAGGAGCTAACCACATCCAGAGACCCACCAAGATCGAGCAAGTGTGATTCCAGAACACTTGCCATTTTGAGTCAATGACCAGCTATGTGAGAACACATTTCCTGGGACAACTCCAATCTTTGTTTCTTGCCAAAAATCCTACAACACATAACTGCACTGTTGTAAATTTAGCAATATTCAAATACTCCAATAGTGTGTTATTAAGCCTGGGGCACTTTTAAATTCCATCAACTTTACTTAAAGTGTCCTTCTGGTTTGCAAACAAATAAAACCCTAAAGACTTGAAGGCTTCATGTGATTCAAATGAGAATAAAAGCCCACTGGATTAATGGCTCAATTCTCAAAGCGAAGGAGGAAAAAATCGACTGTTTCTTTCTGAAGATATTGTCTCGAAGATTTACACAAGTGGTCGGGAGATCTGATAACTGATTGCTTCTCCCATAAAGCAAAAATTAACTGGCAAAGGGAACTCTTCAGGTTTGAGATGTCAGGCATTGTGGGATTTGGCATCAGCCAGCTAAGCGTGTCACTCACATTCAGCTCCTTGCATGCCAGGGCTTGGGATTTCTAGCTCCAGTAACTGGAAGTTTATTTGGATTGCTAATGTTTCAGGTAAAGACACGCTGGAGTTGATTAGAAGTGCAAATTAAGTGAGGGCACCCTTCCACCCCTGTTAAGACATAGGCAGAGTGGACCCAGGACTCCACCGGGATTCAGCCCATCTGGTTTTCATTGGAAAACAAACTTTCTTGTTTTACAGGTTTGTGCCTCTGTCGCATTAGCTGAGAAATGGGAACTGGGTGATAGGCTGGATTCTCCTCCATCTTTAGAGACGAGGCTACTTGTATAAGCACCACAGTGAGCAGACAATGTTGAGAAAGGATGGACAATTCTATGATCGGGCTTCGGATGTCAGATTTGTGTTCTTTTGATTGGAGACCAGGGCAGTCAGGTATCATTCCCAGTTAGACACTAACCCAGGCCCTGGGCATGAACAGACTTAGAATGAAGAGAGAAGGAGTTTCCATCGTGGCTCCGGGGGTTATAAACCCAACTAGTATCCACGAGGATGCAGGTCTGACCCCTGGCCTCGCTCAGTGGGTTAACGATCTGGCGTTGACATGAGCTGTGGTGTAGGTCGCAGACATGGCTCAGATCTGACATTATGGTGGCTGTGGTGTAGGCTGGCAGCTGCAGCTCCAATTTAACCCATAGCCTGGAACTTCCACATGGCACAAGTGTAGCCATAAAAAGCAAAAAAAAAAAAAAGAATGGAGAGAGAAACCATAATTAGGAAAGCATTTTAGGTCTTGGGGGAAATGCATATTCAAAGCTTGGCACAGAAACACAAATAAAAATAACAGCTGGCCAGTTTAGGAAGAGAACAAGACAGCAGGAAAAAGACAAGGAAGGAGATGTTGACATAGAGGTGGGACAGGGAAAAAAAGGTGAAGGAAGAGGAGATGAGAGAAGAGGAAAGACATAGAGTGGCTGTAGGGAAGGTTGGAGACACACAGAGAACTTCGTGACAGTACTCCTGGCCGCTTCTATTTCCCCACAGTGGCTTCAAAAAGTAGTATCTCCCATGAAGACCGGAGGGACTGTAACGTAGGTGCTTCAAGAAACCTTGAAGTCAGAGTTCCTGCTGTGGTTCAGCGGAAACGAATCTGACTAGCATCCATGAGGATGTAGGATCAATCCCTGGCCTTGCTGAAGTGGGTGTAGTTTGCAGAGGCAGCTCAGATCCTGCATTGCTGTGGCTGTGGTGTAAGCCAGCAGCTATAGCCCCTATTCAACCCCTATCCTGGGAACCTCCACATGCCTTGGGTGCAGCCCTAAAAAATACACGAAGAAAGAAAGGGAGAAAAGAAAAGAAAAGAAAAGAAAAGAAATTTTGGGTGTATGAACTGGCTGACTCAGTCCAGCTCACCTGGAAAACATCTCTGTGGCCTGTAGTTTAAGTCTTTGGCTTCAGTAGGACTTTCCAAGTAGGTGCTCAGTAATTATTTGTTGAAGGTGATTGAGCAGTAAATATTACACTAAAGTACTTATATGTGGAATCTAATAAAAACAATACAAAACATCCTATTTATAAAACAGAAACAAACTCACTGATTTCAAAATCAAACTTACAGTTACCAAAGGGGAAACCGAGACGCGGTGGAGGAATAAAGTGGGAATTTGGGATTAACATATATGCATAAACTAGATAAGTAACAGAGACCTACTGCGTAGCACAGAGAAATCTATTCAATATTCTGTAATAATTTCTATGGGGCAAAAGAATGGACATACGTATATGTATGACTGATTCACTTTGCTGTACACCTGGAACTAACTCAACATGGTAAGTCAACGCTATTCCAATAAAATGCTTAAAAATATACTTCAAGAGCAAGATAGACCCCTTGTTTCTCCTTTGGGAATTCTGTACTGGTGGGAAAGATGGTAGAGACCATCTTTGAGGAGGGTAACACACAGCGATGCAAACAGTATGAGAATAAGTCAATATCCAGAGGCGGGAGTGTCAGGAAAAATATTTGTGCTAAGAAAGGGTAGCTAACCGCAGCACTGGATGGTGGACAGGTGGCCGTATTCAACACCCTTCCCACAAACATACTACTGGAAAGATCTAGCAAATAAGCAGTAAAATCCATGTCTGTAACTGGCTTCTGTTTACCTTCTGACTCCCACTACCTCATTGTCCTAGGAAAAAGGATACCGAAAAGGAAATAATTTCCAGCAGATCCAACCAGTAGCTATTCATGTTGAAGGCTCTAGAAAGACATGGGTCAACCCTTCCTTCTCATGGCTGCTCAGTCCTTCTTGGGGGCAACATTCTGTGGAACTCCAATGGCACACCACAGCCCTCTGAGGCTCTCTGCTGCCTCGGATTCCCCAGGGCTTGGAGAAATGAGACAGTCTTCCTCTTCCTCGTGAAGCTCCTGGCTTCAACCTGCTAAGTGAAAAAATCTGCTCATCCTTCTTTTGTCTTGGAGTCTTTGCACAGCAAGAGAGCCAAATGACAATGTCCCTGCCCCGAGTAGGTGCCAGCGACAAGCATGTGATGTGTTCATCCCACGTAGGCTCAGTCTGAAAACATTAAATCTTTATTCTTTCAATTTTTCAAAAACTATATAGCTTCTTTACTGAAAATGAGAGATATGTATAATGAGATCTGTGCACAGAGAAACAGTTATTCAGGTAGTCTAGACAAACCATCATGATAACAGCTTTTTTAAATGTAGCAAAACATTAAGAGATAAAATACCTGTCCCAATGCTAAATGTATACTTAAAGTGAAATTCACTCTGGGGTTTAGCACGTCATAAAGAATATTGACAATGTGGCCACACTTTGCATACGGTGGTCTTCTCTGGATCTGGGAATATGGAAAACATGTGAATAGGATTGTAAGCTGCTTTCACTTTCAGGAATGAACACTGGAAGATCTGTAATCAATAATTCAACATGCCTACGGAAGATGCAAACCATTACTATAGAGTGCCTTTTTTTTAAAATGCTCCTCGATTTTGTAGGGTTACAGATGGTAACTAGACTTATCCTGGTGATCATTTTGTAATCTACAGAAATATCAAATCACAATGCTGTGCACCTGAAACTCACCTGGTGTTAAAGTCAATTATACCTCAGCTTTCAAAAAAATGTTCACGTGGAGTTCCTACCATGGCTCAGCAGTTAACAAACCCGACTAGCATCCATGAGGACAAGGGTTTGATCCCTGACCTCGCTCAGTGGGTTAAGGATCCGGTGTTGCCATCAGCTGTGGTGTAGGTCACGGATGTGGCTTGGATCCTGTGTGGCTGTGGCTGTGGTGTAGGCTGGAGGCTATAGCTCTGATTGGACAGTCTCCTAGCCTGGGAACCTCCATATGCCGCGGGTGTGGCCCTAAAAGACAAAAAAAAAAAAAAAAGTTCACAGCTTGGAATGGTAATTTGAGGAAAAGTTAAGGTCTAGAACCTCTGTATCAAGGCCCAAGAAAGGGAAGGGGATGCAGATAAGTGAGCCAACAGAGACATGGGACTGAGAATGAAAGCAGTTAAAAAGCAAGTGATGGCATAAGGAATCATGGAACGATGCTCCTCCAAACCTTCGGACATATTTACAGAACAAATTTCATTTCATCGGTAACTCAACTTAAAACGCACCAAATACTGCACTGCAACAGAGTATTCCTGGTGCTGGGAGGGAGTTCAAATGCCATTGGGAATCCTGACCCTCTAGCATCTTATCTTCACAATGAAAATAATGTTTCTAACTCACAACATTGTTTGAAAACTCTGGGAAAATGTCTCATGAAAACAAATTCTATTGCCTGAAGCACACGCGCATTGCAACCTGATCTACAAATGCCCTAAAACCAATAATCCTCCCCCTTTCCTTTCTTCTTCCTCTACTTTTTTTTTGCAGGAACACAGCTTCATTTTTACAGATGTCGGACATGTAGTAATATTGGGAAGGAAGCCACACCTTCAAAGATCTGTAGTCACTGATTTAACAGATGTCATAGGGGCACTACTTATTGTGGACCACAGCAGACAGTGAAGATCCAAAGGTCACAAAGCAGTTGATGAAAGGACCAGGGTGGGAGTCGGAGAGAGAAGGATGGGCTGGAATAAAAAGGCGGGAGATGACAGGACAAGCTAGCACTAGTGCAGGTAAGAGAGAGAGCAAAGTGAGTCAAGGTCAGAAAGAACAAGTGTGTGTGAACAAGGATCCTAGGACAAGGAAGAAAAGGACAGAACCAGATGAAGAATAAAAGATGAGGTAGAATAATGAGGGATGAGACAAGCATTTTTCATGAGTTCACTGTTGCAGGTAGGTGTTCTGAATGCTGAAGGCTTTTATTTAATACACCCAGCTGGTCCTCCAGTGCTGTGCCCTCAACATGTTGGGGCTTCCCACGTATATCACCAGCTCCGACCTCTCCTCTGAGATCCACATTCACACATCGAGTTCTCTGCCCTGACATCTCTGAGTTTACCTGGCAGACATCAGCTCAAACTTAAATCTGTCCACTGTGGAATCCATGTCTCCCCACCCACATTTGTCTCCTTGCACTGGAACTTCCCACCTCAGTCAAGAGCACCACTGTCCCCCATTGCTTCAATCAGGAGCCTAGAACCCCTCCTTTTCCACTCCCCCCTCAACCCTCCTCCACCTTTTCCTCAACAGTACATTCTTTAATTCGACCTCAACTCTTTCCACATCTCGTGCTCTTCACTGCTGCAACCTGAGGTTCACCATCATTCCTTTGATGAACTATTTAGTATCAGATGCCTACTCCATTCTCGTGCACCACCATTATCCTCCACCTGTGAGCAAGGGTGAATGTCTTAAAATGTTACTGCATCATGTACCTCGGGGTATATCAATCTACCATGTGCTCCTATTCAAACTCCTTCAGTGTCTGCCTCTTTCTTTATCCGCATTGAGAAGAGCTCTCTTGGTGTCTGAATTCCACACTGCTTCAGGGCCTTTGCACAGACTTTCTTCTGCCTAGAATGCTCTTCACAGAGCTTCCCATCCTTGAAGTTCAGCTTAAAGGTTCTGTTCTCATAGTTTATCCTTTCTTGAAGAGCTACCTTTTGTTACTCTCTATCGCAATGTCCCATTTTTCCTTTCAAAAATTCACATTTATTGCTTTTTTTTTTTTTACTGTTTCTCCATTAGATTATGAATTCAATTCAGGTAAGACTTACATCTATTTTAATCACCGTTGACTCACCAGCACCTGATAAATTGCCTGGAACAGAGAAGTACCCAAAGATTTATAAAATGCATAAAGAAACAAAAAGAATCCAACAATGCCGAAGTCTTTGGGAGGTAGTGCATGTTATATATCATTGTCTGACCCTGAATACTTAGAACAATTATTTATGTTACTATTTGCAAAATATGACCGTTCTGTGAAAAGTTCCCATTGTGGTCCCTAATTAGTACTGCCCTTTAATCTTTTGCCAATCTACCTCCCAAACCAGACTGTAAACTAACTCTTCAGTGATAGGGACCAATACCTTAAGTCCATTCATTCGCTCAACAAATGAGAGGCAGGCAGTGTTCTGGGGCCTACAGATAGAGAGCTGTATAACACAGGCGTGGTTCTTACCTTTTCATGAACTTGGCTTGCCCTCACATTCATTAATTTAATCTACTTAGCAACTGTACTTGCCAAACACTCTTTAGGACAAAAGAAACATAATTAACACACAGGAATTCCTGCCCTCCTGAGTTCACATTCTTGTGTACAGGAGCTTAAATGTGTATGTTACAGTTTTTAGCCTCTAACTTTGGCATCGTCAACATATATGTTAGAATTTGATGTCAAAACTTGTTAGGTTGGAACAAGTTAGATAATTACATGTTTATGAAATTCAGTGCAATTCTCCTTCAAACAGAGAATGGCGAGAATGCAAAATCAGAAGATGTGGCAGGTCTACAGTCTGATTATCATTATTTTTTTAACCCACTTAAATCAGATAAAAACTAGCCAAGAAATTCTTTCGACCTAATCCACCCTACCAATCTGAATGAACTGTCTATGTGTAGAAATCTGCTTTATGCCTAAGATAATTACTGGGGTTCAAAAGAGGGAAAAAAGAGTGCCTGGGGTTGAGAAACTAGGTAAGAAAAAAGAGAGGGACTCAACCCAAGCCTGCCCTTCAAAAGCTCTGGTAACGGACACCACATTTCAGACATGTGATTTCATTCACAAAGTATTTTAAGTAGTTTAATATGCTGCGCTGTCAAATGACAAAGAGCATTCTGGATTTAAAAAATAAATAAAAACATGCAGCCTAGTCTCCAGCAAAACTGAACTCCAACTAAGGGATGAAACAGAAGAAACGCTGTATGTCTTGACTTGGACACGACTGATGAGAGATGGAAAACTGTCTGAGGATGGATTTCAATCTAATTCTTGGATTTGATATCACCACATGGAATTCTGCATCACAGTTCTTTTCTGTAATCGTCTTTCAGAATCCCTATGATGACTGCTAAGTTTCTACCTAAATAATCTCAGAAGAAAACTTTTTTACCTCAAAGAATTGCCTTACATTCAAAGGTCAAAATAAATATGTTATAGTTTTACAGTTTCTATAACTAACACACACAAGAAAGGAAGGGAGGGAGGGAGGGAAGAAGAAAGGGAGGGAGGGAGATAGAATTCCATTGTTGAATTACGAACTTGGAATCTTTGAATGTCAAAGTTAGAGAGATCAGGAGTTCCCATCGTGGCTCAGTGGTTAACAAATCCGACTAAGAACCATGAGACTGCGGGTTCGATCCCTGGCCTTGCTCAGTGGGTTAAGGATGCGGCGTTGCCGTGAGCTGTGGTGTAGGTTGCAGACGGGCTCGGATCCCACGTTGCTGTGGCTCTGGCGAAGCCTGGAGGCTACAGCTCCGATGAGACCCCTAGCCTGGGAACCTCCATATGCCGGGGGTGCGGCTCTAGATAAGGCAAAAAGACAAAAAAAAAAGTTAGAGAGATCATCATGCTCATTCCTCATTTTATAAGTAAGAGAACTGAAATCCTGGGAGACTGAAGGATTTCCCTAAGTCAAGTTCATGAGCACCACAAACAAGATATAAATTAGATGACCTTTCTTCCGGAAAGAGCTCTTGTCTTTCTCAGCTTGCTCCTCTGAGCTAGCCCTTCTCATGCACTCCCAACGCTTTCTGCCACTCCTCCCTGAACCAGCAGGAACAGCAGAAGGAACATGCATCCAGGCTACTACAGGACAGAGAACACAAAGGAGTCAACATATATGTTGATGTGATGCCAGCCTACTGCCCAGGGCTGATGCCCAGAAATCAAAACCTGCCACTGCCTAAAGGTGACTTGTTTATCTACACTGCACAGTTTAAGCTGGTCGTATCCTTGTGTTTGGAGGGAAAATATAGTTGTATTTGTTATTGTATGTCTTCAGTTTATTACTGGAATACATACTTTTTAAGCTACGGTCAGGTCACTGTCACTTAGGAGATTGAATTGGATACTAAATTACATAATTTAAAAATATTACTTATTAGAAATAAAATTCCAATAAGCTACTTTTCAATCAAATGGGTATTATCCTTCAAAACAACACCTTCTTTTATGATCTAGCTTCTAGTCTCAGCACCCTATCAAAACTTTTCTAACCTTATGAAATCCGCAAGATAAATCATCTGCTGAAGAAGCATTATAACTGCTATCAAACTTAGAAGTTATTTTAGGAAGACTGTGCCTAAAATTGAGAATTTAACACATGTGGCTGTGAAAAGTGAAATTACGTATCAGTCCATGAACCATAACAATTCATTTAGACAAGTCAATGCTTTGTTAAATTAACTTTGCTTATTTTCAGTGCCAAGCAATTTCATGTGTATAGAAAAAGTGAAGAAATAACTATCAATATGTTGGCTCCATGAGCAGAAAAAAGATCCTCACAAAAACGAAATGATGCAAATTTTGTCAACACCATTTGATGCTTCAAATGAAAAGTTCATTCCAAAAATAACTTTGTTTTCTTCATCCAATTCATAGAATCAAAGTACGTTTTTGTAAATTCATTCTGTTAAAGGTGAAGCATCTGACACTGGGAACAACCACTGAAACTTTCAACTGAAAAATTCAGCACGGGTGGGGGGGGTGCTGAGTGGAATGGGTATAGGGAATTAAGAGGCAGAAACTTTCAGTTATAAATTAAGTCTTGAAGACGTAATTTCAGCATAGGGAATATGGTCAATAATACTGTATAACTTCGTATGGTGGCAGATAGTTACTAGACTTACTGTGGTAATAATAATATATATAAATGTCAAACCATTATGAAGTACTCCTGAAACCAATACAATACTGTGTGTCAATTATATGTCAATAAAATTTTTTAATAAAAAATAGTCTATGAAAAAAATTAATTTTGTAAATAAAATGTGAAAACAGTCATGCTGAAATAGTTACATATGTAAATACTAAACATTAGAATTAATAGATTCTATATAGCAGAATTGGCCCCAAAGTCAGTAGGTACCCAAGCAACTGTCAAGAGTATTTTCGTAATTACAAATATTTTGATCTTCAGAGAAGAGTCAGTTGGAAATGTCAATAATTTCCAATGTGTTAATCATAAAATGCAACCTTGAAGAAGACTGCAGGCAATTTGATTTAAAATTCAAGAAGAGGAGTTCCCATCGTGGCACAGCGGTTAATGAATCTGACTAGGAACCATGAGGTTGCAGGTTCGATCTCTGGCCTTGCTCAGTGGGTTAACGATCTGGTGTTGCTATGAGCTGTGGTGACGGTCGCAGCCATGGCTCATATCTGGTGTTGCTGTGGCTGTGGCGTAGGCCAGCAGCTATAACTCCGATTGGACTCCTAGCCTGGGAACCTCCATATGCTGCGGGTGTGGCCCAAAAAAGCAAAAAATAAAATAAAAAATAATAAAATTCAAGAAGAAAAAGAAGACGATCCTATTGAAAAAATACATTGTTCTGTAAAATACCACTGACTTAGTATTAGAGAAAGTATATGTACAAAGAAGCAGCATGGAGACCCCTGGAGAGTCTGAGAGAGCCAGATGCAGAGTGGCTACCTGATGTCTAGCTCTCGAGACCAGATACCCTCTCTCTTCATTTTGATCTGGGGAGGCTCTCTCATGTTCTCCATGAACCCATTTTATCTGAGCTCATCTGGGTGGACCTGGTCTTTGCAAACCAAAACCTCACTTTGCTTCTCAAGTGCACCTGCCACTGTGCTCCATAGCACACCCTTCCACTGTCTAAAACAGCACTTCCACATGCTGTGATTCTTCATCCAATTAACTATCTTCCTCCCAACCCAAGGATCTTTAAGGCCAAAGCCATATTCCAGTCATTGTCAGCATAATGTCTGATAAGATAGAAAAGCTCAGTAAATGCATGGCAAACAAATAAATATTATAAAGGCCAAGAGAATATTATTTATCATTGTCCATTTCGCAAGGAATGTCTTACGACCCACAGATTTCTAATTGTCTTCCTTATGCAGTAGTTTTTGCATTTTGCTCTTGTATAACATTATATCACTTAGCATTTTCCAACAGTAGATCCCCCCACACACAATCTGTCTCCTCAATTAAACTGAAGAGTTTCTTGCTTAATTCAAGTGTGTACATGCAAACAGTAAATATATGAAAAATATTGCTACATTAATGAATTAATTAGTACACAAATGAAAGAAACTGAGACATAGCAACGAAGATGAGTTGCAGCCAAAAGGAAGCCGTTAGAAGAAAGTGAGGAAACCCCATGACTTGATGATGAACAGCTAGTAAATTCTGAGACTGAGCTATAATATATACACTAGTCTTTACCTAGGCTACTGTTTTTGGATCATTGAGCAAAGATTTGGAGTATTGTTTATCATGGATTTTCCTGCCTCTCTTTGATGACTATTGACTCAGAGCCACAGAGAATAGCAGCTCTCTGACTGAAGAGATAAGCAACTCTTCTCTAAGAATCTAGAAATCAGTGGAGACCAGTTGAACCAAAATGATATCATGAATAAAAATAATATTTCTCACAGAAAAGAGCTTTATGGTCACCAAAGGGAAAGCGGGGAAGGAATACACTGAGAGTATAGGATTAACAGTGCCCACTGTCAAATATAAAATAGATAAACAAAAAATTACTGTACAGCACAGGGAACTATATTCAATACCTTGTAATAAACTAAATGGAAAAAAATTTTAAAGAATATATATATCTATACATATATATAAATGAATTTCTTTGCTGTACACCTGAAACTAACAAAATATGGTAAATCAATAACACTTCAATAAAGAAAGATATTCAGAAATAATTTTTCTTTAATTTTATCTTCAACCTTACCCTGAGGAAAATTCAGACACCATCTGTATCTAATTACACTCTTCCTAAATCTAGACCTATACACACCATATACAAACATTAAAATACTTGGCTAATTCATCCTAAAAATGCTTTCTATGAGATAATAATTTAGGTAAAATACTTTATTACCATACTTATGCACAAAATCATCAAAAATTTGTTCCTCACTTTATATGCAATATTACCAGAGAGGCAAATAAAAATACTGGATGAAATTTTGCAAACTAAATGCAGATCAGTAACAATGACACTGTTAGTGAAAAAAAAAGCCCATTAGGACCACAAATATAAGTTAAAAAAAAACAAAATAACTCAATGGACACTATCAACTGACTATAAATGATTCACATATCAACCCTGTTTGCTTTTTCAAAATGTGTTATTTGAAACAGCTAACATAATAAAAATTGTAAATTGCACTCAACATGAAACTCAGTGATTCTGAGACACACTTGTTAATATTTAGATTGGTGTGACTCCACTTGCCAAAGAAAGGACTAAATAAAAAACTATAGTTTGTAAGACAAACATACATTCAATTCGTTATACCAGCAACCACTGGCAGACTCCACTTATCATCATACTTAAAGACATGCAATTTGAATTATCTTAGTCTCCAAAATCAGAAAATTGGTTCCATGAAGAAGCCTGCAATTACTTGGAAATGGTTGGGGATTAACAATGTATGTATTATTGAGTGTGTCTGCAGCAAAGAGCACTTTTAGCTTCATTCCATCTATATTTTATCTGTATTCTATCTTGAAAGGAGGATTTTTAAACATGCCATTTTGATCAAACGCATGGCCACTAGAAATCCTGAGAGGCTTGGTTAGCTCATATTTGCAATTTGGTTCCACTTCAAGAAGAGCTTTTTCACTAGAAATGAAAAGAAAACAGTCACCATGGGATCGACTGACCTAATTTTCCTCATCACTTTGATAATTAAAATAGTGGAAAAATAAAAACATCAAAACTGTGCTTAATTTTATAAAAGACTGTTCTTAAAAGGAGCTTTAATTTTCTTTAAAAGTACGAGTCGATCAGTTACACAAGGATAATCTGTGAACACAGCCTACTTGGCCCTGCTAAAATAGAGGAACACATGGTAGTGGTGCCTTGTGAAGACATTGCACATAGCTGCACGAGCTTATTCCACCAGTTTTATGTAGTCGTAACTTATCATTTACCCAGTACATTCAGTAAAACCTCAATTAAGTGGATGCTTCTGGTTGAGTCCTTCCAAGTGGGTATTTCCTGTGGAGTGGTAATTAATATAGATTCTAATGCATCACCTCATACTTCCTAAGTCAGACTCTGGAAGTCGGGTTAAAGAAACCTGTAATTTAAGCTTGTTTTTCAAGAGACCTTTAGTGAATCATGCTGCACCAGTTAGAGACTCTGATTTCAGAACCCCTGACCTATTTTAGCCACATCCCCTTCCTCCCTCTGTTGTGTGTTCAGTTGTCTCTTTCAGAAAGATGTGTTGAAGTCCTAACTTCTTGTACCTCAAAATGTGACCTGTACTTGGAAATAGGATTTTGGCAGAAGCAATGACTTCAGTAAAGATGAGGTCATTTACTGAAGCAGAAAGAGTCCTTAATGTAATATGACTAGTGTCCTTTAGCAAGAAGAAAGAGACATACTGGGACAAAGTCACGGGTGACAGAAGCAGAGAATGGGGTGATTGCAGCTACTACAAGCCAAGGAACGCCAGTGATTGATGGCCACCACCAGAAGCCAGTAAGTGACAAGGAATCATTCCATGCAGTCTCAGAGGTGTAAAAGCCCTCCTGACATCTTAATTATGTACCTCTAGTCTCCAGCATTAGGACACAATCAATTTCTATAGTTTTAATCCACCTAGCTTACAGTACTTTGTTTCTGTAGCCCCAGGAAACTAATATACCTCACAATTATACAACAGGAAAAAGATTCAGAGAGTAAATGGTAGAAGTTGACCTTCAACCTGGGTTGTCTACCTTCCATGAGAGCATCCTACCCAAAACTCACACAGATCCAGTTATTGATTTTCTCCCACATGGACTACTATAATTACCTTCCCATCCAGTGGTGATCAAGCTATGCTTTGAGGGCTTCTACCTCAGATCCAGGTTGGAAGTGCTTAATGGAAAAAAAAAAAAAAGGCATGTTCATGAGTTCTTCTATGACCTAGTACCTCCAAGCCTCCTGTAGGGAGGCTACAAGAATTTGCACATTGAAAGAATACACATAATTTGCAGTGCACAAGGGACATTCCCCAGGATAGATCACACGCTGGGCCACAAAACAAGTCTCAGTAAATTTAGGAAAACTGAAATCATATCAAGCATCAAGAAAGTGACAGTTTCCTGATTAACTTAATTTAGAGTTAATTGAGCATTATTTTGCGATTCTTTGATTTTAACCTTTGCTGTGGAAAATGGTTGTATATTTTCCGTCCAAATTCTTTTTTAAGAAACTGAACTCAATAATGTGAATTGCGAGTCACTGTATAGTAAATGCATTTGAGCTATATGGATCTTAGAGAAGAGAGAGTGAAAAAGAGAACCATTTTTTTCTTTTTTTTAAATTAAAGTAGAGTTGATTTACAATGTTGTGCCAATTTCTGATGTACAGCAAGGTGACCCAGTCACTCACACACACACACACACACACACACACATATATATATATACACATTCCCTTTCTTATATTATCTTCCATTGTGGTCTATGCCAAGGAGAATCACTCTCTCTCTTTTTCTTTTAAGGCCGCATCTGAGCATACTGGGTCGAATCAGAGCTATAGATGAGACCTGTACCACAGGCACAGCAACACCAGATGCAAGCAGCATCTGCAACTTACACCACAGCTTGTGGCAACAAGGGATCCCTAACCCACTGAGCAAGACCAGTGATTGAACCTGCATCCTCACTGACACCATGTTGGTTCTTAACCTGCTAAGCCCCAAAGGAAACTCTGGGAATATTATTTTAATTAGAGACAACTTAATATTGTCTACTAGAATTTATCATCACTATTTCAAATAAAATCAGGAGTAAAATAGTCTGCTATATTTACAAGAAAATATAGCATACCATCTTTATTTTGCTCCTTTCACTGTTGACTAGTAAAGATAAAAAGAGATTTTTATGAGAATCACCATTCTAGCTCTGAAGGCCTTAACCTTTCTAGGCATCTTGACTCCTTGGATAAACTAATAAAATTTCACCACACTTCCCAAAATGCACATATGCATATGCAAAATTTGTATGTAACTTAGAAATCAAAGTTCAAGATATGATTCAGATTTATTTTAGTGATGGCTACTGGTTTGGAATGTAAACTGACTCCACCACGTTCTAGGAGTTGTCATGTGCTCATAAAAATCTTTGATAATCATTTTAAAAACAACCACCAGGGAGTTCCCATCGTGGCTCCAAGTTTAATGAACCCGACTAGCATCCATGAGGATGCAGGTTCGATCCCTGGCCTCGATCAGTGGGTTAAGGATCTGGCATTGCTGTGAGCTGTATTGTAGGTTGCAGATGCAGCTTGGATTCTGCATTGCTGTGGCTGTGGCATAGGCCGGTGGCTACAGCTCCGATTGGACCCCTAGTCTGGGAACCTCCATATGCCACGGGTGCAGCCCTAAAAAGACAAAAACAAAAAACAATAAAAAAAAATTAACCATCAGTTACTTCTAAGATATTATAGAGGATCTGTTTTTTAGTGATTTTTACTATAAGACTCCCTTTCTATTGCCTTTTGCTTGGCTTCTCCTTACATTCCTTGTGTCTCAACTTCTGGAAGACACATTAAAAATCAGGAGGAAATATTTTGCTTTCACACTGCAACTTTCCATGTTATTATAAGCGTTCTGAATCATCACCAAATTTCCCTCTAAAATATAAGTGAGAAGGTAGGTCTCAAGAGAATAATGTTATTTTACCCTCATAACAAGTTTAAAGTAATTGGTGTATCTTAGAAAATAGCATTTCTTTAGTAATTCTTTGCTTTAGGAGTTCCCATTGTGGTGCAGCAGAAATGAATCCGACCAGGAACCATGAGGCTGTGGGTTCGATCCCTGGCCTCGCTTAGTGGGTTAAGGATCCAGCGTTGCTGTGAGCTGTAGTGTAGGACACAGACGCATTTCAGATCCCGCATTGCTGTAGCTGTGGTGTAGGCTGGCAGTTATTTCTCCGATTGGACCCCTAGCCTGGGAACCTCCACATGCCGGGTGTGGCCATTAAAAAAAGGGAAAAAAAATAATTCTCTTCTCTAGGATGCTGATTAGTTTTGCTAAACTCCAAAACAGCATTGGCTTTAATGCAGACAGTTGATTTCTTTGCTCATTTTTAAACACACTACGGGGAAAAGAAAAAGAATTTCACAATTTTGCTTTTCAGGCAAGTTTTTAAGACATACAGGAGAGAGGCAAATGAGTTCCTTTGATAGTTTAATTAAGCCTTGTTTGTACTGATGGTTTGCCAGCTCTTAAGAAAAATGTCCTTGTCACCTCCAGCCTTCTGTCCCCACTTCTCCTACTCCCGATTTATGTTTCCTTACCTCAAACCTACAGTGTAGAAATAGACTGTTAGGAGATTTCTCTGCCTATTCAACTTCTTATTTTCTCCAGATACGCTACATATTATTGTCATAGTAATCTCATAGCACCTTTTCAAGCTTATCACTTATTGGCTCAAAAACTTATACTTGCTCTCCAATTGCCTTCAAAATCAAATATAACTCCTTGGCCAGACATTTAAGACCCTTTAAAATGTGTCACCCAAATGTATTATCCTCTTCCTTTTTTTCCTAGATGCATTTCTTTCTTTCACTGATACTCTATTCTTGAATTTAAATTGTGCTTTTAGACTTTCTGCACCTTGCCATTTGATCACCCCTTGTTCCTGGCATGATTTCTCTGTCAGTCTTCAACAAACCAGAGAGGATCTTTCCTGATGGCCCAACAGCAATACCCACTCTTCTAGAAATCACTCAGGTCCCGAAAATGACAAGATTTCACACTTCTGTAGACCTTGCTGACATGGTGCCTACAACTCACAGACCTTTCCATAATCTGTCTGATGCTGAATTACCAGTGAACGTTTTCTTTATTTCATCTTATTCTACTTTGCTTTCTTATGTTTCGCACCCATGGCATATGTAAATTCCCAGACTAAGGGTTGAATCAGAGCTGCAGCTGCCAGCCTATGCCACAGCCACAGCGTCTGAGATCTACACCGCAGATCACGGCGACGCCGGATCCTTAACCCACTGAGCAAGGCCAGGGATCGAACCCACATCCTCATGGATACTAGTCAGGTTTGCTACCCCTAAGCCACAATGGGAAGTCCCAGTGACAGTTTCTTAAATGCCCTGCTTTTTTGTAAAAGCCTAGTCATTCACTCACTCACGCAACTCATATTTCTTGAGTACCTGCTACGTGCTAGACAACGGGGATATAAAACTTAAGCACGACTTTACATGGAAGGCAAAATTGTTACAATAAAGGCACAAAGGAGCTATGGGAAAGAGAAAGGTGGCGCATCGAGCCAGGAAAGGCGTGAGAAGATGGGGACCCCTACCTGAAACCAGTATTCATCTCATGAATAACCAGGAGAGAATGACATTCCAGGAAGAAGGAATGCTCTCCACAGGTTCTCAACACCCACCTTAGGATTAATGTGGATCTTAACTCTGATAGAAATCGGCGGGCAGCCATTTTGAAAAGGACAAGTCTGCTGTCCTTATAAAACCAGCTTAAAAAGGTAGGGAGCATTCATTTAAGAGAAGGCTGCCTTTAAAGCACCAATCATGGTAAAAAAAAAAAAAAAAGCCTTTCCACAAACAGTCTCCTAATGAAGCCTGAGGTAGCAGCACGGGATGGCTATAAAATAAAATCCAGTTGTTCCTACACGTGGCACACACAGGATTAAGTCTTAATCGGTGATTTAGGCGGAGGTTTAATTTACAGGACAAGGAATAACCGAAAAACAAAACCAGATCACATCACGGTTTTATTTTCAATTCTAGAATGTGTCTGCAAGCCCTTCTAACTTAAAATAACCCCTTTCCTCCTTTTCACGCTCCATGTATAACACTACGGAGAGAAATCTGACATTCAGAAAGACAACCACAACTTTAAAGCATGACAACGATCTTCTCATGTTTAAAAAATATTAAATTAGGTATTCCAGGGCAATTCAATGTACTAGTACTTTTGGGAATGATGAAAGAACCTGAAATTACAGTTAACCACATCATGCCATATGTATTCTAATAAGGCAGCGTTTTACTCCCAGGCAGTAAGTGTCTGGGGCCGAATATACTCAGGAGGACAAGGATACACAGTAGAGGCACAAAGCACAAGTGGCAGCAAAAAGACGCCAGGAGAACCTCGTGTTCTGCCTGAGGACTCAGTGGGCGTCCCTCTTTTGCAAAGAAACAAATCTGCCGAAGGTTTCTGCCCCGGCCACTGCATCTGGCTTAAACAAAGAATGGAAGCAGCCCGGGTAGGTATTTTGCAGGACAGAGAAAACAACTGCAGCTGGAGCTCCACGCTCCAACCCTGGGCCAGTCCTTAGAACCACGGCTTCTTTGGAACAGAAGTTAGGAGCCTGATTTCCGGATTCGGACGGGTTGGGTCGATCCCAACTCCAACTTATACAGGTTGTGTAATAATCTCTCTGGATAGGATTTCCCCATTTGCAGAGTGGAGAGAAGAAAACCGACTTCCGAGTGTTTGCTGGGCGATACAGAGATCAACCACATTAAAGTCCTTTGCTTACCGACAGACACAGAGGGAGAAATCCATAGAGCACACAGCTGCTGGGATCTAAGAAATCACACCCGTGCTTGAGCCAGATGTGCCAATATTCTAACTAAATGTTCATATTCATATTCAGTCAATGGAGCCTCTTCAGACTAAACTTAGGAAGGCCTTTTGTGCTCAACAGGACCGTCATTTGGAAATGCGTCGGCCTCTGGCCAAAGACCTTCACAGCAGCGTAGGGCTGTATGGCAGACCCGCTGCAAAGTGAGCAGAGACAGGCTACAAAGAGCACTGCAGCTCGGAGACTTGCAGATTTAAACACGCTCTCCTCCTGAGGCCCTGAATGCTCCCACTGACTTCTATTTCCTCCCAGCCTGGGTGTCCAGGGAGGGTCGATAATGGGGGGTTGTTCTTTGCAAGGCCTTCTATTCGTGCTTCAGGACTCTGCGCCCGGTCTCTGCACAAGAGACGCAGACGGAGCGCAGATTGAAGTCATTTGTAAAGTTCAAGGTCACCGTTCCTTTTTCTTTCCTTTGAATCTGAAAGTTAGAAGTTATTAATTATACCACGAGTCTAAAAAAGAATTCTCCTAATCCTAGGCTTTATTGAGCTGAGTTACACGCAAAGGCGGCAATTTCGGTGTTTGTTTATTTTTGAGCATGTCCGTTGCCCATGCTTAAATTCTCTTGCTAAATCTCTCTGTTTTATAGCTAATCACAGTTTTATAGCAGGCATGAAGCTCTCTACAAGGCCCTTGCTGAGCTGTTTCTGTAAATCAAAACCGTACTCGGCTGTTCTTGTAGCTGGCAGTGGAACAGGGTTAGTTTTACCATTTATGGTTGCAAAGTCCATCCAGAATATTTTTTTTTTTAGTTCCCCTTAGCTTTTTGTTTTTCCTCCACTCAGTGCCCTCCCCTCCTCCTGCCTTAAAAATGTATATTCCAGGCTTAGCTAAAACATGTCTGCATAGATTATTTCATTCCTTACCACGGTACATTAATAGAGGTGTCAAAATGACAGAGGATGCTTGGCTTCCATCCCTGTGTCCCAGACCCATTCCTCAAGGTAAGCTGCAGCTATTTGGGAAAAAGACGATCTGATTTTTGGGGCTCCTGGAAGCTGACCCCCATAGTCTCTTTAAAGTCTTAACACACTTTCCAGTGAAATATAAAGTGGGCAGGGCACTTAAACACATCCTGTCTTGTCAGGCTACTCACACACATCAGCACCGTCATTGCCTTCGTGCCTGTGTCCAGGTGGGGACAGGGGGAGCCCAGTCATCTAACCCCGGACGGGCTTCACTAGAGGACTCCAAGCATCGGAGTCTCATCTGTGTGCACACCGGTATCCAAAATCATCCCACTACTTTGCTAGTTATGGTGAGGTTCAGAGGAAAGAAAGGGGTAAATATTTGTGAAAAGAAAAAAAGAAGATGCATACAGGCAAGGGGGAGCTAGTTCTAAAGAGCAAGTTAAAAGAAAGCTAGGGCATAAGGAAGAATGGATCCCACCAAAGGTCCCCAAAGAAAAGGCCCTTCCCAGGCACCGGGGGGAACCTGTACTTGTGGGAATATGAGAAGGTGGCAATGACTGGATGGCTTTGGGCTATCAGTAAATCCCGTACCTGGTGGCATCCACTGTCACCCATTCCAGGTGACTATCGCAGGTGGCTTTGCTCACAGGAGGCAAGGATTCGCTTTCTGTTCCCAGGAGTTGATCAAAGTGAGACCCCATAAGAAGGGAGTCTCAGCTCTGACCCTGGGATTTCTTCTTCTCCCAGGGACCCAAGAAGTTCTGCCCAAGTTAGGTGCTGGATGAGATCGTGGCCTCATAACCACGAGGGAGACCTCGTTACTGCCTGACCCCGATGGAGCTCCATGGGCCTTTTATGACCTCTAGCCTCCAACTGATTCATAAGACCAAGATGCAGCTCAGCCATGATCAAGCAGACTGGAGCTGGGCGCTCACACAGTCAGCTCTCTCCTCTCCCTTTCTCATTCTTCACTTTTTTAATCCACTTCCAGCCTCCCTCGCTCCTCCTGTTGACGGGAAAGGTGATGCTGGCACCACCAGCTTAGCAAGCCCGAGAGAAAGAAATGATGTCTTCAGCCCAGTGTGTGTACAGCAGGCCCTAGAAGGGCTCTGGCCACCACAGACCAAGGCTGGACCCCCCCCAGAACATCTTTCTTTGTAGCAGATGGGGCCTCTTGGTCACAACTGGAGCAGGTTCCCCAATCCTCGGCCAGGGGTAAAAGGGTCTGTCTTCAGAAGAGAAAGGATTGGAGAGCTAATTGGCTGCCCCTGTTAATGCCAAGGCCAGAAGGAGACCAGGCTCGTCAGTACCTGGATATTAACCCAAGAGAGGCACCGGGAGGCAAGGAAATAGATTAAGTGAGTGTCTCCTTTGTCTTTCTTTCTTTCTCTCCCTCTCTTTCTTATTTTCTTATGGGCTGCACCTGCAGCATAAGGAAGTTCCTAGGCTAGGAGTTGAACTAGAGCTGCAGCTGCAGGCCTACACCATAGCCACAGTAATGCCAGATCTGAGCCACATCTGGACCTCCACCACAGCTCATGGTAACACTCAATCCTTAACCCACCGAGTGAGGCCAGGGATTAAACCCGCATCCTCATGGAGAGTAGTTGGGTTCGTTTCTGCTGAGTCACAACAGCAGCTCCCCAGTGGACGGCTCTTAAAAACCTGCAGAAGGGGATAAGGGGTAGAGTGAGGTCCTCAGCAGGTGTTAGCATGGAAGTGGGGAGAGGCTTCTTCCTTCCAGCCTCGCCAGGTACGTCTTGTTCATAATAAGAGGGAATGCTTCCTCTCATTAGGTACCACTCACGGTTCTAAGTGCTTTACATGTATTATCTCAGTTCCTTCTCATCTCTCTTGCTATCCCCATTTTACAGATGAGGAAACAGTTGTAGTCGGAGAGTCTGCAGGCTCTCCCACCTGTGAAAGGGAAGCAAACCTAGATTCCAATTCAGGCAGCCGAATCCAAGGGCCCATGCTCTCAGACACTCTCCTGCCCTGGTCCTCTCCCCACATCGTCAACACCTACTCTGCCCACAGCCACCTAGACATGCCCAGAACACAGGCCTCCATCATCTCACATCAGCCTTATGCGATCATAGCTGCTGGTCAGAAACCCAGACTGCCTATCTTTCATTGATCTTTCATTACAATCCAGAGTCAATGATGTGTGTGTGTGGGGAGGTCCCTCCGGATTTGCTTCCTCCTTGAATGACACTGACTCCCAGTCTTCCCTCTTCTCAGTCGGTTTCATCCCAGATGAGGACGGAGCGATCAAGCCTTTGTTAAGGTTCCCTGGATCCTTCTAAAGGGGAACGAGGCCAAGCAAATGACTCTCAGAGACCTTGAAACTCAAGGGTAAGTTGTAACACAGTCACCCCTGCCTGACGGTGCTTGGAACTTAAACACACTCAAAGGAAGAGAAGTGGACAAAAGGAAAAACCACCATGAGAGGCAGACGTCCGCCGCTGAAGCACGACACGAAGCATCCGGAACTTCCGGAGATGAAACCACCTCCTTAAGAACAGGAAAACCTGCCAGAGGACACTGCAGTCTGTCGGCTGCGGACAGCAGGAGCAGGAAGGCAGAAGGCGCAAAACACAGGCTGGCGCTTTACAGGAAAGTCTTGGAGAAATACCCAGAGCAAGCACATTTGGAGCTCCAGGGCTGATGGTGAGAGTACGGGGGCTGGTCAGCTGTCACTGGGGGGTCACACAACACAAAACATCAAGTGGGTTTATGATTTTCCCCAAAGAAGGAAATGACACCGCTCAGTGATGCTTCCCGGTGTCACGTCACCCGACGCCGGGCAAGTCCTTGGTGCACCTGCTGTGTGATGCCCTGGAGAAAGGTGGAGGGGAAGCCTGGCCCCAAGGGTGCTGGGAATCCCCGTGGCTCCAGACAGACACTAGCAGAGGCCAGCTGCCACTCAACATCGGCCTGGGGACCTAGTGCAGGACAAGGTGACATGATTGGCTAGGAAAGCTTGGTGCAGGGGATGGAAAGTCCTGGGAATGACCCACTTTAAAGTGATGTTTCAGCCTTTCTTTTCCTTTCTTCCTTTCTCCTTCCTTCCTTTCCTTTGTATGGCCACACTCGCAGCACAGGTAAGTTCCAGGGCTAAGGGGCAAATCAGAGCTGCATCTACACCACAGCCACAGCAACACCAGATCCAAGCAACATCTTTGACCTACCCTGCCGTCTGTGACAACGCTGGATCCTTAACCCACTGAGCGAGGTCAGGGATCAAAGCCACATCCTCGTGTCAGGTTCTTAACCCACCGGGGCAAAAATGGGAGCTCCTAAAAATCAAATATTTTAAATAAAGAAGAAGAGACGCTCTTTCCTTTCAGTTTCAGAAGAGAGCCTCTGACAACACTCCATGCACAGAAAACCCCCTCATTCTTCTCCAAACCTGCACCTCTTCCTACGCTTATAACAGCACTCAGAGCCTCTGCAGCCTGCATGTCAGAAGAAGCCAGCGTCTCCTCAAGACTGCCTTCATTCCCATGGCATTAAACAGAGAAGCTGGAAGAACGAAGTATATTTATTCTAATCTCTGACCAGAGGGACAGTTTCCTAGTTAAATATCATTATTTATTTTATTTGAATTGGGTTTTGATTACACCTGCAAAGCTGATTATTTAAAGTAACGACATAGTTTGAAAGTTGGAAAGCAGACGCTTCTTTTCTAAAGTGAAGAAATGCCTCATCACTGAGCTCATCTGTTTAAATAATATATTAACAAAAAAAAAAAGGAAAAGAGTTTCCTTCACGATGAGGACGGTGAAAAAGGCAGAACACTGGTTTCCACCAGGGGTTCTCAACCAGAGACACTTTTGCACATCACCCTCAGGAATGGGGGGTACTCAGCAATGTCTAGAGACGTTTCTGGTTGTGACAACTTGAGGTGTGCCACTGGCAGCTAGAGGGCAGAGACCAGGGACACTGCAAAATGGCCCGCGATGCACAAAACAGCCCCATCACAACGAATTACATAGACCAAAATGTCAGCAGTGCCTCGGTTAAGAGGTCTCAGTTTAGACAGCCTGAATTCTATCTATTACTAGCAGAATGGTTTCCTAAGCCAGCCAACAAAATCCTGCAAAACCGTAAAAGCTCGCTGTAACTACAACTAATGCACTCTGACAACCACTGCTGCTCCTACTAGAGCAATTCATTGAGCACTCACTGAGTGTCAGGTGTTGTTAAGTGTTTTTATTTCAGTAAATCGGCACAACTACCTTATAAGGCAGTTATATATTCTTTCTCCCTCTTACAGAGGAGGAACTGAGACACAACGGGGGTGAGGATCTTGCCCAAGGCAAGAGGTGGCAGAAGAACAAGGGGCCTGGAAGATAACGTGAGCATTGTCAGAGGTCCTGTCACTGCTGCTGATCTTAGATGCTGAATGAAACACTTAGCGGACAGAGGGGAAGGGCAGCCCCAAAGGCTCTGCATCAAGACGTGTTGATCAAGGAGGCAGAACCACCCACCACGCTCATCAACTGGAAAATACAGCTTTATGAGTTTTTCTAAATACAGCTTTATGAGTTTAGCTATTATTGAAAAGTATCAACCTGAGGACATGCCATGGTCATAATATTTAGGGGATCAGAGAAAGGAATAAGAGCAAAGAAAAACTGCCCAATATCAGTGTGACACACAAGCCAGACCAGCTGTAGCAACAGCGCCGGTCACGCGGGCCCTGGAGTTCCCTCCAGAAGCCCAGGTGGAGGGCAGTGATGGACGTGACCTTCTCTACATATGGAGCCTTGCTCCTCTGGGGAGATTTGGGAGCTTTAGCTTCAGGGACCCTACACTGTTGCCCGAGTTCACTGCGCATGTTTCCTCAAGCAGGACCTTTATGGGTAGGAGCTGGCTCGTCTACACGGAGAGCGCTCGGGTGCAGGCTGGGGAGCCCTGACGGGGGCCGAGAATGTGGCCTTGCTTTTGGCTGATGAGGAAGCAACGGCAAAGCCTCAGACTGGCAGCAAACTGTGGAGCGGTTGCAAGCGCTGCCTGGGCAACTGGACCTACACAGTTTGAACGATGGCTGCCAACCACAAGCACTGCTTTGGCTCTTACTCAGCAAGCCTCAGTCTTCCAATCTGTAAACTAGGATAACACTGCCTCCCCCTTGCGCTGATGAAGAATAATCATGGTACCAGAGACAGGACAGGCACTAAATCAGTGGTTGCCATTGCCTAGAAAACCCAGCGTTGTTGTAACAAGTCTATGGTCACATCCTCGCTGCCGTTCTAAAAGGAAATTCACTGCTATTCACCCTGACACATAATTTCAAAAGACGTAATATAATGTCCTAACTGTATAACCTAGGAGAAAGATTTAAAGCATAAATGATAACAGAATGCCATGCCTTTAAGTATGTAATTGGCCAGGCTCTTCTCCCCAGGAAGATGCAAAAACAACTGCATGCTTTACCTTGAATGCAACAGCTACAAAGGCGGATGTGAGTGTGAGGTGCCTGTTACATTGCAAGCAGCATGGCAGTTGTGACAGGATTGTCTGAAAGCATCAACAACTCCTGGGGAAGTTCTGACTCTGAGTCCTACCAGCCCTCAGTGTAGACGGTAATTTCACCCCTGGAAAATTCCATTTCTACTCACTCTGTACAAGGAAGAGTACTTCATGCTTACATAAGATGGGAGTTAAGTCCTAGATTCAAATAATTATTAATAATATTTTTAATCTACCTGGATATCCAATAAGGCCACAAATATTTCTTCATTGCGGTTGTTGTACAAGACTCTTCTGGGCATCCCAGGCCATGGACACCCCTAACCTTCTCCTGCGAATGCCAGTGTCTCTCCTCCAACCATTACGAGAGCCAGAGGCTGGCTCCCAAGTTTGACCCAAACTCTGCTTTCGGCGTGGTGCCACACCAGCTAAGAAACTGCACACTAGAGCAACGGTATCACTATGACAACAAACAGAAAGGGTCCTGGGACCTGCTGTGCAGCACAGGGAACTCTACCCAATAATCTGTACTAACCTGTATGGGAAAAGAGTCTGACAAAATAGGGGGGTGGGGGGCTATGTGTTGATGTATAACCGAATCACTTTGTTGACTCAGCACTTTGTTGTTGAATCACAACACTGTAAATCCACTATAATTCAATAACACTTTTAAAAAAACAACAAAGGGTCCTGCAGTTCTAGGAAATGATTTTCCATTCCTCCCCTCACACTGCATTAAACGCATGTAGAACTGATACTGATTAGTAAAACCAAGCTCTGGCAGGCCTCTGTGACGGAGAGCGGAGGACTGAGAAGAGCGGGTAGCTTCAAGTGGGGAACGAGCACTGGCTGCTCACATCCTGGGCTTCTGGTCTCTGAATGTCTTTTTCTGCTGCCACAGTGAATTTCAATTCACTAAGCCTGATACCAGGATAGCAAGAGTTAAGCTGCGAAGTCTGAAAAGGAAAAAGGGGTAGTTCTAGTTAGGGCTTCTGAATTCTAATCAGCCATGTGGATTTATTTCTAATGATTTTTCAAATATAGGATTTCCTGTAAAGGAGTTTTTTTTTTTTTTTTTTTTTTATTGTCATAGCCACCTTTTCTAACCCAGGGTAGCCTTGGATTGTGATTCCCTCTAAGTATTTCACTTACTATGCTTTTAAGGGAGGCAGGGGAGAATTTTATTATGGCAGCAGACAGTGGTATTCTAATTCATTCAACAAAGGGGTAAGATCCACAATCTGCCAGGCCTTGAGTTCGGATATGAGGATGCACTCGGCTGGAATACTACATTCATGCTAAACCCACATGACTGGTTCTAGACTTTGTCTGTCCCAGATAGAGATTATCTTCACTTAATTATAACGAGCCTCAGCCTGGAGTTTGACAAACATGACACCACATCTGAAACCCCAGTGGGTAGTCACCATGCTTCTTGGCTCAACGGTCCAATCCACTAAAATTTATGTAGGTTACAATTTCCGAACTTCCTCCTTCCAAAAATTTACATTTTCAAGCATCACTGCACTTCCAAGCTATTAAAACTCCAGTAACTAAAGATATAAGTTCAAAAAAAAAAAAAAAACGCCATTGCACCTTCTAAATATAGTGACAGTGATATAAATTGAGGTTTCTCTAATTCTGAGTGTTTGTCTTGAATAAAATACAGCAATTGAAGTAATATCCCTAGAGGTCAGTATACTTTGTTCATTGCTACACAGGGAGTAGTTGGGAGGGGAAAAAAAAAGTGAATTAAGTAGGAACGAGGTCCCTACTTAGATAATACAGCCCCCAAACAAGTCGGGGTGGGTTTAGACAGAGGGACCACAGAAGAGTTGCTTGGTTTGATGTTGAGTCTATTGATTGGGTTTCTAGAAGAGAATTTAAATACTGTCAGAGTTACGTAGAGGTATCGGTTCTGTCCAATGTGGGCCTTCTTAGGCCTGAATTCAGGGTTTCATGCACAACAACAAAACGATAAACTTTGTTCTTTATGATCGTGAAGGACCTCAATGAAGAACTGATCTCACCTGCATATCAAGGGCAGGAGAGCAAGTCCCTGTGAAATTGCTCACATAATAAGGTACTTGGAGGGAACAGGGGACCCAGTGCAAAGCCATTCAGATAGCTCAAACGGATGCATCTGGCACTCGTGTCCAATACTGGTTCTAGTATACAGAGTCCATAACCCCCTCAACAGGGTGTTCCTGAAAAATTGTAACTTCTGGTTACTGTTCTCTGACAAAGAAGCCAACAGGGCTATTGTTAAAACCCTTTTTTCCCCCCCAGGTATGGTTTTTGCATATTTCCGTATTTGCTCTGCTTTCAGCTACCAACCTCAAACACCAGGCCGGTGCCTTCAGATTTGAGATTAGGTTATGATGAGACATTCCAAGGTTTAACACAGAAGATGCCACAATAATAGCTACATGTATCGAGTGTTTCCCTTGTGCCAGCACAGTGTTAAGCTCTCCATGTACATTCTTTCATTAACTCCTGGCAAGACACTTCAAAGAAGGAACTTTACTCCATTTTATGGATGAGGATGCTGCGGCACAGAGCAGTTAAGTGGCCAAGATCATACAAATGTTTTTTTTTTTTTTTTGTCTTTTTGCCTTTATGTAGAGCCACACCAGTGGCATATGGAGGTTCCCAGGCTAGGGGTCTAACAGAAGCTGTAGCTGCTGGCCTACGCCACAGCCACAGCAACGCGGGATCCGAGCCGCGTCTGCAACCTACACCACAGCTCACGGCAACGCCGGATCCTTAACCCACTGAGCAAGGCCAGGGATCGAACCCGCAACCTCATGGTTCCTAGTCGGATTCATTAACCACTGAGCCACGAAGGGAACTCCAAGATCATACAAATGTTAAGTCACAGACTTGATATTTGAACCCAGGCATGACTGTCTTAAAAGACTACACTTTGCTCTGCAGCCTTTCAAAACACCCAGCCTACATTTTGCCAGCATTGCAGAAATACATGGAATATTCTATGACTCTCACACATTTCTTTCTGACATCTGATTTATCTAAACTATGTTAGATATTCCTTTCACCTGAAATAATCACCCCAAACTCTCGAGCACAGTCATTCCCAGTGTGTGCTTTGAGATGCTACAATTTCCTTTCCCGTCATAAAACCCTGAGACCCTCCCCGCAACCGGCTGCCCTAACTCCAATTCCTTCCACATCCGTTTGTATCCTCTTTGTGTGCAAACCCAGAAAACACATGCAAGCTGCACTTGTCCATTTTAGGTACTTTGTGTCGTGTTCAAAGACGGCATCCCAGCTTATATTCACACTTATGAACATAATTAAGCATACAGAAAATCACTTTCCCAACTGCATTTGTGAGTTTTTTTATTTGTTCATACCCAAAAGGGAGGCAAACATGTGTCTACATCAACACTGCTGGCAGGTGAAGCGTTGGGTTAAGGTAGCATCTTGCTAAATGACATAATCAGAAAAAAAAAAAATCTCTTAATTTAGAGAAATATTTAGCTCTATAAATAGGACATTTCAGAATTTGGTAAATTTTCTCTCCAACAACATACAGTGGCCATTTACATCTTTTCTTTTCTTTTGTTTTCTTTTTAAATAGCCCCGCCTGCAGCATATGGGAGTTCCCAGGCTACGGGTTGAATCAGAGCTGCAGCGGCCGGCCTTTGCTGCAGCCACAGCAACACTGGACCCGAGCTGCCTCTGCAACCTACGCCATAGCTTGCAGCAATGCCAGATCCTTAACCCACTGAGCAAAACCAAGGATTGAACCCACATCCTCAGAGAGGCAGTGTTGGGTTCTTAACCCACTGAGCCACAACAGGAACTCCCATTTCCACCTTCAAATCACATATTCATTGGCATAACATCGTAATTATAAGTTTAATGCATTATAACTCTAACACATCTGCTACCTTGCAAATGCAATATTTCTGAAGGTAGAAGTATCTTCTTGTTCCTCTTTAACTTCCTGCAAAGCACAGTAACCCGTGCATTTGTTCACCCACTGACTAATTCATCTAACGGCAGCATCTTCTAAGTACCGGGCAGCACGCTGTAACAATGGGATGGATATCGAGGTGAACAAGGCAGTCCCGTTCTGTCTTCACAAAGTTTACAGCCTGGCGACTTCTACACACACATGTTGTTGTCTTTGTGCACAGAGCATGAGATTAACAGAGAAGGACAGAATGTTAGGGTTGGGAAGGCTCTGGGTTCATCCAGTGCACAAGAAAATGGAACTGACTTGCCTGAGGTCAAATAGCTTGTTAGTGTCACAGGGAAAAAAAAAAAATTCTTCTTCCACATCTGGCTGATTTCTCTCAACTCATATTATAAATACTTCCTTACCTCATAAAATGGAAAAAAAAATCTTGTAAAACTTATTCATGTGCCAAGGAAAAAGAAATATTACACCGCTCATTTGAACTGCCTTCAATGGCTTCCCTTCAGCTACTAGATGATTTCTAAACAATGCACTGTGATCTGGCCTCTGCCTACTTTTCTAGTTCCTGCTGAGCAGTTGCCACCTGCAATTCATTCACACAGTTCACCGGACAGATAGAAACCCCACGCCAATGGCTGTGCGCAGGCACCAGGGAGAGAGAGTTCTTGATGCAGGTTCTTGAAATATTGTGCTTAGATATATGCATCTCCCATTGCTGCTGTAACAAATAACCACAAACCTAGGGGCTTAAAACAACACAAGGTTATTATCTTACAGTTCTGGAGGTAAGCGGTTCAAAAGGAGTCTTACAAGACTAAAATCAAGGTGGTGGCAGAGCTGAGTTCTTTCTGGAGACTCTAAGAGACAATCCGTTTTCCCAACATTTTCAGTTTCTAAAGAGTGTTAGAGCTTCCATGGGCTCATAGCTCCTTCCTCCGTCATCCAGGTCAGCAGCATGAGCATCTTCCGGTCTCTGACTCTGACAGCTGCTTCCACTGCTACATCTCCTTTTCTGACCGTAACCCTTCTGCTCCCCTCATGTGATTATTATCAGGCCATCCAGAAAATCCAGGATAATCTCTTCATCTCAAGATCTTGAAACGCAACAGCAAAGCTCCTTTTACCATGTAAGATGATATATTCAAAGTCCTGGGAAGCGGGACAAAGAGCGTCTTTGGGGGTCGTTCTTCTGCCGACCACATTTGGCCCACTATCGATTCTTTTTCTGAAACTCTCTCTTGCTCTCTGCTGGAATAGTCCTATCTTTCCTATGACACCCAGATCGCCACTCTTACCTGACCCACACCCTGCACAGGGAGAAAAACCCACCCACCTCTTATCTATACTTCTTTGTATATACTCTTCTCATAGTATATATCGTACTATAATATCATTTTCCCGTCTCCTTTATGAGACCATAAACTTGCTGAGCGCGGGTACTCAGTCTCACTCACTCACGCACCACCGTAAGTTAGCACGGTGATTTCTGAGAAACACACCATCCGCAGTAGCTATTTTGGAAATGAATGGATATATGAAAAGAGGGATGAGTGAGGGCCTTACATATGACAATTAAAATGTAAACTATATCATACACATATATTGAACCATTATGCTGCGCGTCTGAAACCAATATAATGTGATATGTCAATTACGTCTCAACTAAAAAAATAAGCTGTATTCAAAACTGTCTAAATTATCTCAACCAATGTGGGACAGTTATTCAAATATTTCATCCCTTTGATTTTAAAGGAGTTTTGCGGTCTTAAATTTTACTATGTACATAGCCCTTGGGAGGAAATGCAGGGTCTTTATCTTCTATACGAGGAGACTGCCATCTAAGGGAGTTAACGAATCCAAACAGGTGGGAGGAAGGTGAAAGAAGCGATGAACTTCCACTGCGTATGATGACACTACAAAACGAAATCATTAAAGATGACAATTCTGGCAAATGATATGCTGAACAATTTTTGCTCAAACTTGGATTACTGAAGAGAAGGATCATTTTTCTAGGTCTTAAAGGACTTAAATCTTTTAAAAGCCATGTCTCTCAGGGCCTAGGCTTTTTATGAGCAGACAGTTACATGTCATTGCTATAGTAGCCATTTTACAGCCATGCTTCCAGAAGGAACACTGCTGTGAAACAAATTTCTCTCCTTCTCAAATACATAACAATGTCCACTTGTCTTTGTGGTGTCCCAGAATACATAGTTTATACCTCCTTAAAGAAAGGACTTATGCATGGGACCCAGGGGAAGATACGGTGTATCAGGAAGCCTTAGGTGGAAGTTCCTGGGGAGTCCAGCCTCCCGGTGACGGAGGGCACGGCCCTGGCAGGATTACATGATTCCCAGAAGTTGTTCAACTCTGGTACAACCCAGCCTCATTTTCAAACACACTTCCTGGTATGAAGTCACATGACCTCAAGGTGCCTTGGTCTCAGTAACAGCATTTAAACAGATACATTTGTAGCTGATTAATTAAAATTAACAATAAATCTTCCTCTGTGAGTCCATAGCTTCATGAAAAACAAAAGACAAAATTTAGGTCTCTATGCTCCTGAAGCAGTGGTTTAATCTACATTTGAAGCAGAAAGTTTCTATGTTAAAAAAAAAAAGCAATATCAGAAATAATATCTCCACCTTTTATTCGGCTCAATTATTCTGTTATCAACCTGCCTTCAGTTTCTGTAAACATTACTAAAAGGATAACTAGAGCCACAGCTTATTTATTATGACCAGACATTGCCTAGAGCTCTATGTCCAAGAAACGGAGCCCGGTAATTCCATATGCTCAAGATTTCTTTTACTGCCATCTTCAACAAATAGAAAAACCTCAGACAGTTAAGTGTTTTTCCAGTGTCTGATACAGGCTGAAGAGTTTCCAATCAGACATAAACACTTTGGAAGCCAGGGGGTAACAGACTGTATCCATCCCTTAAAGCGGTGCCTGCACGAACATATCCTCTTCACCAAGAGCCATTTGGGAGCTGTGCTGAGGAAATATGTTATCCTATTCTCGGGTATCAATTACTCTCTGATAAATACTTTGTTTTTTCTCAGCTGCATGTAAACATTTTAGAACAATATGCTGTTAAAAACAGGTTTTAAGCAAGTTACTTAGAATAAAATTTAAAAGCAAGATTTTACTTATAGGCCAAAGTAAAATAAAGTATTAAAATGTTCTCTATACTTAAAGACAAAAAAAAAATTCCTTTTTATCTGGGTAAGATGGTATGTTAGGTGGATGTGGTAGATGACACATGTTAAATGTTCACTCAATATGCTCTGTCTTCCGTCTGGAAATACAGTGAGACTACATTTCCCAGCTGCCTTTGCAGTTAAGTTTAAGGTCATGTGATGGAGTTCTGGCCAATGGAATGTGAATAGGGGCAACTGAGGCCACCTCATACCTGTCAATAAACTCCCTTGCAGGAGCTTCAGTATTATCACTGCTTATCTTGTAAAGACTTTGGGGGTCTCATGCTGACTGTGGTGGACAAAGCCTGGGTTCCCAAATGTCTAAATGACACTGGAACAGAGCTGCCCTCCACTCCCTGAGTCTGACCATAATGGTCTATGATGTAATCAAGTCGCTGATATTTTAGGTGTTGTTTGTGACAATAGTTATTTAGCATATTCTGGACTAATGCAGACATGAATCACCTTGGTGACTGACACACTGTGTTTACAGAAACCTAGTCTAACTGAAACAAAGCAGAGGTATCTTTTTCCTTGAGAGAAATCGTCTTGCCTAGGCAGCACTGGTTATGTTCTATGTTAAAAAAAAAAAAATCCTTTTTCTGATGTTCTTACTCTAGTTACCCCTGTATTTCCTAACAAAAGCAAAAAGAAAATGTAAAACCGAGATAAACACACAAAAAAAAAACCCTACATTAACCCATCTTTGTATTTTGTTCAAATGTAATCACTGGATAAATGGCTATATTAAACCCATCTTTTTGAAACATCTTTTTCTGATTACAATAGTCATACAGTTTATTGTATAAAACAGAAAAATAAATCCACAAAAGCAGAAAAAATAAACATAATCCATTACTGCACTGCCCGTTGATAACTACTATTCACAGGTTTGTATAAACCATTCTAGCCTTCTCTATGTCTGTGTGGAGATCTGCTAATACATATTTAATTTTACAAAGTTGCAATCATACATTTTTCAATAAGGCCCTTTCAATATTGTTCAGCATGTCGAGAACCTTTTCAAAAGCAGGTTTCTTCTCCACGATCTTCTTCAAGCTGCCCATGAACACACCTGGCTTTACAAAATCCACTGATGAGTATTTATATTATTTCAGTCGTTGTTAGCAGAAGCAATGCTAAAGAGGCTCAATCTGTAGCGAAACCTTTGGTAGCTCTCTAATTACATCTTTGGGGTGAATTCCTCACACTGAGGTTGATGAATTTGAGAGTATGCCTCTTTTTGAAAGCTTTTGACACAAATTGCCAAATTCTCCTCCAGGAAGGTTGTACCAATTTATGTCCTTACCAGGTTTGTCATGTTCTTCACATTGATCCCCAAGTTTCTTGACAGATTTTTCCTTACCTGCTTATGCCTACCCATTTGTTTGCATCTTTCAGTGATTATATTTTCTCAACTGATTCTTTCTGGCCTATAACAAAGCAATTAATCTTTCTTTTTTTCATTTACCTTCTCAGGAATAGCATGGACTTTGGGGTCCATATAGGTAGTGACTCTAAGCTTCAAAACCCTCATTTAGGTGATGGGAAATAACTAAAATAATAACCCTTGTGGCATTATTAAGCTGTTCACTAAAATAATCAATAAAAAGCATTTAGCAATTAATAACATTCAGATAAATGATGCAATGACAAAGCATGCTAATAAATTTTCAGATATCCACACGTTTGGATCAAAGTCACTGACACACATTGAAGCTTGCTCATACTCATGATGGCAATGAACTTGAGCACACATTTATTCAGCACAAATTATTTCTAGCTATCTAACAACTCATCTTTACAACTGTTTTCCTCTACTTTGGATATGTTCATTGGAAACCCAAACACAACCAACGAAAAACCATGCAATCTAATTAAGCCTGATTCTTTCCTCTCTATTTAACTATAGGTCAGGCAGATAAACTAGTAGATTTCTGACTCAGAGTATTTTTCCCTGGAATAGTTAACTGGTACAGTAGTTCAGGTTGTCTGTGGCCCAAGGGCACAAAATCTAAAGAGCTATAATTCACATCTAAGCCACCTGCCTTTTATTATAACTTCATCACCTCCAGAGATGAGTGTTTATTTATTAAAATAAGTTTCCCTCCAAATGGCAGTGACATTTCCTTTTCGCGATGAATTTTAATAATTTTCTGACAACTAGAAAGAAAACGTCTCAGGGAGAGTTACCTTGTTCAGAGGCACATAGAGGCGTCATGCAGCAGCAGGCTTGTCCTCAGTCGCCTCAGTAGTTTATCGGAAGCACTGAACAAAACTGGGTGTGACTGTGAACGTGAACACCGGTCCCACAGACAAGTAAAAGCTCAATTCAAACCCGTCTCCCTAGCCCACTAGAAACTCACACGGAAATCTGTGTTAGGGTATCCATCCTTCCCCTTCTCCAAGCATCTAATGAGGAGTTTTGATTATATGTTTATTGCACAAAAAGAAACTTTCTTCTTTTGTCTCTCAATTCCATAAATGGTATAAATGGCTGCTTTTTATTCCATTTTCAATATTAGCACTATCTCATCTTTTTTCTCATAACTGAATTGTTCGATGTAACTGATGAACTCTCATTCTATGGAACAGTACATTATCCTCAAGACTTCACAAAAAACCAGAAAGTAGCAGGCTGTGGCCAATTAAAAATTACACTCAGTGCTCAGGTAGTCAAGAGATGTTGGCGTTCCAGTATGTATTGTTCTTTTTAAGAAAAAAAATATAATTTTCTACAACTATATTCAGGAAATATGTTTCAGCTTCTGTATTTCAGTATGGGAGGATTAATGTTTTGAAAAGAATAATAAGCAGCATCTTATGGACCCTTGATTTTCCCTTATTAATTAATACATAGATGGTCTCCCAGCAGAGTCACCAGAAAGTGTGACTTACTGAAAAAACAAACTATAACAGCATAATTAAGAATTATAATTACATCTAAAACTGGGATGTTAAGAGACATTGCCCTGGGCTACAAAGCATAGCAGTCCAGTCACTTGTTAAATTCCGTTTCAACACAGAGGGTGTGTTATCAGCATTTAGTAAAAAACCGAATCAGGTTTTTTCTTTGATCTTGTTTTCCAATGAGGAATGATGAAAAAATGACCAAGATTTTCAATTAAACTGATCCAAAATAACAACTTCTATAAACACATTAGTAGGTAGCTGTATTTTTTTTTGTAGCTGCCTGTCAGACATGTTTTGAAAACTAGATTCCCAGAACTGGTCAAAAAGATTTCCGGTGGACAACCATATGACAACACAGAATTCAAAGAAAAGAAGAGGGCCCTGGCCCACCCCACTTTCTCATAAAATTCATAAAAACGAAGACCTAGTATAACTTTAAATAGAGTATAATCTATAAAAACACTGAATCATTTAGGTTGTACATCGGAAGCTAATATAACATTGGAAGTCAACTATACTTTGAAATAAATAGAAAACAATAAACAGTTCAGGTAGAAGAACAATTAAAAAAAAAAAAAATCCCGGGCTGAATAAATAAGGAGTTAGAAGTTAAAAGCCATTTGTATCTGCCTGAAATTATGTGACATCCAAATGTCCTTTTGTTCTTTGACTTCAATAAGCTCAAAGAAAAGGTGAGTCCTCTCTGCTCCAAACAGCGGCTGATTTCACTGGATGACTACCTCACATACATCATCTTGAAGATGTCTATAAATAGATACTGAGGCTCAGTTTCTTACATCGAAAGACACTAGTACAGAATCTAGGTGTGCGTTGCTCTGTATCTCTTCTCTCCTCTGGGTTGAAGAATCAGGAGTCTGAACACCAGCATCCTTGAAACCCAAGCAAAACCTTTCTGATTCCCATCCTGCATCCAAGAGCAACGCATCCATGCTTTATTTATCCTTGGAGAGGATTAAATTAATTTTGATTTCCTTTCCCTGTGTTTGCTTTGGAGCTTTTCATATATATTGCTGAAACTGCCTAGAACTTGGCAGTGAGAAGGCTGTAATGTGATGTATGTTCCTTCAGTCTCCCTTGGCCAACTTGGCGAGGCTGTCAGTGGAGCCAAGGGGACAGCTTTATCTCCCAAGTAAGAGGCACAAGACTAGATGAGAGACAAAGTCACAGCATTCTATTTTACCCAGACAGTGGAACTGCAACGCTGCAATTACCAAAACACTGCAGAGAGACTGACACACTTGATGTCTCAGGTGAATAGTGCCTCCATGCTGTCACCTTTCTTAGGACATGACGCTAAAGAAAAAGGGGGCTTAGGGCAAAAGTCAAGAAGAAAAGTAAAAATTCAGGATTTTCTACCGTCCTTTTCTTTCCCCCCGTTTCACAGTGGTAGTTCGGAAACTAAATCCACATGGTAGCCTGCGATATATATATGCTTAAACATGCTGTTATACTAGAAACCTTTGTTTCTGACTTTGATCGATGACTTTTAATAAAATTCTCCCCAAACTAGGTCATTTCCATATCTTGGCCATTGTGAACAACGCAGCAATGAATGTGGAAATGCACATACCTCCTGACTTCAGTTCTTTTGGATAAGCACCCAAAGTGGGATTGCTGGATCACATGGTATTTCTATTTTTAATTCTTTGTGGAACTTCCATAGTGTTTTTAATAGTGGCTGCACCATTTTACAGTCGCACCAACAGTGGACAAGGGTTCTGCTTTCTCCACATCCTCACCAACACTTATCTTTTCCTGTTTAAATAACAGCCATCCTAAAAGATGCAAAGTGATACCTCATCGTGGCTTTAATTATTTTTCCTGGATAGACAGATAAAGACAATGTGGTATGTATACACACACATATGTATATACATAGAATGATACACACACACACACACATATACATGCACACAATGGAAGGCTATTTAACCTTAAAAAGGAAGGAAATCCTGCCATATGTATTAACATCAATGACCCTTGAGGACATTATGCTAAATGAAATAAGCCAGGCACCAAAAGATAAATATTATAAGATTACACCTATATGTGGTCAAACACATAGAACCAGAGTGTGGAGTGGTGGTTACCAAGAGGTGTGGGAGGGGAAATGGGGAGCAGCTATTGCAAAAGTATACATTTTCAATTCCGTATGATGGTTAAGTTTGAAAGCTCACTGTACTACATAACGCCTATAGTTGACAGTACTGAATTGTACACGTCACAGTTTGTTAAGGGAGTAGATTTCATGTTCAGTGTTCTTGTCACAAGAAAAAAAGAAAATTCTCTGCAAACTTAAAAAAGAATTCACTGCGAAACAGATGAGAATTAAAGCTCACACCTTTGAAAATATCTATTAACACATTCAATAGCTCTCCTGTCCAGAAATTTCTTGAGGACCATAATTACATTTTAGAAGCATTAACCTACCTCAAAAACAAACACCCGGTACTGATGGGCTATGAATCTGACTAACTGCTGTTGATGATGATAAGGAAATGATGATTTTGCCAACACGAGACAGGTATTTTATAGTTTCATTTTCACCACCAAAACTTAACATGGGCATTAAAAAGTGCTACTTTTAAGGTAAACGACCATATTGAATTTGCGGCTTTGCAATAAAAGAACATAAAATGGCAGGTGTGGAGTGCTAGGCCAGAGATTTCTCAGGCAGTGCGCCTAATGACAAGCTGCGTCTACTGTGGTCAGGATTTATCATGTGGAACATTTGCAGGGAGGCCGGTTTGTGAGCTTTCTCCTAGCTGAAAAGCATGCATTTCATCTTCTGTTTCACATGCGTAGACAAGTGTTTTCCTTGGCCAACCTCTCGTGAAGAGCAACACCCGACAGCATGGTGGCCTATGGTTCTACTTCTGTAATTGGAACCCTAGGTGAGAAGCCTTCTCAACACACAGATGAGTTGTTTCAGGGCAAAATCTCAGAAGATGAAACATTTCACTGAGCAGGAGTGTTTTCATCTTCATAGAAATCTTTTCAGTAAAACCATCTGAACCAGACACCAAAAACCAGAAAAATAATTGTTTCGAAAAGCTTAAGATTTTCGGAAAACACAAAACAAACAAATAAAACTTTTCCATTGTGTTCTAAACACATAACTGTATTTTCTGCTTCTCGAATTAAGTCTAGTGAACATCTTGGCATCAATATCTGACTGCATTTTAAGGATCAAAACAGGGGTCAGGAAAGGATTTTAGTCCAATCAGATATGCAAGGAGAAAAGTGAGGAAGAAAACTAGCTCAGTCTTCCCTCCCTCACTTGCAAACCAACTCATTACTTAAAGAACATTCAGGAATTCCCACTGTGGCTCAGCAGTAAAAAACTCCACTAGTAACCATGAGGACGCAGGTTCGATCCCTGGCCTTGCTCAGTGGGTTAAGAATTCGGCGTTTCCATGAGCTGTGGTGTAGGTCGCAGACACAGCTCAGATCCTGCATTACTGTGGCTGTGATGTAGGCCAGCAGCTGCAGGTCCAATGAGACCCCTAGCCTGGGAAACTCCATATGCCTTGGGGATGGCCCTAAAAAGAAAAACGGAAAAAAAAAAAATCTGGAAAAATGACTTAATCTCACAGAAATTTAGAGCTGGAAAGTACTCCTGACATTGCTTCAGTCTTTTTGAGGGATAAGCATCCTTGAGGCTCAATGAAGTGAGAAGCTATGTTGTAGATTAATTAGAGAAATGAGAGGTCTGAGATCTCTTAACCTACTGCTCCCCCTCTTCACAAGCTTGGGTAAAAATACTAACACAGTGAAAAGCATAAGCTCAACGATGACAGCACAGCACACCACTGACATTCGAGGTCTGCACTGTCCTGGACCGAAGTTCTTTCACTCAAGTGACAGGATAGTTCACAGCGTGAATTTCTTTTCCAAAAAGAAACCTCAGACCCAGTCTGACTGGACGTTCTATGTACAATTCAACTATCTCTAAAGATCTTTTCTCAAATGGATCATCGTTTTAATGCTTCTCCTTAATAACCCTGATATCCCTGCCACAAACTTAAGGAGTCAATAGTTGGCTCGAGTCCCTCTTAAAAACTTACAAAAAACTTCATCATATGTTGATTTCTTCCAGTGTAAGAGCTGGTATCCAATAATAGAGCTAAGCCAACAAGAAGCCAAAACAAGCATGCTCTGAACTACTGATAAACCCAACCTCATTCGTGGCACCATTATAGATCCTGGGTGACCCCAGATAAGCATAAGCGCTGGCTTATCACCAGCGCTTACCCTCATCTGCCAGGTTCCTTCTCACAATTCACTTCCAAACTGAGGAACTGGTCCTTCAGAAAGACACCTAATACGACACAGACAGCAAGTAGTGGAGCTCTTTCAGACTAACATGCAGGATTCTTCAGAGCCTTAGGGTTCCCCCTCTGTACCATGGCAGTGCGATGAGATTGACGTTCCCAACACACCAGACTTATATCCAAATGCATGTCTTCACTTGCAAGAAATGTGCTCAGGGAATTACCTGCTTTTTCCAGTGTGCTGTCGTTGATTCACCTATTTTCTTGGATTTCTTCCTTGTGGAATTTCAGAGATGAAAACATTTACAGTACAAATGGCAACACTACCTCCGTTCTTTAGAGGTGAGTTTATTGAACACAGCAAAATAAATGAGGAGCCAAGATGTATATGTAAAGTAGATGATCAGGCTTGGGGATACAATTTGGGGTCAAAAAAAATGAAATGTACTTAACAGTACAAGACGAATTTTCTTCGGTTGTGCAGAGACTCTGAAGACAATTCCAAGGAGACACAAAATTGTTTAAGCAGTGGTAACATGTTGGAATGAGTGTTCATTCCTACCAGGTGACCATTCCAAAGGACAAAATTCGTCATAAAGAATAATATCTGCTTAAAAATATGTCTCTCTCTTTCATAATCTATGTTTACCATTAGTATTGTCACTGAGACTCATTTCAAAACATTATTCTACTAACTAAATGATTGAATACCTGATTAAACTTCTAAAGGATTAGAAGCCATCAATACGACTGAGAGTATCATTCAGTCAGATTATTTAGCATTTTCCTTCCACATTCAATGAATTTGAAAAGTCCAAGGAAACCCCATTTGATGTCTTTTCAATATTTCTCTCAAATCATATCTGGGTCATCTGGAATAGCTGACATGGTAAGAATTAAATTTAGGAAAATAAATTGCAAAATCAGTTTTGAATTTACAACTTCAGATTTTAAAGGACCTCCTAGACCATTATTTCCAACATCAAATCTCTCTATGAAAACAGAATCACTTTTAGAAACCAAATGAAAACACTGTTAATATATCTAAATTTAAACTGGAAGAAAAAAGAAATGTAATACTGGCCAAAAGTGTTTCAACCACATAAAATAAACTCTAAGGACATTACAAAGAGGTAAAGCTCTTTAAAATAGCACTTCTTTCAAGTAGTTTAAAGGCATTACTTGCTGATGTTCCTGGAAGAGATCCATTTAGTGACATTAAGATGTCTTGAAATATCCCTCTTTGCTGTATTTTTCTATGGCCAAGCAATACATATATAAAGATACAGGGGCTAAGTACCATGGCTTATTTAGGAAAATAGATGTCCCTGTCATCAACCAAACTCAGAATTTAGTCATAGCATGAATTCAGATCACTTTTTTCTAATTTTAATAATTTTTATAGCCACTAATATTATTAGCATTAGTAGCTCTGACCAACAGGGATAGTTTCAAAACTCCTATAAACACTTATGGCAAAAGTGTTAATAAGAAGCCTTGCTGACACAAGGCACACGAAATGCTTTAAAAAGGTTCTCTATTTCTGTGTATACCCCCATTAACAGGGCAGAACAAGCCTTCACGATGACCCTAGAAATCAAAGCTGGATCTTCGCATCTGTGGATGAATCAAATCATCTAAATCTGGGGGGTGGGGGAGGATCCAATTCAACACTGAACTCCACAGTGTCCCACAGCTGACGCAGCTCTGGAACTCTTGCCCTTTGCTGATCCTGTGGCTGCCAGGGCCACTGATCACAACCTCCCCTCATTTTGGTCACGGAACCTGAAAATGAATCATCCAGAGGCAGAGGGGGTCAGTTTCACCTCAAACCCAACGTAAGATTTAGGAACCTTTTAAATTTTTCAAACATATGGTTTAACCATCACCATATGTTTGAAAAAAATTAAAAAGTATTCATTAGCCCAAGTTGATTTTTTTGAACGAAAACAAACCAATCTGTGATTTTACATAGTGCTTCTAAACACAGCAGAGGATGAACTGAAATAATTTCAGAAAAAAACTACTCACTGCTGAGTGTGACATTATTAATGTAACTGAAATTGATTATATTGGAGAAGATGGGATCAGGGTTAGTTGAAATCAAAGAGATTTACTTAAGGAGTCCATGAAATGGTTTATGGTTCTAGGAGACCATACAACCATACTGAAAAGCAAACGAAATGTAGAGCAAAGGACTTTAGATTGTGTTCTTCGCACCACAAAAGTGGGGAAAGCTGAGAATACACTTGAAACGGCTCAAAGGGAGCAAAGATACAAACGAGATTGAACAAAAAGGGCATCACTGTTACTTTGACTCTGGGAGGCCTCCTCTCCCCGTCCTGATAATCACGGAAGAAAATCTATGCAAATGAAGTAGAATGCTAATGAAGGGAAAATGCAAATGACCACCCCCCCACACACACACTTAGCTCCACCTTGGCGTAAGGTCAGAGGATAAGTTTAGGAGAATTATGCCGCACATAAAGGATAAAAAGGAGCAGGGCTCTCAGTGTACAAGGGAGAGGATTGTTTCGGACATTAAAAATGAGTTGTTTATTTATTCTACTGACTTTGCGGTCAGGTACATCACAAACTAAAGGTTCACATTGCATGCTGTGTCTCCTGGCCAATGGGATGGCTCTGTTTCACTGAAGGAAATCTTAGAAGAAGCTGTCAGGCGATCTAACACCTAGCACAAAAACAAGGCTGAAATCTGGAGAAAGAGATCTTCAATTTAAGCGAAAGAGATGGACCAAAGATCCAGTCATACGATCAATAATAAAATCAGAAACACTACCAGTTATTTTAACTTTCACAGGAAACTTAAACCATAAGTTTGGCCTGATTCAAATGGAGGGGTCCTGCTTTTAGCATTTAATGTACACTCTTCCTGTTACAACTGATTGAGCTACCAAGTTAAAATTCAACATATGTATCAGTTTAAGATTATGCCACAGTAACAAACAATCCCCCAGACAAACAAACAATACAAATAATACAGGTAGTGACAGCAATGACAGCAACAACAATAAAGTTTAAATATTTATTAACTACTCATTCTAAGTAAGATAAGGTCCTAAGGATTTTATATGTATTGTCTCACAGTAACAACACTTAGATGGAGGCTCTTTTATTTTCATCCTTATTTTACAAATGAAAGTACTGAATGAAGCATAGATATGTCATTTGATAAAAAATATAATTATAAGATACACAAAAGATATTGAGAACAAAGCTGAAGAATGACACTTGACCTAAGTCTTTAATCTCTTAGAAATGAGTTCTGCTGCAACTAGTAGAAGTCCTGAAATAAGAGTATAAATAGGATACATCACTGAGTTTTTTAATCATATCTAAAGCCTGGAGATTAGTAGGCTAGGACAGATGGGGACCCAAGTTGCCTCTATTTTTTTGTACTGACATCATTTGAATATGACTTTCTACCTCATACTCCAAGATAGCTGCTCAGGATCCAGCCATCATCACTCAACACTAAGAAAGAAATGAAGAAGAAAAGGGCATGTGCCTTCCCTTTAATGACATTTTCCAGAAAGCACATATCCAGTCACCTAACACTGGGCACAAATTAATCACATGGTCATACCTACCTTCTGGGAAATGTAGTCTTTACTCCTGGAAGGTAAGTTCACATCAGAACATGCCAAAATTTAGAAGTTCTACCACCAAAGAAACAGGGGTAATAGATACGGGGAAGTAGCTGGAGATCCTTGACAATCTTAAGGAAAAAAATTAGGAGTTGGTCAGGTAGAGAAGGGGAGTATGGACCCTTTCAGTGAGCATGTAGAAAGACAGGGACATAAAGAACAGCTTAACATTTTTAGGGATGTGGCTTTAAAGAAAGTCAAGATTGAGAGGGTCCTTTATGCCTCATTAAGGAGTTAGAATTGGATTTTGTAGCTAATGACAGCCCCTGCTAGTCTTCACATAGAGAGACTACTGGTCGTATTGGATTTGCAGGACTGGGGGGAAGGGAGCCTGGTAATGGCAATGGCAGCAGTAATGATACAAAAAATGAAAGTTCATTACTAGTTTGGTTACTGTGATCACTCAAAATTTTCAGTTCCTGGAGTTCCGCCTGTACCACAACAGGATAGGCAGCATCTCTGCGGTGCTGGAACACAGGTTCAATCCCTGACCCAACACTGAGGGTTAAAGATTTGGCATTGCCGCAGCCGTGGCATAGGTCGCAACTGTGGCTCGGATCTGATCCCTGGCCTGGGAACTCCAAATCCTAAGAGGTAGCCCCCCTCAAATAAATAAATTTCCAGCTACCTATGAAATAGGTACCGTCTTTATTACTGTCAGCATTGTTAAGATGACGAGACAGGAGTTCCCGTCGTGGCGCAGTGGTTAACGAATCCGACTAGGAACCATGAGGTTGCGGGTTCGATCCCTGCCCTTGCTCAGTGGGTTAACGATCCGGCGTTGCCGTGAGCTGTGGTGTAGGTTGCAGACGCGGCTCGGATCCTGCGTTGCTGTGGCTGCGGCACAGGCCAGTGGCCACAGCTCCGATTAGACCCCT